>CM036769.1:10825987-12025987 GCA_020796225.1 Arion vulgaris
TTGTTTATGTTGTCTCTCCTATTTTCTCACTGTCCTTCGCAACCGTTACTAAATCGTCACTATTTTTCTACACAAAAGCGTCATGTCTCGTAGTTATGTGTTGCACTTCTACATAGAGAGTACAACACATAGTCTCAACTATTAAATAATCTAATTATACTACACTAACTATCTGGCTAACTGTCCACTTCTCCGCTGCCATCTGGGGAACTATGACACCCCCCTGGAGACCTCGCCATCGTCCCGACGGCGAAATGTCAAGAAAAATCGCACAGGTAGTGTTCAGTAGGGTGATTAGAGTGGTGAGAGCTGAAAGGGAACTAGTCACCTCACGTGTTAACGTGGCTCCACAACAACTAACTATAACAGCCAACCATGGTCGAAAAGAAAAAGAAAATCCTGACGGGATCTCAGGAAGACCCAAGTTGAATGAGCAAATGGGAACTAGTCACCACACGTCGTTGAACGTGACTCGTCAACTGGTCATAGGTGACCATGGCTAACAACAACAGTAACCCCTCTGTGCTCTTGTGCTGAAACCAAGTAATAGAAATTAATCAGCATAATTATAATTAATCTGGAAAAATATGCGCCGTATGTCTACGACGGCGACCCAACAGCATAACACTTGGCCAATGTGAGGTGGCTGTACTGGGACATCCAATCCTCACATGAGGTAGTATTGGTTTGATGGCAGCTTGCATCAGTATGTCACTAATCACTATGTCTTTCTTGCATGTCAGAGTCCTGTCACATTATCTGAAATCTCAAACAAAAAAAAACAAGTTACAAATCGAAAAAGAAAAAAAAAACATATATATAACGTTAACTTTTCACGTTATATATCCTCAACGAGGTAATATCAACCAACCCCCAATGCCCAGGGAAATAATGAACTCCCAAGATTCAACATATGACCAACAATTTTGGGAACAACTTATACATGATGCCCAATTGCTAACATCATATATTAATATTAACCAACCCCCAATCCCGGGGCATAAATAATCCCGGAATCCAAAATACTCGGATCGACATCATATAACCATATCCAGTAATAAACGGTGAAAAGTTAATGTTTGCCATCAACATCAACCGACCTCTGTGAGATAATTATAATCAGCCTCCCTGTAGCAGAGGAAGGGATCCTAACGATAACTTCAATGCTCCCTTTCTCTCATCTTAGAACCGCAATGAAAGAAGTTCACCACGTCGTCATAATAAACATCCATATCACAAATAACAATGCAAATATTTTTCACAGAATCTCCAACCATGTGGAGTGATATAATATAACCCGCCTGGGCTATTGATCATCCGCCCTCAACCCCAAAGAATATATCCAAACAGTATGCAAATTCAATTTGCTTAATAACTCTTCACCACGGGAATCGCTATCATAATTACTAATACCCAAGTCGCATCTATGTTAAACAACAATTCTTATACTCTCATTTATTTTCTGCCAACCAATGTCCAAGACATTTTCATTATCCCAAGAAATTTTCACATCTCTTGATGTGGCGGCCAGATATCATCAGCCGAGATTGGCTCGCATCATTAATGGGGACTATAACATAATAGCCTGATTGAATATCGGGTGTCTGTACTACTCGGTACACCTGTTGGGAATAAAGGTTTCCTAATTTATTGACACCCCTACTATGGTCTATTCGCCTGCGTACCATACTATCCAATGGTATAATATCAAATTTTCCTTGTTTAATATCCGCTTGTTTATGGAGACTGGCCAACCTGTCGCTGACCTCCCTATGGGCCTCCGTTAATCTCTTTTTAGGACAGACTAAATAGTCTTTCTCTGCATCGTCAGGATGAAACAAATCTTCAATGATAAAATTTATAGGTAATTGAGGATGTCTACCAAAGAGTAAAAAGTATGGTGACCACCCAGTAGAAGTATGGGGAGTAATATTGTACCCTAACACTATATTGGGTACATGTCTAGACCATTCCACTTTATCAGACTCCTCTAATGAACGGAGCATAGCTAACAATGTCCTATTAAACCTTTCACATATGGCATTCCCTCGCGGATTATATGTAGTGGTCTTGGATTTTTTTATCCCATACCTTTGACAGAGTTCAAGAACAATGGAGGACTCAAACCCTTTTCCTTGGTCCGAGTGAAATTTACTGGGTATACCAAAGTCTGGGATCCATCTACTCTGTATGACTTCTGCCACTGTTTTTGCAGTTTGGTCAATAGTAGGGTAAGCGACCACATACTTAGTAAACACATCAGTCATAATCAAGATATGTTTAAACCCATAGGAATCTCTTGGAAGTTCAACAAAATCCATGGCAACCATCTCCAACGGACGGTTGGCTACAATATGACCGTAGGTAGTTGTAATCTTCTTTAGAGGTTTAGACATATTACATATGGAACAAGATTTCACCAAATTATTGACATCCCCAGTCATTCCACACCAAAAAAATCGAGATTTTAATAATGCCAATGTCCTATCACGACCCTGATGACCGATTTCGTGAATAGCAGTCAATACAATCGGCCTTAAGACGTGAGGAACAATAATTTTTAATCCATCACACTCATTATCCTCATCCCTTTTAATACAAAGTATTCCTCTTCGAATGCACAACTTATCATGATGTGACCACAGTCTCTTAGCTTCCGGAATCCACCAGGTCGTGTCCACTGGAGCATCTGTTTCTATAGCTTTTAGTACTACCTGAAGCACCAAGTCCTGTTGCTGCAATTGTTGTATTTCTTTCAAACCATAAGTGACATGTTGTTTCTTTGCGGTAGTTCCCATCATCTCTACAGTCAAATCACGACTGTAAAAAGGTGTTAAAACAGCAAGGTTGATTCCAATATCCTCATCTTCAGACAAGGCATCATAATGCGTTTCGTCCTGCGTCTCGGGCAGGGGATACCGTGATAAAAAAATCGGCATTTTTGTTTAATGTACCTTTACGATGTTTGACTTCGTAATCAAACACAGCCAACTGAGATAGCCACCTTTGTTCAATGGCCCCTAGATGCGCCTTATTTGAAAAAGTCAAACCCTTATTATCAGTAAAAACAGTCACCTTGTTACCTAATAGATAAGAACGAAATTTTTCGGTTATAGCCCATTTCAAACCCAACAATTCCAGTTTAAAACTGCTCTTTATGTTTTTCTCTTCTCTGCGGAGAGTCCGACTGGCATAAGCTATTACTTTACATTGAGAATTCTGCTGCTGGCTCAACACAGCTCCTAGACCACTAAAAGACGCATCAATGTCCAAGATAAATGGACTGCCAAAATCGGGGAATCCCAGAATGGGTGCAGAAATCAATTTAGATTGAAGATCTCGAAAAGAACTTTCACAATCACTACTCCAATGAAACTTAGACGAGCCAGTGGTTAAATGTCGTTTCGATTCACGAGGTAAACCAGAAGGATGGCATTCATTTACCAAATCCAATAGAGGTTTGGCAATCTGTGAGAATCGAAGTATAAATTTTCTATAATACCCCGCCATGCCCAGAAAGGCCCTCACTTGCTTTACGCTAGTGGGTATGCTAAGATTCTGTATGGATGATACCTTGGATTGCTGTGTAGCAACGCCATTTCCTGAAATAGTGTGACCTAAAAAATCAACAGAATCCCTGCAAAAAACACATTTATTAGGGTTAACTTTTAGACCTATAGATCTTATCCTTTCCAACACATTACCTAAACGAATCAAATGGTCATCAAAATCTGTTGAAAAAAATCAACATATCATCTAAATATACTAGTAAAGATTTAAACATAAAATCTGACATTGAGTTTTGCATTAGGCGTTGAAAAGTGCCCGCAGAATTAGTCAATCCCATTGGCATTCTTGTATATTCATACAATCCAAAAGGTGTACAAAATGCCGTTTTATCTATGTCTTCCTGTTTCATTGCCACTTGGTAGTATCCACTGGTTAAATCCAGAGTGGTAAACAACTTTGCACCATTCAGGGAGTCCAAGTAGTCATCAATGCGAGGTAAGGGGTACGCATCCTTAATAGTCTTTTTGTTTAACTCACGATAATCTACACAGAGGCGCAAAGTTCCGTTCTTCTTCTTAACTAATACTACTGGCGCAGCCCAGGGGCTGACGCTCTCCCGAATGACCTGTTTCTGTAGGAGATCCGTAATATGGTTCTGCACCTCTGTATAGAATGCAGGCGGAATCCGCCTGTATGGCAATTTAATAGGGTTGTTATCCTGTAAACGAATCTCGTGCTGAACTTTGTCAGCATAACCTACATCAAAATCGTTATACGAAAATACATCATCATATCTACTCAATAGGGACAACATTGCAGCTTTTTGATTAGGGGATCCATACATCCTACTCAGATCGAATCGGCGTGATCCAATGTTTATGTTCGATGGCCCAGAAATCCCAAACTTTCCACCAACAGAAACTGCACATTCCACTGAGTTCATAGAGATGACATTAAAATTCACATCATTAGAAGAATCAATTTCACAAATATTGCCTACAACTGTCCCATTGGAAAGGAAAACATCTTCATTTGCAATATTCAAAATATGAATAGCACAAATTCCTCTATTTAAATCAGTAACAGTATTGCAACACACAATACCCTTTCGAAGCAAAGAACGGTTGGATTCGAAAATGACCTGGCGACCCATACTAATCCTACCTTTAACTCGAACCCATATTACTCCCAGTGAACTAGCTTTAATATGTGACTTCTTTCCCTTAGCAGACCAAATAAAGGCTGGAAGAGAAGACGGTACCACTTTATCAGGTACGGACTGGATAGAAGGACCTAGAATTGGTCGAAACAACTGCAGACGGCTAAGAATATTCGTCCCAATAATAGCATTATAATCACCACCATTATGAGATGGGGTATCTTTAAAGACATAGAATCCGCAATTCGTAAGATAAGTATTATAAAGCTCAATATTGACAATAACATGGCCTAAGTAAGGTATATGAAGTCCATTTGCAGCTTTTAGCTGCACCCAATTATCCCCATTTAGACTAGACTCTGGAAAATGCATGCGAAATGCACTTTCGGTCAGAGCGGAAACCTGGGACCCAGTGTCAATAAGACACCTAAACACATTTCCCCTTATCCACATATCACGCAGTAGTTGGTTTCCTACCATCTTTTGTTCTGGGCCCTGTTCCTTGGCACCCAGGGTCGTGCCCCTCTCCCTGAGTGGCACCCGTTTAAATTATTAACCCTACAAGCCTGTACCCCATGACCATCCAAACCACATCGCGAGCAGCGGGAGCGTGGAGGATATCCATCATCTCCACCCTGGAAGCGGGGAGTATAGTTACAATTACCAGGACGCATGGAGTAATCAGGACGGTGGCCCCCGGGAGGCTCATTCACATTCCTGACCATCCTGGACTCGAGGTTGTCCACACGCCGCCCCAATCGATCCAAATTCCTAGAATCCATCCCAGGGATGGGATTGGACTCCCATCGCAACGCCTCATCTCTGCATTGCAGGAAGGTGGTGGAGGGTGCTCCTGCAACTTTGGACATAAGCATGCTGGAACACAACCTGTTACTAAGGGATGCCACAAAGTGATCCCGAAGATTGTTGGGATCCAGGGGAATCGATCCCTCCCTAGACTGAGCTGCGGTCACTTTCATGAATAGCTCCGCTATCCGATGGGAATAGTCAAGGCACGTCTCTTCGCTATTCTGAGAAGAGCGAAAGAAAGCAGACAGTAGCGCATGAGCTGATCTATTGTCACCAAACACACCCAGGAGGCCTGTCAACAGGGACTCTGGGTCCTTCACCGTCATCATTTGTATGGCAAGTTCCCTACGGACTGAATCGGAGACGTGCTCGAAAAGCGCATTGACCCTATCCTGACCTTCCAGCCCATAGTACGTCCAGTAATGTCGAATGTCCCGCTCAAACTCATCCCCAGAGGGACCATCACGAACCCCAAATGTCCGTGGGGGGCCGACATGGAGGACGAGGGACGTTCCATGCAGTAGGATAAGACGGCACAGGAACAGATGAACAGCCATATCCATCCAAAACCGGAGATTCCACCAAGGCTGCGGGAGGTGCCAGTACAGGAGGCGGTACCTCCAACGTCGCATCCTCACCGGCCCTATTTCCTCTAGTTCCACGGTGAGCCATATTAAAGAACAGTCCACCCTGGTACAAGTATCGTTCGTATCCAAAGCAGAAAAGCTGCGATTATATCGACTCAAAGTGTACAAACTGTTATTAAAATATAGTCAACAGCTAACATAGCCCACAAATACGAAAAATTATATCCATAGAACATCAGTAAGAAGGCTATAAATTCATTCGTACATTATATATGGTACATTATACGCAAATACAGTGTCACACACCAGTGAATGTATAGCTGAAAAAAAATCTTTGTGGCAATTACAAAAGGCAAGCAAATGAAAAAGGTATACTTACTCTATAAATAATACATCAAGTACCAAAGTGTGGAATGCTCACATTACACCTCAATTGTCAATCATTGTATAGCGTGATCAAATATGCATAACTTCCCATATACTGGACACAGGAAAAAGTAAAGTCCGTTAATTGAAGCAAAAATGTTATGGTTTCCTTGACCGGGGGGTAAACACGCCGGTCACCTTCCCTGTAGGAAGGACAATAAAATTGAAGACGAGAGCTTTGATTGAAGAGTATAGATGAAATCCTTGACCGGGGGGGTAAACACGCCGGTCACCTTCCCTGTAGGAAGGACAATAAAATTGAAGACGAGAGCTTTGATTGAAGAGTATAGATGAAATCCTTGACCGGGGGTAAACACGCCGGTCACCTTCCCTGTAGGAAGGACAATAAAATTAAGACGAGAGCTATGATTGAAGAGTATAGATGAAATCCTTGACCGGGGGTAAACACGCCGGTCACCTTCCCTGTAGGAAGGACAATAAAATTTAAAATGAGGGCTTTGATTGAAGAGTAGATGAAATCCTTGACCGGGGGGTAAACACGCCGGTCACCTTCCCTGTAGGAAGGACAATAAAATTTAAAATGAGGGCTTTGATGGAAGAGTATAGATGAAATCCTTGACCGGGGGGGTAAACACGCCGGTCACCTTCCCTGTAGGAAGGACAATAAAATTGAAAATGAGGGCTTTGATTGAAGAGTATAGATGAAATCCTTGACCGGGGGGGTAAACACGCCGGTCACCTTCCCTGACAATAGGGCATAGGGAGCAGAATACTAGGCATACCAAACGAATCGTGTAAACAGATATAAAAATTGACTTACATAGATTCTGGTCCACGAACGTGACTAAACACGGTGGGCAGTTGTTGTTTTGTTTATTCTTGACACCATTGAAGTAGGGTGCAATCGATGGCATTGAGATAGGTTGCAATCGTTGGTATTGAAGTAGGGTGCTATCTTAGTATACATGTAGGTTGCTATCTTTGATGATGGTCTTATTCAAAGATGTGATAATTTATTATAAGAGCATTTGTTGGTTTATGGTCCTACAATTCCCATTCTCTCATGATGACTGATGATCCATAACATATGGTAATAATATACAAACTCAATGCTTGATGGCATGCGACATGTTTATTGATCTATAAGCATAAACGTTCTTGCTTAAGAACACGTCCATCTGTCAATTGTTTATGTTGTCTCTCCTATTTTCTCACTGTCCTTCGCAACCGTTACTAAATCGTCACTATTTTTCTACACAAAAGCGTCATGTCTCGTAGTTATGTGTTGCACTTCTACATAGAGAGTACAACACATAGTCTCAACTATTAAATAATCTAATTATACTACACTAACTATCTGGCTAACTGTCCACTTCTCCGCTGCCATCTGGGGAACTATGACAGGAAGACCACGGAGAAGATGGACTCAGGATGTAACTGATGGTTTGAACATGATGGCTGTAGAGGCATATGAGAGAAAGATAAATTCAGGAGGACTGTTGGGGTGGCAAAGTTCTGCTCAAGACATGTTATTTGATAATGATGATGATATATTAATAAAACCATGTATGTGTACAGGTAACCATGGAATCCATAGAAATGTTTCTAGGGGAAGGTGTTGAAATAAAAAAAATGTCTGGTTGCTTTATCGTCATGAAATAGCTTGTCCTGTGCAGATCTTTGCCATCTTAACAGTTTTTCGTAATTTCTCTCTTTCATAGGCCAGATGTCCTGCCTCTGTAGCTGTCATGCTCAAATCATCAGTTACATCTTGAACAGTGGCGGCTTGTGATCGTTTTTGTTGGTGGGGCAAGACACACATTTTCGGGAAAATCATGGCTCTGGGTTAGGTTATATTTTAATTTATTAAATAACAAAGACGCGCTACACATTATTTATGGTGGGGCCCGGCCCCTCTGGCCCTTAATGAAGAGCCGCCACTGATCTTGAATCTATCTTCTCTGTAGTCATCATCTTCTCCTCTTTGCCGGAATACCTTCTTCCTTGATGATCTCAAACCCTTTGTGTATCTTTAATCGTCCAAAATACTACAATTTTCTCATTGTTATTTGTAGCATCAGCCTGTTTGGTAGTATCATTATGAAGGTATGTATCTTTTGTAGGACGTTGCTCTCTTTGCAGCGCATCTGTCTCTAGCCAGTTCACCCACTTCGTCGATGGTCATATTCATGGTTTCTTTAATATCTTATAGCCATCTTTATCTTGATCTGCCTCTGTGCCCTGTGCCCTGCCCTCTAATATTGTTCTTTCCAGGCCATCGTGACGCTTAATGTGACCAAAGTATCTAATTTTTCTGTATAGTATGTTGTTTATCAGCCAATTCTCTTTAACATTTAGTTCTTTCTTTAGTAACATTCAGTAACATTTAGTAACATTCAGTAACATTTAGTTTGGTAGTATACTACAAGGTAATTCTTTGAATGCTTCCATTAATCTTTACCCGGTAAACGCTCACCGTACAGAGCCCTGATAAACGCTCATCGTACAGAGCCCTGATAAACGCTCATCATACAGAGCCCTGATAAACGCTCATCGTACAGAGCCCTGATAAACGCTCATCGTACAGAGCCCTGATAAACGCTCATCATACAGAGCCCTGATAAACGCTCATCGTACAGAGCCCTGATAAACGCTCATCGTACATATCCCTGATAAACGCTCATCATACAGAGCCCTGATAAACGCTCATCGTACATAGCCGTGATAAACGCTCATCGTACAGAGCCCTGATAAACGCTCATCGTACAGAGCCCTGATAAACGCTCATCATACAGAGCCGTGATAAACGCTCATCGTACAGAGCCCTGATAAACGCTCACCGTACAGAGCCCTGATAAACGCTCATCGTACAGAGCCCTGATAAACGCTCATCGTACAGAGCCCTGATAAACGCTCATCGTACATATCCCTGATAAACGCTCACCGTACAGAGCCCTAATAAACGCTCATCATACAGAGCCCTGATAAACGCTCATCGTACATAGCCGTGATAAACGCTCATCATACAGAGCCCTGATAAACTCTCATCATACAGAGCCCTGATAAACGCTCATCATACAGAGCCCTGATAAACGCTCATCGTACAGAGCCCTGATAAACGCTCATCATACAGAGCCCTGATAAACGCTCACCGTACAGAGCCCTGATAAACGCTCATCATACATATCCCTGATAAACGCTCATCGTACAGAGCCCTGATAAACGCTCACCGTACAGAGCCCTGATAAACGCTCATCGTACAGAGCCCTGATAAACGTTCGTCACCAGATCCTTAACGGAGACAGATTTTTAATCTCCTGTATTGAAATATCTCTCGATTGTGAAAGTTGTCCCAGGATGAGCTAGCGCGGTCAGTAGAGCTATTCTGAAGGGTGGATAGAGTTATATTTTATCAAAAGCCATTTCTAGGGAAGGGTGGCACCCCCTTTCCACCTTTGCCATAACGTATGGGCGTCAGTGCAGACAACTAAAGCAACATAAATTTATGTATACTTGGTTATTGGTTATTGTACTGACGCTACACCACTCCGGGCAGACCCATAGGTGTTCAGTAACCCCCAACATATGTTAAAGGGTATGCATGCCCATCTGCCCAGCGTGTTCGTAGCGCGTTGGACTACGGGTGACTATCCCTCTGTGTGTGCGGGTTCAATTCCGCGGGATGGCAGAAAAGCCACAGATACCCCAGATTTACGGTGTTCGTGGCACCGAACCGAAGGGTTACGATGTCCATGGCACCGAGCCGAAGAGCTGAAAGCTCAAGTGCTTCTGGATCGGAAAAAAAAAAAAAAGGGAATGCATACTGATGGTTCCTGTGGCTCTCTGGTTAAACATACTTCTCTCTCTCTTCACCCCCACAAGCATCCACCTCTACTTGTACAACGTATAAGTCTAAATTCCCTAAACCGCTCTCTTGATTCACTGTCTATTTTAGTGTTCTCATCCAACAGTAAGTCACCAAGAGAACGAAGTGCATCCCCATTATCAATCCTAAACTCTCCAACAATCGATGCTGTCGATGCAAGCATGTCCGCTCTCACATTGTCGCGAACACCCGCATGACAACTAAAGTAACAGAAGTTTATGTGTACAAGACAACTAAAGTCACAGAAGTTTATATGTAGATGTAAAAGTAGTAACACTCTTATTTATACACAGACATCTAAAGTAACACATACTGACAACTAAAGTCAATTAATAAGGTGAATAACTAAAGTGAATGAATAAAGGGAATGAATAAAGTGAATGAATAAAGTGAATGAATTAAGTGAATTTGTAAACATGTTATTATTAACTTGTTCTTCTAAAAGCTTTGAAAATATTTGCCCCAAGTCTCCGAAACAAACCAAGCATTATCGAACCTTCCTATTAAATGTACAAACTATTTAATGTTACGAAACATGCAGTTTTTTTTTCTTGTGTGCATTCGACCAAGACACTTATTATTCTAATGATGATAATTTGTGACGTTGTAAGCCTGTCTATCTGTAGGTAGAGTAGCTGTTGTGAAAACAGGCGGTGCTGGTTTCAAACCGTATCAACATTCTTGCAATTTTTCTAAGTATATTTTGTCTTCATAATAGTGTTGAACATTGGAGATAGAAAATGTGAACAGTTTTGAACACCTCGGTACAGTTCTAACAAAACATGGAAATGGTAGGAAGAAAATTAGAACAACAAACATTTATGAAGTTAGAGAACCACATCTGTTTTGCGGGCGACAGTGATAATAAGGAAAGCATACCTTCACGCAAAAATGAGTCAGAAGCGCTATACTATGAGCCCTAACTGTGCATGGAATTAATAGTATGGAAACGCATGTAGAATAACAAATATAATAATAATAAATCCTTTCGTACCGTTATACGTTACATAGGGCCTGCAAGTAATTTCTCCATACCGTTCTATCCTGGGCAACTCACGCAATTTCTTCCATGGAACTGAGACCGATATTTCTTGTCTTTTTCAGTAAAGTTCGTTTCAGGGTCTAACTAGGGCGTTTTTTTTTTCTTGAGCTCTTTGCATCTCATTTCAATGCCTCCTTATTACCAAGTCTTTGATAATTTCTTCTCAAGGTGTGTCCAACATATCTCCATCTTCTCTTTCTTATAACAGTTGTCACTAGTGGTTGATCAGACATGAGAGGCAGAGTGAGAGGTGTGTTTAATCAGCGAGTCACGTGAACCATCAGTATGCATACTCTTCGATATCTGTTGGGGGAGACTGAGCACCTATGGGTCTGCCCGGAGTGCAATGACGTCAGTTTAGTAACCAATAACACACCCTTTCCTATGTCACGCTTTCTCGCCCAACATCAAGTCTCTTAAAGCCTCATTTTGTTGTAGTACTTCACTCACACTAAATCCCACATGAAAGAGAACCTCCATCACTAACCAGTTCCCCTTCTCCTCCAACGTCGTGATCAATATTTTCTTTATGTCTTATAGCTACCACTGTCGTCCACATTACTACCACTACTACTAATAATACTCGTATTACTACTAAAAAAAAAAATTTTTAATTTAAAATTTTAAAAAAATCTGGCCAGTAATGGCGGAATGCAGGAGGGCCATTCAGAGTCAGAACTGTTTGATTCTGAACACGACTTTGCGAGCGCATTTTCGCCATGTTTGGTCGGGTATTTTCCGGTTTCGTTTGCCAAGCTACTGAGTTAGTGCTTGAGCAACGCTGTGAGCTATGACTGTTACATGGAATGCTTTTTGCTGTGTCAACCGTGCGTTTGTTGTGTGTATTCAGAAAATGGCGGACAGCGGTTATGACGAACAAGCTCAATCTGCCGTTTGCAGTTATATTGCGAGTGCAGAAAGCTGGATTTTATCATGATTGATGTTCCCTTGACAAGAATTGCAATTCAAGTGATGAACAGTTTTGTGTTGCTAGATTAGCGACGGCCATATGCATTTTATGCGGTGCAGGTTGCTTTTGTGGCGGTACGCGGCTGTTTCATTCTGGAATTAGTTCACACAGGAAACATTTCACAGTTGTTAGCATTTCGTGTGATTTTCATTGGCACAGGAACGGAGCAATTATGGGATGACCCGTTGCAGTGAAGTTTGAACCGTACTTATGAACTATGAACAATGAACTATTACTACCACTATTTACTGGAACTGCTACTACTCCTCCTTCTTCTTCTTTGCGTTCGTTCTTTACGACCAATTTTAATCACTCTTTGTGATATGTTTGATCTTTGCCAAGAACGTGTATACGTTGCACATTGGTTTGGTAGGCCCTAAACTCATAGACTTCTACACGTTTAGGACATGTGCATCCGATTTCAACCAATACTACTACTACTATTTACTGCCACTATTGCTACCATTATTACTACTACTACCACTATTGCTACCATTATTACTACTACTACCACTATTGCTACCATTATTACTACTACTACCACTATTGCTACTAATACTATTGCTGCCACTATTGCTACCATTATTACTAATACTGCCACTATTACTATTATTACTGCTATTACTGCAGCTACCCACACTGCTATTCATCATTATCAGGTGCCGTCTCCACATCGAAGGTTGACTGCAATGAATTTCCAGCATCCTCTGTCTTTCGCCTTAGTGTTGCACACTGCCAGACTGTATCCTGTCATTTCTTAAAGTTTCCCTCCCACTTATCTCTCGGTCTTCCTCTTGCTCTTTCCCTCAAATTTCCCTCTAGTAAACATTTTATCATGGTGTCATGTCTTTTTATGTGCCCAAAATACTTTACTTGTCTGAATTTTATTTCTCTTAATAATTGTTTCTTCATGCCTAGTTTTCCTAAAACTTGTTTATTTGTCTGTTTTTCTGTCCATGAAACTCTGCCTATTCTTCTATATATCCACATCTCAAATGCATCAATTCTGTCTTCGAACTGCTTGTTCGTACATTGCTACTACTACCCCTAATACTAATATTACAGTCACCACTACTACACCTTCTACTACCACTACGGACACCACCACTACTACTACTACTACTACTACTACTACTACTACTAAAACTTCTACTACTGTCACTAACATAACTGGATTCGTCGATGAATACCACCAAGAAAGCATTTATTTTACCTTTATAATTGCCCGAATTGTTACAAAACTTATAACACCCACAACTACTACAACTACCACATCTAAAACTGCGACCACCTCCAGTATTCATTAACCAACTATGAAATACCAACCACTGACGCCATCACTACTTCTATTTACTACTTCTACTATTACATGTTTGCAACCACCCACCTTCTTGCATGCATATTAAACAGTAAGGTCGTGGGGAGAGTTGAAAGGAGAAAGTCTCATGTTTCACGTCGTTCCGAGCCCGTCTTCTTGAGTATTCTGAAACGAAAAGTTCCCTAGCGACAAATTTTGAAGTAAGGATATTTTCGAAAAGCTGAACCAGGGGTGTACATGATACATAACCGAGCCATAGCGAGCGCAGACGACAGTACAGGATGGTTTCGCCAGATCACTCAAACGTCAGTTTCGAAACGAAACCCAGTGTGCGGAGATCACGGGAGATTTAAACTGTTCTTGTTAAATCCGTCAGAATTTAGTTCCCTGTCTATTGTCGAATTTATTATTATAAATCGTTTGAAAACAAGGAAATAAAGAATATATCTTTAGATAGCATAAATAAAAGACAAGCAGCCAAAAGGGTAGAAGTGAAAGTAAAAATATCAAGGAGACATCTAATGTTAGTTAAACGCCATGCCCAGTAAGCGTATTTGAGGCCATGCCTGGTAAGCTTGTTTTAGGCCAACTCGTAGGAAATGTTTTAACTCTATTCTGAGACATTTTTTAACGTGACAATATGTGCGTAAGAGCTCATTTTTATCTCAATAGGATAAGGAATAATCATGATTAAATTGTGTGTTTTAACGTGTGCTTAATGTTACGATTAACAGTGCAGATGTGAAGTTTTAACATAAGATTAATAGTTCTGGTTTAAAAGGGAAAGTGCGCGTTTAACTTATGTTAATTAACTGATTGTGTACGAGCGGTCGATTTAAAGATCAGCCAGGCTTATCGCAGGGACGTAACGTCGTTTTAAAGGTTTGATATATTTGTTGCTTTTCCATTACTTTCCGTTTCTATTAGACTTTTATATAAACTAAAAATTACTTAACAGGTAAAGTGTAAACTATAACGAATATACATCATTCTGTCTTAAGCTAGAGTTAGAAGTGAAATGGAGTTTACCATTCATTCTAGGATACTCTGATACCAACAAAAATTCCGACTAATTTTTTATTAATAGCCATGAAGCTAGTTTGGAAAAAGTTAATAAACAATGCTTCCATTCACAATTTTCTTAATATTTATGTATTCATAAATAAATTACCAATATAAATAGAACAGTCATGCTTCTTTTTTCAACCTATTGTTCATCAAGACCCTTCGTAAGTTGCATTTTTTTCCTCCCAATTTCAATTTTATTTTTAATGCATGCTAATATGTTTCCTGTATAGTTAACACTGCATTATATTTGCTAATACAGTAAGTATTTTGTGAAACTACATCCATTTGTCGTCAGTTTGTTATATAATAAGTTACAGGGGCGGCTCGTCATTATGGGCCAGTGGGGCCTGGCCCCACCAATAATCGAAAGGGGGAAATTTCCGGAAATAGACAAATAATAGTAAATACTACAAAAACCATGATTTTCGCGAAAATTTTTGTCTGGCCCAACCAAGAAAAATGACTACGAGACGCCACTGATAAGTTATTTTGTAAATCAAATTTAGAAACAATACTTTAGTTTTGCTAAGCAGCGTGTGCAATTTTTTTAAATTAAAAAGTGACTCCGTCATGCAGCTTAAAAAACTGTTTAGCGAATCTGTTTAAAGTAGCAGTGAAGGTTGACCGTTTTAACAGACGTTTTGTGTGTAGTGATGCTGAAGTGTTAATACTACAAACTAAAAGTAGTAATACTACACTTCAAAGTAGTAATACTGATACTTCTAGCAACATGCTGTTCGTTGTCATTTTGTAAGTAATATATTGTTGCAACCTTTCAAATGTGAATTAAATATGACATGCTATACCTGTGAAAAGTTACCAACAACATCAGAAAGACAACATCAGCATAAGAAAGAAAGTCAGCACAGAGCCTTGTTTGAATTACTTTGAGAAACAAAGCATGGAAGTGGTTCGGAAACTTAATAAGAATGCATCCAAACTCCACAGAATACAGAGTCTTCTACAACAGAACATTAAGAAAGAAGGCATGAGGAAGACCAGGAAAAAGATGGATAGGTGGCATAGCAGAATCCTGTCAAAGAGCAAAAATAACAATCACACATGCCACCAAAACAGCGCAAGACAAAAACAGAAAACCACAACACCGGGCAACAACTCCGTAACAGTGTGACGATCATCCATGCCACTAGAACAGTGAAAGACAAAAACAGAAAACCACAACACCGGGCAACAACTCGGTAACAGTGTGATGACAAAAGAAGAAGAAGGAGAACCTTTTAAACATATATTTGTCGTTGTTGTTTTGCAATTATTAATTCTCTCTCTCTCTCTCTCTCTCGATCGTTCTTTTTCTGCCATGTTTATCATTCTCATTGTGATATATACACAGCCTTTGACAAGAAATATTTAGGTCATGTTCTTAGATCAGACGAAAAGAGACTAAATCGACAAGTCCTTATGTGGTCACCAGTTGGGAAAAGAAAACGTGGAAGACCAAAGACCACTCTTCGAAGAACCATCCAACAAGAAAGTAAACTATTGGGATGTAAAACCATACAAGATCTCCAACTGCTAGCAACGAACCGTATCACATGGAGATCTAAAACCTCTGCTCTATGTGCCGCCTTTGGCTCGAAAGGAATAAACTAACTAACTTTGACAAGAAGGCAATTTTACGTCACAACGTTAAATACCATTTGGAGCTCTGGTGCTTATCCTTCGGTGAAGTGTACGATTTCAACCAGCGTTTACTGGATTCGCTCTCCGTCAGCCTTTGGCTGTCCCCAGCCAAAACCTGCAAGGCAGCAGTTACTTTCTTTTAGGGTAGCGACCCTTAGACGACCTGCCCTCCAGGGTTGTTGAGTGTCATCTGCCCAGAAAACCTGTCTTTTTTTGGACTACTTGGTTTTCTTGTCGTCCAGTTTTGTGTACGGTTTACTCCACTAGCCTTTGATTGTCCCCAATCAAACTACAAGGCAGCAGTAGATTATTAATTCTAGAGCTCTAGACAAGAAGTTAATTCTTTGTTTCAATTTTTTTGTCCTGCACGCTCTGATATCTCTTCCCCTTCTTCTTTATTATTCATCTCCGTTCCTCGTGGAGCATAGAGCCTTAACAGTTGTTCTTCTCTTCACTTTTCCGGTCTCTGGATGTTTTCTTGACGGCTTCACAGAAAAGTAAAGCTTCGTTCGGTTCCTCAGGAAGACTCCTGTCTCCAGGTATGTTAAATGCATCTTTTATCCTGTTTTCTTTCGTGTATCACGCAAGTGCTTGTTTAATAATACTCGACTGTGTCTAAATTAGTGTATGCCCGACTAATCGCCATTTTCCACCTCTTACCAGGGTCATTTTGGGTTCCCGTCCTGTTGAAATCGGGGTGAGATCGAGTTCCTAGTCCTATCGGAGACGGACGATAAAACGTAGGTCCCATGTTCAATAAGAGCACGTAAAAGAACCCTTGGCAGTTCAAAATATAGAAGAGCAGTCTGGTGAAAAATTCATTAGAAAAAAATAAAAATAAAAATGTCTACAAAAATATCTTTACCATCTTCAAAAATACATCGGGGACCCTCGCCGGTGCTACGGAGTTCATGCACTGCAGCTGAGATCTTCCTGTGTAAGAAAGAGATCGAATCATACATGGTTACTAACTGAAGTGCAATGATGATGGTAACCAAAAAAGACTCGTTCTTAGGTTAAAAGTGCGTGCCTCGGCTTAAAGAGTGTTTAATCCTCAACGTAACGGATTATAACAATTTATCAATTATATTAATGTGTCTTGTGTTTGAGAAATTGTGTTCTCTTTGGACACAGACTCGATTGTTATTTTTTTTTTTAAATCATGGCATATCTTTTACATCGATTCAAGTCCATCGATTCAAGTATCTGGGAACATTCCTAACATCAGATGGAAGATGTACAACAGAGATTAGGAGTAGAATAGCTCAAACGAAAGCAGCTTTTATGAAAATGAAGAACGCACTATGTGTGAACTCACTACCAATGACATTGCGAAAACGAGTACTGCAATGCTATATTGAACCAATACTTATGTATGGCGGCGAATCATGGACAATGAACAAACAATCAATGCGATCATTGGAAGCCACAGAGATGTGGTTTTACAGAAGAATGTTGAAAATTCCATGGACAGCAAAGAAAACAAATGTGGAGGTTTTAAATCTGGCCTGCACACAAAGAAACATCAAAAGAATAAGAATCCGACAATCAAAGTTCTTCGGGCATATAATGCGAAGAGAAGGTTTAGAACATTTGGTGACTACAGGTAAAATTAAGGGAAGGAGAGACCGTGGGAAAACAAAGGAGAAGATGTTGGATGGTCTGACATCATGGTTCGACAAAATATCGACGTCAGAACTGATAACATACACCAAGCAGAGAGAGTTGTGGAGAGACATGATCGCCTACGCCGGCAGGCACGGCACTTGATTGATTGATATCCTTTACAGGACTTCGCTATCAACCATAGTATACGAGCCATCGATTTTCCTGGCATCACTGATACGTTCAATAGTTTGCCATTGCTTTCTGAACGCTGAGGTCTCCGATCGTAAAAATCCACGGGAATACATTTTCTTTCAAACTGGCATCCGTCGAGTTTGAACCAGGTACTTTTGGGTTGTGATCTAGCTCACTACCTCTACGCCACAAATGTATTTTACTGTTACAAATTTATTTGTCTGTTATCTGTGTCCATGTTTACATCATACATTTGTTTATGTGTGTTCTCTCTCTCTCTCTCTCTGTCTCTCTCACTCTCTCTCTCACTCTCTCTCTGTCTCTCTCTGTCTCTCTCTCTCTATCTCTGTCTCTCTCTCTATCTCTCTCTCTCTCTCTCTCTCTCTCTCTGTCTCTTCTCTA
This sequence comes from Arion vulgaris, assembly GCA_020796225.1. Lineage (NCBI taxonomy): Eukaryota > Metazoa > Mollusca > Gastropoda > Stylommatophora > Arionidae > Arion > Arion vulgaris. Next base: position 10,844,568 of record CM036769.1, read on the forward strand.
CCTCTCACTCTTCTCTCTCTATATATATATATATGTCTTTATCTCTCTCTCTCTCTCTATATATATATATATATATGTCTTTATCTCTCTCTCTATATATATATATATATGTCTTTATCTCTCTCTCTCTCTCTATATATATATATATGTCTTTATCTCTCTCTCTCTATATATATATATATATATATATATATATATCTTTATCTCTCTCTCTCTATATATATATATATGTGTCTTTACTCTCTCTCTCTATATATATATATATGTCTTTATCTCTCTCTCTCTCTCTCTCTATATATATATATATATATATATATATATATATATATGTCTTTATCTCTCTCTCTCTATCTTCTTCTTTTGTCGTCACACTGCTACCGGGTTGTTGCCCAGTGTCGTGGTTTTCTGTTTTGTCTTGCGCTGTTCTGGTGGCTTGTGTGATTGTTATCTTTGCCCTTTCACAGGATGCTGCCACGCCATCTAACCATCTTTTCCGTGGTCTTCCTCTTGCCTTCTTTCCGATGTTCTGTTGTAGAAGACTCTGTATACTGTGGAGTTTGGGATGCATTCTTATTAAGTGGCCAAACCACTTCATTCTTTGTTTATCTATATAATTCAAGCACGGTTTTGTGCCAACTTTCTTTCTTATGCTGATGTTGGTGATTCTGTCTTTTCTTGTGTTGTTGGTAACTTTTCTCAGGCAACGCATTTCACATGTAGTTATTTTTGTGACTGCGCTTTGCTCAATGTCCATGTTTGGCTCTGGTAACACAAAGTAGGTATAAAAATGCTGTTGATCATTTGTTTCTTAGCTGCCTGTGAAATTTTTGGGTGCCTTAACAATGGGGCTAGCTGGTAGGTTACAGCATTTGCTTTTGTACTCTAGCCTCTATCTCTCTCTCTAGTTTTCCGTCTTCTGTGAATATGCTTCCTAAGTATTTGAATTCTTTCACTTGGTTTATTTTAGCACATTGACATGGGTGTCTAGATTATTATGTTTTCTTCCCATATTCATTATTTCTGTTTTAGTGTTGTTGATTTTCATGTCATGTTTCACACAATTATTGTTCAAAGTGTCAATATGATGTTGTAGATCTTGTTCATTTTGATGTATCAGGCACTGATCATCTGCAAAAGTAGTTCATTTATTTCATCATTATCTGAATTCGACTCTTGAGTTATTTTATCCATATATGCGATAAAGAGTAGTGGTGAAAGGACACAACCTTGTCTAACACCTGATGTAATGGAGAACCAGTCGGTCATTCCTTCTGTAGTTCTTACTGTACTCTGGCTATCTTGATATAAGGCCATGATGTTACCTAATAGTTGTCCTTGGACGCCATATTCTTCAAGGATCTTCCATAGTTTGCACCTGTTTACTCTATCAAATGCCTTTTCTTGGTCTATAAATATAAGCTGTTTACTTTGATTGTATTCAATTGCTTGTTCGCAGATCTGTCTTAGTGTAAATATTGCGTCTGTGCAGCTCTTACCCTCCTAAACCCAAACTGGCTATTGCTTAACTTCTCTCTCTCTATATATATATATATATATATATATATATATATATATATATATATATGTCTTTATCTCTCTCTCTCTATATATATATATATATATATATATCTCACATTCCTTTTAAACCCCAATTGAGGCATAGACCTTCAACCAACTCATGCCAAGTCTTCATATCCCAAGCTATCTCCTGCAGCTCCCTTTAGTTCTTCTTTATATTGTTGATCTCTGCCTCTAAATCTCTTCCCCATGTTTTCTCGCCTCCTTCTCTTCCGCTGTCCCTGCGAGTTCCATGAAAGGGCCCTTCTTGTTATATTGCCATCGTATTTTCTCAAAGTGTGTCCTATTCAGCGACAGCGTCTTTTTTAAAACTTCTTGGTTCACTAGAACCTGTCTTGTTCTCTCCATAAGTTCCTCATTTGTGACCCTAACATACCATCTTAGTCCCTCTATTCTGTGCAGATACCAGTTGATGAATACTTGCAATTTATGCGTTATTATTTGAGTCGTTCTCCATGTTTCTGACCCATACAACAGAACTGTGAAATATTCTATGTGCATGTTTCTGAATTTAATAACAATTTCTGACATTTGATTTGAGAATATTTGATAAAAGTGGCGGGGTGAGGGGAGCTGACAGATCTCAAGTTTGCAATGTTAAAAATAGACACATTTCGTACCAGTGATTCCCAACTTGTGATCCACTGAACCATAGGAATTTATCTAGATTAGTGATTCTCAACTTGTAGTCCACATAACCATATTATTTCATTTATAAGTGATTACTTACTTATGTGGAGTTTATCAAACCTTATAACTGCACTTGCCCTCGTGCCCAGCGTGTTCGTTGCGCGTTGGACTGCGGGTGACAAGCCCGCTGTGAGTGCGAGTTCAATTCCGCGGGATGGCAGAAAAGCCACAGATTCCCCAGATTTACGGTGTTCGTGGCACCGAACCGAAGGGTTACGATGTCCATGGCACTGAGCCGAAGAGCTGAAAAGCTCAAATGCTTCTGGATCGGGAAAAAAAAATATTAACAAGTAAACAAAAAGGTTCAAAGGCGAACGATTGACTTTATTGCATCAGGTTTCCTCATAAGACTTCGTTCCTGTCGGAAGATATGGCATGCCATCTGCCGATAGGATTGCACTAAGTACGAAATCCGTAGCTCCGGCAACAATCCTAGGGATCTCACAAAAAAATTGCAAATGTGTCTCGCTCCGGATTCAAGCCCAAAACCTTCAGTACGACAGGCAAACGCCTTGAGACCCCCTATTAAAAAGTAATGTAGCTAGGTACACATTATAAATTCTATGAAAATTGTAGGTACTTGTGTACACTTGTAGAATTTATATTAGAATTTTTGGTTCTTGAGCACACTTGCTGCCAGTGTGTTGATCGAGCTCTCAATGGGAACAAAGAATAGGAACACTGCGACCATGTTGTAAGAGGCGACTATGGTGAGGAAGCTACCCTAGTAAATAAACAATCGGATGTGCTGGCCTACTTGTAGGCGCATAACTGGTACATTATACAATCGTTCTTAGGCTCAGATAACGAAAATAAATCACAAAGATTAGTTAACAAGTGGTCGATATGGAACGTTCGAAGACGATAGATTTACATTTAGCACAGATTATTTGATAGAGCTATCGAGTAGAAATAGTAAAATTGTAGATAACTAGTTGAACTTGCTGGATTTACGTTAATAGTCTAGGTAGCTTCTTCTTCTTCTTCGTTCTTTACGACCAATTTTAATCACTCTTTGTGATATGTTTGATCTTTGTCAAGAACGTGTATACATTGCACATTGGTTTGGTAGGCCCCTAAAAGGAAAGACTATTTCACGTTTAGGACACGTGCATCCGATTTCATCCAAACCTCTTGTCAATTCCGGAACTTGGCTTCCATAACAGCAGAACTGAAACTCTGTTCTGTGCAAGTTGACCGGCGTCAGTATCATTCATTCTCAGATCGTCAATGACGCTTTGCACCCATCGTCTTCTAGGTCTTCCTCTCATTCTTCTTCCAGGCACCATTACCTCCGAATTTATCTTCTCTGGGCGCTCATGCCGTGTGATGTGCCCGAAATATTTAGTTTTCCTTGATGTTATGCTCTTGAATAGCCAACTCTCTTTAGTGCCAAGCTGATATTGCTTTTCAAGCTTGATCTTTCTTTCTTTTGTCCTTCTCTGCTTTTTTGCCGTTAGGCGTTAGCAGGTTTAACTGATGATCGGTTTCCGAGATAATGCACACTCGGTCGCTTGATATGTTGTGGTATTGTGGAGTTTTAAGATGTCTGTCTCCATCAACCCATCTTTTTCTTGGTCTGCCCTTTCCTCTTGATGTTTCCATTTTCAGGTTGTGCGCTCTTGCAACTGGTGTATTCGGATTCATTACTGACCAAGTGGCCAAACCATTTGAGTCTCTGTTTTTCAATAAATCTAATAGCAGGTGTTGTTCCGACTGTTCTTTTAATTTCCTCATTTCTTATATGGTCTCTCTTCTTCTTTATTTACTGCTTTCCTCAGGCATCTCATTTCGCATGTGGTAATTTTCCTTTCTTGTTCTTTAGTCAGTGTCCATGTTTGGCTCTGGTAGCACGGTGCTCAAGTTTGATAGACGAGAAAAAAAAACATTCATTGAAAGAAAGGCAAAACACACTGACATAACCAGAAAATACTGAAAATAACCAGAGAACACCCTGATAGAACCACTGTTACCTGCCACGCATGTCGTAAGAGACGACTAAGGAGGTTTGGCTGAAATCGAATGTATGTGTCCTAAACGTGTAGAAGTCTATGCGTTTAGGGGCCTACCAAACCAATTTGCAACGTATGCCCGTTCTTGGTAAAGATCAAACATATCACAAAGAGTGATTAAAATTGGTCGTAAAGAACGAACGCAAAGAAGAAGAAGAACTAGAAAATGACACCTGTCTTAGGTTGAAAGCGGCGTGCTTCGACCAAAAGAGGCTTAGCTTAACCCACCAGCTGCCCACCTGCCCAGTGTGTTCGTAGCGCGTTGGACTGTGGGTGACTATCTCTCTGTGAGTGCGGTTTCAATTCCGCGGGCTGGCAGAAAAGCCCCAGGTTTCCCAGATTCATGGTGTTCGTGGCACCGAACAGAAGAGTTATGATGTCCATGGCACCGAGCAGAAGAGTTGAAAGCTCAAGTGCTTCTGGATCAAGGAAAAACAAAACAAAACCACCAGCTAACAAAAGCAACAAAATAAACAGTAACAAACAAACGAAGCGTTCTGATAGCGCTACGAACAGTCCTGTAGATCCTCAGACCCCCTCACCAAACCATCCCAGCACACTACCTGCTCAATGATAGTATGCTGATCAGTGGCGGCTCGTCATTAAGGCACTGTGGGGCCGGGCCCCACCAAAAATAATGTGTAACTTGTATTTATTATTTTATAAATTGAAATATAACTTAACCTAAAACCATTATTTTTCCGAACATTTTTGCCTGGCCCCACCAACAAAAATGAACACGAGCCGCCACTGATGCTGATGGTTCCAATAACTCGTTGTTTAAACACATTTCCCGTTCTGACCCTTAGATCACCCGCTTAAGGTTTTTGAGATGGATAAGATGACATACTGCAGTTGCTTAGCAACCGTCTGCTTGATAAGGACACTGTGATTGGGGGGGACGCATGTACACTACGAATGAAGGAATGAGAAATTAAAAAGGTTTTACGATAGGCGCTGGGCACAGCGTTCTGTAGCAAAAGACCGACTTGTTTCAGTTAGGAGATCGGAAATTTCCGCTGGAGTGTGCTGACTTTCACATACATTTAATAGACATCCCTCCCTTCTCTCCCCGATCCAGAAGCACTTGAGCTTTCAGCTTTTCGGCTCGGTGCCATGGACATCGTAACCCTTCGGTTTGGTGTCACGAACACCGTAAATCTGGAGAATCTGTGGCTTTTCTGCCAGCTCGCGGAATTGAGCCGCACTCACAGGGGGCTTGTCACCCGTCATCCAACGCGCTACGAACACGCTGGGCAGGCGGGCTAATAGACATTAAAACTCTGTGGCGAAGGGATTTTGGTGCTCGTCTCTCGGGCCAAAGGTGTCAGGTTCGCTCCCTTGTGGAGCATTCCCTTCCTTGTGGAGCATTCCCTTCCTTGTGGAGCATTCCCTTCCTTGTGGAGCATTCCCTTCCTTGTGGAGCATTCCCTTCCTCGTGGAGCATTCCCTTCCTCGTGGAGCATTCCCTTCCTTGTGGAGCTATCTGGATACTATTCCAGAGATCCCTGATCTCAGTGTAGGTGAGATCGAGTTCCTAGTCTTATCGGAGACGGACGATAAAATGTAGATCCTGTGTTAAATTTAAGCACGTAAAATAACCCTTGGCAGTTCAAAATAGATAAGAGCAGGTGGAATAGCGCTGCACGGGCATAATTCATGAGAAAAGTTTTAAAATAAAATTTCTACAAAAATATCTTTACCATCTTCAACATTCCATTGTGGACCCTCGTCGGTGCTACGAAGTTCGTGCACTGCCGCTGAGATCTTAATGTGTAAGAAAGAGATCGGAGAACACATGGTTACTCACCGAAGTGTAATGATGATGGTCCTATTTTTTTAATTTTTTTTTCGATCCAGAAGCACTTGAGCTGAAAGCTCTTCGGCTTGGTGTCATGGACATCGTAACCCTTCGGCTCGGTGCCACGAACACCTTAAATCTGGGGAACCTGTAGCTTTTCTGCCAGTCCGCGGCGTTGAACCCGCACTTACAGAGGACTAGTCACCCGTAGTCCAACGCGCTACGAACACGCTGGGCACGCGGGCATGATGCTCCTATCAATCAATCAATCAATCAATCAGACATTAAAAGCTTCATTGCACGATTCCATGAGCTTCGTGATTAGTTATTGATGAAAAGTTAGTAATACTGATATTTCTTAGTGTTAAATTAAATCGGGGACATAGAATAACCTTGTTTTCTTGTGTTGTAATGTATTCATCTCGTATCGTTATACATTACACTGGGCCTGCAATAAATTTCTTCATACTGCTCTATGCCGAGCAGTTCGTTCTCTCTCTCTCTCGCGATCACCGCCCAGACCGATGTACCAGAACTCCCCATAAATTCTATTCATGTGGAAATCTGATTCATGTAGCCTTATCATTGGTGTGTTTTACGTTACATCTTCAACGCTATTTAGAGCTCTGGTGCTTATCCTTCGGCGATGTGTCCGGTTTCAGCCAGCGTTTACTTGGTTCGCTCTCTATTCTGTAGCCATCTAGTGTTTTTTACGGTGTGGGTAGTTAGCCCTCGACCAACCTACTTAGTCGCCTCTTACAACATGCACGGCAGGTAACAGTGGTTCTATTCTTTACATCCCAATTTAGGCCCACTCGGGCGGAGCAGTTCGTTCAATCTCCTTTAAGAAATTGAGTCAGATATCTCTCGCCTCTTTCAATAAAGTTCGTTTCAGGGTTTCCCTAGGGCGCCCTTTCTTTCTTAAACCGTTTGTCTCCCACCTCCAATACCTGCTTTATGATTCTTTGATGCCCGCGTGCCCAGCGTGTTCGTAGCGCGTTGGACTGTGGGTGACTAGCCCTCTGTGTGTACGGGTTCAATTCCGTGGGCAGGCAGAAAAGCCACAGATTCCCCCGATTCACGGTGTTCGTGGCACCGAACCGAAGGGTTACGATGTCCATGGCACTGAGCCGAAGAGCTGAAAAGCTCAAGTGCTTCTGGATCGAAAAAAAAAAAAAAAATGATTCTTTGATCTATTTTTCACAGCTTATGCCAAACATATCTCCATCTTCTCTTTCTTAAAATAGTTGTGAATAGTCCTTGACCATACATTTCTCTGATTTCATCACTTTTCTTGAATTCCTCCTACTTTATATTCATTTTCTATATCGCAATCTATTTTTTAAAAAAGCATAGGTATCAATGGGGAAGAAGCCCCAAGGCAGACCACTGCTCAGATATAAAGATGTCTGCAAGGCCTCAATGAATAACTTTTCTACCAGTCCCAGCAAATGGAAACTACTGGCTGATGATCGAGATATATGGAAAACAACATTGTGCAATGGCCCAGAATCTTTTGAAGAGAGACTTAGAGATGAGCTGAAAGACAAGAGAGACAAGCGAAAACTCAGAAGTTGTCACAGTGAAACACTTGCCAATTGACCGTCTGTAAAGTTGTCACAGTGAAACACTTGCCAATTGACCGTCTGTAAAGTTGTCACAGTGAAACACTTGCCAATTGACCGTCTGTAAAGTTGTCACAGTGAAACACTTGCCAATTGACCGTCTGTAAAGTTGTCACAGTGAAACACTTGCCAATTGACTGTCTGTAAAGTTGTCACAGTGAAACACTTGCCAATTGACCGTCTGTAAAGTTGTCACAGTGAAACACTTGCCAATTGACCGTCTGTAAAGTTGTCACAGTGAAACACTTGCCAATTGACCGTCTGTAAAGTTGTCACAGTGAAACACTTGCCAATTGACCGTCTGTAAAGTTGTCACAGTGAAACACTTGCCAATTGACCGTCTGTAAAGTTGTCACAGTGAAACACTTGCCAATTGACCGTCTGTAAAGTTGTCACAGTGAAACACTTGCCAATTGACCGTCTGTAAAGTTGTCACAGTGAAACACTTGCCAATTGACCGTCTGTAAAGTTGTCACAGTGAAACACTTGCCAATTGACCGTCTGTAAAGTTGTCACAGTGAAACACTTGCCAATTGACCGTCTGTAAAGTTGTCACAGTGAAACACTTGCCAATTGACCGTCTGTAAAGTTGTCAAAGGCCATATTATTATATGTATCAATGCTAAAGTTTGAGAATCCCTGATGTGGTCTATGCTTGTCCTTATTCTTACCAACTATCTAAAAGTATGATCACGTGAATGTTTCTGGCTTAATCTAGTCGTAAAGTACATCAGAATGATGTGCATATTGTCTTCATAAACTAACAAAAGTCAAAGTTCATGAAGATATCAAGCTGTTATGACCAAGTGGATCACGCCTGTGTGAGTTAGACATATGCGATGACGGAACAGGGTGGGAGTACAACCTTTCATGAGACAGCCACGTTCTGTAACTTTGCGTTCGTTCGCTCTGACACCATTTTGAGCACCGGTTTATAATGTGTTTTTTAAGGTAATTACAGTGAGGAATTGCGGGGTATAAGTAAATCTCTACCAAACAAGATGTGATGTATCTTATTCCTTGTGCTAATCGTTGCTAGTACGCATGGTATGGTTGTTGCAAAGCGAGATGGAGCATACATGACCACTACTTCCAGTATGAGGATGAAGTTACTGCTGACTTCCATTGAATCTCTGGGACTTCGTTTACTCATGCCGTTGTTGTTTCTGACTCTCAGTCTATGCTTCGTAAGGTCCAAAATGGCTGATTGCGGTATGAGTGGATGCCGTTTATAGAAATTCTTAAACTCCAGAGACTTACGTGGATATACTGTCCTTTGCATGCGGGTATTTGTGGCAAGGAGAAAGCGAACAGGCTTGCATCAACAGCATTTATTGACGGGCAGTTGAAGATGAATGATAATGGTGTTCTTCGGTCTCATCACGACTGTCTGTTGGATGAAGATACCAAAATATATCTTGAATTCATCCAGCGATTTAAGGAGTTTGGTGTTGCTCGTTGTACAAGTAGCACTGGCTACCTGAGGGAGAAGTGTGTTTAACTAGCAATCCACAAGAACCGTCAGTATGCATACTCTTCGATGTCTGATGGGGAAGACTGAGCACTGAGAACCTGTGGAACTGCCCAGTCTAATTACTACTACTATACACGAGCAAGTACAGTAAGAACTATATCATCAAGACTCTCTAGATCAGTGTTTCCCAAAGTGGGATCCACAGGGGGCAATGTGATTGTTAATGGGAGCAATTTGTCAATTGAACAATTCCATTTTTGAATATAAAAAATTATGTACATGTTACATAGTTGGCATAATAATTTTGGAAAGGCTTATTTAGGGCATCGCACAAAAAAGGTTGGGAAATACTGGTCTAGATGTAACTTTTTCTCTTCGTTTTTCGTTGAGAATAGGGTTGTTTATCAACAGTTGTTCGCCACTTTTTCCTGGTCTCTTTCTGTTTTCTTTATGGCGTCCCAGTATAGTCCAACACCCTTCAGTTCTTCACGAAGACTTCGTCTCCAGGTCTGTTTATCGAAATAGGGGGAAGACTGCAGTAAAACTTGGTAAATAGCGAAACACGTACAAACAAAGTACTATAGTTTTACAAAATACAGAAACAGTGACAATAAACAGCAACGTTTCGACCAACAAGGCCTTTATCAAGCAAAGTCCAGATACCTTCATCAGGTCTGTTTAGGACGTCCCGTTTTTCGTTTGCCTTGCGGGTTCCACTCAAGTGCTTGTCTAGGAACACTCAATTGTATTTTCAGTAGGGTATGATAGACTCATCGCCCTTTTCTCCCCTTAAGCGGACGTAGCCATCTTTTATATACCACCGAGTTCAACTCCCTTTGGAGCATGCAATACGGGGAGGTGGTGCATATTATAGAAAGAGATTGACGTATGATTTTGCACATGTATTTTGTGTGAGAGAGAGAGAGAGAGGGGGAGGAGGGAGAGAGAGAGAAAGAGAGAGAGAAAAGTTCCTATTTACTAAAAAGTCTTAAAATGAAAGTTATTTACCATAGAAAAAATCTTCTTTAATTTTTCCCACAACCGTCATTTCCTTGTCGTCTGTGTATGTTTATGTGTGTGTGTGTGTGTGTGTGAGAGAGAGAGAGAGAGAGAGAGAGAGAGATAGAGAGAGGTTCATATTGACAAAAATACTGTTCATATTAAAGCTATTTATCCCCCCAATTGTCTCTATTTTTCTATAACCCTCATTTTCTTGTCGTATGAGTGTGTGTGTGTATGAGAGAGAGAGAGAGAGAGAGAGAGAGAGAGAGAGAGAAAGAGAACGAGATAAAGGGATACATACTTACCAAAAAAAGACTGTTGATCATATGAAAGTTAAGTTACCCCAATATTATTATCTCCTATTTTTTTAAACAAACGCCAACATATTATCAACATATTTTTTAATATGTCTGCGAGCTATTGTATGTGGTGTGTGCTTCTTTCTCTCTCTCTTTCTCTTTCTCTCTTCTCTCTCTCTCTCTCTTACTAAAACATATTCAAACAGTCTGTTTCCTTGTCGCACATTCTCAAGTATTTTATTTTCTTCTGATTCCATTAAAAAAAACCCTAAGCTGTGTGATTTCTATAATTCCCTTGTTGATTTAGTGCATTCATTTTCAAAAATGACAAATCTGAACACAAATCGAAGCGCATTCAAAGAGACGTTCCTTTGAATATGATCACTAAAGACATCAGCGAACTTTTTAAATAAAAATTATTATTTGTGTTCGTTTCGCAAATAGCAATATAGAATCAACCGTAATATCAACACAGACCAGGTTTTTCAATAACTCATCAGGTGGGTCCTTTTGTAGAGTTTTACGGTAATGCGTTGTGTATTTATTAAAATCATCAGCGAGCGTGAGTGTGTGTGTGTGCGTGCGTGGTGTGTGTGTGTGTGCGTCTTTTCATGTAGCATGTCTTTTGCGGAATGTTGCTTCAATCATAGTCCGTGTGAAAGCACTCTCTCTCTCTCAATCTCTCAATCTCTCTCTCACTCTTTCTACCCCTGTTGTTGTTTCCATCGTCTTGTTTAATGTATCTATCGCAGTGGCGGCTCGTGATCGTTTTTGTTTGGTGGGGCCAGACACAAATTATCGGGTAAATCATGGGTTTGAGTTAGGTTATATTTTAATTTATTAAATAATAAATACATGTTACAATTTATTTTTGGTGGGGCCGGTCCTCTGGCTCTTAATGACGAGCCGCCACTGCTCTATCGTTATTTGTCTTCATCTTCTTCTTCGAACCCCAGGAATTATGTTTTTTCTCTATTTCCTATAGAGCATTGGGAGGGGTACTCGGCCTCCTTTAAAGTCCAGATACCTCCAGCAGCTCTAGTCGTGTGCTTAGTGCTGCGGAGTCTCCTACTCAGGTAGGATTCATTGATCATCACTGCAGTATTCTCCCATTTCTAGTACGGTTGGAGCTCTAAAAACATCACTCATTGATCACGGTGGGCATGTGATTATAGTCTAGAGCAGTGATGGGCAAAGTACGGCCCGCGGGCAAAGTGCGGCCCTTCGGGGTAGTCAATCCGGCCCGCGTCATGGTTTTGAATAACCCTATAAATAAAATACAAACAAAACACACGATCTATTTGTATTTCTAATTTAGCATCAACTGAACCTTAAGATATTTTATTCTTAAGATAGTTTTTAGTAGTCTGTAAAACAATAGAAGATGCAGACTTTCTTATGAAAGAAATTTGTTATCGGCATTCCATTTTAGGTAATTTGAAAAATATCATATTTGCTTCTACTAAATTAAATCAATCATCAATCATCATTAAATAATTTATATAAAAAAAAGAAAAACAACAATGTCTTTGCTCATAGCAAGAGAAGTAAACTTCAAACTGTACTAAAGTCAATTTTGATTTAGTATTTTGTTTTAATTTACTCTTAATGATAGGTTTATAAAATATTGTTTATCAATTAATTGTTCCTGTTTTGGTCTTTTTTTCCGGCCCGCCTGGATATTTTTAAAATTTTATCTGGCCCTCCTCTTGGAAAGTTTGCCCATCACTGGTCTAGAGAGATACGTCCGCAGGTGACCTAGAACAACCACTCTTTGACCACTATTTGTGACCTATGTGATTTTCGCCAAAGAGAGTACTTAGCGACAACCTGCACGGACAGACGTTTGTGTTCACTTGAAACGATCAATTTTCGGCTGTTAATTGGCCTTTATGATCTGAGCCTGCAAGTGTGCGCATTTTGTGGACGTCGTTCTACAAGTGAGGGGCAATCGCGTCTGAAAAGGACCAGCCCTTGTCAATCTTTGGGTTTGTACGAGAAGACATACCCTTGCATTATTTGCCTTATTTTTCTAGCAAGGGTGATTTTAATCCTGGATTAATATTCTCAGTCGTTTCGAGACGCGTGTCGGCACTTGGCAATTTCAATCGTTGTGTTTAAGATATCTCTATCGCCATGTTTTTGTGTGTGTGTTTTTTTCGATCCAGAAGCACTTGAGCATTCAGCTCTTCGGCTCGGTGCCATGGATATCGTAACCCTTCGGTCGTCCGAGTGGTTACCGGAGCCCAAATAAGGGGTGTAAAGAATAGAATCACTGTTACCTGCCACACATGTCGTAAGAGGCGAATAAGGAGGTTTGGATGAAATCGGATGCACATGTCCTAAACGTGTAAAAGTCTGTGCGTTTAGGGGCCTACCAAACCAATGTATACACGTTCTTAGCAAAGATCAAACATATCACAAAGAGTGATTAAAATTGGTCGTAAAGAACGAATGCAAAGAAGAAGAAGAAGTAACCCTTCGGTTCGGTGCCACGAACACCGAACACGGTAAATCTGAAGGACCTGTCGCTTTTCCGCCAGCACGGGGAGGTGAACCGCACTCACAGGGAACTTGTCACCCGTCGTGCAACGAGCTACGAACACGCTGGGCAGGCGGTCTTTGTGTTTAAGTTATCTCTATCGTTGTGTTTAAGCTGTGTCTAGCACACTCTATCGTTGTGTTTAAGTTGTGTCTAGCACACTCTATCGTTATGTTTAAGTTGTGTCTAGCACACTCTATCGTTATGTTTAAGTTGTGTCTAGCACACTCTATCGTTATGTTTAAGTTGTGTCTAGCACACTCTATCGTTATGTTTAAGTTGTGTCTAGCACACTCTATCGTTATGTTTAAGTTGTGTCTAGCACACTCTATCGTTATGTTTAAGTTGTGTCTAGCACACTCTATCGCTGTGTTTAAGATATCTCTATCGTTATGTTTTTGTGTGGTTTTTTTTCCGACCCAGAAGCACTTGAGCTTTTAGCTCTTCGGCTCGGTGCCATGGATATCGTAACCTTCGGTTTGGTGCCACGAACACCAAACACCGTAAATCTGAAGAACATGTGGCTTTTCTGCCAGCCTGTGGAGTTAAACCGCACTCACGTGGAGATTGTCATCCGCCGTGCAACGAGATACGAACACGCTGGGCAAGCGGGCATCGTTATGTTTAAGGTATTTCTTTCGTCGGATTTAATGTTTCCTTTGTAGAGCACACGGAGAAATTATGAATACATTAATTTACTTTTTAGACGGATATAGGAAAGACCATCCTTTCTAGTTGAGACACTGTCTCATTAGCTTTTGACCTCGTAGTCAAAGTTTCCCTGTCTACGCCACTGGTTGGTTGATTGATTGATAGGACCATCATCATTGCACTTCGGTGAGTAACCATGTGTACTCCGATCTCTTTCTTACACATGAATATCTCAGATGTAGTGCTCGTACTTCATAGCAACGGCGAGGGTTCCTGATTAAATTTTGAAGATTTTTGTTGCTGAAATTTCATTTTTTAATATTTTCTAATGAATTTTGCCCGGGCAGCGGTTTTTCAGCCTACTATTCTTAATTTTTAACTATCATGGGTTCTATTACGTGCTCACATTGATCACGGGACCTGCGTTTTATCGTCCGTCTCCGATATTACTACGAACTCGATCCCACCTACACTGAGATCAGAGATCGCTGGAAAAATATCCAGATTGCTCAACGAGGGAGCGAACCTGGTACATTTGGCACCAGAGACGAGCACCCAACCTCTACGCCACATAGACCCTCTCTGAGAATAGGCTGTTAACTTCTGTGTTCAACAAGCCACCAATTTTCACTTTTCCTCTTTTCCTAAGGAAGACTAGCCGACCCCAATACTGCTCGATGCAGAGCCATGCACAGATAACATGTATATCGCTTGTACTGCCTGAAATATCAGAGAGAAAAGAGGAATTAGATGTAAACATCCAACTCATCTCTGAAGCAAAGGGTCACCCGTGTATTGACGGGGCTCACTAGGGGAGCACAGAATTTTAACACTTCTACTTACAAAGCATGTCGTAAAAAGCGTCGAAGATAGGGGCCTAAGGAATCTACCCCAGTAAATAAAAAGCGTGGCAGAATCAGATGTGCTTGCCCACTTGTAGGCGCATAACTGGCACAACACACAATCTCTCTTAGGCTAACATCACATATATTCTTTCCGAAAACAGAGGAGTTTCATGACTGTGAATCCCACTCGCTGACCAGATTGAGAGAGTCTTTCCGAACAGAGGAGTTTCATGGCTGGGAATTCCACTCGCTGACCAGATTGAAAGAGATGGGTGTCAATATTGGTGCAGCCCGAAAAGAACGACATACTAAATATGCAAAGAGATTGATTAATCAACATCGAACTGGCGTGTTGGCGAACTGGACGCTGCTGGATTTGCTGAGGCGGAGATCGGAGCACCTATGGACATGTCCGGAGTGCTATGATGATAGTCCTCATATAACTGATAACTGGATCACATATAAATCACAAAGAGTGGTCTAACAAGTGGTCGATATGGATCATTCGAAGAAGAAGATTTATACATATATATATATATAAATATATTTGTGCGTGTGTTCGTGCACATCTATGTATATATGTGTGTGTCTGTGCTCGCGCGCGCGCTGTAGCAATACCGTATTGTCTAACGCCAGCTTAGGCTAAGCGAGAAAGAGACGGCGATAGAAAACAAAACTCCATTCAACCATTAACCTGCATATTTACTCATCGATTTATCGATCTGAAAATATGTTTCATTTTTTCCTTCAATTTGTCTCCAGACATGGACAAATAATTTTTTTTTAAATCGCATGAATCCCGGCTGCATAGCATTTATGGAAACAACATATTGCACGTCCCAGCGGTGTTCATTTTTCACTTTTCATGCCTGATTTGTTTTGCCAGTTTTTGTTCTCTTTCCATTCTGTCTTTGCTATATTGCTATAGCGATCTGAACTAGAGTAACCGATATATAGATTGTGAGCGTCTGTAGCTTAAGCGGTAGTGTGCTCGATCACAACCCAAGCGTACCTGGTTCAAACCCCGAGGGTAATTTGGCAGCAAATTCGCTACCGTTGATTTTTGTGAACGTAAAAATTGAACCAACCGTTCAGAAAGCAATGGCAAACTATTTAACGTATACGTGGTGCCTAGAAAATCCACGACTCGATTACTGTGGTTGATGGTGGCGTCCTATAAAGGATATGCCACGATTTTTTAATTATATATATATATATAAGGTTCATCAGCATCAAATAGCTTGTCCTGAGCAGAACTTTGCAACCCCAACAGTCCTCCGGAAATTCTTTTCTCATATGCTAGATGTCCTGCCTCTGCAGCCGTCATGTTCAAAACATCAGATACATCCTGAATCCATCTTCTAGGTGGTCTTCCTCTTCCTCTCTTTGTTGGTATGCCTCTTTCCATGATGGTCTTCTCCAGCCCTTTATGTCTTTTTTATATGTCCAAATATATCTCAATTTTCTCTTTCTTATTTGTATCATCAGCCAGTTTCTTTGATTTTGAGTTCTTTCTGGATAGATCTATTTGTTCTCTTCTCTGTCCAAGATATACGAAAGACTCTTCTGTAACACTTATATTCAAAAGCACATATATGTTTTCCCACTGCTTTATTAAATGTCCATGTTTCACACACATACGTTACCACTGGGAATATGCATGCTCTTAGTATTCTGATCTTTGTTTTCTTAACAGTTCCGTTCCATACTGTTTTAGTTGTTTAATTTTTATATAAGGTTAGGAGGGGAAACCGATTCGGGGAGCATAGAGCTTCAACAGACCCCTAGAGACCCCTAGGATTGTTGCTGGAGCTACGGAGTTCGTGCTTTGTGCAATACTCTCGGCAGGTGGCGTGCCAGTTCTGCGGAGAAGGACTGAGCCGTATGGGATAAAACCCGGTGCAATGAAGCCAATCCTTCGGCTTTTAAACCCTTTTAAATAGAGCTTCAACAGTTGTTCGTCACTTTTCCCGGTCTCTCACTACTCTCTTTATGGCCTCTCAGGATAGTCCAGCACCCATCAGTTCTCCAAGAAGGCTCCGTCTCCAGACTTGGCTAGGGCGTCCCCTTTTCCGCTTTCCTTGTGTTTACATTCTTTTGACAGTTTTACTCGGAGGCCTAGTGTCGAGTAGGACTCGTTTCGCTTCGGGTAAACTTCGACTGATTGATTGAGTGATAGGATCATCATCATTGCACTTCGGTGAGTAACCATGTGTTCTCCGATCTCTTACCTACACAGTAAGATCTCAGCTGCAGTGCACGAACTCCGTAGCACCGGCGAGGGTATCCGGTGTAATTTTGAAGATGGAGAAGATATTTTTGTAGGAATTTAATATTTAATCTTTTCTAATGAATTTTGCCCAGGCATCGGCTTTCCAGCCTGTTCTCCTTGATCTCAGTGTATGTGAGATCGAGTTCCTAGTCAGATCGGAGACGAACGATAAAACGTAGGTCCCGTGTTCAGATTGAGCACGTAAAAGAACCCTTTTGCAGTTTTAAATCGGGAATAGCAGGTTGGAAAACCGCTGCCTGTGCACAATTGATTAGAAAAATTAAAAAAATTAAATTCCTACAAAATATTTTGACCATCTTCTAAATTACTTCGAGTACAATCGCCGGTGCTACGGAGTTCATGCACTGCATCTGAGATCTTTCTGTGTAAGGAAGCGATTGGAGCATACATGGTTACTCACCGAAGTTTAATGATGATAGTCCTATGAATCAATCAATGTTTTCCTTAATAATTCTTGGAATCTCAATATTTTGTTGTTATTCTTTCTAAGTTTTTCTTTCTTAGTCTTTCTCGCTTAGTCTTTCTCTTTAAACTTTCTTTCTTATTTTGTCAATCTTGGTTTTTTTCTACAATATAGTGCATCTTTTGTACTTTTCTGCATGTCACTAAAATTCAGAATATAAATTAATGTTTAACATAAGCGATATTTACCCCCTCCCGACTCAAATACTTTAGCATCCAAGTTTACATAAAATTGTTTGTATTACGTTTGTACAAACTGACGTACCTCTGTCTTTCCCGCTTTACAGGTCTTAACACGAGGAGATACGTCACAGTGTCAAACCGCACAAGAGTCACTCGGCTGTGTTTTCAGACTCGACTTAACCCTCGGTTTCTGTTTTGAATTTGAGAAAACGAGATTATACACTACAGACTGACGAACGACCCTGGAGTATTAACGAGGGCGGTAACCACCTGGTTTTGACTGATTTTCGAAATATGAATAAAGTGGATATTTATACAAGTTATCCAGCCGAGGTTGAAGTGGTATACTTGTTATCAGACGAACTGCACTTGCTTGGATTCCGTGTCCCCCTCAGGTATGTACGATACATTCTTTCTCAATTTTTGTGTGTCTCCATGCATATTTTCTCCTGTTTCAAAGCTTATTTTCGCTTCTATTTCACGTCTCATTTTCTTCGCTGTTTTTGTTATTGTTATTCCCTTGAGCTCTTCTTTCTACATAACTATATCCTGGTTACGGGATGTCTTAACATCAGGGATATTTCCATGTTTTTACTCCTTCTTCTCCTCCTCCAACTTTAATAATGTATCACCTGGATATCTTGTTTAGTATGATCTCTATGTATAACATGTATTCGTTGTCTAGTTGACGCATCATGATTTTAATTCCTTGACATCTGTCTACATTTCCTAATGACACCAGGTCCCACATGCACATTCATTAGCATAATTTCAGAAAAAATACTTCCAGATATACATCAACTGTATACGTGTTTTAATATATATATATTATATTATCTTCTTCTTCTTCTTTGCGTTCGTTCTTTACAACCAATTTTAATCACTTTTTGTGATATGTTTGATATTTGTCAAGAACGTGTATACGTTGCACATTGGTTTGGTAGGCCCCTAAACGCATAGACTTCTACACGTTTAGGACACATGCATCCGATTTCATCCAAACCTCCTTACCCGCCTCTTCGACATGCATGAAAGGTATCAGTGGTTCTATTCTTTACACCCTAAATTTGAACCCCGGTAACCACTCAGGCGTATTATATTATGAGAGATATAAATATATAAATAAATATATATATACTGTTGTGTGTTTTATGGGCGAGGTATGTGGAGTAATGTGTTTCGGATGTTGTGGTGTGTTACAGTGTGTATACGTGTACTATTACAAGTGTGTTTTCTGTATAATAAGTATATGGAGTAATATTTATATGTGGTTCATCATCATCATCATCAAGATGCGTGTCCTTTATAGGACGCTGCTCTCTTTACAGCACATCTGAAATTCACTCTGTCTCTTGCTAGTTCACCCACTTCGTCGATGGTCATGTTCATGGTTTCTTTAATATCTTGTAGCCATCTTCTTCTTGGTCTGCCTCTGCTTCCTGGGACTCTGCCCTCTAGTATTGTTATTTCCAGGCCATCGTGACGCTTGATGTGACCAAAGTATGTAATTTTTCTGTATAGCATGTTGTTTATCAGCCAATTCTCTTTAACATTTAGTTCTTTCAAGAAATTAGTGTTCTTTTATATGTGGCTATGGTTACATAATAACTATATGTACACGCGCGGACGTTTTGACTTAATGTATATTATGATACAGAGTTATCATATCACTATATATGTATACAGAGTCATCATATCACTATATATGCATACAGAGTCGTCATATCACTATATATGTATACAGTCATCATATCACTATACATGTATACAGAGTCATCATATCACTATATATGTATACAGAGTCATCATATCCCGTTTATATGTATACAGTCACCTAGAGGATATTGTTTATAGCCATTAATGGGGTTAATTTATTATAGCCATTAATGGGGTTAATGTGTTTATAGCCATTAATGGCTTTATAACTATTAATTCTTCTTGTGGGCGCCCGCTACGAATTCAGGCGTAGTCAGTGCGCTAGTATGTCGCTTCTGACTGATTTTTACGTTAAGGCCTGCTTTCCTGATTATCAGTGTCCCCCGCTATACAGGCGTGAGTTCTCCGACTTCAGAAGTACTTGTAATTTAGATATTCAACTATTGATCTGTTAACTTGATCTGTTAACTATTGATCTGTTAACTTGATTTGTTAACTATTGATCTGTTAACTTGATTTGTTAACTATTGATCTGTTAACTATTGATCTGTTAACTTGATTTGTTAGCTTGATTTGTTAACTATTGATCTGTTAACTGTTGATCTGTTAACTATTGATCTGTTAACTATTGATATGTTAACTATTGATCTGTTAACTTGATCTGTTAACTTGATCTGTTAACTATTGATCTGTTAACTATTGATCTGTTAACTATTGATCTGTTAACTATTGATCTGTTAACTATTGATTTGTTAACTTGATCGGTTAACTATTGATCTGTTAACTATTGATCTGTTAACTATTGATCTGCTAACTATTGATTTGTTATATATTAACGAAAAAATGTGTTCAGTCATTAACATGGAAATCTGTAATAACCACTGTATTGATAATCTGTAATAGCCACGTAATTATAGAGTCAAGATATTCAAAATATGTCTCGTTCTCAATGTTTTCATTACTGATGGTACTTTTGCGTTGAGATTTTGCTTTTTCTGTGGACATAATATATTTATTATATTGTGTTAATATTGTGTTCATGTTAAGTAGTAAGGTAAAGAACCCTTTTTCATACCTAGAGGTAAAATGGATAATACGGTGTTAGATCTGTATTTCTCATTGACCGTCGGCACATGATGGGTGATGTGGTCATCATCACGCTGGCCACCTTTACTTCCTAGTCATTTTCCTGGTACCCAATTGGGGCTGGGTCGACCTGAGAACCGCTACGGTAGGAATAATATTTCACGTACGCCGTGGAATTGAACGCGGATCTCTAGCATAAGAAGCGAGAGCACTAACAATTACGCTACTGCGGCTCTCGTGTTCGTGTTAAGTCTGATGAAAATATGACAATATCACATCTGTGTACCTGTAGTACCAAGTTGAGGACCACTGATGATCACTTATTAACCATTTAGCTGCTAAGGACGTATATATACGTTTTTCTCATTCACTTCTAAAGATGCATTAACACGTCTGTTATTATCTCTCCTCTGTGGGCTAAAGACGTGTTAACACGTTATACATTGCTACTGTCACTGCTATAGGCGTACATTCACTTTGTGACCTAGAAACAATGAGTAGCTATTTTTAGCTCAGCCTTCAGAAAGTATTTAGCAGCGAAAGAGTTAAAGTCTGATGTAAATATGACAGAATATCACATCTGTGTACCTGTAGTACCAAGTTGAGGATCACTGATGACCACTTATTAAGTCTGATGTAAATATGACAGAATATCACATCTGTGTACCTGTAATAGCAAGTTGAGGACCACTGATGACTTATTAAGTCTGATATAAATATGAGAATATCACATCTGTGTACCTGTAGTATCAAGTTGAGGACCACTGATCACCACTTATTAAGTCTAATATACATATGACACAATATCACATCTGTGTACCTGTGACACCAGTTATTTGACACCTGAACACCTGTCACAGACTAGCACAACATACAATAGTCAGCGTAGTATCGCACAAGCCACGCCCTGCTGAATTTTTCTCATAAAAGAAAAACATTGGAAAACCTGAAGCTGATTGCTAACATTCTCAGTCAGTCATTTGACTTTGTCAGTCATTCATTTGCGTGAAAGTCAAGAAGATATTCTGTAGAAATGATTACTATCCTTCTTATTCTCTTCCAACATTGAACCGAAGAGTGCGAGTTCAATCCCTGCTGGAGGTCCATTGTAGGAAGCAAAGCTAAGCGTATTACATTCCTTCTTCTTCTCTTCCAACATTGAACCGAAGTGTGCGGGTTCAATCCCTGCTGGAGGACCATTGTAGGAAGCAAAGCTAAGCGTATTACATTCCTTCTTCTTCTCTTCCACCATTCACTTCTTTATAGAAGTGGTGGGGCGGGGGGATGTAGTGAACGTGTGTGTGCGTCTTCTAACGCACTTTGTAAGCTGTTTATTCACTTTCTTAACCCTTTCGCTGCTACATACTTTCCGAAGGGTGAGCTAAAAATAGCTACTCTGTGTTTCTAGGTCACAAACGTGAATGTACGCCTATAACAGTGACAGTAGAAATGTATAGCGTGTTAACACGTCTTTAGCCCACAGAGGAGAGATAATAACAGACATGTTAATGCGTCTTTAGAATTGAATGGGGAAAACGTATATATACGTCCTTAGCAGCTAAAGGGTTAAGGCTGTTCTCGATGCCGTCGCTCCATCTTTTGCGTGGCCTTCCTCTTGTTCTGTACTTGTTATACTTTTTCTGTGTGGCTCTCTGTGGTAGACGATACCAGGGCATTCTTCTCAGGTGTCCAAACCATTTAATCTGTTGTTTTTTTAATGAATTGCATGACTGGTTTCACATCCAATCTTCTGATTTCTTCATCTTTAATTTTGTCCTTTATTGTCACACTTAAGAGAGTTTGTGCACTGCCGCTGAGATCTTCCTGTGTAAGAAAGCGATCGGAGCACACATGGTTAATCACCGAAGTGCAATAATGATGGGCCAATCAGACAATCAATCAATCTATATATATTCTTTTCAAAAAATTATTCTGTTATTTGATCGACGTCATGGAACATTGGGCATTTCCATGCGTGCTCTGTCCTACGCTGCAGGAGCCATCCTAAAGTCCACTTGCTCACCGTCCCCATGAGAAGTTGATTAGTATACCTTCTCTCTCTCTACCACGAAGACGACACTGTCTGGCATGTCCAAACTTTAACTCCTAATTCGCGCAATTGTTTCAGTGTCTGAGACGCGCCCATATCACATATCACATATCACATATATGAGCGCGCACTGCATTTCAAAGAGTGTTAATCTAAGGGACTTAAAAACAAGATATTGAATTTCTTGAACCGTGTTTCACAATACGGTTCGGCTCCTTTTCGCAGAAATGGCCCTCCACTTGCCGAGAGTATTTCACAAAGCACTAACTCTGTAGCTCAAACAACAACCTCCTAAAAATACATTCGTGAAAAGAACGGCACGGACCGCCGATTCGAAACCGCAATCTTCAGATCGCAAGACAAATAGCAAACTTGACCACAGAGACAGGGAGTGAAATAATCAAATCAGTACCATCACTAAAAAAAGTAAAGGAACCCTTTTCCATACCTCGTGGTTATTGGTTACTAAACTGTCGTCATTGCACACCGGGTAGACCCATAGGTGCTCAGTCTCCCCAACAGATATCGAAGAGTATGCATACTGATGGTTCCTGTGGCTCGCTGATTAAACGCACCTCTCACTCTGCCTCTCAGGCATCCAGTTCGACTTGAACAACGGGTAACTCCAAACTGCTTAAATCGCTTGATCGATTCAACATCGATTTTAGTGTCCTCATCCAACAGAGAGTCGCGAAGAGACCGAAGAATATCCCCTTATCCATCTTCAACTCCCCAACAATCGAAGCTGTTGATGCAAGCCTGTCCACTCTCTCTCAACCGTAAACACCCGCATGCCCAGGACAGTATATCCACGTAAGCCTCCGGAGGTTATAAACTTCTATAGACGACATCCACTCATACCGAAACATGCCCTTCTGGATCTTGTGAAGCATCGACTGAGAGTCAGATACAACAACTGCGCCAGTAAATGAAGTCCCAGAAATCCAATGGAGGGCAGCAGTAACGGCCTCAATCTCCATCCTCATACTAGAAGTAATTGTCCTGTATGCTCCACTTCGCTCTGCAACAACTCTACCATGAGCATTAGCCAAGAAACCCCAGCCGGATTTCTCACCACGTTGAACCGACCCATCGGTATATACAACAACATCATCATCCCTTTGCATTATCTTCTATCAGCTGCTTAACTGCGAGATCAGCCTTCACATACCTCGAGGTATAATGGGTAATACGGTGTTACCACTATATTTTTCATTGACCGTCGGCACAGGATGAGTGATGTGATCAAAATCATGTCGGTCGTCTTTACTTCTTCGTGTTTTTCCTGGTGTCTAATTGAGGCTGGGTCGGCCTGAGAGCCGTTACAGTCAGAAAATATTCTACGCCCACTGTGGAATTGAACTCGAGCCACTAGCCTTATAAGTGAGTCACTAGCAACTGCGCCTCTCAGTACACTAGCAACTGCGCCTCTCAGTACACTAGCTGCGCCTCTCAGTACACTAGCAACTGCGCCTCTCAGTACACTAGCAACTGCGCCTCTCAGTACACTAGCAACTGCGCCTCTCAGTACACTAGCAACTGCACCTCTCAGTACTACCAGGTTGTGACTTAATTTTTTATTGTTTTGTCCGATCCAGAAGCACTTGAGCTTTTCAGCTCTTCGGCTCGGTGCCATGGACATCGTAACCCTTCGGTTCGGTGCCACGAATACCGTAAATCTGGGGAATCTGTGGCTTTTTCTGCCATCCCGCGGAATTGAATCCGCACACACAGAGGAAAGTCACCCGTAGTCCAACGCGCTACGAACACGCTGGGCAGACGGGCATGACTTAATTAAATTCATTTGTGTTAGACATGTCATTAAATTAAAAAAATTGCCAACATCTCACAACGTTCTTGTACAGGTTGGCACATTTCATCAAGTTCTTGTACGGGTTGACATTCAAGCTATCAATACTGCTCTTATTGTTTACCAAAAAGTTGGCACGTAATAGTCGTATGGTAGGTGCATTGTTTTATCATTAACGCTTAGCGATGATGAAATGTCGCTCGAATGGTTACCGAGGCCCATATATTAGGGGTTTAAAGAATAGAACCACGTTACCTGTCACGCATGTCGTAAGAGACCATACGTTGCCACTGGGAATATGCATGCTCTTAGTATTCTGATCTTTGTTTTTATCAGCTCCGTTCTATACTGTTTTTAGTTGTTTACTTTTTGGGTAAAGCCATGTTTGTTCTTCTTTTAATTTCCTTCATCCCTTTTCCATCTGTTGTTCGCAGGGGAAACGAGGTGTCTAAAATTGTTCACATTTTATATTTTCTGTCCGTTGATAAAAAAAAAAAAAAAAAATTGTCATGTTTGTTTTATCCATTGTCATTATTTTTTATTTTGTCACATTGAGATATAGATTTTGTTTTCATTTTTTTCTTTTCTCTTATTATTTCGTGATTAAATTTATCAATATATTTGTGAGATGTTGACAGTAACACTGTATCGACAGCATATCTTAGTTCAGGTGTTTCTCTTCCTCCGATTTTACGGGTATACACTAAGTCATAAATAATGAAAGTATATAAACACGCGCGCACACAAACACACATACATACACTCATGCATACACACAGAGAGCCGCAGTAGTGTAGTTGTTAGTGAACTCGCTTCTTAGGGGCGTGACCCGGGTTCAAATCCACATTGGGTGGGGAATATTTTTCCGTCAGTAACGACTCTCATATTGACCAGATCCAACTATAAACTTATGTTGGTTGTGTATTGACCCAGCCTCAATTAGGTACCAGGGAAAACATTGGGAAGTGAAGGTGGCCGAAGTGATGTTGACCATATCACCCATCGTGTGCCGAGGATCAATTAAAAAAACAGGCCTAACATCGTATTATCCTATATACCTTTAGGTATGAAAAGGTTCCTTTATTTTTACTTTTTACACATCGTACTATACAGAAAAATTACATACTTTGGTCAAATCAAGCGTCACGATGGCCTGGAAAGAACAATACTAGAGGGCAGGGTCCCAGGACGCAGAGGCAGATCAAGAAGAAGATGGCTACAAGATATTAAAGAAACCATGAACATGACCATCGACGAAGTGGGTGAACTAGCAAGAGACAGAATGAATTTCAGATGTGCTGCAAAGAGAGCAGCGTCCTATAAAGGATACGCACCTTGATGATGATGACACATACACACACATACACGCATACATACATACACACACACATATACCCACCGACATACCCGAATTGTTACTATTTTGTCTGTGACCCGCTGGACTGTGGTCACCTGTCACTCTGTAGTAAAACAACACCACGTGATCAGATTGAACCGAATCATACTGACCTAATTACAATCTATTGACTGACCTGGGTGTCAGTTTTCTTCCAGGTGTATTGATACTTAAAATGATTTCATTATTTCATATGACACTTTCGTTGTTTCCAATTTTACCAATAATTAATGCCTGTAGTTTTGGAAGATTGGTCATTATTATGTTCAGTTCAAAATCTAATACTGGATGTATTCTCAAAATGTCTGACCAACACGGCTCCGTTGAAGTTGGCTGGGTTATCCGTTGTCTTTGAGGGTTGGGAGGTGTCACAACAATGTTGTCATTAGTTGCTATATTGTTTGTTAATTTACTGGTACAGCATCATCAACAGCAACTTAAATGTTGCAACAACACCGGAGATTTGATAGTAGCCAGATATGATAGATTTCTCAGCAGGTAGACGGAGTAAGAGATATTCAGATAATTCGGAATTTAAAAAAAAAAAAAAATTGGGGGATATATGTCATTTACAGTATGTGAATGTGATATATATATATATATATATATACACATTCATATATATATATATATATATATATATATATCGATATATCATGGGCGTCCATACCTTTACGGCAAGGGGAAAGGGAGGAGGAAGTGCCACCCCTGGAAAATATATCTTTGGTAAAAATATTTTAAGAGAATCTGTTCTTCTCCATTCCCGCGTAGTAAACTGTCAATTAATTTTTTTTTTTTTTTTTCATTTTGCTTCTCCATGGATAATTTATGTGGACGCTTATATATATATAGACAGACAGGCAGATAGAGATAGATAGATAGATAGATAGATAGATAGATAGATAGATGGATAGATGGATGGATGGATGGATGGATGGATGGATGGATGGATGGATGGATGGATGGATGGATGGATGGATGGATAGATAGATAGATAGACAGATAGACAGATAGAGATAGATATATTGATTTTTGCGTGTACGCCTCCTTTCCTATTTGATCAATGTGTCCCCCGTCGTACAGACGTGCAATCTGTAACTTCAGAACTAAAACTGATATTTCAATATCGTATCACAATTAACCCGCTCTGTGAACTCAAATATAAACTTGTGGAATGTACTTTACACGACTTAGCCATCAACCACAGTAAACGAGTCGTCGATTTTCTAGGCACCACTTATAAGTTCAGTAGTTTGCCATTGCTTTCTGAACGGCGAAGTCTATTTTTACCTATCGTAAATTTACAAGTTAAAGTTAATTTGCATATCCTTTACAAGACTTTGCGAATCAACCCCAACTTTTTAACACTTTGTGATTTTTCTAGGCATTATTACGTTCAGTAGTTTGAAAATTACAAGGGAAACTAATTTGCTTCCGAACTGCCTGCCGTGGGGTTTTGAACCACGTCCGCTTGGGCTGTGATCAAGATTACTACCTCTTAAGCTACAGACGCATTGTTTGACCATCCTGTAGATAATTGATATTCAATTATCGTAACTCGTCTACACTAGTGACTGTGTCTCAAGTAGTATCATGTCTTTTGCGGAGCCCCGCTTTCATCACAGCCAACCTGAAAAAAACTATGTCTATAGTAAGTTCTCCCGCTTTCTCCAGCGTTATGTCCAAGGTTTCTGTGAAGTCCTGCTGCCACTTTCGCCTTGGTCATCCCCTACTTCATACTCCAGGAATCATGCCTCCCAATACTTTTATCCCCAAACCACTGTGACGTTTAAGGTGACCAAACTATTTCATCTTCCGGGACTTGGTGTTATTTATGAGCCATTACTCCTCGATATGAACTCGCTTCTCAAGGCTGGTGGTCTGGGTTCAGCTCCGCAATGCGCGTGGAATTTTTCCCGACCGCGACGGCTCTCAGGTCGATCCAGCCTCAACTGGGTACCAGGTATGCTCTGGGAAAGTAAAGGCGGCCGGCGTGATGCTGACCACATCACCCATCGTGTGCCGACGGTCAATGAAAATACAGACCTAACACTGTATTGACCTATATACCACGAGGTATGAAAGGGTTTCTTTACTTTTTTACTCCTCGATGTGCAGTTCTTGCAGGATGTCTTTGACTTTGTAGACAATTGATGTTCAAATATCGTATCACGTCCACACTAACGACTCTGAGAGCAGATACACTAGCCACACATTGATAAACTTCCTTAGCTCACACATACATAGAACTCCCACCGATATAAATTTACATTTTCCAGGTGTTAAACGTAAAAGTAATGCACCTTTGTATGTCGTTTCGCACCACAATTTTCCAATATTATTGCTTCTTTTATATCGAACACAAGACCCCTAGCGTCAACTGTAAAAAGCCAACATAAAAAGCTGCCATCTTTTTTGTCCTATTTAACATAAATTTCCGGAACTGCACAGCTGCAACACGAGCCAATTTGAATAACTTGCTGAGGAATGTTTCGTTTTGATTTGATAGTGGTGCCCCCCCTTTTCCTCCGCCGCCCCCTACCTCTCTACTACTGCCTAAAGTTTGTAAAGAAATTATTTTAGCAAGTCAAGTGATGAATATATTCAGCGGTTCGTCTATGAAAGTACAGCAGACCGTGAGGTTGAAGAGATCCATCCGTTTGACTTACGATGGTTTTCTTCTTCAAAAGCGAAGATGTACATTTCATACAAGCAATTATTCTTATGCGTACGCTCTTACATTTCGTCCTCATTCTTCTTCAATGATCCAGCCATGCTTGGGTTGTTGCCTTTCAGCTGAATCCCATGTGGTATCTATGCTGTACATGTCATTGAAGTGATTAGGTGTCCCTGGATTTTTTAACAACCAGAGAGAGAGAGAGAGAGAGAGAGAGAGAGGAGTTAGAATTGAACATCCTTGGGCTCGAATCAAGACGCGCGGTTCTGTTCACCAGTGTATTTTTTTCTAGAGACCAATAGGATTGTTGCCGGAGCTACGTAGTTCGTGCTTTAGGCAATAATCTTGATATGTGGCGAGTCGTTACTGCGGACAGAGACCGAGCCATATGGGTTTAAATCCGGCGCATTGAAGTAAATCCTTTGGCTTTAGACTCATAGATTCCCAAACTTTTTCAGCCCACCGCCCACTTTGCACGACATAAACTTTGTAACGACCCTCTCCACATTATAACAGTTTGCTAACGCCCTCCCATATATATATATATATATATATATATATATATATATACATGATCAGTGGCGGCTCGTCTATAAGGGCCAGTGGCTGAGCCCTACCAAAAATAATGTATATCGTGTATTTATTAAATTAAAATATAGAAATCTAAAACCATGATTTATCCGGAAAAAATGTCTGGCCCCACCAACAAAAATTATCACGAGCCGCCACTGTACATGATCTGTTTTCACTTTGACATAGAAAATTTATATACATTTCTGTCATACATGATCAGTTTTCAAATGATTACGTGCATGAACCAGAAACCTGATGAAAAAATGTATCGTGTAAGATGGCATAAGATGAATTAAAATGCAGAATTCAAATTTTTAATGATAATTCAATCGCAAAATCGCGAAGAAAATATCCCCAAATGAATCTGAACCCATTATTGCCACCCAGGAAGGTTTCAGCGCCCACTTGGGGGCGGTACTCGCCCACTTTGGGAACCCATGTTTTAGATCCTTTTGTATGCCTAGCACCAGATGATGATGAGGTTCTCTGTACAGTTGAATTGGAGTGAAAGTATTATAACTTTATACTATGCACTGTACACTTTCCATAGTGTTGTTTTACTTGTAGTGTGGGTACGAAATAGTTAATAAACAAAGACAACTTGGCGGAAAATTATAGGATGGGAGGGGGACTGCCTAGA
Organism: Arion vulgaris; assembly: GCA_020796225.1. Taxonomy (NCBI): domain Eukaryota; kingdom Metazoa; phylum Mollusca; class Gastropoda; order Stylommatophora; family Arionidae; genus Arion; species Arion vulgaris. The sequence goes on from CM036769.1 coordinate 10,873,913, forward strand.
GTAGTTGATAGTAGCTCGGCCTGCTAGCTGTGAGACGCCTCATAGCTCGGGTTCGAACCTACTGTCCGGCATTTGTTCGAGTCCCTGGTCTTACTCAGGACGATAACGTGAGTACCTCTGAAGTCGGAGAAAATCTGCCTGTATGGCGAGGGAATACTAATTACGAGTACATTGAGCACACGGCTGCCAGTGTAAAGTAATTTACAATGTGCACGCTGCTGCCATTGTAAGAAATTGGAAAACGGATTTTCACGCAAAAATCAGTTTCAGAGATGAAACTTCGTCTGAGTTGAAAGCGGACGGGGAAAAAAAAAAAAAAAAATAAGGATGGGAAATAAGAATTACTATTCTGTATTACAGTGCAAAACGAGAATCGTTGTCCAGTGTTACAGTACAACAAGAGGATCATTGTCCTGTGCTATGGTATAACATGAGAATCACTATCCTGTGTTACAGTACAATAAGTGAATCCATGTACTGTGTTTCAGTACAGAGAGAAACTGTAGCGTAGTTGTTAGTGAACTCGCTGCGCAAGTCTGGATTCAGCTTCCGCAATGTGCGTGGAATTTTTCCCGACCACGACGGCTCTCAGGTCAACCCAGCCTCAACTGGGTACCAGACATGCTCTGGGAAAGTAAAGGCGGCAGGCGTGATGCTGATCACATCACCCATCGTGTGCCGACGGTCAATGAAAATACAGGCCTAACACTGTATTGACCTATATACCACGGGGTATGAAAGGGTTCCTTTATGAGAATCACTGTCCTGTGTTTCAGTACAGCATGACGCGCGAGTGATTACCGGGGCCCAAATTGAAGTGTAAAGAATAGAACCACTGTAACCTGCCACGCATGTCGTAAGAGGCGACTAAGGATGCTGAGAGTGAGGCTAGCTATCCCCCACCGTAAAAACACTAGATGGCTACAGAGCGAGAGTGAACCGAGTAAACGCTGGCTGAAACCGAACACATCGCCGAAAGATAAGCACCAGATCTCCAAAGGGTGCTGAAGATGTGACATAAAACACACCAATGCTAAGGCTGCATGAATCAGATTTCCACATGAATAGAATTTATGGGGAGATCTGGTACATCGGTCTGGGCGGTGATCGCAGACAGAGAGAGAGTACAGTATGAGAATCATTGTCCGGTGTTACAGTACAATATGAGAAATAAAAAAATGGCTGCAAACTGAATGGGTTGAAGAGGGTTTGTTACTGTCATATAATACGTCACTAATAATGATAAACATTGATTGTATCGGTGATGTGTATGTGTGGGGGCATAGTAATGTGGCGAACTGATCAAGTAGTCTCCTTTCTAAATGTCGTGGGTTCGAATCTTGACCCCTTCGTTCTGTTCATGAGTGTATTTTTACCGGAGATTATTTCGAATTGTTACCGGAGCTGCGGTATTCGTGCTTCAGGGCAATAGTCTAGTCAATTTGCGTGCTATTTCTACGTAAGAGGGTCCGTGCTATATGGGGAAAACCCGGTAGAATTAAAATCCATCCTTCTACTCCGGACCATCTTTTATCTACATATATAATTTCATCAACCTCCATGTTTACCCATAATTCCTGTAATTATATCCCTATATATTTTTCCCCGATTCTATAAAAGAGAAGAAAATTCCGTAGATTTCAAAGATATTAGGGTACATTTCCATTTACATTTCTAGTTCTTTGTGCGCAGCTTGAGGAGGAGGGGGGGGGTGGTTCTGTGGCTAAGTGGTTTTTAAGCCTTTGCCTTACGTTCTGAAGGTCGTGAGTTTGAATCCTTACCTCGCCGTTTTGTTCACAATTGCATTTTTTTCAGAGATTCCTAGGATTGTTGCTAGAGGTACCGAGTTCGTGTTTTTTGCAATACTCTCGGCAGATGGCCTGTCATTTCTGTGGAGAGGGAGCGAGTCACATGGATAAAACCCTGTACAATGAAGTAAATCATTCGGTTTTAGACTCTTTCGATCCTTTAGGTAGGCGAGTCAATTCCTTTCCTCACGTGTGGAACGTAGAGCGTAGGATTGAACCCACAACTCTCTTGTTTTCGAATTGATAACGCTAATCCTGCCAACAAACCATTCAATAGTTCTACAAACGATTCAATAATCTCACAAACGATTCAATAGTTCCACAAACGATTCAATAGTTCTACAAACCATTCAATAGTCTCACAAACGATTCAATAGTTCTACAAATGATTCAATAATCCCACAAACGATTCAATAGTTCTACAAACGATTCAATAATCTCACAAACGATTCAATAGTTCTACAAACGATTCAATAATCTCACAAACCATTCAATAGTTCTACAAACGATTCAATAATCTCACAAACGATTCAATAGTCTCACAAACGATTCAATAGTTCTACAAACGATTCAATAATCCCACAAACGATTCAATAGTCTCACAAACGATTCAATAGTTCTACAAACGATTCAATAGTTTCACAAACGATTCAATAGTTTCACAAACGATTCAATAATCCAACAAATGATTCAATAGTTCCACAAATGATTCAATAGTTCCATAAAAAAACCAGAAATAAAACATCTACAACCGCTTCTCTCCTTCTACATTTATTGAAGGCTGCAGCTTCCATAATCATTAGGCCATTCATAAACAAAAGCAACGCATGGAAAAATATTCCAATTTTATCCTTCTTCTCCTTCGAACGCTCCATATCGACCACTTGTTAAATCCCTCTTTGTGATTTGTATGTGATCTGAGACTAAGAGCGATTGTACGCTGTGCCAGTTATGCGTCTACAAGTCGGCCAGAACATCAGATTTCTGCGATGAATTTTATTTACTATGGTAGTTTCCCTAGGCCCCTACCTCAGTCGCCTCTTATAGCATCAGGGCCGTGCCGTGGTATGATGCAGAGAGGCGGCTGCATCAGGCGGACCAGTAAGAAGGGCGGCATAAGCAGCAAAATCAAAATTACAATTGAAGTTTAATTTAAAGTAAAAACATTTATGGGGCGGCATTTCAAAGACTTGCATCATACTGAGAAAATATACCGCACGGCCCTGTATAGCATGCCTTGTAGGTCGCAGTGTTACTATTCTTTGCTCCCTTGCGAGCCACGGAACACACGGGCGGTCTAATTTAACTAACATATTGTTGTGGCAGAGCCGGCACACCGTCTAAACCATAGATTCCCAAACTTTTTCGGTTCATCGCCCACTTTTCACGACATAAACTTTGTTACGCCCTCCCCACGCCCACTTTTCACGACATAAACTTTGTTACGCCCTCCCCATTATAACAGTTTGCCAATACCCCCGAGATATATATATATATATACATGCTATTTTTCACCTTGACATAGAAAATTGATATATATTTCTCTCATACATGGTCAATTTTCAAATGATTATATACATGAAATAGAAAATTGATGTGAAAATGGATCGTGTAAGATGGGCATAAGATGAATTAAAATGCAGAATTCAAATGATTATTCAATAGCAAAATCAAGAAAAAACGCCCCCAAATGCTTCTGAATCCACCATCGCCCCTGAAAGGCTTCAGCGCCCACAGGGATGGTAGCGCCCACTTTGGGAAACGCTGGTCTAAACAAACATAGTCTAGTCACAACATATACAAAAATAATAGAAACATTGAACAAATAGAGACGTCGAATCAATCAATCTATCGCCTGATTTATTATCGAATCTTTGTAAATCGATACTTGGATTTGTTTGTTGTATTTGATGTTAGTTCGATTTATTGCTGTACTTGTCATATCAAAAACCAGATTACATTTCACATGAATCATCAAAGTGGATGGGAGATTTGTAGACACAAGGACAATCAAGTGGTAGAAAGGAAAAAAAATACGGTTACTGCATGAATTACCGCTTTTTAAGGCGTTGTAGGACAGTGGGGACGTTAGCATTTGGGATTTATTGGCCTATGGCTAGGGCAGTCGCCGTGAAACTGTTCTGGTTGTGATTTTTTATTATGCCCCAGACATAAAAAGACTTGTTACTGCCTGTATCATCGCTTTTTAGGGTGGTGCACGACAAGGGGGGCATGCGGATGGGCAATGTAATGGTCGCATGGCTAGTGCAGTCGCCGTGACACTGTTAAGGTTAGGATTTTCTTTATTCCTTTGACATAATAAAACTCATTGACCTTACCGGGAATGGATTCCGGGTATACCAAATGGGAGCACACGCCCTAATCCATTCGACCAGGTGTTTCAATAAGATTAAAGTCATGTTTTAAAAAAAAAACCGGAGTAAGAGGATGTTGGTGATAACATTTTGCCCTATGCCGTGAAAATTCCTGGGTTCAAGTTCTCATTTGACCGGTAATTTCCACGCGGTTGAACTGCATGAAAATCCTGATCTTTTCCTTAGGTATATAAATTACTAGTACGTCTGAAGTTGGAGTAAGGCTCGCCTTAATGGTAAGGAGCACTGATGATAAGGAAAGCAACCTTTCACGCAAAATTCAGTCAGGTACGCCATATTTAGTAGGTGCCATGACTACGCCTGAACTCATAACGAGCGAGTGAAAAAAAAAAAACAATGCAGTAAAGGGACTAAAACAAATGTAGTACAAAGTGCTATACAACATATTATACAACATAATATACCACAAAGTCAAGTACTATACAACAAAGTAAAGTACTGTACAACAAAGTAAAGTACTATACAACAAAGTAAAGTACTGTACTACAAAGTCAAGTACTATACAACAAAGTAAAGTACTGTACAACAAAGTAAAGTACTGTACTACAAAGTAAATTACTATACAACAAAGTAAAGTACTATACAACAAAGTAAAGTACTGTACAACAAAGTAAAGTACTATACAACAAAGTAAAGTACTGTACAACAAAGTAAAATACTATACAACGAAGTAAAGTACTATACAACAAAGTAAAGTACTATACAACAAAGTAAAGTACTGTACAACAAAGTAAAGTACTGTACTACAAAGTCAAGTACTATACAACAAAGTAAAGTACTGTACAACAAAGTAAAGTACTGTACTACAAAGTAAATTACTATACAACAAAGTCAAGTACTATACAACAGAGTAAAGTACTATACAACAAAGTAAAGTACTGTACAACAAAGTAAAATACTATACAACAAAGTAATGCTAAATAAAGTATTGTAAAGTAAAGTACTGTACAACAAAGTAAAGTACTAAACAACAAAGTAAAGTACTATTCAACAAAGTAATGCTAAATAAAGTATTGTAAAGTAAAGTAATAAAAAGTAATGTTACGGAAATAAAAGTACACATATGGTTGTTAACTGAATTGCAATTCTGATTATCCTATCGATCACTCAATCAATCAATAAACTATTTATAGCTTTGATTAAAAACTTGGAAAGTTAACTACAAGGGAAAGAATGTGATTTATATGATATACACTATAGTGGCTGGTAGTGTGATTTATGCAAATGTGTACTCTTCTATAGTGGTTACTGGTATCGATTGGGTTAAATCGCATCAAATGATCAGTGATTGATGCCCTGTCTCATCAGTATGTGTTCACATTTAGAACTTCAGAAAACCACAGCTACAGAAAATGTGCTTTGTAAACATGTTATTTTCAACCATGAGCAAATATCAATTAGCGGTGTGAGAGCAGATATCATCAATGTGGTAAGCTCTCATTTATGTGATAGAGGTCAGTCTCCGACACTGGAACGAGTGCGAGAATTAGGAATTTGGACATGCCAGACAGTGTCGTCTTCGTGGTAGAGAGAGAAGATATACTAATCAACTTCTCATGGGTACAAGTTTGGACATGTCAGACAGTGTCGTCTTCGTGGTAGAGAGAGGAGGTATACTAATCAACTTCTCATGGGTACAAGTTTGGACATGCCAGACAGTGTCGTCTTCGTGGTAGAGAGAGAAGATATACTAATCAACTTCTCAGGGGTTCGGTGAGCAAGTGAACTTTGGGATAGTTGCTGCAGCGGAGGACAGAGAACGTATGGGAATGTCCAATGTGCCATGACGTCGATCGGATAACATAAGAAAAATTTAAAACACTTTTAAGACAGTTCATGAATGGGGATTAGTTTTTCAGCAATTGGAAGAATAACAAATGAACTAAAAAAATAGATTCAATAAAGCAAATCAAATTGTAGGAGAAATGGTACTAATTTTGTAATGCAAACATGTTACCATGAGCACTAAAAGAGCATTGTATAACACAATCTTTCTCACCACATTATGTGCTATCAGTGCCAAACCTGGACGTTGACATCAAACAATAGAAGAAAACTAGTCACGACAGAGATGAAATATTTACACAGAATGCTGGGTGTATCACAAAAAGATCGGTATAGGGTTGAAGGTATTATGGAAAAAAAATGAGGTACAACATCAATACCGAACTTCATCAAGAAACAATAGGTTAATTGGTTCGGCCGCATAAGCAGATTACCAACAGATAGTGAGCCTCAAAGGGCAATGCTACTCAGATGCAGTGATACATGGCAACAGGTAGTCAACGCAAAAATGGACACCAGAAATAACAGATGTAGTGCCAGACACCGTGTATGAAGCACACACAAAAATATATTTTTATCCTGCCGCTGTGAGACAAAACAGAATGGGAGAAAGAAAAAGAAGAACAGTGCCGTGTTCTGAAATAAGAACATGTATACAAAATAGTATAAGACATACAGTCGCATAAGAGGCTTTAAGGGAAGCTGTCTCAGAGGAATTCTCCAAATTCGTTAGGATCAGAGTATACTGAGATCACCCGGCACACAAGAACCAACAATATCAACAAGAAAATAAAACATGAAAGATATAAGTGGTTGGTAGATCCATTAAGATGGTGTCTGCGCAGAATATAGGGAATAAGATGGTATGATAGGGTCACAAATGAGGAACTTATGGAGAGAACAAGACATAATAGAGGGAATAAGATGGTATGATAAGGTCACAAATGAGGAACTTGTGGAGAGAACAAGACAGAATAGGGGAATAAGATGGTATGATAGGGTCACAAATGAGGAACTTATGGAGAGAACAAGACAGAATATAGGGAATAAGATGGTATGATAGGGTCACAAATGAGGAACTTATGGAGAGAACAAGACAGAATAGAGGGAATAAGATGGTATGATAGGGTCACAAATGAGGAACTTATGGAGAGAACAAGACAGAATAGAGGGAATAAGATGGTATGATAGGGTCACAAATGAGGAACTTATGGAGAGAACAAGACAGAATAGAGGGAATAAGATGGTATGATAGGGTCACAAATGAGGAACTTATGGAGAGAACAAGACAGAATAGAGGAATAAGATGGTATGATAGGGTCACAAATGAGGAACTTATGGAGAGAACAAGACAGAATAGAGGGAATAAGATGGTATGATAGGGTCACAAATGAGGAACTTATGGAGAGAACAAGACAGATTCCAGTGAACGAACAGGTTAAAAAAAGACGCTGGCGCTGGATAGGACACACTTTGAGAAAATACGATGGCAATATAACAAGAAGGGCCCTTTCATGGAACCCGCAGCGACAGCGAAAGAAGGGGGGCCGAGAAATACATGGAGACGAGATTTGGAGGCGGAGATCAACAATATAAAGAAGAGCTGGAGGAGCTGCAGGAGATGGCTAGAGATAGGAAGACTTGGCATGAGTTGCTTGGGGGCCTATGCCCCAACCCGGGGTAAAAAGGCAAAGAGAGAGAGATCCATTAAGACTGCAGAAGACCAGACAGCCCATGTGACTTTGAAATGAAACCTGTAAAAACAAAGTACTGTAGTTTTACAAAATACAAAAACAATAACAATACACATCAACGTTTCGACCAAAAGGCTTTATCAAGCAAAGGATACAACAGACGTGAAAAAAATTCACTTCTTGCAGGAATTCAACATATAGAATCAGAGAATCAATTCCTAACGGCTCTTAAAATCGTTAGGAGTTTATTCTTATCTTATTTTATCTTAACAACATTTACCGTGAAGCGTCGTGGGAGAGTTAGTTTTCTATCTTGTGCCAGGTGTGTTGCGCTTGACGTTGTCAGTCTATGCTTTCGCAGGGACTCTGAGATGTTATCATGTTCTTGACCTGCCTCGTGCTCAGCGCCCTGAGTGTTGATTATTGTAGACACGTGATGGTAGTAAACGTGGTTCTATTCTCATTAAATGGCCGAACCACTTGAATCTTTGCTTCTCGATGTACTGTATGCATGGTATAGTACCAACGATGCTTCTGATATTCTCGTTTCTCACTCTATCTCACCTTGTAACGTTGACAGCTTTTTTCGTAGACATCTCATTTCACAAGTAGGAATGTATTGTCTGATTCTGGTTGGTCTGTGTCATGTGAGAAGTGAATTTCGTTACTTCTCTTGTATCCTTTACTTGATAAAGACCTTTTGGTCGAAACGTTGATGTGTGTTGTTATCGTTTTTATATTTTGTCAAACTACAGTACTTGTCTTTACATGTTTCGCAATTACAGGAAATACTCTGAATTACACAAATTTAGAATCAATAAGTAAAAAACTCACGAAACAAGCTATATTCAAATTACGGTAATACCTTCTACAAACAAGTCTCAATTGAAAAAAATAATACACAAAGTAAGAAAATAAAAGCTATGGGAGCAATTATTGTATAAATTCGTGAAACAAAACAATGTAATCAATTATAATTAGAGATCTTCTGGGACAATGTCAGGGACACATTTTTGGGGACAAATTTTCTGCCCCTACATTTTTGTTCATGTGATTCTGAAACGGAGCGATAGATAACATAAACAGATTAATTGTGGGGATTTTGTGACAATTATTGTTTCTCAACATGATATTTTGTTGTCTTCCGGCCTTGGAGTTATTGATACACTTTCTCTTGGTTTGTTAGAAATCACGCAGGCACACACACACACACACACACACTCACACACACTGACACACACACACACACACACTCACACACTAAATGGTGAAATGCGACGGAAAAGAAATTGTTTGAGGGAATTTCCGTGTAAGTCCTGTTTTTTAAAAAAAATATTTATTTAAGATTTTAATTTTTCGTGTAAGATATATATATATATTTTAGATCTGCATCAGCACATACTCCGTCGCAGTCTGTATTGCTGATGACTAGAAATAATGATATATACAGACTTTTTGAAAATAGCAAAATGATAAAAAACATATATCTGAAAAGTATTTGTTATGTTATTAAACTGACGTAATTGCACTCCGGGCAGACCCAAAGGTGCTCAGTCTCCCCCACCCTAAACAGACATCGAAGAGAATGCATACTGATGGTTCTTGTTGTTTGTTGATTAAACACACACCTCACTCTACCACTTAGACATCCAGTTTTATCCGTACAACGAGTAACTCCAAACTGCTTAAATCGGCGGATAAATTCAACATCTATTTTTGTATCTTCCTCCAAATGGCAGTCGCGAAGAGATCGAAAAACATACCTCTTATCCATCTATAACTCTCCAACAATCAATGCTGTTGATGCAAGTCTACCCGCTCTCCCATTACCGCAAACACCTGCATACCCTGGACAGTATATCCACGTAAGCCTTGGGAGTTTAGAAACTTCTATAGACGATATCCACTCATACCAAAACCTGCCCTTTTGGATCTGTTGATGCATCAACTGAGAGTCAGATACAACAATGACCCCAGTTTTTCTTTTGGGAAAGATTACAACTTGATAATTACAGACTTTTGAAAGACATAAAAATGACTATCATTTTATTTGTTCAACAAGGATCGCCGATAGAGACCACTCGCCGTGGAGATTCCGGGGCTAGAGGTCAGCTTGGGTCCACAATTCCCGGTATGCAATGAACCCTGATTCTTTACTTTACGATCTAAATTACAAGTACCTGTAAAGCCGGAGAAAGGGATCGCCTAAATAGCAAGGGACATTTGTTACGTTTGACTATCTTAGTACAACTTGACTTTGTCTATCTTAGTACAACTTGACTTTGTCTATCTTAGTACAACCTGACTTTGTCTATCTTAGTACAACTTGACTTTGTCTATCTTAGTACAACGTGACTTTGTCTATCTTAGTACAACGTGACTTTGTCTATCTTAGTACAACCTGACTTTGTCTATCTTAGTACAATCTGACTTTGACTATCTTAGTACAACCTGACTTTGTCTAGTACAACTTGACTTTATTACAGAAACATCTGAGGGACAAAAAACTACACGACAATGTAAACTACATATGCCATTTATATTTGCCCCTGGTAGGAATTTTAACAATGTGCAGGGTACAAAAATTCTTCTAAGTCTTATTAAGACATTCTAAATTCCTGTAGACTCTTCACTCAATAGAAATCATGCGCACAAAACATACTTGTATTCAACCAAGCGCATTAATACATACATTCAACCCATTTGAAAAATTTGTAAGTGGTCTGAAGTTTTTCTTTCTTTAGTTCGGTTTTTTTTTGTAGGTACAATTTTTTAATAAGATCTTCAAGAGGTATTCTTAGATGGCAAGATGGGGGAGGCTTTACAGTGGTTAAACCCACTTACGTCACACAGAGAGAAATTTCAAGTTCAAGCTGACGTCTTGACAAATGTAGTGAATACCTCCAGGGACATTTCGTCTATATAAGTCGTTACCTGTGTTTGTATTCTATATTGGAAGATTTGAACGTACCTTGATCAAACTTTGGAAATGATTAAGAAAATATATTTCGTTTTAGTATTGAAGGCGGAGATATTTACTTGAATTCTAATCATAGGTGTGTAGTTGGGTATGAAGACAGGAATAAAAAAAAGGGTTTTAAAGTCGAAGGATTGACTTCAGTGCACTGGGTTTTACCCAATATGGCTCGGTCCCTCTCAGTAGAAATGGCACGCCACCTGCCGAGAGTATTGCACAAAGCACGAATTCCCTAGCTCCGGCAACACTCCTAGGGATCTCTGGAAAAAACTGCACTCGTGAACAGAAGGCCGCTGTCCGGATTCGAACCCACGACCTTCGACTCGCAAGGCAAAGGGCTTAACCACTCAGCCACACAGACCCCAGACAGGAATAAAGTGCGAGAAGGTGACTTACGTACTGGCGGTCCCTGTGTTGTCGGGGCTTAAAGGGGAGCAAAGAATAGTGCGACCTACAAGGCATGTCGTAAGAGGCGAGTGAGGTAGGGGTCTAGGGAAGCTAACCTAGTCAATAAAAAGCGTCGCAGAAATCGGATGTGCTGGCCTACTTTTAGGCGCATAGCTGGCACAACGTACGATCGCTCTTAGGATCAGATCACATACAGCTCACAAAGGTTGGTTTAACAAGTTGTTGATATGGATCGTTCGAAGAAGAAGTTTGACTCAAGTCAAGTAGTAGAAATGTTCCTTGGGACACCACGCTTTCATCATAACCCTCCTGATAACTCACTGTCTCTTACAAGTTCTTCCATCTCCTCCAGCGTCGTATTCAATGTTTCTTTAGTGTCCTGCTATCACTTTCGTCTTGGTCGTTCCCTGCCTCTACAACCATGCCTTCCATTACCGTTCTATCCAAACCACTGACATGTAACGGGGCCAAAATATTTCATCTTCTGGGACATGATGTTATTTATGGGCCAATGCTCCTCGATTTTCTCGATATAGCACAAATTTCTGCTATAGATATTAATCGACGCTCAGGGCGCAGAGCACGAGGCAGGCCAAGAACACGATGGATAGATAACATCTCAGAGCCCTGCGAAAGCATCAAGAGTCAAGCGCAACACACCTTGCACAAGAAAGAAACTAAATCTTCCCACGACGCTTCACGGCAAATGTGGTTAAGATAAGATAAGCTCATCGATATTCAAGTCTTGTAGGATGTCTTTGTTTTGTCTCTTCTCTGTCCAGGATGTTCCTATTCTTATTCTGCTTCGAACGTTCCATACCGACCACTTGTTAACCACTCTGTGATTTGTATGTCATCCGAGCCTAAGAGCGATTGTACCTTGTGCCAGTTATGCGACTACAATTAGACCAGCACATCTCATTTCTGCGCTGCTTTTTATTTACTTGGGTAAATTCCCTACCCCGCCGCCCCCCCGCCCACCACAGTTGCCTTTTACGACATGCCTTGTAGGTCGCAGTGTTGCTATTCTTTGCTCCCTTGAGGATCCCAGCAACACACACGCGAATGATGTTCTAAGAGCTTTTCTGTAACATCTTGTTTCAAAAACTTCAATTTGGTTCTTTACTTTAATTTCAGTGGAAAAGGGATATCACAAAGCGTACTACTATCTACCTTGTGTTTACCTTTATGGGATGTAACGGTTTATTGTTTACGATTTACACACTATCGCTTGCAAATTGTTTACGATTTACACACTATCGCTTACATTGTTTACGATTTACACACTATCGTTTGCAATGTTTACGATTTACACACTATCGCTTGCAATGTTTACTATTTACACACACACTATCGCTTGCAATGTTTACTATTTACACACACACTATCGCTTGCAATGTTTACTATTTACACACACACTATCACTTGCAATGACAGAAATGTACCAACAACAATAACAACATCGTCTTCTTCTTCTTCATTTTCTTCATCATCTTCATCTTCATATTCTTCATCGTTTTCTTCATCTTCTTCTTTTCTTCATTATTTTTATATCATCTTCATTTATCTTTATATCATCTCCTTCTTTATCTTTTTTCTTTCTCTTTTTCTTCTTCATATTTTCTTCGATCCTCTTCTTCTTCATTCCATTTCTTCCTCTTCTTCTTCATTATCTATTTCTTAATTTTCTTATTTATCTTCTTCTTCATCATCTTCATCTCCCTTTTCTCACTTTTTCGTTTCTTAATTGTCTTCTCTTTTTATATCTTCTGTTACTTTTCTCTAACATAGACCGACAAAACAGTTACTGACCTTGTGTCGTCTTATAGGATAACATCATTTCTATATCGTGTTCGATCCGTAGCAATTCTTCACAAGACAACCCCATAACTCACCTGCACTGCGTGCTGCTTCCTCCACCACAATCGTTACATGCCAGATTAATTGTTCCTCGCTGCTTAAAAGTAAATATTGTCTATTGTCTTTCACCAGGTGGAATGATGGAATTGCTTGTCCACCTTTGGGCGTTAAGCGTTGGGGTGGGAGCTTAAATTTGAGATCCGGGATCAGATGGGTTGCCCTTGTATTGTTATATCCGTGTTAATATTGGTGCAGCCCGAAAAGAACGACATACTAAATATTCAAAGTGATTGATTAATCAACATCGAACTGGCGTGTTAGGTCGCTGGACGCTGCTGGATTTGCTGAGGCGGAGATCGGAGCACCTATGGACATGTCCGGAGTGCTATGATGATAGTCCTCATATAACTGATAACTGATCCGTGTTTCAGTTTCAGTTTGGAATATCTTGATTGCACTCTGGACATGTCCATAGGTGCTCCGATCTCCTTCGCAATATCTCCAACAGCGTCCAGCGACTGACCGTACCAGTTCTATTTTGATTGATGAGCCGACTCATATACCTGTTGTACCGTTCTTTTCTTGCCACACCAATCTTCATACCCAGTTTTCGCAATCTAGTAGTTGACGTGGATTGGTTTAGATGAAGGTCTTCTCTGCGACCACGCTCTATGAGGGCGTTCACGATGTCAACTCTGTCCATTGACTGGCCCTCTGATGTAGCGGCAGAGCCAGCCAGTCTGTCTGCTCTCTCGTTGCCAACGACAGCCATGTGCCCCGGAACAAAGACAAGTGTGTTTATCCGTGTTTATGTAGTGTTAGTGGTCTGATATTGTATATCCATCTTTTTCTTGGTTTTCCCTTGGCTCTAGTACCTGATATCTTTTTATTGTATGCTGCTATTGGTGGTTGGTAATATTCAATTCTCATTAAATGTCCGAACCACTGCATTTGTTGTCTTTCAATGTATTCGATGCATGAAGTTATGCCCACTCTGCTTCTGATATCTTTCAATGTATTCGATGCATGAAGTTATGCCCACTCTGCTTCTGATATCTTTCAATGTATTCGATGCATGAAGTTATGCCCACTCTGCTTCCGATATCTTTCAATGTATTCGATGCATGAAGTTATGCCCACTCTGCTTCTGATATCTTTCAATGTATTCGATGCATGAAGTTATGCCCACTCTGCTTCTGATGCCCTCATTTCGTAGTCTATCTTTCCTTTTAACCCCCACTGCCTTCCTCAAGCATTTCATTTCACACGTGGTGAGCTTTCTGTGGTGTGCTGCATAAAAGTAACAACTTTACGATATTCCAAACTGACACATTTCAATTCTACTCTCTGCCACGCTCCTGCCATATTAATCGAAGAAATATTTGTCCCCCCAGATCTGATACTAAAACTTCGAACCTTGTAACAAAACACTTTACGATCTAATCGATTAGGATCATGCCACAAATTCGATATCGATTTTTTTCCTTTTAAAAAAATAGTATTTATGCCTCGTGTTTATTTAGATTGGTGTGTCCTTTTTTTCCTTCCTATAAACTTGACACTTCTTTTCTTTCTGTTATTGTTAACATTTGGTCAATAAATGTTTTGCGTGTTTATAATGAACGATTGGGGAGAGTTTCATTTTGAAGTGATCTGTTATTCTACGTTCTGATCCTCATGGGCTTCCGTACTTATCAAATATTTCTATGCCAGCAATATTTACATTCATACTTAGAAAATTGTAATACTTATTTACTTACTTATTCCCCTCCGCTCCTCGTGGAGCACAGGACCTTAACAGTTGTTCGCCACGTTTCTCTGTCTCTTGCTATTTTTTAATGGTTATCAGTTAACAATCAGCGTTTTGGGCCGCTGGACGCAGTTGGATTTGTTGAGGCGGAGATGAGAGCACCTACGGACGTGTACCGAGTGCTACGATGATAGTCCTCTGATAACTGATATAACTTTCTGCATGGTCTCCCACGATAGTCTAGTACTCTTCAGTTCGTCAAGAAGACTTCGTCTCAAGATCTGTTTAGGGCGTCCTCTTCTTTTTTCGTTTTCATTGCGCCCCTCGTCATTAAAGGCCAGTGGGGCCTGGCCCCACCAGAAATAATGTATAACGTGTATTTATTATTTTATAAATTAAAATATAGCAACCAAAGACCATGATTTATCCGGAAAAAAATATCTGGCCCCATCAACGAAACTGAGCACGAGCCGCCACTGAGTGCTTGCATAGTAACACTCGACTGTGTCTTCTGTAGGGTATGTCCAACCCATCGCCATTTTCTCCTCTTATCCTGGGTCATCATGGGCTCATATCTTGTTCTTACCCCCAGGTCTGTGTTTGCAACTATGTCATGACATCTCAGTATTAGAATCTGCCGAAGACATCGTTGACAAAGATCTGAATCTTATTTGTATTTAATTTGGTAACTCGCCACGTTTCCGAGCCATACAGCAATACAGATTTCACTCAGAAAATGTAGTAAAATGCGTGGTACGTGTGTCATAGCTCCATCTTTATGTCCGACTCACTCGGGATCACGAGAGAGAGAGATGCCCGACTCACCAGTTTTGAAAAAAAGTGTTTGTTGAATAGGTTTTGCTTTTTCTCTTATATCCCTACTCGCTTAGCAAGACTGCAGTAATGCAGCTTGTTATCATGATAATTACACGAAGGAGAAGTCCAGATAAATGATGTAGAGAAAAAAAGACAGACAAAAAGTCTTCAATGATAAAAACATAAAGAATAGAAAAGACAAAGTAGATGCGAAATATCAAACAAATGACAAAACAAAACGACCTGAAATAATTCAAAACTACAACATAACATTGAAAACATGGAATAATAATTAATGAAGTGTTTTATTCTGCTTCTGTTCAAACTGTATCCTCCTGTAAGACTCTCCTCTCCTGCATGAAATCTAAGAATAAATATGTGGCCAAACAAAGTCGACCTGAAAACTAAGCTTTGGAGAAACATGACAGACCTGAAACTGACTGCCCAGTTTGTGGTTCCACAGTAAACTAAGTTCATGACCAGAGATAACAAAAGAAGAAGAAGAAACTGTTTCTAAGTTAAATAATATTTAATTTTGTGTAGAATGCAATTTTTCTCTCTTTCAGTTCTTCTTCAGCGATCTCTGGTCATGCGCTTAATTTACTGTGGACCACAAACTGGGCAATCAGCTTCAGGTCTATCAGGTTTCCCAAAGCTTAGTTTTCAGGTCGACTGGGTGTGGCCACATGTTGCTTCTCAGCTCACCCAGGAGAGGACCGTCTTGCAGGATATGCTCTGGTGTCTGTTCCGCCTGTTAACACTGGCAGAGAGCTGTTTGACTTATTCCTAGTCTATATAAGTGTTTGTTGAGTCTGCAATGTCCTGTGCGTAGTCGAAATATAATGACCTGGTCTGTTCTGTTTAGGTCTTTGAGTGAGTCTTTTCCATAATCATATCCAGTGTTTGTCTTCCAGTCTACTGCAGATTTTATCTGTATGAGGGTTTTAACCTCTTGAAAAGACAAGGGTTGGTAAATTTGCTCTTTCGCACTGCCCTCCTTAGCTAAGACATCGGCACTCTCATTGCCTGCAATGCCACAGTGAGATGGAATCCACTGCAAGTGAATTTCTGCCTTTTCTGAAAGCTGAGCAAGTTCTCTTTTTAGGTTTTGTTCTGTGCTGTCAGCGGATTTAGCCTCCAGGGTTTGTATAACTGACAGTGAGTCTGTAAGAAATGCCATCTTTCTCTTTCAGTTTAATAAGAAGGATCTTTGCTCCTAGTGTTGTCTAGTTTTAGGTTTTTTTTATTTAATTTAAAAAAGGATTTCGTTTTTATGGTATTCTGCGTTTTGTATATTTTATTTCAAATAATAATTCATATTCCTTCTACGTTTGTTTTAAAGTATTCTTGTTCTTTCTGTATTTCTCTTGTTGTTTAGTTTCAGACAGGATTCTTGTTTCTATGTTATGTTCTATTTCCCCCTGCCTCCACTCGTTCGCTAAGAAAAAAAATCATTTTCTCAAGTTATGCCCCCAGTAATTTGAGCATTATAGTCTGTCCCCCGTGACTGTGAAGACAAACATCAACCATAGCCGTAGGGAGAAAGAACAACCTTTCAAGACCGGGGTCAAATTGGTCAAAAGGACATCGGAACTCAGCCTTTCTTAGCTACATTTCTTCCCACGACAAGGAGACAGGACTGACAACATGGAAATGTCATCTGTCGACGGATTAGACGAAGACATTGAAATAAGAGATCGTGTAAACATCGTTTGACAATTTGTCAAAGATTAGAAATTAGCATTTATTAAGTTTACCGCACTGACTTTTTTTTAACATGGTCGTTGTTGTAAGCGTTCGTAGCTTAAGCGGTAGTAAGCTCGTTCACAACCCAAGTGTACCTGGCTCAAACTCCGCGGCAGGCAATTTGGAAGCATATTCGTTTCCGTTGGATTTTTACGAAAAGATCAGAAAGCAATGTCAAACTACTGAACGTATAAAGTGGTGACTAGAAAATCAGTCTATCATCCGAAGACGACGCTGGAGATGGATTGGACATGTGATGCGCATGGAGACTGGCTCCGACACGAAAACTGCACTGAGATGGACTCCAGAGGGTAGGCGAAAGCGTGGAAGACCCAAGACGACCTGGAGGAGAACGATAGAGCAAGAACTGAAAGAAATGAATCATAGCTGGAACACAATACAGGGGAAGGCCATGAACAGGGAAGAATGGTGTACGTTTGTTGTTGCCCTAAACGCCAAGGGCGTAACAGGCTAAAGAGAGAGAGAAAATCAGTGACTCGTTTATTGTGGTTGATGGCTAAGTCCTGTAAAGGATATGCCACGATTTTCGATTATTTTTGTAGTAAATTATCATTGTTCAAATGATAGAATATGACGTGAGGCTAGTTACCCCACGCCGTAAAAAAACAAACACTCGATAGCTACAGAAATCACAATCAGGAAAATTCATAGCTCACCACCCGAGGAAGAAGAAAAGACCCTGCAAGGAAGGAGACAGAACGCAAGAAAATGAGGAGAGAGATGAGAGATCTGGAAAAGATGGCTTTGTATAGGTGGGCTTGGAAAGTGTTGGTTGTGGATCTATGCCGCCCTCAGGGGCGAAGGGTGAAGAAGAAGAAGAAGGTCAGGATAGAATACTAAATTATCATCGCTGGAAGAAACAGAGTAGCAAAATCGCATAATTTAGGATTAAATGTTTGGGAAAAGTGGTACATATCGTTATATTGAAACAGAGTAGCAAAATCGCATAATTTAGGATAAAATGTTTGTGAAAAGTGGTACATATCGCTATATTGAAACAGAGTAGCAAAATCGCATAATTTAGGATAAAATGTTTGTGAAAAGTGGTACATATCGTTATATTGAAACAGAGTAGCAAAATCGCATAATTTAGGATAAAATGTTTGTGAAAAGTGGTACATATTGTTATATTGAAACAGAGTAGCAAAATCGCATAATTTAGGATAAAATGTTTGTGAAAAGTGGTACATATCGTTATATTGAAACAGAGTAGCAAAATCGCATAATTTAGGATAAAATGTTTGTGAAAAGTGGTACATATCGTTATATTGAAACAGAGTAGCAAAATCGCATAATTTAGGATTAAATGTTTGTGAAAAGTGGTACATATCGTTATATTGATTGATAGGACCATCATCATTGCACTTCGATGAGTAACCATGTGTGCTCCGATTTCTTTCTTACACCGGAAGATCTCAACAGCAGTGTATTAACTATGTAGCACCGGCGACGATCCCGATCTAATTTAGAAGACAGTGAAATTATTTTGGTGAATTTTTATTTAAAAAATCTTTTTCATGAATTTTGTGCAATTAATTTCAAAAAGGTTTTTCGTTTTTCTGGGATTCTATGTTTTGTGTATTTTATTTTATGGTAATCTTCGTAGAATGAATATGAATCATATACCACCCTAGTATTTACCGGGGCACACATTTTGGGTGTAAAGAATAGAACCACTGTTACCTACCATGCATGTTTGTAAGAGGCGACTAGGGAGGTTGGAGTTGGTGCTAGCTACCCCACACCGTAAAAACACTAGATGGTTACAGAACGGAGAGCGAACCGAGTAAACGCTGGCTGAAACCGGACACATCGCCGAGAGATTTTTTTTTTTCCCCGATCCAGAAGCACTTGAGCAGAAAGCTCTTCGGCTCGGTGTCATGGACATCGTAACCCTTCGACTCGGTGCCACGAACACCGTAAATGTGAGGAACCTGTAGTTTTTCTGCCAGTCCGCGGAGTTGAACCCACACTTACAGAGAACTAGTCACCCGTAGTCCAACGCGCTACGAACACGCTGGGTACGCGGGTATTGCCGAAAGATAAGCACCAGAGCTCCAAATGGTGCTGAAGATGTGACGTAAAACACACCAATGCTAAGGCTACATGAATCAGGTTTCCACATGAATAGAATTTATGGGAAAATCTGGTACATCGGTCTGGGCGGTGATCGAAAGAAGCATATACATAAATAATTCTTTTAAGTCTGCTTTTCTTGACATTTGAGCAGCTGCCAAGGGTTCTTTTACGTTCTCAACGTGAACAAGGGAACACTGTTTTATTGTCCATCTCCGATAAGACTAGGAACACGATCTCACCTACACTGAGATCAGCGATTTCTGGAAAAATATTCCAATGACTCTACGAGGGAGTGAACTGAGTACCTTTTGAATGAGAGGCGAGCACATACATCATAATGCTGGAAGAAAGATATGTTGTACAATGCTTTTTAAGTCTTCATGTTGACATGGTTGCATTTCAAAATTGATGGGATACACACACGCGCGCCTGTTCGAATATATTTATACATATATACAGTGGCGGCTCGTCATTAAGGGCCAGAGGGGCCGGTCCCCATCAAAAATAATGTGTATCGTGTATTTTTTATGTAATGGACTAAAATAAAACCTAAACACAAAACCATGATTTTATCGAAAATGTGTGTCTTGCCCCACCAACAAAAACGATCACGAGCCGCCACTGCATATATACAATTCAATTGAGTGGATTAAGTGGATACAATTCATTAAAAGGATTGAAATAAACCTCCTACATAAATTTTCACCATAATTACAAAATTGCATAAATTCCAAATCCACCTCCATCTTCATGTTTTAATGATAGTCTTCAATGATACACAGTTTGTTCCTTTCAAAAACTGAATTTCCTGTTGTATTTTACTAGATAATTTGCAAGATTCTTTAGACGATTGAACGAAGACATGTATAGGCAGTATTACATAAGATAGTGAAAAATTAATTATAAAATATTACAATAAACAATACTCGACGTTTCGATGCTTAGACTTTATCAAGAACAAACATGTACACAAACAACTTAATTAACTGAAACATAATACTAACTAAGGATGCAAAGCAAAATATACTGGCATACCTACCTGCACCAAGAGTGCTAGTCATTTGGTGGATTTCACAGGAATGACAGAATGGGCAAGAAACAGCAAGAGCATTACGTTTCCGTTTGTTCTTGATAAAGATCTAAGCATCGAAACGTCGAGTGTTGTTTATTTTAATATTTTATAATTAATTTTTCACTATCTTGTGTAATACTGCCGATACCTGTCTTCGTTCAATCGCCTATTTGCTCAGTATTACCGCAGCCCCCAAACGATTTTCTCCCGATCTGATCTGATCTAATCACCTCCGATTTGATGATTTTCGTACATCGCAGGATTCTTTAGAAACTTTCTTTTTTTATGTCTCTAAAATGTCTTCATCATAACCACACTAAAATGTCATGACGGGTCTTTTTTTTTTTTTTTACTTTTTCTTCTTTCTTCATTTGTTGTCAAACTGTTACCGGGTTGTTATCCAGTATCCTGGTTTCGTGTAGAACTGCACGGATGGAAAAGAAATGTCCAGTGTCCTGGTTTCGTGTAGAACTGCACGGATGGAACAGAAATGTCTAGTGTCCTGGTTTTGTGCAGAACTGCACGGATGGAACAGAAATGTCTAGTGTCCTGGTTTCGTGTAGAACTGCACGGATGGAACAGAAATGTCTAGTGTCCTGGTTTCGTGTAGAACTGCACGGATGGAACAGAAATGTCTAGTGTCCTGGTTTCGTGCAGAACTGCACGGATGGAAAAGAAATGTCCAGTGTCCTGGTTTCGTGTAGAACTGCACGGATGGAACAGAAATGTCTAGTGTCCTGGTTTCGTGTAGAACTGCACGGATGGAACAGAAATGTCCAGTATCCTGGTTTTGTGCAGAACTGCACGGATGGAAAAGAAATGTCCAGTATCCTGGTTTCGTGTAGATCTGCACGGATGGAACAGAAATGTCTAGTGTCCTGGTTTCGTGTAGAACTGCACGGGTGGAACAGAAATGTCCAGTATCCTGGTTTCGTGTGGAACTGCACGGATGGAACAGAAATGTCCAGTATTCTGTTTCGTGCAGAACTGCACGGATGGAACAGAAACGTCAGACTAGAAAGGCAGTAAAACTCCTCACAAGTACAAATACTACTTGTCCACATTGTAAAAGCACATTTCAGGCCAGCATCAGGTTTCCTAGTCATCTACGCACACACAGACAAACAAAATGCAACTACATTCTCTTGGATGAAAAATGGTGGTCATCATCACCCGTGGTGGACGAGCATCATCACCCGTGGTGGACGAGCATCATCACCCATGGTGGACGAGCATCATCACCCATGGTCGACGAGCATCAGGTTTACTGTTTTTGCCTTGCGCTACTTTACTGGCGTTGGAGATAGTTATTTTTGCTTTTTTTTAAAACAGTATTCTGCTATACTATCCATCTTTTTCGTGGTCTTCCTCTCGCCTTCTTTAAAGATGTTCGGTTTTTTTACAATCTCCGTTATTGTTAATTGCGGAGCTAAAATATTCAAAGTTTATAACGATTTTAATGCTCGCCTGCCCAGCGTGTGCGTAGCGCGTTGGACGACGGTGTGGGAAACCCTCTGTGTGTGCGGGTTCAATTCCGTGGGCTGGCAGAAAAAGCCACAGGTTCTTCAGATTTACGATGTTTGGGACACCGAACCGAAGGGTTACGATGTCAATGGCACCGAGACGAAGAGCTTAAAGCTCAAGTGCTTCTGGAATTTAAAAAACCGATTTAATGTCTTCATTATTGATATAAGTTTTGAGTTGGTTTTCCTTTGAAAACACGTGAAATACGATGTCTACGGAACGTTACCAAAAACACCAAACAACACCAGAAAATACACGAGTCACCAACATCAGCATAAGAAAGAAAGTTGGCACAGAACCTTGCTTGAATTACATTGAGAAACAAAGAATGAAATGGTTTAGCCACTTACTAAGAATGCATCCAAACTCCACAGTATACATAGTCTTCTACAACAGAACATCAGAGAAGAAGGCGAGAGGAAGATCCCGAAAAAGATGATTAGATGACATAACAGAATCTTGTCAAAAAGGAAAACAAACACCCAAGCCACTAGAACAGCGCAAGACAAAAACAGAAAACACTGGGCACCAACAACCCGGTAACAGTGTGACGACAAAACAAGCAGTAGTTTTGCTTTGACAGGGGACATAATCTTATTGTTTTTCTTATATCCAGAAAAAGGTTTCTGGTATTCAATGTGTTTTTTTTGTTGTTGTTGTTGCAAACAGACAAAATTCATTGTTTCATTCTCTTGACATTATTTGAAATGCGATCTTCGGTGTCATCTTCATATTTCAACTCTGGAATCATATTTTTACCATTTGTCTCAACGGATAATTCTTCATCGAAAGTAAAAACACCAAAAAAGATACAATTAAAAGCTGAAATTATTATTGATAATAAAAACTCTTGGATTCTCCGAAAGGAATTAATTCTTATTTTTAATGTTTGTTGGCCTACACTCTCTGATATAACCAATAAAAGGTTCGCCTTAGGTTGAAAGGGCGTGCCTCGGCTTAAAGAGGCTTTAATCCTCTACTAAACAAACAAACAAACAAGCTGAAATTATTTATGACAATCTCATAGTATACATTTCTGTTCAGTACAACATTTTGTGGGTTTATATGGTGAAGTTGTTAAGACGTTTACCTGTCGTTCTGAAGGTTATGAGTTCGAATCCGGACCGAATCCCAGAATGTTGGAGTTTTATTGTTTATATCTATATCAGTAAAGATCCAAAGGCGGATCCAAAGGCGGGTCCAAAGACGGATCCAAAGGCGAAGGATTGACTTCATTGCACCCGATTTTTCCATATGTCTCTGTCCCTGTCTGCAGAGAAGACATTGCACAAAGCACGAACTCCGTAGCTCCAGAAGCAATGCTAGGGATCTCATGAAAAAATTGCACACCTGTCTAGGTCCGGATTCGACCCTACAACCGTCAGTCAGCACTCCAGGCAAACGACTTAACCACTTCACCATTAAGACCCAATGAGTGAAGATAATAATTTAGAAGGAATTTTGATATTTTTTCTCTGTTTGTCTACTATGAATTCAAGCGTAATCTTAGCGCCTAATACGACATCTCTGACTGATTTTTGTATGAAGGCTAGCTTCCCTTATCATCAGTGACCATCGCCATTCAGGCGAGCATTACTTCGACTTCTGAGGTACTTGTAATTTATTTCTCCAAGTAAAGGGTCAGGAAACCTGTAGCTCAATCTTGAACGGTGTGCACACTGACAATTTGTTTGGTCTTGAACCTTGGAATTAGCATCACACCGTCGTCCAACACGCTACGAACACGTTGGGCAGGCGGGCGGTGATAGGTATTAAGTTGCCGTTTCTGGACAAAGACACATTACTAGCAAAGCGTGTTATTGACTGCGTTATCGACGCTCCTGTTTGAAAGAACGTATTGCATGATTTTTAAAGCTATATTAATGGACCCTGTAGACAGAAAACATGACATATTAATGGACTTTGTAGACAGAAAACATGACATATTAATGGACTTTGTAGACAGAAAAACATGACATATTAATGGACTTTGTAGACAGAAAACATGACATATTAATGGGCTCTGTAGACAGAAAACATGACATATTAATGGACTTTGTAGACAGAAAACATGACATATTAATGGGCTCTGTAGACAGAAAACATGACATATTAATGGACTTTGTAGACAGAAAACATGTCATATTAATGGACTTTGTAGACAGAAAAACATGCCATATTAATGGACTTTGTAGACAGAAAAACATGACATATTAATGGACTATGTAGACAGAAAAACATGACATATTAATGGGCTCTGTAGACAGAAAACATGACATATTAATGGGCTCTGTAGACAGAAAACATGACATATTAATGGACTTTGTAGACAGAAAACATGACATATTTGTAATGGGAGGATAAGAGATAGAATCACTCGGCGTTCACTCTGGGTGATCTTTTAACATACGATTAGAAAATCCTCTATTAGATAGAATCACTCGGCGTTCACTCTGGGTGATCTTTTAACCTAAGATTAGAAAATCCTCTATTAAGAGAACAGAGAACATGCATATTCCCTGTGGCAATATATGGATGGGAATCGTGGATCATAACACAAATATTAAAGAACAAAATTGAAGCTTTCCAAACAATGTGTTCCAGATATGTTCTTAGAGCGTCCTGGACAGAGAAGAGAAGAAACAAAGACATCCTATAAGACTTGCATATCAAGGAGTATTGGCTCATAAATAATATCATGTCCTGGAAGATGAAATATTTTGGCCTCGTTAAACGACACAATGTTTTGGAGAGAACGGTAATGAAAGGCATGGTTCCTGGAGTGAGAGGCAGGGGACAACCAAGACGAAGTTGGCAGCAGGACATCAAATAAACCTTGAAAGTGACGCTGAAAGAGGCGGGAGAACTTACTAGAGACATAGAGTTTTTCAGGCGGGCTGTGATGAAAGGGATGTCCCTTCTTCTTCTGCGTTCGCCTGCTATTAATTCAGGCGTAGACATGACATCTGGCACTTCTGACAGATTGTTGCGTGAAAGACTGCTTACCGTTTTATTGGTTTCCTCGCTATACAGGCAGGCCTTCTCCGGCTTCAGAGGTAGGCAAAGCGATGCCCCTCAAGGGGCATGCTACTACTTGAGTGTTTGCTTAACATGTGCTTAGTATCTCATTGTTTGTTTATTTTTAAACATTAACATCTAAGGAGATTTTCTAAAATGGGGATCATTACGTTTAACACATACGCGTAACTATTGTCTCTTTCTTCTGTCTCTTCTTCCTCAAATTCGTCCCCTTTTTTTCCCGATCCAGAAGCACTTGAGCTTTTCAGCTCTTCGGCTCGGTGCCATGGACATCGTAACCCTTCGGTTCGGTGCCACGAACACCGTAAATCTGGGGAATCTGTGGCTTTTTCTGCCATCCCTCGGAATTGAACCCGCACACACAGAGGGATAGTCACCCGTAGTCCAACGCGCTACGAACACGCTGGGCAGACGGGCAAATTCGTCCCCTAGGGAAGCATAGGTCCGCAACCAAGGTCTTCCAAGCCCTCCTATCCAAGGTCATCTTTTCCAGATCTCTCTACTCTCTCCCCATTTTCTTGCATTCCGTCTCCAACTCCCGTCTCCATGTGTTCTTGTGTCTTCCTTTACCTCTTTTACCTTGGTGGTTCCATAGAAGGCCTGTCTGGTGATGCTGTCTGGAGCTCTCCTCAGTGTGTGTCCTATCCATCGCCACCGTCTGCTCCTTATCTCTTGTTCCACTGCTCTACTACACACTCAACACACTGACCAACTATATACAATTACTACAGACTATGGGCGTTCACATAAGTTTTTCCTGAGAGGGGACCACATTAAAAAATATTTAGTTGGTAGTTTAAAAGTTAATTGCATATCCTTTACAGGACTTTGCGAATCAACCCCATCTTTTTAACGCTGTTTGTGATTTTTCTAGGCATTATTACGTTCAGTAGTTTGCCATTGCTTTCTGAACCGGTGGTGCCATCGTCCTTTTGTAAAAAACCACGCGAAACAATTTGCAACCAAACTGTCCGCAACGTGATTCGAACTCAGAACGTCGTGGTTAATAGACGGAGTCACTATTTCCTAAGCCACAGAAACCACAGTTGGTAGTTTACTAGGCGGAAATAGAGACGACCAGATTCTAATAAAACTGTTTTATCAAAAATCTATTTCCCTGTGGGTGACACTTGCACACCTCCCCTCCCTCTTTGCCTTAATGTATAGACGCCCATGCTACAGATGACAATCTGAAACACTACCTACAACTCTCTCGTCACTACTATCGACTAAACGCTTTCTGCCCGAGACCCTAACGACCTCAACATTCAAACTATTTCTTGACCCCTGTAGCTATCTAACATCCCCCAACCCCCCTCATCCTTCGTCCTCCCCTCTTCTAACCATCTCACAGTAACCTAATCCTTTCCTGAGGATTTCTGAAGTCTCAATCTTACCCTCCTTCTCCGAGTATGAAACAACACAGCTTCAATGTCTCATAAAAGACTCTAGAGAAGCCTCGGAAAGGCAACGTTTGCCTAAGGATCTTTGGACACTTTATCAAACTAAAAACTAGTGGACAACTATAGCGACTATGTTTGAGAAGGAATTAGCACTTCCTGCCAGATTCTTTCGGTACAAAAACGTTCGCATACAGAACAGGTCAAAGGTGATCTGATAAATTTCGTTTTGTATTTCTTGTGGCCATGTCAGACTAAGAGACAAAATTAGAAATGAAGAAATGAGAAGAAGACTGGATGTGAAACCAGTCATGCAGTTTATAAAAGAAGAACACTTCTATAAAGAAGTAAATGATGGAATAGAAGAAGAAAAAGATGTCAAATATTTGTCCGTTTGTGTGTTCTGTAAAGACAGTTCTAGAAAGAAAGCTTTATAAAGAATGCATAATCTGTGGCAGGGGCGGCTCGTCATCAAGGGTCAGTGGTGTCTGGCCCCACCAATAATCAAAAGGGGGAAACTTCCCAGAATAGAAAAATAATAGTAAACACTCCAAAAACCATGATTTTTTCGAAAATTTGTGTCTGGCCCCACCAAGAAAAATGACTTCGAGCCGCCCCTGATCTGTGGTGTCTATTGTAGCACCTTGTAATAGGAAGAATTGGGGTAACCTTCTTCTTCTTCTTCCTCGATCACCTTCTACTATGCGACTACTCCGGTATGTATCATAAACAGGGCGGTACGCTTGAGGTCTTTACCAGTCCCCCATAGTTTGTTTTGTAGGGTTGTTTCTGTTGGCCAGATCTCCATTCTCATACTGCCCAGGCTGCGGCAGTCTTGCAGGATGTTCTCTGCGGACTGCTTCGGTGCTCCACAGGTGCAGGGAGCTGAGACCCATTCTATGGTGGTGTGCTCTGAGTCCGCAGTGTCCCATTCTAAGTCTGAAGACTGTGGTCTGTGCTGTTCTGTTTAATATATGTATGTTGTCATGCTCTGGGTTGTATCCTCCGTTTGTTTTTCTCCACATCATTTTTCTGGAGTATTTCAGGTGAGTCTTCGCTTCTGTAAAGCTTTGTGCTGTGTGTGGTGTTGGGTTAGGCCCCTCCATCACTTGCAACTTGCAAGTTTGTCAACTTTTTTCATTACCTGGGATGCCAAAGTGTGCTGATATCCACTGTATGACAAATTTTGATATCTTGGACAGCCATGATTGCTGCAGCAAGTGTGTTACAGAGGTCATAGTGAACCCATGTTGTATATGCATTTATTTATTGCTGTCTATCATGTCAAACTTAGGTGATCTTTGTGGCTAAGTGGTTAAGACGTATGCCTTGCGTTCTGAAGACGGTGGATTCAAATCTAGATCTAGCCTTTTTGTTCACGAATGATTTTTTGCAGATCCCTAGGATTGTTGCCAGAGCTACGGAGTTCATACCTTCATGGCGCCCTATTTATCTCTTCCAGCTTTATTCAGATTTCAGGAACACACTATTTTTCAGTTTTTTCGTTGCACTCCCGTCAACACTATCATATAACAATTCTACAACTCCCAACGCAACCTTTTCGGTTGCACTCTCGTCAACACTATCATATAACAATTCTACAACTCCCAACGCAACCTTTTCGGTTGCACTCTCGTCAACACTATCATCAAAACCTTCTACAACACCCAACGCAACCCTTTGCTTTTTTGTTAAACTGGAGAACGCGTCGGCATCTTAACCATATTCCTGTTACTATTGTTATTATTGTAGCATTAGTATTGCAATCCTCACATGACACTCGCGCCACCACACATGGCACCCGCGCCACCACAACCATCAGTCAGAACGTCTTCAACTTTCAATTCCCAACGGAGTACAGGTCTTCAACAAACTTCTTCCAGCTCTTCCTCTCTCCTGCCATCCCTTAGAATTCTTTCCATGTTTTACCTATCCTTTTCCTATCAGTCTCCAGCTCTCTTCTCCAGATAAGTCCAGGCCTTCGGCATCTCCTCTTTCACTGCGGGTTCGAAAACATTATCTGTCTTGCAATTCTTCCTGTCGGTCTCCTAAGTGTGTGTCCTATGCATCGCCAGTGTCACTTCCTTAGCTCTATCTCCACTGGTATCTGCTTAGTTCTTTCTCTGAGTTCTTCCTTTATAACCTTATCATACCATCTCTGCCCCTCTATTCTACGTAAACATCCATTTATGAAGGTCTTTAGTTTTCTAGTGATTTCCTTTGTTGTCCCCCGTATTCCCTTCCATGGCACCCGCGAAACCACAACCATCAGACGGATGCGCCCCAATATATAACAACCTTAATAATAATTCATCTCATACCGTTATACGTTACATAGGGCCT
Source organism: Arion vulgaris (assembly GCA_020796225.1). Lineage (NCBI taxonomy): Eukaryota > Metazoa > Mollusca > Gastropoda > Stylommatophora > Arionidae > Arion > Arion vulgaris. The sequence continues at coordinate 10,902,631 of CM036769.1, forward strand.
GCAAGTAATTTCTCCATACCGCTCTATCCTGGGCAACTTGCTCAATCTCATCCATGGAACTGAGACAGATATTTCTTGCCTCTCTCAGCAAAGTTCGTTTCAGGGTCTCCTTAGGTCGACCTCTCTTTCTTGAACCCTTTGCATTTGCCCAAGAGTGAAAACTCGTAGCCCTGGTTAGAAGAAGAACCCTTTGCATCTCACTTCAATGCCTGCTTTGATATTCGTTGATCATTTCTCCTCAAGGTGTGTCCAACATATCTCCATCTTCTCTTTAACAACCTTTTCAGATATAACAACCTTGGACTTTATTAATCTAAGTCGACTGTGTTAACTCTCACATTTGACGCCGGCACAAAAATGTTCCTTAGTCGTCCTCAACCAGTTGATCACTGCCACAAATCCATCATTGAAAAGTTCAAACCTGAAGTTGCCCTATTTGTACAACACATGCTTGTAAACATTCAAATCGGTTAGTTGACTAGAGTCTGACAAAATGTTGCCCTTTCCTCGGACAACTAACATCACAAACAAAAAACATTGAAGTTTATTGACGGAAGCTAGAGTACGGAGACAATTTACTACATCTCATAGTCATCATCAGGTGCCATGCCGGCTGGTGTATGCTATCGTGGGTATCCACACATCTCCATCCCTGAGATTTGCTATCAAAAAGTTGTTTAACGAATCATCCATGCGTTTCCAGGGCTCGCAAGGGGAGCAAAGAATAGTAAAACTGCGACTTACAAGGCATGTCGTAAGAGGCAACTGAGATAGGATCCTAGGGAAGCTACCCTAGTAAATAAAAAGCGTTGCAGAAATCGGATGTGCTGGTCTACTTGTAAGCACATAGCTGACACAACGTAGAATCGCTCTTAGGCTCGGGTAACATACAGATCACACAGAGTGGTTAACAAGTGGTCGATACGGAGCGACCAAAGAAGAAGATGCTATCGTATCAGATGTTGATGTTCTTCCGTGCCATGAAGTCAAGCTGTCTAATATTTTCCCTTTATATCTTCCTTTGTCTCGTCTCCCTTCGATTTTACCGGTTGTCACAATTTTTCTGAACCTCCCTTCCACATCAAGTGTCCGAAAAATGATGACTGACTCTTTCTTATATTGATGATCAGATTTGTCTGTGTCTTGGCCTCATTCAACACCTCAACATTAGTGATTTAGCATACAATGTGATTCTCATCATTCTTCTGTAAAACCACATTACTGTGGCCCTCAGAGATTTTTCTATCTATTTATTTACTGTCCATGACTCGCATCCGTATGTCAGTATTGGTTCTATGTAGCATTGTGCCAGCGTGTTCGTAGCGCGTTGGACTACGGGTGACTATCCCTCTGTGTGTACGGGTTCAATTCCGCGGGATGGCAGAAAAAGCCACAGATTCCCCAGATTTACGGTGTTCGTGGCACCGAACCGAAGGGTTACGATGTCCATGGCAATTAGCCGAAGAGCTGAAAAGCTCAAGTGCTTCTGGATCGGAAAAAAAAATTACTCTCATTCTGATCTCAACTGACAATGACTTGTTGCATATAATACTTCTCATTTTCTGGAACTCTGGTTTGTCCTGTCCTATTCTGCTCTTTATTTCTGATCGGCATCTGCCATCTGATGTTACCGAGGACTCCGAGGTATTTAAATTGCTGTACTTGTCTTAGCTCCGTCCCATTTACTGCGATGGTGCATTTTGTTGCATATAATGCTACATGATCAAATGCTATATATATCCTATATTAATGTATGGCTCGGAAACATGGACAATGGACAAGCAGTTAGAAGGCAGAATTGATGCATTTGAGATGTGGATATATAGAAGAACAGGCAGAGTTTCATTGACAGAAAAACACACAAATAAACTAGTTTTAGGAAAACTAGGCATGAAGAAGCAATTATTAAGAGAAATAAAATTCAGACAAGTAAAGTATTTTGGGCACATAAAAAGACATGACACCATGATAAAATATTTACTAGAGGGAAAAGTTGAGGGGAAGAGCAAGAGGAAGACCGAGAGATAAGTGGGAGGAAACTTTAAGAAATGGTCGCCCGCGTGCCCAGCGTGTTCGTAGCGCGTTGGACTACGGCTGACAAGTCCTCTGTATGTGCGGGTTCAACTCCGCGGACTAGCAGAAAAGCTACAGGTTCCCCAGATTTACGGTGTTCGTGGCACCAAACCGAAGGGTTACGATGTCTATGACACCGAGCCGAAGAGCTTTCAGCTCAAGTGCTTCTGGATCAGAAAAAAAAGAAATGGACAGGTTACAGTCTGGCAGTGTGCAACACCAAGGCGAAAGACAGAGGATGCTGGAGATTCATTGCAGCCAACCTTCGATGTGGAGACGGCACCTGGTGATGATGAATGCTTCTCATTTTCTGGATCGCTGCTTTGTCCTGCGATATTTTGCTCTTTATTTCTGATCTACCTCTGTCATCTGATGTTACCAGGACTCCGAGGTATTTAAATTGCTGTACTTGTCGTAGCTCCGTTCCATTTACTACATCTACCAGAAACCGCAAAATTATTGTTATGTAATATTTGTCATTTTTGCAGTGTATCCTTGCGCTGTTTTGTTACGTGCAAATAGTTCTTACACTTTAGTTAGCGGCTCTCAGACAATAAGAGCGTAACTCTGTCGTCGGTGGGTCTTTGTGGCTAAGTGGTTAAGCCCTTGCCTTGTGTGTCAAAGGTCGTAGGTTCGAAACTGGACGGCGCCGTTCTGTTCATGAGTGTGATTTTTTCCAAAGACCCTAGGATTGTTCCTGAGCTATGGAGTTCGTGCTTTGTGCAATACTCTCGGCAGGTGGCGTACCACTTCTGCGGAGAGGGAGCCAGCAATATGGGGTAAACCCGGTGCAATAAAGTCAATCTTTCGGTTGGAAAACCTCCTTTACAAAACCTCTGTCCAATATCTAGTACTTTTACAACCTCTTTCTGATATCTTATTTCTTAACATCTCTTTATATCTCTGTCTCTCTTCTCTTCTCTCTTTCCTCTCTTTATATCTCTGTCTCTCTTCTCTCCCTCCTCTCTTTATATCTCTGTCTCTCTTCTCTCCCTCCTCTCTTTATATCTCTGTCTCTCTTCTCTCTCTCCTCTCTTTATATTTCTGTCTCTTCTCTCCCTCCTCTCTTGTTATCTCTGTCTCTCTTCTCACTTTATATCTCTGTCTCTCTTCTCTCCCTCCTCTCTTTATATCTCTGTCTCTCTTCTCTCTTTCCTCACTTTATATCTCTGTCTCTTCTCTCCTTCCTATCTTTATATCTCTGTCTCTCTTCTCTCCCTCCTCTCTTTATATCTCTGTCTCTTCTCTCCCTCCTCTCTTTATATCTCTGTCTCTCTACTCTCCTTCCTCTCTTTATATCTCTGTCTCTCTTCTCTCCCTCCTCTCTTTATATCTCTGTCTCTTCTTTCTCTCCTCTCTTTATATCTCTGTCTCTCTTCTCTCCTTCCTCTCTTTATATCTCTGTCTCTTCTCTCCTTCCTCTCTTTATATCTCTGTCTCTCTTCTCTCTTTCCTCACTTTATATCTCTGTCTCTCTTCTCTCCTTCCTCTCTTTATATCTCTGTCTCTCTTCTCTCTTTATATCTATGTCTCTTCTCTCCCTCCTCTCTTTATATCTCTGTCTCTCGTCTCTCCTTCCTCTCTTTATATCTCTGTCTCTCTTCTCTCTCTCCTCTCTTTATATCTCTGTCTCTTATCTCTCCTCTCTTTATATCTCTGTCTCTTCTCTCTCCTCTCTTTATATCTATGTCTCTCTTCTCTCTCTCCTCTCTTTATATCTCTGTCTCTCTTCTCTCTCTCTACTCTCTTTATATCTCTGTCTCTCCATCCTCTTTTTATATCTCTGTCTCTCTTCACTCCTTCCTCTCTTTATATCTCTGTCTCTCCTTCCTCTCTTTGTATCTCTGTCTCTCTTCTCTCTCTCTCCTCTCTTTATATCTCTGTCTCTCTTCTCTCTCTCCTCTCTTTATATCTCTGTCTCTTCTCTCTCTCTCCTCTCTTTATATATCTGTCTCTCTTCTCTCTCTCCTATCTTTATATCTCTGTCTCTCCATCCTCTTTTTATATCTCTGTCTCTCTTCACTCCTTCCTCTCTTTATATCTCTGTCTCTCCTTCCTCTCTTTGTATCTCTGTCTCTCTTCTCTCTCTCTCCTCTCTTTATATCTCTGTCTCTCTTCTCTCTCTCCTCTCTTTATATCTCTGTCTCTTCTCTCTCTCTCCTCTCTTTATATATCTGTCTCTCTTCTCTCTCTCTCCTCTCTTTATATCTCTGTCTCTCTTCTCTCTCTCTCCTCTCTTTATATCTCTGTCTCTCTTCTCTCTCTCCTCTCTTTATATCTCTGTCTCTCTTCTCTCTCCTCTCTTTATATCTCCGTCTCTCTTCTCTCTCTCCTCTCTTTATATCTCTGTCTCTCTTCTCTCCTTCCTCTCTTTATATCTCTGTCTCTCTTCTTTCCTTCCTCTCTTTATATCTCTGTCTCTATTCTCTCTTTATATCTCTGTCTCTCTTCTCTCTCTCCTCTCTTTATATCTCTGTCTCTTCTCTCCCTCCTCTCTTTATATCTCTGTCTCTCTTCTCTCCTTCCTCTCTTGTTATGTCTCTCTTCTCTCTCTCTCCTCTCTTTATATCTCTGTGTCTTCTCTCCCTCCTCTCTTTATATCTCTGTCTCTCTTCTCTCCTCTCTTTATATCTCTGTCTCTCTTCTCTCCTTCCTCTCTTGTTATCTCTGTCTCTCTTCTCTCTCTCTCCTCTCTTTATATCTCTGTCTCTTCTCTCCCTCCTCTCTTTATATCTCTGTCTCTCTTCTCTCCCTCCTCTATTTATATATCTCTCTTCTCTCCCTCCTCTCTTTATATCTCTGTCTCTTCTCTCTCTCCTTTCTTTATATCTGTCTCTTCTCTCTCTCCTCTCTTTATATCTCTCTCTTCTCTCTCCTCTCTTTATATCTCTGTCTCTCTTCTTTCTCTCCTCTCTTTATATCTCTTTATCTCTTCTCTCTCTCCTCTCTTTATATCTCTGTCTCTTCTCTCCCTCCTCTCTTTATATCTATGTCTCCCCTTCTCTCCTTCCTCTCTTGTTATGTCTCTCTTCTCTCTCTCCCTCCTCTCTTTATATCTCTGTCTCTCTTCTCTCCCTCCTCTCGTTATATCTCTGTCTCTCTTCTCTCCTTCCTCTCTTGTTATCTCTGTCTCTCTTCTCTCTCTCTCCTCTCTTTATATCTCTGTCTCTTCTCTCCCTCCTCTATTTATATCTCTGTCTCTCTTCTCTCTCTCCTCTCTTTATATCTCTGTCTCTTCTCTCTCTCCTCTCTTTATATCTCTGTCTCTCTTCTCTCTCTCTCTCTTTATATCTCTGTCTCTCTTCTCTCTCTCCTCTCTTTATATCTCGTCTTCCTTTTCTCTCATTTCTCTTTCTCTCGGTCTCTCTTCTCCACCGCCTCTCTTTCTCTCCTCTTTCTCTCCTCTTTTTCTCTCCTCTCTTTCTCTCTTCTCTAGTTTTCTTTCTTTTTCTTGTTTTTTCTCTTTCTCTCGTCATCTCTTTCTCCTCTATCTCTCTATTTCTGCATTATCTATCTCTCTCGTTCGTTCTCTCATCGCTTTTTCTCTCTTTCACTTTCTCTCCTCTTTTTCATTTTCTTTCGTTATTTAATTTTCCTTCACTAGCTCCGTCCTCTCTCTCACGCTCTCTCTCTCCTTCTTGTCAATCTCTTTCCTATATCTTTCTCTCTTTCACTAGTTCCTCTTTCTCTCTCTCATTACCTCTCATTCTCTCTTCACGCCCTTTCTAGTTCTTCCCTTTATTTTTCTCTACTCTTTCACTTCCACTCTCTCTCTTACTCTCTCTCTCTCTTTCTTACTCTCTCTCTCTCTTATACAACCACATTACCCACACACACAGACACACACACACAGACACACACACACAGACACACACACACACACAGACACACACAGACAGACACACACACACACACACACAGACAGACACACATACCCACACACGACACACACACACACACACATACACAGAAAACCGCAGGTTATATTTTAGTATAACAGAACAATACAGTACCCACTTAATTTCAACACGAAACACTTCGGTTAATCGCATTATCCCAACCCTGTGTACACGCACACCTGATAATATCAAATTTCATAAACATTTCAACATTGCGACATGTACTATCTGAAACTCGCTATTATTTTGTCTGCAACTCGCTAACAGACATTGCTATTAGATAGACCTTTGTCTGCAACTCGCTAACAGACATTGCTATTAGACAGACCTTTGTCTGCAACTCGCTAACAGACATTGCTATTACACAGACCTGTGTCTGCAACTCGCTAACAGACATTGCTATTAGACAGACCTTTGTCTGCAACTCGCTAACAGACATTGCTATTACACAGACCTTTGCAATTCGCTAACTGACATTGCTATTACACAGACCTTTGTCTGTAACTCGCTAACAGACATTGCTATTACACAGACCTTTGTCTGTAACTCGCTAACAAACATTGCTATTACACAGACCTGTGTCTGCAACTCGCTAACAGACATTGCTATTAGACAGACCTTTGTCTGCAACTCGCTAACAGACATTGCTATTACACAGACCTTTGTCTGTAACTCGCTAACAAACATTGCTATTACACAGACCTGTGTCTGCAACTCGCTAACAGACATTGCTATTAGACAGACCTTTGTCTGCAACTCGCTAACAGACATTGCTATTACACAGACCTTTGTCTGTAACTCGCTAACAGACATTGCTATTACACAGACCTTTGTCTGCAACTCGCTAACAGACATTGCTATTACACAGACCTGTGTCTGCAACTCGCTAACAGACATTGCTATTACACAGACCTTTGTCTGTAACTCGCTAACAAACATTGCTATTACACAGACCTGTGTCTGCAACTCGCTAACAGACATTGCTATTAGACAGACCTTTGTCTGCAACTCGCTAACAGACATTGCTATTACACAGACCTTTGTCTGTAACTCGCTAACAAACATTGCTATTACACAGACCTGTGTCTGCAACTCGCTAACAGACATTGCTATTAGACAGACCTTTGTCTGCAACTCGCTAACAGACATTGCTATTACACAGACCTTTGTCTGCAACTCGCTAACAAACATTGCTATTACACAGACCTGTGTCTGCAACTCTCTAACAGACATTGCTATTAGACAGACCTTTGTCTGCAACTCGCTAACAGACATTGCTATTACACAGACCTTTGTCTGTAACTCGCTAACAGACATTGCTATTACACAGACCTTTGCAATTCGCTAACAGACATTGCTATTACACAGACGTATAATTTCAACAGAATTCAATAATAGTTGAACTACTAAAAGAAATTACAAGAAAAATGGAATGCACTGTTCTGAATTCCAACTGACGAAATTCCATCAGACAGATTGATATTTGTCAGAAATAATATGACAGATCGACGTCTGCGGTTAAGATAATCATCTGGGCTGGCTAAGAGCAAAAAAGTTACAACATACTGTAGTTATTAAATAGCGTGAAATTATCGAATTATCGATTGGTGTGTACTATTCTTAGTTTACGTAAAATTTGTTACTTATCGTTTGCTTTATATTTCACCCGTGCGGTGCCGGTGCTCACAAGGGGAGCAAAGAATTGTACCACAGCGACTTACAAGGAATATCGTAAGAGGCGACTGATGTAGGAGCCTAGGGAAGCTACCAGTATAGTATGATAAGGTCACAAATGAGGAACCTATGGAGGGAACATGACAGATTCCAGTGAAACGAGAGGTAAAAAAAAATGTTACCGCTGGATAGGAAACACTTTGCGAAAATCTGAAGGGAATATAACAAGAAGGGTCCTTTCATGAAACACACACAGGAACAGAGGAAGAAGGGGAGGCCGAGAAATACATGGAGACCAGATTTGGAGTAATATCTTTAGTTTACGTAAAAAATGTTTTGTCTACATTTTCGTTTTACTTAGTTGCTTGCTTTTCTTCTTGATGTCTGATGGGGGCACATGAGGCTTCAGTAAACGCTTTCCATGTTATTCTTCTATGTTGGACTCTTTCGCTGGTTGACATTTTGTAGGAATTTTATTTTTTATCTTTTTAATGATTTTTGCCCGGGCAGCAGCTTTCCAGCCTGTTCTTCTCGATTTTTAACTGCCAATGTTTCTTTTACGTGCTTAAATTGAACACGGGACCAACGTTTTATCGTCCGTCTCCGATAGGACTAGGAACTTGATCTCACCTACACTGAAATCATGGATCTCTGTAAAAATATCCCGATGTCTTCCCTAGGGAGCGAACCGAGTACTTTTGGGACTAGAGGCTAGCACCTAACCTCTACGCCACAAAAGACCAGGATACGCCTTTGAAAGAAAGACAACCAGATTATAGAGACAATAGAGCAGACAGCCTCGCCTCCTATCTTTTAGTTGTTCTCAACTACGCTCCTCACGTCTGCTTACGATGATAAACTAGGTTGCGTGCGTACACCTCTATGCCAGGAGTTTACCACGTTTGACATTCAAAACATGAAAGCCATTGCCCTGCTCTAATTCATGTAATACCACATAATGTTGTATGATTGCCTTCAAAATGTCTCTGATTCCAATAATTTTTTTTTTAAATTGTCGGTTCAACATGCCACGTCGTGGAACAACTTCTGCGGAATATTTTCCAACGTAAATATGGCGGCTATACGTTTGAAACATCGTGACAATAAAAATTATACATGCAATTTAAATATCTCAACATATTAAATATATGAATATAATGATATGTGTATATGTTGAGAAAAATGTGGGTCGAGTAAAAGTTAGGTAATTGGAGCGCTGGCACAGGCAACGGTTTAAGGGACGGTGGGGAAGGGAGGTGGCAATGATGATGCCGCTACTAGTACAAATATTTTGATGTCTGGTAAATATATAAGGGAAATTGATGTCATTAAAGTAAACATCAATTTTAATACATGTACAGTGATGTCATGGTGATTAGTTTACCAGCGTCAGAACTGTTCTGTTGTGTGTTCTTCTTCGAAAGCTCCACATTGACCACTTGTTAACCACTCTGTGTGATTTGTATGTGATCTGAGCCTAACAGCGATTTACGTTGTGCCAGCTATGCGCCTGCAAGTAAGCCAGCACATCCGATTTCTACGATGCTTGTTATTTAATAGGGTAGCTTCCCTTGGTCCTACATCAGTCGAATCTTACAACATGCCTTTTAGGGTACAGTGGTACTATTCAACATAGATGCAACAAAGCAAATCAAATGATAGGGCAAATGGCGCCAATTTTAAGATGCAAACACGTCACCATGAACACAAAAAGAGCAATGTTCAACACAATCTTTCTCACCACATTATGTTACCAGTGCCAAACCTGGACGCTGACAACAAACGATAGAAGAAAACTAGTCACAACAGAGATGAAGTGTCTACGCAGAATGCTGGGTGTAACAAGAAGAGACCGGTTGAAAAATGAAGACATCAGGAAAAAGTGGGTACAACATCAGTACTAGACTTCATCAGAAACAACAAATTAAATGGTTCTGTCACGTAAGCAGATTACCATCAGACAGTGCACCCCAAAGAGACCAAGCAAGAAAATGTATCAAATTTTATAAGAAAGCGCCGCTGGAACTACATCGGCCACACACTTAGAATGGATGAGAGAAGACTCCTTACCAATCCCTCATATGGACACCAGAGGAAAAAGAAAACGAGGAAGACCAAGAGAGACTCTGCGTAGAACCATCACCAGAGAAGGCTCAACGATGGGCCTAGTAAACATTAAAGACTTAAAACAAATAGCAACGAACCGCGAGACATGGAGAGCTATGACCTCTGCCCTATGCGCCGCCCACAGGCCCAAGAGGAAAGACTAACTAACTAAGTGCACCCTAAAGAGCAATGCTGCTCCGATACAATGTGTACAAAGCAAAAGGCCGGCCACGCAAAGATGGACCTCAGAGATAACAGAGGCGACGAAAGAGACTATCTACGAAGCGCATACTAGGGCCCGTTTTAGAAATCTCTTCCTGACCTGACGCTGTGAGGCATACAGGATTCGAGAAAGAAAGGTACTATTCTTTGCTTCCCTAGCGGGGCCCCGGCACCACACGGGCGTGTTGTATGTTCAGTATTCTTCTTCATCTTCTGGAGAAGGTGTTTAACTGTCCTGGGAGACCATAAATAAAACAGCCCGAGACCTGAAAAAGTGGCGAACAACTGTTAAAGCCCTATGCTCCACGAGGAGCGGAAAGGAGTAATTCATGGTTAAACAAGTGGTCGATATGGAGAGTTTGGAGAAGTTTAACGAGTAGTTTCTGTAGAACAAACAAAGAAGAAGTTTAACGAGTAGTTTCTGTAGAACAAACAAAGAAGAAGTTTAACGAGTAGTTTCTGTAGAACAAACAAAGAAGAAGTTTAACGAGTAGTTTCTATAGAACAAACAAATAAGAAGTTTAACGAGTAGTTTCTGTAGAACAAACAAATAAGAAGTTTAACGAGTAGTTTCTGTAGAACAAACAAATAAGAAGTTTAACGAATAGTTTCTGTAGAACAAACGAAGAAGAAGTTAAAAACCCTTTAGCTGCTAATGACGTATATATACGTTTTTCCTATTCACTGCTAAAGACGCATTACTACGTCTGTTATTATCTATCCTCTGTGGGCTAAAGACGCGTTAACACGTTATACATTTCTACTGTCACTGCTATAGGCGTACATTCATGTTTGTGGACAAGAAACAAAGAGTAGCTATTTTAGCTCAGCCTTCGGAAAGTATGTAGCAGCGAAAGGGTTAACGAGTAGTTTGTGTAGAACAAACGAAGAAGAAGAAGATAATGACTATCTTGTTCCACATACATCATTTGTAGACATTCTATTCTTTTATCTTTCCCTGTGAGGCTCTAGCACAACGGATATTTTGTTACACAACCTGATGTCATTTGTCAATGTCTGATCCAGAGGCGGTACGTCATTAAGGACCAGTGGGGCCCGGCCCCACCAAAAATGGAAAGGGTGATAACTTCATGGATTAGACAAATAATGGTAAATACTCCAAAAACCGAGAGCCACGGTAGCGTAGTTGTTAGTGAACTCGCTTCTCAAGGCTGGTGGTCTGGGTTCAGCTCCGCAATGCGCGTGGAATTTTTCCCGACCGCGACGGCTCTCAAATCGACCCAGCCTCAACTGGGTACCAGACATGCTCTGGGAAAGTAAAGGCGGCCCGCGTGATGCTGACCACATCACCCATCGTGTGCCGACGGTCAATGAAAATACAGGCCTAACACTGTATTGATCTATATACCACGAGGTATGAAAGGGTTCCTTTACTTTTCTTTTTTTTACTCCAAAACCAAGATTTTCCCGGAAATTTGTGTCTGGCCCCACCGAAAAAAATTACCACGAGCCGCCACTGGTTTGATCTATCCCGCAACATCTTCCATCATCAATATTTCTTTCTTATTTGTTTTCCTTCCTTTATAACTTCGACTATTATTATTGATGACAGTTATGAGATATATCTATTATGTGTAAGTACTCTAGTGTAGCAATTATTTGGTGATATTATGTCTAGAACTTTGCGTGAGATTTTGACAACGTACAAGACCAGTTATTTATTGGACAACGTTACATAATTATTTATGATAGAGACGTCTGACCTACTAAACGGATAACGTAGAGTCAGGTCGGTCGCTATAGATGACCGACGGTTGAATTTTTGTGTGCTGTCTTCTTCTTCTTCTTTAAACGTTCAATATCAACCACTTGTTAAATCATCTTTTGTGATTTGTATGTTATTTGAGCCTGAAAGCGATTTGACGTTATGTCCGTTATGCACATACAAGTAGACAAGCACATACAATTTCTGAGATGCTTTTTTATTTACTAGGGTACCTTCACAATGACCCTTACCCTAGTCGACTCTAACGACATGCCTTGTAAGTCGCAGTGTTACTATTCTTTGCTCCCTTGCGGACTCCTGCAACTTCTTATTCTTCGACCGCTTCATATCAACTACTTGTTAACCATTCTTTGTGATTTGTATGTGAACCGAGCCTAAGAGCGATTGTTCGTTGTTCCAGCTATGCGCCTACAAGTAAGCCAGCACATCCGATTTCTGTGATGCTTTTTATTTACTAGGGTAGCTTCCTAGGTCTCTACCTGAGTCGCCTCTTACGACATGCTTTGTAAGTCGCAGTGCTACTATTCTTTTCTCCCCTTGCCGACCCCGGCAACAAATAACGAGACGTATCCAACAAAGTGTCTTTTTCGTTTTCGCTACGAATTCAAACGTAGTCTTTTGGTCTTTTATCCTTCTCTGTTTCTTTTTTGCCGTTAGGAGTCGCATGTTTAAATGATGGTCGATTTCCGAGACAGTACATGCTCGGTCGCTTGATATCCTGTGGAGTTTTAAGATGTCTAACTCCATCAATCCATCTTTTTCTTAGTCTGCCCCTTTCTTCTTGAAGATTCCATTTTCGTGTTGCACGCTCTTGCAACTGGTGTATTCGGGTTCATTCTCACCAAGTGTCCAAACCACTCGAGTCTCTGTTTTTCAATGAATCTAATAGCAGGTGTTGTTCCAACTGTTCTTCTAATTTCCTCATTTCCTATATGATCTCTTCTTATTTTATTTAACGCTTTCCTCAAGCATCTCATTTCACAGGTGGACATGGCGTCTAATATGACGTATCTGACTGATTTTTTCGTGAATGTTTGTTTTCTTTATACCAGTGTCTCTAGCCATTCGGGCGAGCTATACTCCGACTTCAGAGGTACTTGTAATTTAGATTATTTTTTCGCCCCCTCCCCCGCCCCAAGTAAAGAATTAGTCTCCCGTAGTCCCAAACCGCATACCAAGAATTTAGGACCAAGCTGTCATCGAAACCAGAATTTACACGGCACTTAGGATAAGAACAGCTTTCTAGAACGGGCTTTTGTATGCGCTTCATAAACAGTGTCTTTCGTCACCTCTGTTATCTCTGAGATCCACATTTTGCGTAGTCTGCCTTTTGCTTTATACCCACTGTATCGGAGTAACATTGCTCTTTGAGGCAGACTGTCTGTTGGTAATCTGCTTATGTAGCCAAACCATTAAATTTGTTGTTTCTTTATGGTTCAGTACTGACGTTGTATCCGCTGTACTGGAGTAACATCGCTCTATGGGGCGCACTGTCTTTTGGTAATCTGCTTATGTGACCGAACCATTTAATTTATTGTTTCTTGATGAAGTTCAGTACTGATGTTGCACCCACTGTATCGGAGTAGCATTGTTCTTTGAGGTGGACTAGCTGTTGGTAATCTGCTTATGTCGCCGAATCGTTTAATTTGTTGTTTCTTGATGAAGTTCAGTACTGACAGCAGAAGTCAATCACAAAAGAAAAAGAATGCTCTTATTCTGGTAAAACTCGACTCAAGCATGTAGAATTCTTGTAAAACTCGACTCAAGCATGTAGAATTCTTGTAAAACTCGACTCAAGCATGTTGAATTCTTGTAAAACTCGACTCAAGCATGTAGAATTCTTCTAAAACTCGACTCAAGCATGTAAAATTCGTGACAACATTCTGAACTGTAAGAAACAAATGCATTGGAGCAGAGATGCATAACACGAAACTGACAGAACACACTTGATAATTAAACATTGTAGAATACATTTTTATTTTGGCTTAAAATATACGCTAACAGTAGTAATAAGTGTTGTAGGAACTTCGATGTTAAATTGTGAAGTAATGTGATCGTCTAGGCTAGATTGTATGTTATCTTCATAAGAAAAACGAGTCGTATATGATGAATGAGGTCTGTGAAGATATAATCACAAAGATGGAATTGACAACATTGAAACAAGATGTCGTCGCGTGATTTCAACAGACAACACGCTACTTCTGTCAAGTATTACCCAGAATGCATAACTCATCTACGGTTTTAGATTTCCAGTTTCCCAAATTTTCGAACTAACAGGACAACGAATGTTGACAGTTTCGAGCATACAATCTGTTTGTTCAGATTTGAATAATTTCTCAGTTCCCTTGCTGTATTATAGATCTGATGAGGTGTCATCTCCTCATCGACGGCTTGTTAAAGTTTATTTTCGACAGTTCTTAGTTGCTTCCTGTGGATGATGTATTTTGTCCATCTCTTGTTGTTTATTTCCCATGTTTTGTGCTTCTTCTTTCCCGCTTGACCACATCGTGTCCTTCTAATTTGGTTTCCAGCATATTCCCATGTCTATTTAAAAGTAGTGACCCCGTTGCTTATAGCGTGGGGTATATTGGAGACCGCTTGAGCTTCTGTAGACGTGAGCGTCTCTAGCTCAAGCGGTAGTGAGCTCGACCACAAACTCAAGTGTACCTGGTTCAAACCCCACGGTGGGCTAGTTTGTAAGCAATTTCCGTGGGATTTTTACAAAAAGGTAAAATTAGACTTCACCGTTCAAAAAGCAATGACAAACTACTGAACGTAAAAGTGGTGCATAAAATATCCACGACTAGTTTACTGTGGTTGATGGCTACGTCCTGAAAAGTATATGCCATGATTTTCATATTGGAGACATTTGGGACGTATTATCGTAATGTACACAAAATAGATGAGACTACAGTAAAACTATTTGATTGTCAAAACACGTAATCACAAAGTACTGTAGTAAAACTATTTGATTGTCAAAACACGTCATCACAAAGTACTGCAGTAAAACTATTTGATTGTCAAAACACGTCATCACAAAGTACTGCAGTAAAACTATTTGATTGTCAAAACACGTAATCACAAAGTACTGTAGTAAAACTATTTGATTGTCAAAACACGTGATCACAAAGTACTGTAGTAAAACTATTTGATTGTCAAAACACGTAATCACAAAGTACTGCAGTATCGTAATGTACACAAAATAGATGAGACTGCAGTAAAACTATTTGATTGTCAAAACACGTAATCACAAAGTACTGCAGTATCGTAATGTGGAAATCGACTCGGACACTGGAGGGTTGTGGGTTAAATCCCACACTCGACGTTCCACATGCTAGGAAAGTAATCGACCCTCCTATCTCCTGCACACTTGGGTCTAGAAATATAAAGTAAAGCGACTTCATACCCTTTCTTTCTTTTCTCCAATCCTGTATTGCCTCATTGCGTCAGGATAAGAAGAGATTCCTAGAACCTCTATAAAGACCTTTTGGTCGAAACGTTGCTATGTATCGTTATTGTTTTTCTATTTTGTAAAACTACAGTATTTTATTTTTATTTGTTTCTCTATATACAAAAGCACATAAATGTTTTTCCACCGCTTTGTTAAAAAGCCATGATTCACACCCATTTGTTGCCACTGGAAATATAAATGTTCTTAATATTCTCAACTTTGTTTTCTTATCATTTCCATTACATACTGTTTTTTTGTTTTTGTTTTTGTAAGGTCATGTTTGCCTTTTTTAAAATACATATTCTTATTTGTTCTTTGTATTCCAGCACACTCTACTTGAAACTGAACATTGTTTTGACAGTGTCTTCCGTCTTCCAGAAACTTCTATTTGATCTAGACACATTTGTTTCCTGTCTGTCTCCACGACTATCTAATCATTCTTTCATTGCTCGTGATACAACAATGTCCGGTTGTTTCCATTAAGGATATTAGTTATTAAGCCTGGGTTAATGTTTAGAAAAGTCGAGGTTCGGCACACAGTCAATGTTTGATCGTTCAAATAATATACTACAATGGTTCCTAAGCTATTATTCATGCCCCAGGTTACGTGAGACCTTACACCGTATAATACTCCATTTCAGTGGCGGCTCGTGATCATTTTTGTTGGTAGGGCCAGAAAGATATTTTCGGGAAAATCATGGTTTCAGTTAGAACATATTTTAATGCATAAAATAATAAATACACGATACACCTTATTTTGGTAGGCCCGGCCCTACAGGCCCTTAATGACGAGTCGCCCCTGCTCCTTTTTCTTCTTCTTTTTCTTTCCAGAAAGAAGTCGAAATAAAAGAAAACTGGCTGATATTTTGGACATATAAAGAGACACGAAGGGTTGGAGAAGACCATCATGAAAGAGACATCCCGGTAAAGAGGAGAAGAGGAAAACCGCGGAGAAGATGGATTCAGGGTTAACTAATGGTTTGAACACGATGGCTGCAGAGGCGGAACATCTGGCATATGAGAGAGAGAGAGAGACATTATAAAGGAGCGTTTGTGTGGCAAAGTTGTGCTCAGGACAAACTATTTGATCATGAACCTACTAAACTCGTACACTTGGAGTTTACATCTTTTGACCATCACAAGACCACTACTATAACATCTTTTGACCATCACAAGACGACTACTATAACATCTTTTGACCATCACAAGACCACTACTATAACATCTTTTGACCATCACAAGACGACTACTATAACATCTTTTGACCATCACAAGACGACTACTATAACATCTTTTGACCATCACAAGACGACTACTATAACATCTTTTGACCATCACAAGACGACTACTATAATATCTTTTGACCATCACAAGACGACTACTATAACATCTTTTGACCATCACAAGACGACTACTATAACATCTTTTGACCATCACAAGACGACTACTATAACATCTTTTGACCATCACAAGACGACTACTATAACATCTTTTGACCATCACAAGACGACTACTATAACATCTTTTGACCATCACAAGACCACTACTATAACATCTTTTGACCATCACAAGACGACTACTATAACATCTTTTGATCATCACAAGACGACTACTATAACATCTTTTGACCATCACAAGACGACTACTATAACATCTTTTGACCATCACAAGACGACTACTATAACATCTTTTGACCATCACAAGACCACTACTATAACATCTTTTGACCATCACAAGACGACTACTATAACATCTTTTGACCATCACAAGACGACTACTATAACATCTTTTGACCATCACAAGACGACTACTATAACATCTTTTGACCATCACAAGACGACTACTATAACATCTTTTGACCATCACAAGACGACTACTATAACATCTTTTGACCATCACAAGACGACTACTATAATATCTTTTGACCATCACAAGACGACTACTATAACATCTTTTGACCATCACAAGACGACTACTATAACATCTTTTGACCATCACAAGACGACTACTATAACATCTTTTGATCATCACAAGACGACTACTATAACATCTTTTGACCATCACAAGACGACTACTATAACATCTTTTGACCATCACAAGACGACTACTATAACATCTTTTGACCATCACAAGACGACTACTATAACATCTTTTGACCATCACAAGACGACTACTATAACATCTTTTGACCATCCAGAACTGACTACTATAACATCTTTGACCATCACAAGACGACTACTATAATATCTTTTGACCATCACAAGACGACTACTATAACATCTTTTGACCATCACAAGACGACTACTATAACATCTTTTGACCATCACAAGACGACTACTATAACATCTTTTGACCATCACAAGACGACTACTATAACATCTTTTGACCATCACAAGACGACTACTATAACATCTTTTGACCATCACAAGACACTTACTATAACATCTTTTGACCATCACAAGACGACTACTATAACATCTTTTGACCATCACAAGACGACTACTATAACATCTTTTGACCATCACAAGACGACTACTATAACATCTTTTGACCATCACAAGACGACTACTATAATATCTTTTGACCATCACAAGACGACTACTATAATATGAGCAGATTGGAACACGTTGTCATTCTGCGCCTTAGAACAGGACACAATCGACTCCGCAGCCACATGTATATAAATTCAAGATTGACAATTTAGTCATGTGTACAGGCACATCAGACTGCAGAGCACATACTTCAAGACTGCCCCGAAAAAGATATACTGAGGCAAACTCACAGGCTTAATAAAACAACACTTGACAGAAAACTACACAGACCTCTGTGTGAGCTACAAAAGACAGTTTAGTTTGGAAAATAGACACCATTGAATATATAGACAATATTTCAAGCGAACGAAAGGAAGGATACAAGAGACAACATTGAATATATAGACAATATTTCAAGCGAACGAAAGAAAGGATACAAGAGACAACATTGAATATATAGACAATATTTCAAGCGAACGAAAGGAAGGATACAAGAGACAACATTGAATATATAGACAATATTTCAAGCGAACGAAAGAAAGGATACAAGAGACAACATTGAATATATAGACAATATTTCAAGCGAACGAAAAGAAGGATACAAGAGACAACATTGAATATATAGACAATATTTCAAGCGAACGAAAGAAAGGATAAAAGAGACAACATTGAATATATAGACAATATTTCAAGCGAACGAAAAGAAGGAAAGATACAAGAGACAACATTGAATATATAGACAATATTTCAAGCGACCGAAAGGAAGGATACAAGAGACAACATTGAATATATAGACAATATTTCAAGCGAACGAAAGGAAGGAAGGATACAAGAGACGGTGAATATATAGACAGTATTTCAAACGAACGAAAGGAAGGATACAAGAGACGTTGAATATATAGACAATATTTCAAACGAACGAACGGACGGACATCTTGTGATAATCTACACCTACTGATGTAATTTATCTACTCTCGGAAATACACCCAAAAATAATTTGATACACGTCCCTGGAGTACCGTCCCCAGCTCATCTGTTAAGTGTAACGACAATTGTTATGTCAGGAAGGTCTGGAGACAGTTGTTGCTATGATCTTGCTGCCTGTTTCACGTTCTGTGTTCTGCATTATTACAGAAATGAACTTCCGGAGCCTTGACCTTCAGCAAATATGTGAGTAATAAATACGGTGTGACAGTTGCCAACAACTCATTGTTAACGGAAATATTACAACTATCTCATTTATATTTATAACAATTGGTGTATTTTTTTTCCTGCTGAGTGTGCAGGAACTGGATTTTAAATTGTCATTATCAAATAGCTTGACCTGGGCAGAATTTTACCTCCCCAACAGTCTTTCGGAATTTCTCTCTCCCGTGTATACCAGATGTCCCGCCTCTGCAAACGTCATGTTCAAACCATCCGTTACATTCTGAATCCATCTTTTCAGTGGTCTTCCTCTTTAAAATGTATGTATCCCAAAAACATAAAGTATATGGTGATTATTATTAGTTTTTTCTTTAATCCTGTTTTGTTTTACATCGTCGGGATAAGAAGAGATTACTAGAACGGGTTCTTTTGTTCGCTTCGTACAGGTTGTCTTTCAGTCTTCTTCTTCTTCTTTGCGTTCGTTCTTTACGACCATTTTTAATCACTCTTTGTGAAATGTTTAATCTTTGCAAAGAACGTGTATACGTTGCACATTGGTTTGGTAGGCCCCTAAACGCATAGACTTTTACACGTTTAGAACATGTTCATCCGATTTCATCCAAACCTCTTTAGTCGCCTCTTACGACATGCGTGGCAGGTTACACTGGTTCTATTCTTTACACCCCAAATTTGGGCCCCGGTAACCACTCGGGCGTGTCTTTCAGTAACTCTGTTATTTCTGTGATCCGCCTTCTCCATGAACGACCCAGTTTTGGACTATCAGACATGCTTCTTAATACTGTTCTCATGTTCCATATTCTATATGTGTATATGTTAAATGTATATATGTTTTATATATATATATATTTGATTTTTATTGTTTATTTTTTTTGGCCCTTTCTAGTGTTTTTGCTTGCATTTCGTTATTTGTTTTTTGTCACAGATTTTCATTTTAGGGCCGTTATGAATTAATTGTCTGCTTCTACGATGTAGTGTGCTATGTAAGACATGACTTTTCGTACTTATGTTGTATATTTTGCTTGATAAAGGCCTTTTGGTCGAAACGTTGCTGTGTATTGTTATTGTTTTTGTATTTTGTCAAACTACAGTACTTTGTTTTTATGTGTTTCGCTGTTGCTACACAGTTTCGATTTTTTCCTTAATGTATGCTCTCATAAGTCTTAATTTTCTTCTTATGCTTGTGTCATATCATAATTTCTTCATGTTGACCATGCCTTCTTATTTCTTGTGTCATATCATAATTTCTTCATGTTGACCATCCTCTGAAAAGTCATGATTAGCCCTCGTCTAATTACGTTACACAGCCTCAATTATTGTAAATTACAGGCGCAAGATATTCAAAATATGTGACGTTCTATGTACACTTATGTTTTTCTGAAATGGATAGAGATATCAATGTGTTTGTTATGTTATGTTATCGACATCATTGCACATTGGGCATTCCCATGTGTGCTCTGTCCTCCGCTGCAGCAGCTAACCCAATCTCCCTTTTCTCACCGTACTCATGAAAAGCTGATTAGTATATCGTCTCTCTCTATACCACGAAGACGCTTACTGTCTGACATGTCTAAACTTAACTCCTAATTCTCGTTCCAGTGTCTGTTACTCGTCCATGTCACATAAACGAGAGAGTACCTCATTTATAACATCGGCTCTGTCCACACTTCTACCAGCTTGAATCGGTGCATTGTTTGCAAGAAAGTCAGCACACTCGTTACCCTGCACTAATGCAATGTACGAAAATCTACAAATCTGAAGTGGTACCCTGCACTCCAGCATGTCCAGCCAAGTAATTTTCTTGAAATGTGATCTCCGAATGCTGTCCACCCATTCCGCACGCATACTTCCAGATTCAATTCTTTGAAGCATATTTATCGAGTCTGATATGATAATCGTATGGGTATGTGAAGAGAATGATTGATAGCTAGAGACATACAGATAAATAGATTCGGGAATAGAGAGAGAGAGAGAGAGCAAGATAGCTAAAACTAGACGGTAAACAATTAATCACGACACTATTAGATCATTGATATCTTTCAGTATACCACGATTTCCATCCGTCTCTAAATTTCGGTCTAACTATTTGGCACACGCCAGTGAAACTTGATAGTCTAGACGGGCAGGACACAGTGATGTGGAGACTAGTCAGAAATGTATAGAGATTTTACAGGATTAGGAAGTAACCCGTGGAGAAGTCAACCAAGATGGATTGTAAATTTCCTTTCACAATTTGAACTACATACATACATATAGATATCTTCTGTCCTTAACTTATCTTCCTTTCACAATTTGAACTACGTACAGACATATGGACAGTGGCGGCTCGTGATGATTCTTGTTGGTGGGGCCAGACACACATTTTAGGAAAAAATTATGGTTTGGTGTTGTTATGTTTTAATTTATAAAATAATAAATACATGTTATACATAATTTTGGTGGGCCGCCCCAGTGGCCCTAATGACGAGCCGCCACTGCATATAGATATATGTTATCCTTAACCATATTCCTCATAAATAAAGACAGAATAATGTTGCAAATATCAAAATGTAGGAGAACAGAACTACGGTATTTTACGTTAAATAAACAATCTGGTGCCACTTTTTTCGGACTGACGTCGAGAGATAAAACAAAAGTAGAGAATAGATAGATAAACAATTTGAAAATATTTCATATCAAATCTTCTTCGAACGAGCCATATCGAACACTTGAGGCGACAAGTGTGGCTGAAATCGGATGCATGTGTCCGCATGTGTCCAGATGGATCGGCAATGGAGGCAACCATGAATGGTGGAGCAGGAGTGTACATTAGGCACCCAGATGCTACCACTGTGTCTCTAGCAGCTCCTACTGGAAGAATATGTTCCAACTACAAAGCAGAACTCATAGCCCTTCTGATGGCAGCACAGCACATGAATAAGCTGCAAGCAGCTGCAAGCAGCTGCAAGCAAGATGGTATTTCTTACAGACTCATTGTCAGCTATACAAGCCCTGGAGGCTAAATCCACTGACAGCACAGTACAAAACTACAAAGAGAACTTGCTCAGCTTTCAGAAAGGCAGAAATTCACTTGCAGTGGATTCCATCTCACTGTGGCATTGCAGGCAATGAGAGTGCTGATGTCTTAGCTAAGGAGGGCAGTGCCAAAGAGCAAATTTACCAACCCTTGTCTTTTCAAGAGGTCAAAACCCTCATACAGAGAAAATCTGCAGTAGACTGGAAGACAAACACTGGATATGATTATGGAAAAGACTCCTCAAAGACCTAAGCAGAACAGACCAGGTCATTATATTTCGACTACGCACCGGACACTGCAGACTCAACAAACACTTATACAGACTAGGAATAAGTCAAACAGCTCTCTGCCAGTGTCAGCAGGCAGAACAGACACCAGAGCATATCCTGCAAGACTGTCCTCTTCTGTGTGAGCTGAGAAGCAACATGTGGCCACACCCAGTCGACCTGAAAACTAAGCTTTGGGAAACCTGACAGACCTGAAGCTGTCTGCCCAGTTTGTGGTCCACAGTAAATTAAGCGCATGACCAGAGATCGCTGAAGAAGAAGAAGAAGAAGAAGGATGCATGTGTCCTAAACATGTAGAAGTCTATGCGTTTAGGGGCCTACCAAACCAATGTGCAACGTATACACGCTCTTGGCAAAGATCAAACATATCACAAAGAGTGATTCAAATTGGTCGTAAAGAACGAACGTAAAGAAGAAGATCTTTATGTATAAGCAAAAGATCGGAGCAAATCCGTCCCCAAAATGAATGCAGTGATGATTGCCTTGTTAATCAATCAATCAATCAATCAAGTATAAATCGAATTTATTAAACAAACAATGAACGCTCCCCTATTGTACCTTGTTGTTCTGTCCTCGTTTTTTCCTTTCATATTATTTTCTTTCAACCTGCCCTCCTTATTTGTTTTCCTCTTTCCCTCGCTTGCCTCATCATCTTCTTCATATTTCCACCTTCAATAACATTGTTTTTTCCTCTGTCTCATTTTTTCTGCAACCAAATAATTTGTCCATTCTGCTTCATTCTATTATCATTATCGTTTTTATCTTCTGTAATTTCTTCTTCATCTTCCACATTTTTCATAACTTCTCCTATCATTCAATATCACAGTTGACTCTAATTCAATCCAGAACTTTTGTTTACTGTTCCAGAACGCCGCGACATTGCCCCCAGACTTTTTAATCTTCCAATATTTTCTGTTAATTAATGACTCTACAAATTCAACGTGTGAAGTCCAGAAATTATTAAAATGTCGCTACCACAAACATTCAACAAAGGGCAGATTAGATGGATATTTACCCTCTAATTCAAATTATAATCACTTTGCGTCCAAGGTGTAATGAAAACAGTAAAGCAAGGAATTACTCCGGCGCAGTTAGAGAGGGGAGACTGGGAAAGAATTACCAGGGTGTGAACGCGGGAAACACAGGACGCCAATTTGCAGGATATAGTATGTTCAACAGTTCATTCAGTTTGCACCCCAGGCACTTAGTAGTGTAAGGTTTAGCAAGGTGAACAATGACACCATTTATAGGACGTGGTTTCGTGTACCAACCAATAAGGCGTTATTACTGTTCGACCTCAGGGAAAACTCAGTTAAACTTTGAACTAGTCTCTGAAGGTCACTGCAGATAACAGTCTCCCAGTCGTTTGTTGCTTCCATAGTTACGCTAACACTTAGAACTTGTTAGTTTAACGTGGAACTTCTTCTTCTTCTGTTGTCGTCACACTGCTACAGGGTTGTTGCCCAGTGTCGTGGTTTTCTGTTTTTGTTTTGTGCTGTTCTGGTGGCTTGGTGATTGTTATTTTTGCTTTTTGACAGGATTCTGCTATGCTATCCAACCATCTTTTTTCGTGGTCTTCCTCCCGCCTTCTTTCCCAATGTTCTGTTGTAGAATACTAGGTATACTGTGGAGTTTGGATGCGTTCTTATTAAGTGGCCAAACCACTTTCATCTTTGTTTCTCAATGTAATTCAATCAAGTTTCTGTGTCAACTTTCTTTCTTATGCTGATGTTGGTGACTTTGTTTCTCTATGTAATTCAATCAAGGTTGTGTGCTAACTTTCTTTCTTATGCTGATGTTGGTGACTTTGTTTCTCTATGTAATTCAAGCAAGTTTCTGTGTCAACTTTCTTTCTTATGCTGATGTTGATCACTTTGTTTCTCTATGTAATTCAAGCAAGGTTCTGTGCCAACTTTCTTTCTTATGCTGATGTTGATCACTTTGTTTCTCAATGTAATTCAAGCAAGTTTCTGTGCCAACTTTCTTTCTTATGCTGATGTTGGTGACTTTGTTTCTCAATGTAATTCAATCAAGGTTCTGTGTCAACTTTCTTTCTTATGCTGATGTTGGTGACTCTGTCTTTTCTGGTGTTGTTGGTAACTTTTCACAGGCAGCGCATTTCACATGTAGTTATTTTTGTGACTGTGCTTTGCTCATTGTCCATGTTTAGTTCTGGTAAGACAAAGTAGGTATGAAAATGATGTTGATCATCTGTTGTTCAGCTGTCAGTGAAGTAACATGGAACGTTGAAGTTTGCTTAGAAAAAGTTAATATTCTCGCAAAGTCCGAGAGTCCGACTTGTCTAAAGAAGGAGGGTTGACTTCCTTGCCCCAGATTTGACCCCATATACCTCAGTTCCTCTCCGCAGCAATGGTAAGCCCGTACCGAGATGTTGCACAAAGCCTGAACTCCGTAACTCCAGCAACTTCTTCTTCGAACGTTCCATATCGACAACTTGTTAAACCACTCTTGTGATTTTCATGTGATCTGAGCCTAAGAGCGATTGTACGTTGTGTCATTATGCACACACAAGTAGGCCAGCACATCCGAATTCTGTGACGCTTTTTATTTACTACGGTAGCTTCCCTAGGACCCTGCCTCAGTCGCCTCTTACGACATGCCTTGTATATCGCAGTGTTACTATTCTTTGCTCTCCTTTCGAGCCCGACAACACATTGTCTAACTACTACAAACAACCATAGGGATCTCTGGATAAAACGCACTCGTGAGCAGAACGATCAGATTGGAACCCATGACCTTCAGAAAGCTAGGCGTTGGCTTAACCAATTAACATAAAATCATATGATACAACAAAGAAAATATTCGTTCTTATATTGAAATGCGTGACTCGGCTTAAAGAGAATTTAATCTTCTCAAATACAAACAGCAAACAAAGAATATAGATTTAGTAGTAATCCGGGAGTGCCATTATTTATACGAAGAGGTATGTGTCTATGTAAACAATGGAATTAATAGTTTCTTGCTGTGCAGATTTGTTACTGTAGAACTGTTCATCTATCTATCTATCTGACGACATTTTGTCTGTCTATCTACACATTGTTTTGTTTATCTATCTGCACAACCTTTTGTTTATCTATTTGCACAACTTTTTATTTGTATATTTGCACACCTTTTTGTTTGTATATTTGCACAACCTTTTGTCTGTCTATCTACACACCTTTTTGTTTATTTATCTGCACAACTTTTTCTCTATCTGTATGCCTTTTTGTCTCTTAAACGATCGATCGATCTATCTATCTATCTATCCATCCATCCATCCATCCATCCACCCACTCATCCATCCATCCATCCATCTATCTATCTGTTAGCGATGGAGTTGTTATTACACCACCGCTGGCTCCAATTTCTCAGACTGTGGGAAATTTCAATGATCTTTCATTTTGTCCTGTCAGACACTTAAACTCCGGTCTGGTCCGGGTCCTTTGATTTCGCAGCTTAACTAGTTTACCCTTTGTACACATGTTTTAAAATTTTAATTTTCTGTTTGAAATGTCAAAGATCATAATATTTCTTTAAACGCTTGAGGACCCCATGTGAGTACCTCAAAGACCCCAGTTTGGAAAACACTGATCTAGATGATTCTTGGCAAAAAAGAACGAGGAAGAAGGAGAAAAAGAAGCTAAGAATGAAAAGTTGTGGAGATTCATGATTACCAACGCCAGCAATCTTGTAACATAAGAGAGACACTTACAGAGAAAGATCGAGAGAGGAATTAAAACAAAAAGGGGGAAGTCCAACAACTACAACCATGCGCTCAGTGGCGGCTTGTCTATAAGGGCCAGCGGGCCGGGCCCACCAATAATAACGTGTATCGTGTATTTATTATTGTTTAAATTAAAATATAGTAATCTAAAAACCATGATTTATCCTGAAAAAAAATTTATCCTGGCCTCACCAACAAAATTTATCACGAGACGCCACTGCATGCGCTCATTTCAAAGATTTTTCAAGATGACCATGACATCTGCAGCCTTGTATTCTAATACCGGATATCACATAAAAGCCAGTGACCTCCAGGTCATCACAATCAAATTATGTTCTAGAACTTGTCCACCTTAACAAGACGGAAACCAGCACTTCAAGGGAAGAGAACACACTATTAAGTCTTCATCATTTCCGCTGAGAAGACAATGGAAAAAAAGAAACTCGTCTTCTGTCTGAGTATAATTTATTTTCTTTAAACCTCGTCATTTTCAAGTACCTTTCTCCTATCTCTTTCTCTCTCTTTCTCTCTCTTTCTCTCACTTTCTCTCACTTTCTTTCTTTCTCTCTCTCTCTCTCTCTCTCTCTCTCTCTCTCTCTCTCTCTATAATATATATATATATATATGGCCCTTTTCGTCTTTACAGACGGTCAATTGACAAGTGTTTTACTGTGATAACTTCTGAGTTTTCGCTTTTCTCTCTTGTCGTTCAGCTCATACATAAGTCTCTTCTCAAAGACTCTGCGCCCTTTCGCAATTTGGCTTTCCACACAACTCTGTCATCAGCTAGTCCTTCCCATGTGCTGGGACCTATAGAAAAGTTTTTCATTGAGGCTTTGCAGACATCTATATATATATATATTATAGTCACCAAGGCAGACAACTAATCAGATATAAGAATATCTGCAAGGTCTCAACGAATACCTTTTCTATCAGTTCTAACAAATAGGAAAAACTAGCTGATGACTGCGTTATATGGAAAACAACATTATGCAAAGGTGTATAAAAGCAGTGGGTATATAACAAGACGGATCATTTCCGGGAACCCACAAGGAAAGCGAAAGAAAGGAATGCCAAGAAATACACGGAGGCAAGATTTGGAGGCAGAGATTAACAATATACAAAATAGCTGGATGGAGCTGCTGGAAATAGCTAGAGGGGTTCAAAATACATCAATTTTCTAATTCTTATTCTTAGCATCAACCAGTTCTCTCTCCCCTGTCCACGGTATTCAGAGAACTCTTCTGTAACACTTATATTCAAAAGCACATATATCAGTTTCAGTTTGGAATATCTTCATTGCACTCCGAACATGTCCATAGGTGCTCCGATCTCCTTCGCAATATCCCCAACAGCGTCCAGCGACTGACCGTACTAGTTTGATTTTGATTGATTAGCCTACTCGTGTACCTGTTAGGCTGTTCTTTTCTTGCTGTTCCAATCTTCAAACCCAGCTCCTTCAATCTAGTAGTTGACCTCGATTGGTTTAAAGCACATTTATGTTTTTTTCCACGCTGCTTTGTTAAATGTGCCTATTAAAAGATATGCTTAATATGTCTTTCCATATTGCTACTAAGGGGAGTCTCTTTTCCTGTTGCGCCGGATATTATCCCTTGAAAATTATCGTTTGAAAATGTACACGTGAAATATATCGCTAGGTAAATTTCTCACCTGTCCTATACCTGACAGGTGAAAGGTTATCTGAGGTGATTTACCTTGTGAATGCAGTCAGGTAAGGTCAACTAATTCATGGAGAAATGAACAATGTTGCACACTGAAGCAACTAATTACATAAAATGCAATCAGAACGCACTTTTATTGTGTGAGCTCTTTTCAGTTTGATGAAATTACCATCATAAGAACAGTTACACAATAACTCCGGCGGAGATCGAATTTCCAGCAGATCACAAGAACGGATATCCATTATAAATATAGTGAATTGGGAAGACGCCCTTGCGTAGATTTAATTGAGAGATTCTTCTTCGTCTTCTTTTCTCTAATCCTGTTTTGCCTCACAGCATCAGGATAAGAAGAGATTTCTAGAACAAACTTTTGTATGCGCTTCATAAATAGTCTTTTTCGTTGCCTCTGTTATTACTGAGGTCCACCTTTTGCATGGACGGCCTTTTGCTTTATACTCACTGTATCGAAATAACATTGCTCTTTGAGGCGTACTGTTTGTTAATAATCTGCTTATGTGGCTGAACTATTTAATTTGTTGTTTCTTGATGAAGTCTAGTATTGATGTTGTACTCACTTTTTCCTGATGTCTTCATTTCTCAACCGATCTCTTCTTGATACTCCAGCATTCTGCGTAGATTGTTTGATTGACTTAATGAAACATCATCATTGCACTTTAGAAAATAACAATATGTGCTCCGATCCAGTGGCGACTCGTGATCATTTTTGTTGGTGGGGCCAGATAACATTTTTCGGAAAATCATGGTTTTGAGTTGTTATGTTTTAATTTATAAAATAATAAATACACGTTACACATTCTTTTTTGGGGTGGAGGGCCCGGCTCCAGTGGCCCTTAATGACGAGCCGCCACTGCTCCGATCTATTATTTACACAGAAAGATCTCAACAACAGTGCGTTAATTTCATAGCACCGGCGAGGGTGCCCAATTAAATTTTTGAAGAAAATGAAAATGGTTGTAGGAATTGTATTTCAATCTTTTAAAACAAACGTTGTCAAAGCATCGGCTTTGCAGTATACTCTATAGCGAAATAGAACGTTTGCATGTGGGTTCTAAAGTTTGGGGTTTCGAATCCAAACCTAGTCACATGTGCTTTTTCATGGAATCCTAAGGTTATTGCTAGACCTACAGAGTTCGTGCTTTGTGCAACATAACTCTGTATATTTCAGCCGACAGGGACTGAGCGATATGGAGAAACCCGGTGCAGTGAAGTCAATTCTTACCCTTTTAAGACTTTAATATACGCTGATCGATGTTTAACTGCTAAGGGTTTTTAATGTGTTCAACGTGATACCTCGTAGCGTAGCGTAGTTGTTAGTGAACTTGCTTCGCAAGGCTGGTGTTCCGGGTTCAACTCCCGCAGTGGGCGTGGAATTTTTCCCGACCACGACGGCTCTCAGGTCGACCCAACCTCAATTGACCCATGCTCTGGGAAAGTAAAGACGACCAACGTGATGCTGACCACATCACCCATCGTGTGCCGACGGTCAATAAACGACACAGGCCTAACACTGTATTGCCCTATATACCACGAAGTATGAAAGGGTTCCTTTACTTTTTTTTTAAACAACGTGATACCTACGTTTTATCGTCCGTCTTCGACAAGGCTAGGAACTCCATCTTACTAATACGATTTAAACTACCGTACTCGTAGCCTCTATTTCAGAACACCAACTACTGATCCATTCAACTAATTAGAAGCAGTGGCGGCTCGTCATTAAGGGCCAGAGGGGCCGGGCCCACCAAAAATAATGTGTATGTATTATTTAATAAATTAAAATATAACCTAACCCAAAGCCATGATTTTCACGAATATTTGTGTCGGCCCCACCAACAAAAATGATGACGAGCCGCCACTGATTAGAAGCATGGACTTCTACAGAAATAAACATAGAAACATATTGACAGTCTAACGCAAATTAAAACACAAATTTATGACAACAGAATAGATGACTAAACAAGCAGAGAGACAGACAAACAATCGAACAGACAAAACAGAAAACAGAAAAATTCGAATGTGTACTAAGAAAGTGAAGAAAAACCGATGGTGCTCGGTCGTGTTTACATTCTTGGTCACAATTGTGCAACATCACGTGACTTTTAATGATATATATAATTTCTATATTTGTCTTACTCATGTAGGCTATTTATGAAATAGTTCTTTTCCAAAATACGGTGTCGGCGTCTCGAAATCTTCAGTGTGGGTGCTTTTTTTATTTCATGGATTGTAAGCGTTTCTCAGATGAAACACTTTACAAGTAAAT
The DNA here is from genome assembly GCA_020796225.1 of Arion vulgaris. Lineage (NCBI taxonomy): Eukaryota > Metazoa > Mollusca > Gastropoda > Stylommatophora > Arionidae > Arion > Arion vulgaris. The sequence goes on from CM036769.1 coordinate 10,932,488, forward strand.
CACCACTTTGTTATCTTGTGACGTAACACTTTACAAGTAAATCACCTCTTTGTTATCTTGTGACGTAACACTTTACAAGTAAATCACCTCTTTGTTATCTTGTGGCGTAACACTTTACAAGTAAATCACCTCTTTGTTATCTTGTGACGTAACACTTTACAAGTAAATCACCACTTTGTTATCTTGTGGCGTAACACTTTACAAGTAAATCACCACTTTGTTATCTTGTGACGTAACACTTTACAAGTAAATCACCACTTTGTTATCTTGTGACGTAACACTTTACAAGTAAATCACCTCTTTGTTATCTTGTGACGTAACACTTTACAAGTAAATCACCACTTTGTTATCTTGTGGCGTAACACTTTACAAGTAAATCACCACTTTGTTATCTTGTGGCGTAACACTTTACAAGTAAATCACCACTTTGTTATCTTGTGACGTAACACTTTACAAGTAAATCACCACTTTGTTATCTTGTGACGTAACACTTTACAAGTAAATCACCACTTTGTTATCTTGTGATGTAACACTTTACAAGTAAATCACCACTTTGTTATCTTGTGATGTAACACTTTACAAGTAAATCACCTCTTTGTTATCTTGTGGCGTAACACTTTACAAGTAAATCACCTCTTTGTTATCTTGTGATGTAACACTTTACAAGTAAATCGCCACTTTGTTATCTTGTGATGTAACACTTTACAAGTAAATCACCTCTTTGTTATCTTGTGATGTAACACTTTACAAGTAAATCACCACTTTGTTATCTTGTGATGTAACACTTTACAAGTAAATCACCACTTTGTTATCTTGTGATGTAACACTTTACAAGTAAATCACCACTTTGTTATCTTGTGATGTAACACTTTACAAGTAAATCACCACTTTGTTATCTTGTGATGTAACACTTTACAAGTAAATCACCTCTTTGTTATCTTGTGGCGTAACACTTTACAAGTAAATCACCTCTTTGTTATCTTGTGATGTAACACTTTACAAGTAAATCACCACTTTGTTATCTTGTGATGTAACACTTTACAAGTAAATCACCTCTTTGTTATCTTGTGATGTAACACTTTACAAGTAAATCACCTCTTTGTTATCTTGTGATGTAACACTTTACAAGTAAATCACCACTTTGTTATCTTGTGATGTAACACTTTACAAGTAAATCACCACTTTGTTATCTTGTGATGTAACACTTTACAAGTAAATCACCACTTTGTTATCTTGTGATGTAACACTTTACAAGTAAATCACCACTTTGTTATCTTGTGATGTAACACTTTACAAGTAAATCACCTCTTTGTTATCTTGTGCTAACACTTTACAAGTAAATCACCTCTTTGTTATCTTGTGATGTAACACTTTACAAGTAAATCACCTCTTTGCTATCTTGTGATGTAACACTTTACAAGTAAATCACCACTTTGTTATCTTGTGATGTAACACTTTACAAGTAAATCACCACTTTGTTATCTTGTGATGTAACACTTTACAAGTAAATCACCACTTTGTTATCTTGTGATGTAACACTTTGTTATCTTGTGATGTAACACTTTGTTATCTTGTGATGTAACACTTTGTTATCTTGTGGCGTAGAAGGTAAGTGCTCGCCTCTCTTTCCAAAGGTTCTCGGCTCGTTCCCTCCTGGAACCATCGCAATATTTTTCCAGAAATTCTTTTTTCATGATCTCAGTGAAATCATGTTCCTAGTCCTATCGGAGAAGGACGATGAAACTTAGGTCCGATGTTCAAGGTAAGCACGTAAAAGAATCATTGGGAGTTTCCTCTATCACAGGTGGGGCATATATGATCAAGGTTAGACATGTGGGTGTTGTGTTTTTCGTGCAGCCTGTTTTCACTGCGTCTCAACAGAACAACGATTCTCAGCTATGAGAGCTTCTCTTGTGTTGTCGTAGCGTCACATTTGGCGAACTTGCGCAAGGAAGGGACTCCCAGCACGTTATATATATGGGGTTCTTGCAAAAAAGAACTCATTGTTCTCATCTTACAATAAATTTGAAGCTACTTTGAATGATGTATGCATGTTTGTTATATGTGTGTGTGTGTGTGTGTATGTATGATATTGTCTCGTCTCAAATATATACAAGCACAATAAACTTATGGCATGTGTTTGTGCAAACACTGATCGATCGAACTTTACCTGATTATTCTGTGTCTAGTTATAACGTAGTGTTTGTAAAAGACACTTCTCAATGAGCAATTTTTGTAGAATGGCTCGCTAGTTGTGTTCGTAAGGACGCTCGTATTGCTAGGCTAGGCGATGGGTGTCGTAGGAAATGAGGGTAACTGGTTCGAATCCTGTGTTTGTCTATTTGTTTTTTTCAGAAGCTCTTAATACTTATACACTGTTTATTTGTTGAGTATGTATTGAAGCATTTTATAGACACTTTAAGAGTTTATTTTCTGTCCACCAACCGATCGACTGCCAATTTCAAGCTCGCCATACATCTACTATTTTGTGATGCATTTATCCGAGCTAAGTAACCGGCCTCACCTGAGCATTCTGCAACATGGTGTTGACGCTTAGATCAAAGAAATCAGGTTTAAAAATATTTTCCTGAATTATTTCCCCTCAAAAACAACATTTCTGCGTTCTTAAATTCAAGCATCATCTAACTTACCTCCCCAAACAACCGACCTACTACTCCCATCTTCACCAAGAGCCGCCCATGATTTCTGTTATATTTCTCAATTCCCAGCAAACATACTCAAACACTTAAATTTGCTTGCGCTATTTGCTAACCCGTATCGTAAAACTAACTTGGTTGTCTTGGCAGTTGCGACACCGGGTTGAAATTTATCTAGGTATTTTCGACTTTTACCACAGAAGAGGGAACCATAGTTAAAATGTTGTTGGTACATGCAGGTTGGAGATAAAGTCCGCTGTTTTGTCACTTTAAGAGACGTGTTTTGAGCACTGAAATCTCGATACAAAATTATGCATTTTATGATGATGTCTGTGGGTTTTTTTAACTGTTATGCATTGATGTTATTATACCTCACTGACAAATATTATGTTCTAGTGGTTGTGTTGTCTTCTTGCTTCAAAATATGTTTATGCGGTCAGTTTTGTATTTTGTTTTTGTGTCATTTCTTCATCTTCAACTTCTGCGATTAAATTGCTACGATAGAGAAATGAGTGGCATCCATGAATCTAGTCGTCATAAAAAGACCCTTACGTGTACTCTTTTTCTATAATTAATTTAATCGATATAAGGGATAACTGCAGTCAAACTATGTAGCAATGACATCGATATAAGGGATAACTGCAGTCAAACTATGTAGCAATGACATCGATATAAGGGATAACTGCAGTCAAACTATGTAGCAATGACATCGATATAAGGGATAACTGCAGTCAAACTATGTAGCAATGACATCGATATAAGGGATAACTGCAGTCAAACTATGTAGCAATGACATCGATATAAGGGATAACTGCAGTCAAACTATGTAGCAATGACGAAACACGTAAAAACAAAGTTCTGTAATTTTACCAGATACAAACAAAATAACAATACGCAGCAACGTTTCGACCTTAAGGCCTTTATGATTAATTTCCTGTGCTCTGAAAAAGACATGGGTCACTTCAATGATATAACTCTCCGGTAGTAGGCCCTTGCTGATGCTCGGCTTGTGTGTTAATTTCCTGTGCTCTGATAGAGAAATGGGTCACCATGAATCCATTCGCCATTAGAAGGTCCATGCTGATGCTGTACATTTTCTTCTTTAATTTATATATCTATAACAGTTTCGAGACTTCACTTGTCATTGAATATAGTGCATGATTGAAGATGAATATAGTGCATGATTGAAGATGAATATAGTGCATGATTGAAGATGAATATAGTACATGATTGAAGATGAATATAGTGAATGATTGAAGATGAATATAGTGAATGATTGAAGATGAATATAGTACATGATTGAAGATGAATATAGTACATGATTGAAGATGAATATAGTACATGATTGAAGATGTATATAGTGCATGATTGAAGATGAATATAGTACATGATTGAAGATGAATATAGTACATGATTGAAGATGAATATAGTGGATGATTGAAGAATGTCTTCTATATTTTAGGAATCATTTGATCTATTTTTACTTCTCATTCTTTCAACTGAAAATACCCAGCACTGTTCAAACACATGTATGTCACACGCTACCTCCCACCATCCATTTAATCCGTGTTTATTAGTTTTAACTTTGCTTATGATTACAGTTGGTATATTAACGAAAGCAAGCCTTCCTTAACAAATCAGTCAATTCGCCATATTAAGCGTCATGACTATACCTGAATTTATAGTGCGAACGAAAACAAAAATCGTTTCATGTTTAATGACCTGATTGATGCAGATTGTTAGGCCGTTATAGTGGTTCGTGGTACGGATTGAGTTAATATAACATTGAAGCAATGATATACCTTGTTACGCTTTGTATATTACTGAAGTGAGGATAGATAATATCTTTTTCTTCTTTGCGATCGGTTTCATATACTCAGTCTAAACTATAAGAAAGGTTGCCTCCAGTGGCGGTTCGTGATCGTTTTTGTTGGTGGGGCCAGACACAAATTTTCGGGAAAATCATAACTTTGGGTTAGGTTATATTTTATTTTATTAAATAATAAATACACGTCACACATTATTTTTGGTGGGGCCCGGCCCCTCTGGCTCTTAATGACGAGCCGCCACTGGTTGCCTCTATGAAGCTGAATGTCAGTTGGAGTTCCTTGTGAGTTTCCCAATATCTTGCTATATATGGAGTTTCGTTCATGAGGCCATATTTTGTTTCATTGGTGTATGTATAGTGGACAGGACTGCAGGTTATGCTCGAGTCTGTGTTTCAGTTTGACATGCACACTGTGCATTCTGAGCAAGCTTTATTCTGTGCATGGGATGGTTGAGCATGCGGTGCCCTGTTCTGAGACCAAAGATTTGTGTATGGATATGTAATAAATATATTACTCAGACTTCATTAAATAACCCAATGAGAGATTAACACTACAGCAAAACACACACATACAGTTGTAAACGAACACACACAGAGTTGTAAACACAGAAATACTGTTGTAAACACACACATACCATTGTAACACACACACATGCAGTTGTAAACACACACATACAGTTGTAAACACAAACATACCATTGTAACACATACACATGCAGTTCTAAACACACACATACTGTTGTAAACACACACATACTGTTGTAAACACACACATATTGTTGTAAACACACACATACCATTGTAACACACACACATGCAGTTGTAAACACACACATACTGTTGTAAACACACACATATTGTTGTAAACACACATATACCATTGTAACACACACATATGCAGTTGTAAACACATACATACAACTGTAAACACACATCTACAGCTGTAAACACACACATACAGCTGCAAACACAGACATACACTTAGAAACTACTACCAATAGTAGGCTATTATCAACTACAGAACTTGGCCACACACAAACCAAGCACCTGGCAAGTGACAAACGGTGCATGCACGTAACGTACATACGTACATACAACTACAGATCGATATGTTTGACTCGTGCGCCGAACTGAGGTCATATATAATTACCATAACTGCCTTAAAATTTGCTGCAACGCGCGGACAAGGAGTTGAATATAGTTGGAGCAATAATTACGCAATTTTTGTAATTTTACGCGCGAAGAGATAGGTTAAACGTGAATTTGGAACAGAAGTAAAGGGCAAACCGCGGGTAAAATAGCTGCAACATTTTCAGCTGTTGTCATTTATTCATCGATTTTTTAAACGATTTGTTTCCCCTTGTAACAATTTATCGCCCATGCGGGCAGGAATTGAAATCTGAAAAGCCAGTAATATCACACAGTATACAAGCGAGTGTTCATCTGATGTCTGCCCTAATTTTCACTTAAATATTGCAAGTTTAATCTAATATTTTCTTTATAATTCTGTTTGTTGTGGACGATGATTTATTCTTGAACTTCAGTGCTAATGTTTACGTCTTTGGTGATTTTGTTTCGTTTAATTCACCTCCAGGTAAGTTTTATTTCCATATTTGCATTTGTGGATTTTAACTAACAAGGTAGGTAGGTAGGTAGGCAGACAGGCAGGTAGGTAGGCAGGTAGGCAGGCAGGCAGGTAGGTAGGTATACAAGCAGGCAGGTAGCTAAGTAGGCAGGCAGATAGGCAGGTAGGTAGGTAGGAAGGCAGGTAGACAGGTAGGTAGGTAGACAGGCAGGTAGGTAGGTAGACAGGCAGGTAGGTAGGAAGGTAAGTAGGTAGACAGGCAAGCAGGTAGGTAGGGAGGCAGACAGGTAGGTAGGTAGGTAGATAGACAGGCAGGTAGGTAGGTAGGTAGGGAGGGAGGGAGGCAGGCAGGCAGGTAGGTAGGTATGTAGGCAGGCAGGTAGGTAGGTAGGTAGGTAGGTAGGTAGATAGGTAGGGAGGGAGGTAGGCAGGTAGGTAGGTAGGTAGGCAGGCAGGTAGGTAGGTAGGTAGGTAGGAACATGTTCGAAAATGGTAAATAAGTAGAAATTAGACAAGTATTTGAGGGTCAAACAAAAAAAATTGCCAAACGCTGAATTAACACACACAAAAAAAAGAAAGAAACAAGAAACCTGTCGTTACTCCCTGTAATACCGCTTTTTGGACGGTGTTGGACCTTAGGGATAACAGAGGCGACGAAAGACACTGTTTATGAAGCGCACATAAAAGCCCGTTCTAGAAATCTCTGTTCACCCTGAAGATGTGAAGCAAATCAGGGCTGGAGAAAAGAAAGAAAGACAAGGCGTATAGAGAGTCTCGCTCCAGGTGTCTCCTATTTCGACCTGATGCTGAAAGACAAAACATGATTAGAGAAGAGAGGACATGAGGGGCATAAGCATGTGGAATTTAATGTCCGCATGGCAAGTGCAGTCACTGCGAAACTGTTGAGAATAAGATATTCTCATTATGCCCTCGACAGAAAAAAAACTCCTTAGCGTGGATTGAACCCGGGTCCCTCGCATGAGAGCCGCGCTCTAAACCATTCGACACGACGCTCGCTGAATTGAAGAACTATCTTTATATTTCTCGGCGTCTAGAGTATAGTCCTGAAGACGGAACATGTTAAGACCAAGATCAACTAATTGTAAAACAAATAGAGCTTCGCTATGTCGTATCTTACTAACAGCATCGACTACAGAATATGGAGTATTAGGTCAGATTCTAACAGTACTGTAATAAGCATTGATGAATTGAACGACCAAAAAAACACTTTAAAGTACCATATCTGGAGTTTCTTTATGTCTTGGGGTCTCTGTGGCTAAATGGTCAAGTCCTTGCTTTGTGTGTCGAAGGTCGTCGGTTCGAATCCGTACTGCTCCGTTCTGTTCAAGAGTGCATTTTCCCCCAGAGGCCACTAGGATAGTTGCCGGAGCTACGGAGTTCGTGCTTTATGCAGTACTTTCGGCAGGTAGCGTGCCATTTCTGCGGAGAGGGGCCGAGCTATATGGGGTCAAACCATAATTAAGTCAATCCTTCAACTTTAACCACCCCTCATCCTTTTCTGCCGGTCGGTCTGTCAGTCTTGTCTTTAAAGAGTTTTAAAGCAGAAGGATTTACTTCATTGCACCGGGTTTTACCCCATACGGTTCGGTCCTCTACGCAGAAGACATACGCCACCTGCCGAGAGTATTGCACAAACACGAACTCCGTAGCTCCAGCAACAATCCTAAGGGTCTCTGGAAAAATTGCACTCGTGAACAGAGTAGCGCGGTCCAGACTCGAACCCACGACCTTCTCCTCACAAGGCAAAGGGCTTAACCACTTAGCCACAGAAACCCCTATATGTCTGTGTATGTATGTCTGTGGGGTGTGCTAGCCTGTATGAGTCAGTTTTCTTGTCTCGCTTAGACCGTATGTTTGTGTCTATCTTCCACTAATTGTATCCATCTATTTGCATGTTTGTTTCATGACGATCACTGCGCGCGTTTGCCTTCCACTAATTGTATCCATCTATTTGCATGTTTGTTTCATGACGATCACTGCGCGCGTTTGCCTTCCACTAATTGTATCCATCTATTTGCATGTTTGTTTCATGACGATCACTGCGCGCGTTTGCCTTCCACTAATTGTATCCATCTATTTGCATGTTTGTTTCATGACGATCACTGCGCGCGTTTGCCTTCCACTAATTGTATCCATCTATTTGCATGTTTGTTTCATGACGATCACTGCGCGCGTTTGCCTTCCACTAATTGTATCTATCTATTTGCATGTTTGTTTCATGACGATCACTTCGAGCGTTTGCCTTCCACTAATTGTATCCATCTATTTGCATGTTTGTTTCATGACGATCACTTCGAGCGTTTGCCTTCCACTAATTGTATCCATCTATTTGCATGTTTGTTTCATGACGATCACTTCGAGCGTTTGCCTTCCACTAATTGTATCCATCTATTTGCATGTTTGTTTCATGACGATCACTGCGCGCGTTTGCCTTCCACTAATTGTATCTATCTATTTGCATGTTTGTTTCATGACGATCACTGCGCGCGTTTGCCTTCCACTAATTGTATCCATCTATTTGCATGTTTGTTTCATGACGATCACTGCGCGCGTTTGCCTTCCACTAATTGTATCCATCTATTTGCATGTTTGTTTCATGACGATCACTGCGCGCGTTTGCCTTCCACTAATTTTCCCCGCATCCACATACTTTCTTTATATTATGTCTGTTCATGGCCCACGGCAAGATAAGGCTGACTAGCTCGGATGAGAAAACCAAAATTCTTGTTTAATGGGGGCTGATTTTTATAAGTGTTTGATAGTAAGCTGCAAGGTTTTCTGCAATTTTACACAATTTGATGCGATGATGGTTATTTATTGATGAAAATGTTAATAATACTAATATTCCTTTAGCTATTAACTTAATTTGTAACATAATGTAACCAAGATTTAGCGTGTTGTTTTGTTTTTAAAATCAACTTGTCTTTATCTAATAATACTTGAATACGCGGTTTCGTTACGGTTGTGATCTGATTTTCTATCATTGTTACATGAGCTCGCTGGCCTTATGTTATCGGATGCCACGGTCTGTCGTTGTGCGACACGGGAGAGCCGGGCTCAATCAGAGCCAACTATAAACTTACGGGCCTTCGGACTGAGGTAAGAATTATGGGAAATCAGACCACAACTACACCACGTGACCTCGCATTCCAGTATTAGTGTATATAGACGAATTCATTTTAAAATCAACACAAAATGCTAAATCGAAGTTATATTATGCAACAAGTTAAGTTTAACAATAAGGAATATCAATATTATGAACAGTGGCGGCTCGTCATTAAGGGCCAGTAGGGCTGGGCCCCACCAAAATTAATGTGTAACGTGTATTTATTAGTTAATAAATTAAAATATAACCTAACCCAAAAACCATGATTTTTCCCGAAAATTTTAGTCTGGCCCCACCAACATAAAGGATCACGATCCGCCACTGATTATGAATATTTGTCACCAATAAATAACCATAGACTCATAGAATTGAGTAAAATTGCAAAAAGCTTGCAGTGTTATATCCACGGTAAGGACAAGGAGTTGTTTCTGTCTGCTATCGAGGTCATAAATAATATATCCTGAACAGTTTCGCAGTGACTGTACTAGCCCTTACAGGTTCACAGGTTCCACAGGTTCATGTCCCTCCTGTCCTCACCGCCCAAAAAGTGGTATTACAGGCATTAAAGACAGTTTTTTAATAGTTACTTTTGTTATCATTGTGCACTTATATCTAGAAATGCTGTAAATTATTCTCAAATTATAACTACTACACCATCCCTTTCTTGTTGACTCATTTCCATTGTTGACATTATTACCATCCTCATTCTTACACGTTTTAACCTTTCTATTTTCAGATCCGCCTCTGCTAATCAAGTTATAAGAGTGTCTCCTTCATTCGACATTCCCCAGGATTGTTATTAAATTATATATTAAACATAGTCGTCACTTAGTGATACAACCGGATAGGTCTGACTATAGGTTACTGTTGTGACGACTTATTGAAAGAGGTGGACGTTTATTGCGATTCTTGTTCTGATTTTGAGAGAATTGTGTATTTTCTAAGGGCGTTATTAAGAGTAACATCCTTAAGTGATTTTCAAGACCTGGCATTGCGTATTCAGATACTTGTGTGTATCATATCGTGAACTTTACACTTTGAACTGTTAACAGTCTGATAGTTTGTTCCGATCCTATTCTAGTGATGTTCTGGTTTGGGATAGAGTACAGCCGTTTGATTAACTACGGGTCTGGACACGTGCCCTAATTCTCAGGGTATCTCAGTCTTGTAGGTGGTAGTGCCTTGTCCACTATCCTGCCAACAGATCTGAACTGGGTACCACTCAGTCACATACCCTCTCATACGTTACCTATTAAGGACGGGTGTCAACTCTGAGCCAAACACTTCGGGATCTGAAGATGCCCAATGCTGGACTTCTCGAATGCCGCTCCTGCTGCCTGGAGCCTCCCCCGTCGATTCTGTCATGACACAGCTGTTGAAACACAGGGTCAAACTCGACGGAGAATTGATACAGGCACATCCGAAACTCACTGTTACGTGTTCAGTGACTGCGCGAGTTCGGCTGTCTCCAACGTCATCTTTAACATCTCAAAGAACAACATCATCATCATCCCAGCAGTTAACAGAAGTTGCAACGACGAGGTTTAGATCGGATGTTATCAATCAGGCAAGTGTTTGTGTGCGTGTGTATATGTGGTAAATTTTGATATATTTCTTAAGTTATCATCTATTTCTATGTGTGTTTGTGTTCGAGACGAGCGTCTTGCCGACTGGATTATAGCGGGACTCCCATGCGGGAGATCCCGTGTTCAGTCCACGGTCAGGCCAAGATTTTTTCTGTTGCGGCATAAATGAGAAAACCTAACCTGAACAGCTTCACGGCGACTGCACTAGCCATGAAAAAAAAAAATCGTGATATATCCATCAACAACAGTAAATGAGTCGTCGATTTTCTAGGCACCCCTTACACGTTCAGTAGTTTTCCATTGCTTTCTTAACAGTGAGGTCTATTTTTATCATTCGTAAAAATCCAAGGAACTTTTTTTTGTCCGCTTTCAACTCAGACGAAGTTTAATCTCTGAAACTGATTTTTGCGTGAAAATCCGTTTTTTCCAATTTCTTGCAATGGCAGCAGCGTGCACATTGTAAATTACTTTACACTGACAGCCGTGTGCTCAATGTACTCGTAATTAGTATTCCCTCGCCATACAGACAGATTTTCTCCGACTTCAGAGGTACTCACGTTATCGTCCTGAGTAAGACCAGGGGACTCGAACAAATGCCGGACAGTAGGTTCGAACCCGAGCTATGAGGCGTCTCACAGCTAGCAGGCCGAGCTACTATCAACTACTCTAGGCAGTCCCCCAAGGGAACTAATTTGCTTCAAACTTGCCCGCCACGGAGTTTGAACCAGGTACACTTGGGTTGTGATCGAGCTCACTACTGCGCTACAGACACTGCACTAGCCATGCGGCCATTGAAATCACCAGACTCACGTCGTCCCACCTGTCCTACACCGCTATAAAAGCGGTATTACCGGCAGTAATCACAGATTTAATGTGTGGTTCGTGTGCGTTCGTTCGTTACGACCAATCTTAATCACTCTTTGTGATACGTTTGATCTTTGCCAAGACCGACTACGCTGCGCCTCGCCTCATAGGCTCCTATACGTGTAGGGCAGGCGCATCCAACATTTTCGGCTGATTGTTTCTTCTTCTCCTTTGAAAGCTCCATATCGACCACCTGTTAACCACTCTGTGTGATTTATATGTGATCTGAGCCTAAGAGCGATTGTACGTTGTACATCCGATTTCTCAGGTTCTTTTTATTTACTAGGGTAGCTTCCCTACGTTCTATATCAGTCGCCTCTTACGACACGCCATGTAGATCGCAGTGGTACTATTCTTTGATCCCCTTGCTGGCACTGACATCACGCGGGAGAAAAATGCATCAAAATTATCAGTTGTTGATTATACGGGAGATAAATATCACTCTATCAGCATGGCATAGAAGAACATCAATAAGGGAATCTATCGCCAACATTGAAGACAGAGTATTGCGAAGATCCGTGACCATCAACATGATTGATTGATTGATTGATTGATTGAGTTATTGATAAGACCATCATCATTGTACTTTAGTCGCCTCTATGGTGCCGAGGCCCACAAGGGAAGCAAAGAATAGTACCACTGCGACCTACAAGACATGTCGTAAGAGGCGACTGAGGTAGGGGCCTAGGGAAGCTACCTAGTAAATAAAAAGCGTCGCAGAAATCGGATATGCTGGCTTACTTGTAGGCGCATAACTTGCACAACGTACAATCGCTCTTAGTCTCAGATCACATACAAATCACACATAGTTATTAACAAGTGGTCGATATGGAGCATTCAAAGAAGAAGAAAGACCATCATCATTGCACTTTGATGAATAACCATGTGTGATCCAATCAATTTCTTACACAGGAAGATCTCAGCAACAGTGCACAAACTCCGTAGCATCGGAGATCGTCCCCAATACAATTTGACAATTGTAAAAAATTGTTGGTAGAAATTTTGATTTAACCTTTTTAATGAATTTTGCCCAGACTGCGGCATTGTGGTTTACTCATCGAATTTTAACTCTCAAAGATTCCTTTCTGTGCTCAATTTCAACAGGAGACCTACGTTCTATCGTCCCTCTCTGCTAGGGCTAGTAACTCGATCCCACATACATTGAGATCATGGATCTCTTGAAAAATAACGAGATCGATCCAAGCTGAAAACGAGTCGAGTACTTTAAGAACGAGTTGCGAGCCCTTTACTTCAAAGCATGGGCGTCTCCATAAATTTGGTCAGTGGGTGGCAACATGAATAATAACAAAATAATTGGTACTTACTACACGGAAATGGAGAAGATAAGATTAGCTTAAAACGTTTATTTAAATAGGCATTTTTCATGAGAGTGGCACTTGCCCTCAACAGGAGCGGCTCTCAACTTCCGTATGTCCGGGCACGACACCGAATGTAATCAGTAGATACAAATGTCTGTTAATAGTTGGACCAATTAGGCTTTAAATTAAAGATCTTTAACTCTTGTGTGATTCCAGTATTAACTTATGGATGCGAGAGTTGGAAAGCAACAAAAGCTCTAGAAAGAAAATTAGATAACTTTGAGAATAAATGTCTTAGAAGAATACTGAACCTCAAATGGTCAGATTTCAGACCCAATACACAAATAAGACAAGAGACCAAACAAGAAAATGTATCAAATTTTATAAGAAAGCGCCGCTGGAACTACATCGGCCACACACTTAGAATGGATGAGAGAAGACTCCTTACCAATCCCTCATATGGACACCAGAGGGAAAAAGAAAACGAGGAAGACCAAGAGAGACTCTGCGTAGAACCATCACCAGAGAAGGCTCAACGATGGGCCTAGTAAACATTAAAGACTTAAAGCAAATAGCAACGAACCGCGAGACATGGAGAGCTATGACCTCTGCCCTATGCGCCGCCACAGGCCCAAGAGGAAAGACTAACTAACTAAATTAGGCTGCCATTTCTCATGTGCTCCTGTCCTACATGCGGTAGAGGCCTATAAAACGACCACAGCGTATTCACTTTCTCGGCGCAAACTCTAAATATCATAAAGAGGGATTCACTTGGTTGATAAAAACGAATAATCATCATCAAGGTGCGTATCCTTTATAGGACGTTGCTCTCTATGCAGCACATCTGAAATTCACTCTGTCTCTAGCCAATTTACCCACTTCGTCGATGGTCATATTCATGGTTTCTTTAATATCTTGTAGCCATCTTCTTCTTGATCTGCCTCTGCGTCCTGGGGCCCTGCCCTCTAGTATTGTTCTTTCCAGGCCATCGTGACGCTTGATGTGACCAAAGTATGTAATTTTTCTGTATAGTACGATGTGTAAAAAGTAAAAATAAAGGAACCCTTTCATACCTAAAGGTATATAGGATAATACGATGTTAGGCCTGTTTTTTTAATTGATCCTCGGCACACGATGGGTGATATGGTCAACATCACTTCGGCCACCTTTACTTCCCAATGTTTTCCCTGGTACCTAATTGAGGCTGGGTCAATACACAACCAACATAAGTTTATAGTTGAATCTGGTCAATATGAGAGTCGTTACTGACGGAAAAATATTCCCCACCCAATGTGGATTTGAACCCGGGTCACGCCCCTAAGAAGCGAGTTCACTGGGGCCCTGCCCTCTAATATTTAAAAAAATACTAAAAAGAAATTTGGGATGAACAAGTGGGAGAAAGTCCTGGTGACATATCGTTGTATATAACCACGTCAGCTTCTCCACCGCCTTCCCCAGTTTCATAATGGTTGAGGCAGTGGCGGCTCGTCATTAAGGGCCACTGGGGCCGGGCCCACCAAAAATAATGTGTAACGTGTATTTATTATTTTATAAATTAAAACATAACTCAAACCATGATTTTTTCGAAAATTTGTGTCTTGCCCCACCATCAAAAATGATCACGAGCCGCCACTGGGTTGAGGATAGCCGGATCACTTCCGTTATAATTAATTAACAGATCACGTTTTGTCAAATGTCGGTTTCTTAGAATAAGGTATCCTGCCCACTGAAATGACGTCACGGATTTAAGTGCTCCAGTAAGTACTATTTATATCAAAGCTGGATTGAGACAAGGATGCAGTGATAGCATCGTGTATGCTTATATAACACATACGCAGATCGAATGAGTCTTAAGGTCTAAACGCGAAGGTTTGACTTCATTACACCTTGGTTTCCCATATAGACCCGTCATTGTTGGCAGAGATGTCACACCACCAGCTGAGAGTATTGCACAAAACACGACTTCCGTAGCTCCATCAACAATCTTAGGGTTCTCGGGGGAAAAAAATTGCTCATGTGACTTGGTCCGGATTCAAAACTACAACTTTCAGAACGCTAGAGATACGTTTTAACCACGTCGTCATACAGCCCCCACCCCCAAAAGAATGAGTGACATAACTAAACCTCAATGGAAGAAACTAACAAAAGTTGGGTGTACTGCGACGAAAAGAACAAGGAGTCTCGTAAGTTACACTAAATCGCGCTTAGCTGAATATGCTAAAATCAAAACGAAAAATGGAAGTCGACGACTTCAACGCTGATTACACTCTGCGCTTGTGACCGTGGGCCGTGAAAATTCCGTGGTTCAAGGTCAGCTTGGACCAAAGATTCTCAGTGTGCACACGGTACGCAGCCGAACCACATGTAACCCTGATCCTTTACTAAATTACAAGTACTTCTGACGTTGGAGTACGGTTCGCCTGAAGGGCGATGGTCACTGGTAATACATTAAGCAAACCTTCACGCAAAAACAAGTCAGAGGTGACATGTTAGGCGCCATAACAGGCGAACGAAAAATAAAACCAAAAAATCGAAAACTGTTAACATAAATATAACGCAATATCCTCTGTAATACCTTCCTCTTCTTCTTCTTCTTCTTCTTCTTCTTCTTCTTCTTCTTCTTTTGTCGTCACACAGTTACCAAGTTGTTGCCCAGTGTCGTGGTTTTCTGTTTTTGTCTTGCGCTGTTCTAGTGGCTTGGGTGATAGTTATTTTTGCTCTTTCACAGGATTCTGCTATGCCATCTAACCATCTTTTTCGTGGTCTTCCTCTCGCCTTCTTACCTGATGTTCTGTTGTAGAATATTCTGTATACTGTGGAGTTTGGATGCATTCTTATTAAGTGACCAGACCACTTTCTTTGTTTCTCAATGTAATTCAAGTAAGGTTCTGTGTCAACTTTCTTTCTTATGCTGATGTTGGGGACTATCTTTTCTGGTGTTGTTGATAACTTTTCTCAGCTAGCGCATTTCACATGTAGTTATTTTTTGCTCATTGTCTATGTTTGGCTCTGGTAACACAAAATAGGTATAAAAATGCTATTGATCATCTGTTGCTTAGCTGGCCACGAGATTTTTGGGTTGCCTTAACAATGGGGCTAGCTGGTAGGTTACAGCATTCTGTAATACCATCGATGTGTAATCTGAGTTATTTCCTATTATTTACTCTTTCGTTATATGTATTCAAATCTTCTCTTTTTGCCCATGTGGTTAAAGGGAAGCAAATAATAGTACCACTGCAACTTTCAATGCATGTCGTAAGAGACGACTGAAGTAGGACCTAGGGAAGCTACCCTAGTACAAAAAAGCAGCGCATAAATCGGATGTGCTGGCCTACTTGTAGGCGCATAACTGGTACAACGTACAATCACTCTTAGGCTCAGATCACATACAAATCACACAGAGTGGTTGACAAGTGGTCGATATGGAGCGCTCGAAGAAGAAGATCTTCTTTTGTACACTTTTTTGTTTGCTACATCCATTTCCTGCTTGCCTTCTTAACTCTTGTCTATGTATCCTCGTTTTCCTTTGTTGTTTTTATATAAATTTGATGTTCTTTATGAGCTAATTTTTGTTTCTTCTTCTTGCAGATAAGGAAACCGCCAGGTCACTACACAATAGTGTTTATTACTGCTCTAGTCTTGTTGGCCCAACCAGTCATGTGTAAGCCTTGGATCAACGAGCAGCCTGATCACGTGATATTTCGTTCCCAGATATGTCAACCTGTATCGTCAACAGATCTTAAGAAGCTGATGGGGCCTTACTTTGATGAGAGTAAAATGGCACCCGACACAACCACAGCTAAAAAGAATTTTGGGTCGGCAATGGACGATATATACAGCGAGGGTTACCAAGGAGATGATCCTCGTGTCGGCCTCGTTGATGATAACACGGGTACTGAAGAAGATGACGAACAGACTTATGATGACGTTTGGATAAACGAGAGAAATAACAGATACAAGAACAATGGAGTGATAGAGGAAGCTCATAAAAAAGAAATTATTGAAAGTAAATCATGGCTTCCTCGAAGAAAGATGTTAAATAGACATGTAGATAATAACGTGAATAATAATAACAATAAACATAAAAGAAGTGTGGAAACACACGACGATACAGATGATAATTCTGAAAAACAACAACAGATCGTTAACTCTGGCTCCTACACTTACATGAGACGTCGACGACGCGGGTCTCCTGAAAACAGGAAGACATTGTCTCGTGCAACACACCAAGGTGAAGATTACCCAGTAAACGACGGAACTAACGATCTTGTAAATAATGACAATGATGAAAATGAAGACGACGGTGATAATAACGCCAAAGATAATAAATCTGCAAACAGTATTCATCTACAACTGTATTTAGCCGGTAAGGATAAAAACAGCGTAAAAATTGAAAAAACAATTGAGACAAAAGCCAGTAAATTTGAGCAAGCCACCTCCTTGGGAGTGCAAGTTCAGCCAAAGACAAGTACAAATGAATAAGAACGTGTTTCCTGAGTGGATTCTTGAAGGCAGATGCGAGACGGATAAATGCTTTTATCGCATTTATAATTGTGAACCCATAAAATACACTTTGAAACTCTTGCAGAGAGACCCAACAACGTGCAACCCACTTCCTAGCACGACCAACTTTACAATCTACGAGGAACGATGGGAGCTCATTCCAAAATATGTCACTGTGGGTTGCAACTGCGTGAGCCCAGTAATCAAGAACACAAAACCCAAGAACAGAAGACGCGATTGAGTCGTTCGAGAACCACAGAACTTAACGCGGGCAACAATTGTCAAGCTTAGAGTGAATATCATTCATTTCGTAATTGTATTCAGTTTGTAGAAGTGTGGTTAGACATTTGCTCTAGTAACTGGAGTGATTCAAGTTCAAATCTACTGTTGATTACTGTTTATGATATGATAATTTTGACTGTGCTGCCAATTTATATTCTTCTTCTTTGATCGTTGACCACAGTCCGATAAAATGACCAATGCTCATTTCAGTTTCAGTTTAGAATATCTTCGTTGCATTCAAGACATGTTCATATGTGCTCCGATCTCCTTCGCAATATCTTGAACAGCGACTAACCATGCCAATTGATTGATCTTGCCATAAAGCTGTTGACGAGGATTGGAAAGGTCTCTATGGCGAAGTGGTTGAAACGTTTGCCTGTCGTTCTGAAAAGGTGTGGGTTCAAATACAAACCGAATCACATGTGCAATTTTTTTCATGAGATTTCTAGAATTGTTGCAGGAGCTACTGAGTTTGTTCTTTGTGCAACACTCTTGACAGGTGGTGGGCCATTTCTCCCTACAGGGACAAGGCCATATTAGGAAACCCGGCCCAATTAAGTCAATTCTTCGCTTTTAGACTCTTGTTTAGGCTTAGATGGAAGTCCTCTTTGCGGAGGATAGACTCAATGTTAATTACATCATGTCCCATCAAGTAGAACAGCAACACATTATTCTCAAATATCTTTATCTGCATTCATAATTTCTAAGGTATCCCCATGTTTTTTTGAGGGACTCTCTTCTCTATGCGCCAAAGTTTGGTAGTTCGTGTAATGGTACCTTGTCTATTCTGGTGACATGGGTCGAACCATGTCCATCGTCTATTTGTCATTTGAGTTAACCCTTTCATCCATCAGAACCAATATACTGGCGGCTCGCCGTAATTTGTAAGACGACGCCAAAGCCATTATACCGACTAGTTCAGTATACATTGTAAAGTAAATGCACCCGGATGTTAAAAAAATAATGACGGATTAAAAGGACTATCATGTCATTTTTTTTATATGTCATTTAGTTAACATGTCATTTTAGCTAATATGTCATCTTGGTTGCTTCTGAAAATCAATGTTTGGTTCACTCTCCCTTATAAATTTCTGAACAGTGGCGGCTCGTGCTAAGTTTTGTTGGTGGGGCCAGACATATTTTTGTGTGGAAAATCATACTATTGGGTTAGGTTATAATTTAATTTATACATTTTACACATTATTTATGTTGGGGCTCGGCCCCACTGGCCCTTAATGACGAGCCGCCACTGTTTCTAACCCATTTTAGGACCATGACCCTCAACCATTTCAAGTCTTCTTATCTTTAGCTATCTCTTGCTGCTCCTCTCCCAGCTCTTACGTAAATTGTTCATTTATGCTTCCCAATCTCTTCTCAGTGTACTTATATGCTGCTCTCTCTCTCTTTCTTCTGTTTTCCCTGTGGGTTCCAAGAAAGGGCCCATCTTGTTATATTCCCCTCGAATTTTCTCAAAATGTGTCTTATTCAGTCAGCGTCTTTTCTTTCCCTCGTGGTTCGCTGGAATCTGTCTCATTATCTTCATAACTTTCTCTCTCTCTCTCTCTCTCTCTCTCTCTCTCTTTCTTTCTCACTTTAGCAAGTGGTGCTCCAGGTGCATAGAGACGCCATTTTTCTATATTCTTGGCCTTCATCTGTATTGTGTGTCTCTCTCTCACTTCTAGTAAGTGACGCCCCTGACGCCTAGCGCAACAACAAATGCACATAATTCTTCTCTATTCTTGGCATACCTCTGTATTGTGTTCCTCTCTCTCTCACTTCTAGTAAGTGATGCCCCTGACGCCTAGCGCAACAACAAATGCACATCATTCTCTATTCTTGGCATTCCTCTGTATTGTGTTCCTCTCTCTCTCTCTCACTTCTATCAAGTGATGCCCCTGACGTCTAGCGCAACAACAAATGCACATCATTCTCTATTCTTGGCATTCCTCTGTATTGTGTTCCTCTCTCTCTCTCTCACTTCTATCAAGTGATGCCCCTGACGTCTAGCGCAACAACAAATGCACATCATTCTTCTCTATTCTTGGCCTTCATCTGTATTGTATTCCTCTCTCTCTCACTTCTAGCAAGTGACGCCCCTGACGTCTAGCGCGGCAACAAATGCACATCATTCTCTATTCTTGGCCTTCCTCTGTATTGTGTTCTCACTCTCTCACTACTAGCAAGTGACGCCCCTGGCGCCTAGCGCAACAACAAATGCACATAATTCGTCCCTATTCTTGGCATACCTCTCTCTGTATTATGTTCCAGTTGTGATCCATTTCCCCACTTCCAGTCATGGGAGTCAATGACTCTGGTAGCCCATCATGCCCGTGAATAGGTAATGCCTTCGTGTTGCTCGTGCCGAAGGTACCAGGTTCGCTCTCTCGTGGAGTCATCTGGATATTTTTCAGAGATCCTTGATCTCAGTGTAGGTGAGATCGAGTTCCTAGTCCTATCGGAGACGGACGATAAAATGTAGGTCCCGTATTTAAATTTGAGCACGTAAAATAACCATTAGTATTTCAAAATCGAGAAGAACAGGCTGGAAAGTATCTGCCTGTGCAAAATCCATTAGAAAAGATTAAAAATAAAATTGCTACAAAAATATCTTCACCATCTTAAAAATTACATCGGGAACTCTCACCGGTGCTACGGAGTTCGTGCACTGCCGCTGTTATCTTTCTGTGTAAGAGAGAGATCGAAGGACATATGGTTACTCACCGAAGTGCAATGATGATTGTCCTATCAATCAATCAATCAATCAATCCGTAACGTAAACATTTTTACGGGATGGGATGAACTCTCTTCATGAGATCCTCATTAATTCTTGATCAGATTTTGTCTTGCCAAACTGTCTTAAGTTGTAGGGAAAATATGGCCGATTTTGTCTTGCTAAACTGTCTTAAGTTGTAGGGAAAATATGGCAGATTTTGTCCTGTCAAACTGTCTTAAGTTGTAGGGAAAATATGGCTGATTTTGTCTTGTCAAACTGTCTTAAGTTGTAGGGAAAATATGGCAGATTTTGTCTTGCCAGACTGTCTTAAGTTGTAGGGCAAATATGTCAGATTTTGTCTTGCCAAGCTGTCTTAAAATGTAGGGAAAGTATGGCAGATTTTGTCTTATCAAACTGTCTTAAGTTATAGGGCAAATATGTCAGATTTTGTCTTGCCAAGCTGTCTTAAAATGTAGGGAAAGTATGGCAGATTTTGTCTAGTCAAACTGTCTTAAGTTGTGGGGTAAATATGGCAAATTTTGATATATTTTTATATGTCTTTCTCCAATATTTAACCTCGTACAGAAGTAAAGATCAAACAAAAACACATTTCAAATATATTCTTCTTATTTTTGTGCATGTATCACATGTATCATGCTGGCGAGTTGCTCACATGTTGTTTTGTGAACGTTTATATGGTTGTAATCATGCCTACTGCTAATATAATTACTTGTGCCTGTTTTTTAAATAAATAAAACGTAGGTCCCTTTTGTTCAAATTGAGAACGTAAAAGAAATATTGACAGTTCTATTGACATATTGACATAAGAAATATTGACAGTTGAAGATTGGTAAAAGTCGGCTGAAAAGTTTTTGTTTTTTCAAAAATTCATTAAAAAGAGATATGAATAAAACTTCTACAAAAATGTTCACAATCTTCCAAATTAGATCGGGGACAATCGCCGGTACTAAGCAGATAGCAGTGCCCGTCTGCCCAGCGTGTTCGTAGCGCGTTGGACTACGGGTGACTTCCCTCTGTGTGTGCGGGTTCAATTCCGCGGGATGGCAGAAAAAGCCACAGATTCCCCAGATTTACGGTGTTCGTGGCACCGAACCGAAGGGTTACGATGTCCATGGCACCGAGCCGAAGAGCTGAAAGCTCAAGTGCTTCTGGATCGAAACAAAAGCAGATAGCAGTGGATAAAGGGCTAAGGAAGAGACGCTGGCGATGGATAGGATACACATTGAGAAGACCGACTGGAAGCATTGCAAGACAGGCACTGTTTTGGAACCCGCAGAGAAAGAGGAGTAGGGGAAAGCCAAGAAATACCTGGAGAAGAGAGTTGGAGGTTGATCTTAAAAGGATATGTAAACCTGGAAAGAATTGGACGGAATGGGATGGCAAGAGAGAGGAAGAACTGGAGGAAATTTGTTGAAGACCTGTGCTCCATTGGGAGTTGAAATATGAAGAAGAGGAAGAAGAAGAAGAAGGCATTGAAGTGGGAGACTTACGGTTCAGGAAAGAAAGACCGTTCTAGGGAAACTCTGAAACGAACTTTACTGGGAGAGGCGAGAAATATTGGGCTCTGTTTCATAGAAGAGATTGAAAGAGTTCCCCAGGATAGAGCGATATGGAGAAATTATTTGCAGGCCCTATGTAACATTTAACGGTATTGTGTTATTCCTCTACGCTTCTCATGGAGCATAGAGATTCAACAGTTGTTCTCCACTTTCCCCGATATATGACAGTTTTCTCGGTACTTTTTGTACAATCTCCCGTTAGAAAAGGGAAACCTCGCTGACCTAGGTCAAGTGACGTCAGAGTTCACGAGATGCAGACGTACACAGGGGGACTAGGTTTAAAGGTCATGGATGTCGTTGTTTTTGTGTGTTATGGTTTTTAAAAAGAAGAAGAAGAAGAAGGGAATGACCGGATGGATTTACCGTGCTGGGAATGACGGGATTTTCCGTCAATAAAAAAAATAATGTGTACCCTCTGCGCTATATTTAGAACAACGCTCGAAAACAGTCTATATTTAGAATGACCCAATTTTAACGGTGAGATTGCACAAAAGTACCTCTATGACTTCCAAGGATAGTCCATATCCTTCAGCTCCTCAAGAAAGTTCCTTAGTTCTGTCAACAGTCTTATAGATGTCTAGGAAAAAGCAACTTGGGAACAGAACGGCGCATTCCAGATTCAAACATGTGATCTTTGAAACCACTTAGTCACAAATGTATTAAAGGTTTAAATGGTTTATAAGCCGCAGGATTGACTTCATTGCACCGAGCTTTACTCCACATGGCTCTTTCCTTCTCCGCAGAAATGACATGCCACCTGCCAGGAACATTGCACAAAGCACGAACTCCGTAGCTCCGGCAACAATCATATTGGTCTCTGGGAGAAAAATGAACTCGTGAACAGAACGGTGCGGTCCGGATTGGAACCCGACCCCAATTAGCCACTACATAATTGTGTAGTAGCTTGTGTCGTATCCAACTTAATAATACTTCCACGACCCCCAATTAGCCACTACATAATTGTGTAGTAGCTTGTGTCGTATCCAACTTAATAATACTTCCGTAAACACAGGAGATCAACAAGACAGGAAGAATTGTAGTTTCACAATGTGAAACAATAAACAAACTTGGCTTTACGACCCAACAAATGTGCAGGGAATCGGGACGAAACGCGCAGAAAATTGAAGAATGAAATGAATAATCCATGAGAAGAAGGAACTATCATTTATACATAAATTTATCATCAAATAGCTTGTCCTGAGCAGAACTTTGCCACCTTAACAATCCTTCAGAATTTGTCTCTCTCATAGGCCAAATGTCCTTCTTCTGCGACCGTCATGCTCAAACCATCAGTTACATTCTGAATCCATCTTCTCCGTGGTCTTCCTCTTCTTCTCTTTGCTGGTATGCCTCCTTCCATGTTGGTCTTCTCCAGCCCTTCGTTTCGTTTTATATATCCAAAATGCTTCAATTTTCTCTTTCGTATATGTAGCATTAGCCAGTTTTCTTTGAATTTGAGTTCCTTCTTGATAGATCTATTTGTTCTCTTCTATGTCCATGGTATAAGGATCAAAAGTTGCCGCATTGAAATACAAACTGGAGCTGAATTAATTATTGTTCACATATTTGTACAAAGGAAGTTGTAGTAATCTTATTTGTTAACCAAATTTGAAAAATGGCATGTATTTGTGTACATAATTGACTGTGCTTTTATCACAAGGTAACAAAATGCAAAAAAAAAAACATAAATTAAAACCGGTATGAATCAGAATGCGTTTAAGTACATTTTGAGCTAATTTGGCAATGAACATAATTATGGCGAAGTCTACGGCCCATGGCCAAATGCGGTCGATAAATCAGCACAAGCCGCGGTATTTGACAGTTAATGTGTTAACAGTGTTATCGGTTACTATGGTTATAACAGTAGATCTCTGGTTATTGCTTATTAGTTCCTGAACTGACGTTACAGCACTATATAGGTAAAGGGCATTTTTATATTAATTTTGTATTTATTTACTCGGCCAAAGGCGTTAGTGATTTTCATCTGACAAGGGTTCTTTTACTTACTCAACCTCAAACAGGATCTACGTTTTATCGATAGGAATATTAACTCGATATCACCTATATGGCGGTTAGGGATCACTGGAAAAATAAATCGATCGTTTCACGCTGGGAACGAACCCATTACATTTTGAGCGAGAGACGAGCACCTTACCACAACGCCACAGAGACCACTACTTCAATGTATACTCTGTTAAATTATATTGTTAGATAGAAATGTTAGTTTTTTTAAACAAAGGAAAGTACTCATGAAGTGATCTTCTCTTGGTTATGTATCTTTGTTTAAACGTCTTTCCATCAGATTTGAGTGGATTGTCAATATTACTTCATATATATATATATCAATCAATTATCAATCTAATGTTTATAGATTTAGACATCAATCCATCAAACTTGATTTGGATTGTCAATATTGCTTTATTTTTATTTATTGTGTTAGTCCGCCCGCTATGAAGTCAGGCGTAGTCAGGGCGCCTAATATGACATCCTTGACATATTTTTGCGTGAGTTATTGCTTTTCTTATCATGAGCGTCCCTTGCTATTCTGGCGATCCTTACTCCGACTTCTGAGGTACTTGTAATTTAGGTCCCCAAGTAAATAATCAGGAACCCTATAATCAAACCGCTCACCGTGTGCACACCGAAATTTGTGTGGGTCCTTTCTCTCGCGATCACCGCTTAGATTGTACCAGATTTCCACATAAGTTTTGCTGTTGTTTTTAGCTACTCCGTCCCTCAGTACAGCTTCTCATTTAACTCGGTATTTTCCGGCCAGGTTTCGTTTCTAAGGCCTGCTAGCAGTGGGCAGTCTTGCAGTCTGCCGTCATGTCCGCCTTCTCGCAGTGGCAAGTCTATTTGTGCCAATTTTAAATTTGTTGTAAAGGTAGGACCGGTGTCTGTTATGGCTAGTACGGAGGCGGAATATGACAACTTTGTGGGTCCAATTTGGATTCTGACCCTGAAATTAGCAAGACACGTTTTTACTAGAGAAGCATGTTACCGACTTTGCTATCGGTATCTGTGCCAATTGCTTAATATATATATTTATATTATCTATATTAGTTTTGCCCGCCTGCCCAGCGCATTCGTAGCGCGTTGGACGACGGTGTGACAATCCCTCTGTGAGTGCGGATTCAATTCCGCGGGCTGGCATAACAATCCACAGGTTCTCCAGATTTACGGTGTTCGTGGCACCGAACCGAAGGGTTACGATGTCCGTGGCACCGAACCGAAGAACTGAAAGCTCAAGTGCTTCTGGATCGGGAGAAAAAAAAATCTATAATAGTTTCAGGTATTTGTACAAGTATCCACTAAATTTAGTTGGATTGCCAAGTTTTAGTTTATTATTATGTAGTGGATCGAGGCATTGCCATTTCAACATAAGGACGAGCCTTTTTTTGGTTATATAATACGTGTAGGCCAACAAACAAGCATTATAACTCATTTCGGGGAATGCTGTTGGATGGTCCATATTTTTTTATCTTTTATTTTACGTTGAAAACGATTTACGAAACGTTGATATTGTTCTCGTATTGATATTGTTGCTGTTATACTTACATTCTTATATACATTTATCAGTTTCATTCTATTCTTATATACATTTATCAGCTTCATACTAAGCCCACATCAACGCAATTTCCTTTTCAACTCAGCGTTCTATTCTGTTCATCACGTGACATCCCTGGCGTTTAGAGCAACAGCAAATGCGCGCGATTCTGTTCTACTCTAGACTGTCCTGTATTGTGTCTCTCCCTTTCACTCTAGCCTGTGACGCCGCTGGCGGTTAGGGCAGCAAACACATTCACGCAATTTTTCTCTGTTCTTGTCCGTTCTCTGTATTGTGTTTATTTCTCTCCAGTCAGTGAGTTTCTAGCGCTTAGGGCAGCAACACATGCCCCGCCATTCTTCTCTATTCTTTGCCGTTCTCTGTATAGTGTTCCAGCTTTTTATTTATTTATTTCAGTTCCTATTCTACTGTTCACCTCCAGGCCGTTTTGAGTCTTCTACGTTTTTCGTTTACCCTCTGATGTACATCTCAGTGCAGTTTTCGTGACAGAGTTAGTCTCCATGCGTATCACATGTCCGATCCACCTCCAGCGTTTCTTTATGATGATGGTGCTCATATTCTCTTTGTATTTTATACCAGGGTCTGGTCCTTTCTGTGCTTGAGTATGCGCTGGCGATCCTGACTCTCAGTCATAGTCAGATAGAACGACTGGAAAGAATACAGAACGAGGCGATGCGCATTATACTTGGTTGCACTAAAGACACGTCGTGCAGGGCGATGCGCTATCTCCTTGACTATCCTACTATGGAGTATAGAATACTGATGAGCCGTGCACGAGCATACCTTCGAGTCAATGCTGACACACAACATCCTCTGCACTTGGAAATAAAGAGACAAAAGGAAATAGGTTAAAAGAGGAAAATCTTGGATGGGTCAGGCCGAGGACTGTATTGAACAGGTGTGTACACTTGAAGACATTGATCCCGGTGAAGAATGGATACCGGTGCAAGAGCAATCGCTACATCCTTTTCTGTATGCATCGAACTTGATAAAGAATGCAGGCAACACGACCCACTTGTTGTGGAGGCAGAGGTTCAGGCATTAATTTCTGAGAACGCATCTGATCATGATGTAATCATTTATACGGATGGTTCGGTGATTCGACATGTGCGGAGCTCGTGGGCTTTCACTGCTCAGGTCGGAGGTGATGTTGTGAAGGAAGACAGTGGTGGTTTTGCCGTGACTACAAGCAGTCTCACTATGGAAATCATGGCGGTTACCAAAGCGATGATTTGGCTAGAATCACAGACTTTTATCCATGCATGTTTTCTCAGTGACTCAATGAGTATGCTCAGGAAGATTGAAACAGGATGGGCTAGGAGACATTGGATAGAATCGCTGGGGAGGTCTAAGCTGACAAAGATCAGTTTTATTTTTGTACCAGGGCATGCAGGTGTAAGGGGAATGAACGTGCGGATAGGCTTGCAGGTATGGCTGCTGTCCAAAGCGGACGAGCAATGGACCAGGCTGATATTATAAATTCCCTAAGGGAGAGAGGGCGTGTACATGATTCACGTAATAGCGGTGCATCCACAACACTAACCAGACTGCAAGAACTCAAAGTTAAGT
Source organism: Arion vulgaris (assembly GCA_020796225.1). NCBI lineage: Eukaryota > Metazoa > Mollusca > Gastropoda > Stylommatophora > Arionidae > Arion > Arion vulgaris. Next base: position 10,959,669 of record CM036769.1, read on the forward strand.
GTGGTGTAGCTCGACAAGAACGCTATGCTGGCAGACAAAGAAGAATTGTAAACCAACAAAGAACCGGTGTCGTTAGTCGCCACACCTGATGGACATACTGAGGGAGAGATCGGAGCACTTATGGACTAATTTGTTCGACGTGCAGTGATGGTGATCCGACGACTAAACTAAAATTCTCTTGTTGACACTGTGTGAGTAGTCCTTGGTTTCTTTTTCAGTCCATCACTTAATCCATAAAATCGAGGGCCATCGAGCAATTTCTGATCATCCCATTATCTGTGCTGACCAGTTTTTCAACATATTCTAACAAAACAGTATATCTAGTGGTAGCTTTTCTAGATCACGAGGCTCACTGTTTTTGTTTGATTGATTGATTGATTGATTGATTGATTGATTGATTGATAGGACCATCATCATTACACTTCGGCGACTAAATACGGAGGATTGAATTCATTGCTCCTGGTTTCCCCATAAGACTACATCTCTCTCTGCCGAAATGGCACGCCTCCTGCCGAGAGTATTGCACAAATAACGAAATCTGTAGCTCCAGCATTAATCCTAGCCATTTCTGGGAACAAATTGCATATCTGACTATGTCCGGATTCGATCTCACAACCTTCAGAACGTAAGGCAAACGTTTTAACTACTTGGCCACACAGACCCTCTAGTGGTCTGAGAAAAAGATCAAGAAACATCTAAAGGTTAATAAAGTAACAACATCAAAGAAAGCACAACATGACACTTGTTAACAGTTGCCTCAACAAAACACTTGGCGCAACAACGAAAGTTGGAGTCCCCTTGACGACGCTTCACTTCGTAAAGTGACTAGACCAGCTTTTCCCGAACTGGGGTCCGCAGACCCCCGGGGACCCGCTAGATACTCACAAGGATCCTCAAGCGCTTGAAGAAATATTATGATCTTTAACATTTCAAACAGAAAAATAAATTTCAAAAACATGTATAAGAACATTGGTAAACTAGTTCCGTTGCGAAATCAAAGGATCCGGACCAGACCGGAGTATAAATATCGGACAGGACAAAATGAAAGATCATTTGAAGTTTCCCACAGTCTGAGAAATTTGAACCAGCTTGACTGTTGGTGTGGTGTAATAATAACTCCACCGCTAGAAAATTTTTACATATAGAAATTTGTGGGTCCGCAACAAAATGTATTTAGAAGGAGGTCCTCGGTAGTGCAAAGTTTGGGAACCACTGGACTAGACAAAATAGAGATCGCAAAATGCAGCAATGTTGCAATAGAAAATGTACTCTCAGCACCACAAGTACACTAACGCTTGAGAAATCATTCTAGATGTTTCTGTATACCATTTGATCACATTATATTTTCTTAATGTTGTTTGTATTCATTTAACTTGATCTATTTTGTATTTGTGTGGTTTTTTTTAAAACAATAATCATACGCTTTATCCACTGGCGTAGTCGACCATGCTCCGTCACACATGTTGTCTGTAGTATGTTAATCAAAGATTTGTTGTGGGCGTGTTGTTGTCCACAAACTAAAGCTGTAAAATTCAGTGTTTGCTTTTGTTTTTCATCAAACCACGTTAAACGTCATCAAACTTTATCAAACCACGTTAAACTTCATCAAACTTTATCAAACTAACTACATCAAACGTTATCAAAATTCATCAAATACCATCAAATTACATCAAACTCGTTTCAAACTACATCAAACTATATCAACCTACATCAAACTTGATCAAATTACATCACACTTTATCAAATTACATCACACTTTATCAAATTACGTCACACTTTGTCAAATTCCATCAAACTACAACCAACTTCTTCAAACTCCATGACATTACAACAATCGCCATCAATCTCCATGAAATTACATCAAACTACAACCAACTTCTTCACATAAGTGCTTGTCAGTTTCAGAGCAAAGGCAACAAAAAGAGGCCACTTTAGAAATAAAAACATCATGAAAGATGTGTGTACAAACAACATCAAATGCTGAACTTGGTTAAAGAAACAACAAATTAAGTAGTTCGGACATAAACGCAGATAACCAACAGACACTGCAACTCAATGGCACAACAATAAACCAAGTGAAAGAATTCAAATACTTAGGAAGCATATTCATAGAAGACTAGATAGAGAGACTAGAGTGCAAAAAGCAAATGCTGTAACCTACCAGCTAGCCCCATTGTTAAGGCACCCACAAATTTCACTGACAGCTAAACAACAGATGATCAACAGCATTTTCATACCTACTTTGTGTTACCAGAGCCAAACATGAACAATGAGCAAAGCGCAGTCACAAAAATAACTACACGTGAAATGGAAATGCGTTGCCTTTGAAAAGTTACCAACAACACAAGAAAAGTTGACAGTCGCCAACATCAGTATAAGAAAGAAAGTTTGGCACAGAACCTTGCTTGAATTACATTGAGAAACAAAGAATGAAGTGGTTCGGCAACTTAATAAGAATGCATCCAAACTTCACAGTATACATAGTCTTCTATAACAGAATATCAGGAAAGAAGGCAAGAGGAATACCACGAAAAAAGATGGTTAGATGACATAGCAGAATCCTGTGAAAGAGCAAAAATAACAATCACCCCACCAGAAAAGCTCAAGACAAAAACAGAAAACCACAACACTGGGCAACAACCTGGTAGCAGTGTGACGACAAAAGAAAAGAAGAAGTGCGCCTCACATGACAATTGCTTCTGTCGTTCACGCAAAAGACGGACCACAGAAATAACAGAGGCAGTTAAAGTATGAATAATAACAGTATGAAGAGCACACAAAGCCCGTTCTAGAAAACTCTTTTTATCCTGATGCTGTGAGATAAAACTCGATTGGGAACAAGAAAAAAAGGTCAGTTTTGAGCTTTCTTGAAGTCACAAGAAATATCCCCAATAGACACAAGATGTAGTTTATCCAACAGACTTAACCCGCCCACTCCGCAATAGACCTTGGGAAAAATGTTACGACAGAATAATAGTTTATGGATTTTAGCACAGTAGATGGCAGAGGAAAAACATATATGTCCTTTTGAATATAAGTGTTACAGAAGAGTCCTTCGTATATCTTGGACAGAGAAGAGAACAAATAGATCTATCAAGAAAGAACTCAAAATCAAAGAAAACTGGCTAATGCTACAAATACGAAAGAGAAAATTGAGGTATTTTGGATATATAAAAATACATGAAGGGCTGGAGAAGACCATCATGGAAGGAGGCATACCGGCAAAGATGAGAAGAGGACGACCACGGAGAAGATGGATTCAGGATGTAACTGATGGTTTGACCATGACAGCTGCAGAGGCAGAACATCTGGCCTATGAGAGAGAGAATTTCCGAAGGACTGTTACTGTGGCAAAGTTCTGCTCAGGACAAGCTATTTGATGATGATGATGATGATGATAACGATGATGATGATGATGAGATGGCAGAGAAAAGTTGGGGGAAATGTGAATGGTGGACATAGACAAGGAAAATAGATCAAATATAACAGGTAATGGAATATATAAGACAAATGGCAGAGGTGTCTGGTGAATGCGAACTAGACGAAACTAAGGAGAATGGTGACTTATAGAGGTGGACGCCCGTCTGCCCAGCGTGTTCGTAGCGCGTTAGACTGCAGGTGACTAGTCCTCTGTGTGAGCGGGTTCAATTCCGCGGACTGGCAGAAAAGCCACAGGTTCCCCAGATTCACGGTGTTCGTGGCACCGAGCCGAAGGGTTACGGTGTCCATGGCACCGAGCCGAAGAGCTGAAAGCTCAAGTGCTTCTGGATCGGAAAAAAAATAGAGGTGGACTTGGATACAATAATGAAAACGTTGACAGTTATAACTGGACTAGTAATGACTGTTATAACTGAACTAGTAATGACTGTTATAACTGAACTAGTAATGACTGTTATAACTGGACTAGTAATGACTGTTATAACTGAACTAGTAATGACTGTTATAACTGAACTAGTAATGACTGTTATAACTGGACTAGTAATGACTGTTATAACTGAACTAGTAATGACTGTTATAACTGAACTAGTAATGAAAGTGTCTGTACCTTAAGCGGTAATGAGCTCGATCACAACCCAAGCGTAACCGATTCAAACTCCTCGGCGGGCACGTTTGGAAGCAAATTTGTTCCCCTGAATTTTTACGAACTGTAAAAATAGACATCACCGTTCAGAAAGCAATGACAAACTACTGAACGTATAAGTGGTGCCTAGGAAAAAATCGGTTGATGCTAAGTCCTGTAAAGGATTGACAGTTATATGTGACTAATTAGCTACGCCGCTGCCTTGCGTTCTGCTAAGTCCTGTAAAGGATTGACAGTTATATGTGACTAATTAGCTACGCCGCTGCCTTGCGTTCTGAAGGTTTTGAGTTCGTATCTGGACCACCTAGAAGAACAATACTACAGGGTGTTCAACTTAAAAACAGCCCCATTGATAAATAGAAATTTCCCAGGTACGCATTGCATCTCCGTCTATTTACTATTTAAACCGGTTCTGACTAGCTTGTCCTACGTCACATTTGTTCATCGTCCCTTCCCGCACTACAATTACACACCGTCACACAACCTTGACCTATACTACGTCATAACTGAACCTTCTCATTTCCATACATATATGCCAGATTAGCTCCATTCACGGGCTGCTTTTAAGTTGAACACCCTGTAGAAGGCAGGGTCCCAGGACTCAGCGGCAGAGGCAGATCAAGAAGAAGATGGATACAAGATATTAAAGAAACCATGAATATGACCATCGACGAAGTGGGTGAACTGGCAAGAGACAGAGTGAATTTCAGATGTGCTGCAAAGAGAGCAACGTTCTATAAAGGATACGCACCTTGATGATGATGATCCAGACCACCCCGTTTTGTTGATCGATGCATGTGTGCCCATATAACTCTAGACTTGGGGCCGGAGTTCGTGCTTCACTTTATCTACGTAACACAAATCTTAGCTAAGATTATTAAGACTACACACAAAGAAATGAACGCCAGATGAAAAATAGGACATGATGGAGCCAAGAATAGAAAGAAATATTGCAGAGTGGGACCGATCATTAAATAGAGACACTGAATACTAATGGAAAACTTACAAACATGCAGGGCAATCCAGTCCTAAATAGCTTGGAGATCATCTTCTTCTTTGCGTTCGGTTTCGTATGCTCGTCTAAACCATGCGATGGGTTGCCTTTATGAAGCTGCATGTCAGTTGGAGTTCTTCGAGAGTTCTCCATAGCTTACTCTGTAAGGTTTGTTCATGAGGCCATGTTTCGTTTCGTTGGTGTATGATGGACATGACTGCAGGATGTGCTCTGGAGTCTGTGTTTCTGTCTGGTATGCACACTGAATAGTCTGAGCAGGCTTTATTCTATGCGTGTGATGGTAGATCCTGTAGCGACTTGTTCTTAGGTGAAAGATTGTTGTGTGCTGTTTTCTGTTTAGTCTGCTGATGGGATCTTGTGGGTGTTTGCTGTTGGTGTTTGTTGCCTCCATAACTCTTTGTATTTTTGTTCGATATGTGTCTTGATCTTTGGTAATGACACTGGTTGCTTGCTGTTGTATCAATTTTGTTCCTTCCTTAGCCAGCATGTCTGCTCTCTCATTTCCTGATATGCCACAGTGAGCTGGTATCCACTCCTGAATAATTCGGTTGTGTTCTTAGAGCATGTTTGGTTGTAATGTTGGAGGTCAAAGTTTGGAAGCAGCTAAGAACTTAAACAGTTAACAGAGATGAGAATTAGTAGCTTCCCATCATTTTAGATTTGACATTATTTGTAGTTACACTAGATTATATATATAGATATTTCTCTTGTACCGTTAAACGTTACATAGAGACTACAAATAATATTTCTTCATATCGCTCTATTCTGAACAATTCGCTCAATCTCCTCTATTGAGTTGAATCCTCGCCCGTGTGGTGATGGGGCCCACAAGGGAAGCAAAGAATAGTACCACTACGACCTACAAGGCATGTCGTAAGAGGCGACTGAGATATTCCCAATATATCTCCATCTTCTCTTTCTTACAAAAGTTGTTATTAGTGGTTTACCAAACATTTCTCACTCATTTCATCACTTCTCCTGAATTCGTCTCATTCTGGTCTTGAAACTTGGTCTCGTTGCAGATGCAGGACATCTGTCCTATGAGATAGAGAGCCCGCCTGTCCAGCGTGTTCGTAGCGCGTTGGAATAAGGGTGACAAGCTCCCTGTGAGAAAAATTTATAGAGTTAAAGATGAAAAAATAGCAGTGTGAGAAAAGACAGCATGTCTGAAAGCTCCCAATTCCACGGGCTGGCAGAAATGCCACAGATTCACTAGATTTACGGTGTTCGTGGCACCAAACCGAAGGGTTACGATGTCCATGGCACCGAGCCGAAAAGCTGAAAAGCTCAAGTGCTTCTGGGTCAGTAAAAAAATGAGATATAGAAATTTCGAAGAACTGTTAGAGTGGTACAGTTCTGCTCAGGAAAAACTATTTGATGATGAGACGAAACATACGTACCTGGTCTGTTCTCCTGAGGTCTTTAAGAAAGTTGTTTTCTCCGTGTACGAATTAAGTTTCCAACTGGGCCTCTCCATAGCAAGATTTTTCCACTTTGTTGTACTCATATTCTTTTTTTTTCTTTGAGTTCGTTCTTTACGACCAATTTTAATTACTCTTTGTGATATGTTTGATCTTTGCCAAGAACGTGTATACGTTGCACATTGGTTTGGTAGGCCCCTAAACGCATAGACTTCTACACGTTTAGGACACATGCATCCGATTTCAGCCAAACCTCCTTAGTCGCGTCTTACGACATGCGTGGCAGGTAACAGTGGTTCTATTCTTTACACCCCAAATTTGGGCCCCGGTAACCACTCGGGCGACTCATGTTCTAAATCATGCCTCTCCTTGGCAAACATCATTATAGCTAATGAAAACCGTACCACAGTTCTGCTTCTAAAAGCCAGCTCTTCGTGCACGATTCAAGTCAGTGTTACATAAACTTCCGATAGATGAAAGTAAATATAGATATCTCTGGGACAGGGAGGTAAGGTGCTCACCTTCCCCTCCAAAGACACTTGATGCGTTCCTTTAGTGGCGCGATCGGAATATTTCTCCAGCGATTCCTGATCTCAGTGTAGGTGAGATCGAGTTCCCAGTCTTATCGGAGACGGATGATAAAACGTATGTCCTATGTTCAAATTGAGCATGTAAATAAGCACTGGACAGTCACAAATTGATAAGATTGGGTCGCAAAGCCATCAAGATGCTCATGTACCTATTCTTTAAAAAAATACTAAATAATTGCTGTACAAATATTCACCATTTTCAAATTACATTGGGGACCTGTGCCGGTGCTACAGGGTCCGTGCTTTGCCACTAAGATCTGGAAGAAAGATATCGAAGCACACAATGTTATTCACAGAAGAGCAATAATAATGATCAAATCATTCAATCACATGATGATAATACTATCACTCAACCAAACAACAAGTAAATGATTTACAAACGAACCGGTATCGTAGAATTTTTGTTAAAATTAGAGAATTTACAGTACTAGAATTTGCCATTTCAAAGTGGGGTGGCTAGTTCTCTCCCTTGTGTGACATGTGATACGCATGTATACTAACCTCTGTCCCAGAAATTGCACTGAGATTAACACCAGAGGGTTAAAACGCATGGATACTAACTCTGTCCTAGAAACTGCACTGAGATGAACACCAGAGGGTTAAAACGCATGGATACTAACTCTGTCCTAGAAACTGCACTGAGATGAACACCAGAGGGTTAAAACGCATGGATACTAACTCTGTCCTAGAAACTGCACTGAGATGAACACCAGAGGGTTAAAACGTATGGATACTAACTCTGTCCTAGAAACTGCACTGAGATGAACACCAGAGGGTTAAAACGCATGGATACTAACTCTGTCCTAGAAACTGCACTGAGATGAACACCAGAGGGTTAAAACGCATGGATACTAACTCTGTCCTAGAAACTGCACTGAGATGAACACCAGAGGGTTAAAACGCATGGATACTAACTCTGTCCTAGAAACTGCACTGAGATGAACACCAGAGGGTTAAAACGCATGGATACTAACTCTGTCCCAGAAACTGCACTGAGATGAACACCAGAGGGTTAAAACGCATGGATACTAACTCTGTCCTAGAAACTGCACTGAGATGAACACCAGAGGGTTAAAACGCATGGATACTAACTCTGTCCTAGAAACTGCACTGAGATGAACACCAGAGGGTTAAAACGCATGGATACTAACTCTGTCCTAGAAACTGCACTGAGATGAACACCAGAGGGTTAAAACGCATGGATACTAACTCTGTCCCAGAAACTGCACTGAGATGGACAACAGAGGGTTAAAACGCATGGATACTAACTCTGTCCCAGAAACTGCACTGAGATGGACACCAGAGGGTTAAACGAAAACGTGGAAGACCCAAAAGAGACCCAGAAGACCCATGGAGAACAGTAGAACAAAAACTGAAAGAAGTTATACCCAGCTGGAACACAATATAGACGACGGTCAAGAATAGAGAAGGAAGTAAGTAAAGTAAAGGAACCCTTTCATACCTCGTGGTACATAGGGTAATACAGTGTTAGGCCTGTATCGTTCATTGACCGTCGGCACACGATGGGTGATGTGGTCAGCATCACGCCTAGAGAAGAAGGATGTACATTTGTTGCTGCACTAAGCGCCTGGTGCGTCGCAGACTAGTGGGTGAGAGAGAGAGAGAGAGAGAGAGAGAGAGGTAGGATTATAATTAGGAAGGAGTATATGATGTCTGTTATATACGACCGTCGTCGTGTGTCCTATTTGTTCCTATATCATTACATGATAAAGACTTTTTGATCGAAACGTTCCCGTACTTTGTTTTTGTATCTTCTAAAACTACCTAACTTCGTGATTACTCATTTCGCCTTTTTATTTTATAATTGTCTCTTTCTTTCCTATCTATGGTGATTAAAACTTCTTTAAAATGGTCTGAGGCGAAGGATTGACCTCATTGCATCGAGTTTCCACATATGGCTTCCCCCATGCCGACATAAATGACATGCCATCTACCAAGAGAGCTGCACAAACTCCGTAACTCCAGCAACAATCCTAGAATCCCCTGTAAGCCGAGACACGGCCCTTGTACCTAAGGATAACCATTTTTGTTTATATCAAAACGTATAGGCAAATAAACATAAAAAATTGGAATGAGCACATTGCGGAAAGAATCCAAAACTGCAAAGCTTAACTCTAATTCTCTCATATGGAACAAACTATGTAATCTCTCCAAATCGCATTTTCTCACTGAAAAATCGTGGCATATTCTAAAGGACGTAGCCATCAACCACAGTAAACGAGTCGTTGATTTTCTAGGCACCACTTATACGTTCAGTAGTTTGCCATTGCTTTCTGAACAGTGAGGTATATTTTTTACCGTTCGTAAAATCCCACGGAAACGAATTTGCTTCCAAACTTGCCCACCTTGGGGTTTGAACCAGGTACGCTTGGGTTTGTGATCGAGCTCACTACCACTTGAGCTACATTTGCTCACTAGAGCGTGTAAATAAATAATAATAATTCCTCTCATACCGTTATACGTTACATAGGGCCTGCAAGTAATTTCTCCATACCGCTCTATCCTGGGCAACTCGCTCAATCTCTTCCATGGAACTGAGACCGATATTTCTTGCCTCTCAGCAAAGTTCGTTTCATGGTCTCCTTAGGTCGACCGCTCTTTCTTGAACCCTTTGCATCCCACTTCAATGCCTGCTTTGATATTCGTTGATCATTTCTCCTCAAGGTGTGCCCAACATATCTCCATCTTCTCTTTCTTATAACAGTTGTCACTAGTGGTTGACCAGACATTTCTCTGATTTCATCACTTCTCCTGAATTTGTTCTATTTTATATTCATTATTTTTGGCAGACATCTATTTTCAAATACATTCAACTTGCTTTCTATATCTTTAGTCATTTTCCAACTCTCGCTGGCATATGTTAGGATTGATACAACATTTGAATTGAAAATTCGTAATTTAGTTTTAATACTATATAACTTGCAGTTCCACATTTTATTTAGACTTTTAAAAGCTGATGTTGCTTTGCCAATTCGTATCATAATTTCTTTTTAACATTTCCTGTGCAATCAAAATTGCTACCTAAATAGGTGAACTGCTCTTTTATTTTTATCATTTTAGATTTCATGGTGATATCTGCATTACTTGCCATAGGTGTCCTCATTATAGCGTGTAACCTACTTCATAATTTGCATCATGAGAGCATTATTATACTCTATATATATATATTATGAGATGTACATATCCTATATTGTGTCTGTGTTAAGGTCAATGATTGCTTTATGTGGTGTACAACCTTTAACCTTTGATGATGTCATCGTTCTATTTATATATGTAGATACTTAAATCACGCTAATAGTGTTATCAGTGTTATTACTGTGTTTTGTGTTTTTTTTATTAAATTTGTATTTTTACTGTAACATTGCACATGGATTCATATAAATGGACAACATACTGAATTTGGAGACTTCTTTGATTGTTTCACTTGAATGTTGGTTTGTCACTAACTCTTTTATATGTATCCAGTGGCGGCTTGTCATTAAGGGCCAGTAGGGCCGGGCCCCACCAAAAATAATGTATAACATGTATTTATTATGTTATAAATTAAAATATAGCAACCAAAAACCATGATTTATCCGGGGAAAAATGTCTGGCCCCACCAATAAAAATGATCACCAGCCGCCACTGTATATATCTATATATAAAAGGTAAATTTGTGGCTATGTGTATGTGTCTATGTTCTTTGTTTAACCTACTTCTCGACATGCTTTGATCTTATCTATAGATAAAGCAAAATCGTGTCCGCGATCTGTGTGTGTATGTGTGTATATGTACCAATTATTATGCGTACTAATCGACATAATATGAACTTAAAATTTGACAAGCGGATAGCTTTCATAGTATGGACAATGTAAAAAGTATAAAACAATACATAAACTATTGTTGTTGCTTTATACCTTAAAATGGAACTTGAAGAGAGTGTGAAAAAGACGAAAGTGTTTTGGACTCCTGATTCCAGCCACACTTTGAACTACCAGAATTTCCCAAAACCTTGCCATGTCTCAAATTCGTTTTTTTAATGGATCTTAAAATACTGTTTCGGGCCTCACTTTGGACAACTGGGATTTAATCAAAACCATTGCATCAAACAATGATAAATAGAATAATCAAAAACAAAACATGGACTGCTCGACATGGTCACCATCAGACGTTATTTGTTCAGATACGCAAACAAGCATTGCCTTTATCGTCTTAGTTCATAGTTCATATGTGCGGTTCCAACTTCACTGTAACGTGTCACCCCATAATTGCTCAATTCCTGTGCCAACGAAAATCACACAAAATGCTAACAACTGAGAACTGTCTCCTGTACTGTGTGAACTAATTCTAGGAATGAAACAGTCGTACCGCCACAAAAAGCAACCTGCACCGCATAAATGCATATTACCGTCGCTAAAGTGTCAACATAAAACTGTTCATCGCTTGAATTGCAATTCATGTCGAAGGGGACATCAATCACGAAAAAATCCAAATTTATGCACATGCAATATCACTGCATACGGCAGATTGAGACGGTTTGTCATAACCGCTGTCCGCCATTTGCTGAATACACACAACAAACGCACGGTTGATACAGCAAAAGGATTCCATGTAACATTCATAGCTCACAGCGTTGCTCTAGCACTAACTCAATAGCTCAGCAAACGAAACCGGAAAATACCCGACCAAACCTGGTGGAAATGCGCCAACAAAGTCGTGTCCAAAATCAAACAGTCATGATTCTGAATGGCCCTCCTGCATTCCACCATTGCTGGCCAGATTATTTTTTCATCATCGTCTATATTCGTTCATTACTAGGTTCAATTTTAAAATACACAATGTCCCCATGAACACAAAAATAGCATTGTTCAACATAATAGTTTTTCCCTACACTATGCTGTCAGTGCCAAACCTGGACACTGACATTAAATGACAGAAAAAACTAATTATGATAGAGATGAAGTGTCTACGCAGAATGCTGAGAGTAACAAGAAGAGACCGGTTTAGAAATGAAGACATCAGGAAAAAGTGGGTACAATATCAGTACTGAACTTCATCAATAAACAACAAATGAAATTGTTCAGCCACATAAGCAGATTACCAACAGGCAGTGCGTCACAAAGAGCAATGTTACTCCGATACAGTGAATACAAAGCAAAAGACCGGCAACTCAAAAGGTGGATCTCAGATATAACAGAGGCCACGAAAGGCACGTTCTTGGTATAGGTTGTATATATCACAATAAGAATGATCAAAATGGCCGAAAAAGAACGATCTAGAGAAAGAAAAAGAACAAACACTACACAACATCAATCTTTCTTCCTTTTACAAAAAACACCAAAAAACGTTCAACAACTTTATTTTTATTTTTACCAACTTGCTATTAAACTAAATCAGACAAAAGATCATGCAGAAAAATAGACAGACATAAAATGTAAACAAAAGAAAGGAAACCCTCTAGGGACATGATGACTCATAGCTTACATTCCACTGAATAAATCTTGTGTTCTAGTTACATATATTAAATGACGTTTGGTCTGTTTGAACTGGCATGGTTTCCATATAGAAGAATCTGATCATGTTTTGCATATCAGAACTCAATAATAAACAACCTATTACATCTTCTTCTTCAAACGCTCCATATCGACCATTTGTTAACCACTCTATGTGATCCAAGCCTAAAAGCGATTGTACGTTGTGCCAGTTTTGCGCCTACAAGTAGGTCAGCACATCCGATTTCTGCGACGCTTTTTCTTCTTCTTCTTTGTGTTCGCTCTTTACGACCAATTTTAATCACTTTGTGATATGTTTCATCTTTGCCAAGAACGTGTATACGTTGCACATTGGTTTGGTAGGCCCCTAAACGCATAGACTTCTACACGTTTAGGACACATGCATCCGATTTCAGCCAAACCTCCTTAGACGTCTCTTACGACCTGCGTGGCAGGCAACAGTGGTTCTATTCTTTACACCCCAAATTTGGGCCCCGGTAACCACTCGGGCGCGACGCTTTTTAATTACTAGAATATCTTCCCTATGCCCCTAACTCAGTCGCCTCTTACGATATATCGTGTAGGTCGCAGTGTTACTATTCTTTACTTCCCTTGCTAGCCTCGGCAACACACAGGCGGCTAGGTCTTTAAGTGTGTGAATTTTAATTTTTAATCTTATACTCTCCCGTTATTTATTGAAACATTAACAGACCCTACCGAGCTTAAGAAACATCCAGAGATAAACATGTCAAAGATGTAGATTTACCTTGTTCTAGGTCAAGTCTGTGACCAGAGATCGAGTACAGAGATTAAGTTACGGCGGTTAAATGGGTTTATAAACCAGACCATGGCTCTAACAGCTTCTTAAACTATGCTCATCGGATTCTTCGGGAGGAGTTCATTTTAATTTTTTTATGTTTGTTAGTTGATAAAAAAGAAATATCCCAAAGGCTATTCAAACCTTTAGGTATGAAGTATCTGTCACTTTACATGTCACATCTGTGTATGCAGGAGGTAGGTGGACCAATTCCTTTCTCACGTGTGGGAATAATATCCCAACTTTCTTGTGTCCGATTCGACATGCGAACGCTATTTGTATTGCCGCCTACTATCCCACGCCCTAGTTGTTAGTCCATACGCCCTAGTTGTTAGTCTATACGCCCTAGTTGTTAGTCCATACGCCCTAGTTGTTAGTCCATACGCCCTAGTTGTTAGTCCATACGCCCTAGTTGTTAGTCCATACGCCCTAGTTGTTAGTCCATACGCCCTAGTTGTTAGTCCATACGCCCTAGTTGTTAGTCCATACGCCCTAGTTGTTAGTCCATACGCCCTAATATAACAGATTGTTACTCTATATGCCTTAATATAACTGATTGTTAGTCTATACGCCCTAATATAACCGATTGTTAGTCTATACGCCCTAATATAACGGATTGTTAATCTACACGCCCTAATATAACGGATTGTTAATCTACACGCCCTAATATAACCGATTGTTAGTCTATACGACCTAATATAACCGATTGTTAGTCTATACGCCTTAATATAACTAAAGGAGACATTGTTCTTAGATTGGGGGGAAAAAAACATTTGGCGTAAAAAGACTAATTCTGTACAAACAACAACATAGATCGACGTTTCTACCAAAATGTCTTTATTAAGCAAAGCGAAGAAGTTCAGTCTTCCAATACACCAGACATAACATATACAGTCAGACAATATATCTATAACAGCTGTAAAAAAAGAACCTTGTTAAAACTATATTACTTCCCTTTTAATTGTTTCGCCTTTGCTAAATACTGTAGTTGTAATGCAATCTTCACTTATATCGATAACAACAACAAACAGATAAACAATATCGTATTATTGACTGTGATTTGAAAGTTTCTTAGAATAGTTGATTCCGCCCGAGTGGTTACCGGGGCCCAAATTGGGGTGTAAAGAATAGAATCACTGTTACCTGCCACGCACAGTGCCGGATTAGGCTAGCGCGGGGCCCGTAGCAAATTTTAGCGCGGGCCCTAGGTTTTGTATGATAATAAAATAAAACACAACTTTTACAAACAAACTTGTCTCGATTTAATGTGAGCAAATTTATAGATAATACTAGACAAATTAATTTCTCTAAGTAAATTACATTCAATGTTCATTAAGGTGAGATTATTTTTATATTCTTGTCCCATCATGTTCCTGAACTCACTTTTTATACGCTCGAATACGCTTTTATATGTCGAAAAAGAACTTTCTTCGCTGCAGTTAGTAATCATTAAAAACTAGTAAATTCGTAAGACTATTTCTACATTTGGGAAACACGACTCTAATGAATTTTCCATTATAAGTTTATAAAATTGCAGTTCAAGAGCCTCATGCTTTTCGTTGCTAATAGCAGCAGCTACATTAGTTTTAAGAAGTTCAGTGAACTGCATAAGTTCGTCGCCTAGGCTTTCTTCCAAATCCTCTTGGTAAGAGCTGACAATATTTGGAGTTCTTTTCAAGACCTCTTCTGCTGTAATAGATTTTAACTGCCGGAGTATTCCAAATACACCAGTCACTCTATGGTACAGCCTAAATCAATAACTTTGCAAACAAAACAGAACAGTTGTCCTTTAGTATCTGTATAACACAACCAATCTCTCACGTGAGTTTTGTTTGTTGGTATATGCGTGTATGTAAAAAACGACTTTCGACAAAATCGTGGATTGTTTTCTTTATTGTATGTTTTTTTTTAAGACAAGAAATCACTGTTCATATGTTGCACTTCGCTACTTTCGTTCACAATCCAATAATCTCGATTGAAATTGTTTGGGCATTCACCAATATCGTTGGAGTACATTTTACTTTCGTAGTGTTTTTGGCTTGTAGAAGATGTTGCTTCATTAGAAGCATGTGCTGTGCTTTTGCCTCTCTTTGGCTTGAAGTTGATATGGCTAAATTGGGAGGACTTTCTGTACATTCGATTTCAGTTTGTCTTGTGAAAAATGTGGCTAAATCGTGAAGAGTTACTGATCTTAATGGTAGTATTGGTAATGATGATTCTTCTATAGCACTGCTTTCATCCACTACACAGTGGGACACGTCTTCTGTATTTTCTGCTTCGATTTCTTTGGATTCGGCACCATCACATACGACATTAAAAATTCAGACAGAATGCGTGTTTTTAAATAACATCTGGTTATTTTTTCCATTTTCATCTCTGTCACATAGGCGCGGGGCCCCTAGAAGCGCGGGGCCCGTAGCATTTGCTACTTCTGCTACTAGGCTAATCCGGCACTGGCCACGCATGTCGTAAGAAGCGATTAAGGAGGTTGGGGACTAGCTACCCCACATCGTGAAAAAACAGTAGATGGCTACAGAACAGAGAGCGAACCGAGTAAACGCTGGCTGAAACCGGACATATCCCCGAAGGATAAGCATCAGAGCTCAAAATGATGCTGAAAATGTGACGTAAAACACAACAATGCTAAGGCTGCATGAATCAGATTTCCACATGAATAGAATTTATGGGGAGGTCTGGTACATCGGTCTGGGCGGTGATCGAGAGAGATAGAGAATAGTTAATTCTCGTTTCGATCCGAAACTCAACGAGTTAAGATTGTCTCACATAAGCGGCTAGAAACGTCACTATTTATTTGTTTTAGGGCAATCTTAAAGAATATTCATTTACCTACAAAATGATATATTACCCATAAAAATCGGTTAATAATTTTAAGAAAACTGCAACTGAATTTGTACATGCACCTGCATCGGAAAAATAGAACCAAAATCTAATTCAGCCACAATCCTTTGTTTAATTCGGTAGCTAATCAGTGCAATGAAAGTCAGCAACATTACATACCAATTTATCCCAATCTTGAAACATCCAGCAATTCCAATAGAGACTAAACGACAGATTATAAATGCAATCTTCATAACAGCACTGTGCTACCAGTGCCAAACATGGTCAATGACTAAAGAACAAGAAAGGAAAATTACCACCTGTGAAATGAGATGCTTGAGGAAAGCGGTAAATAAAACAAGAAGAGACCATATAAGAAATGAATAAATTAGAAGAACAGTCGGAACAACACCTGCTATTAGATTCATTGAAAACAGAGACTCAAATGGTTTGGCCACTTGAGAATGGGTGAGAATGAATCTGAATTTTAATTGTTTCGTCTTTGCTAAATAGTTGTAAGTAGCAAGAGCGTACAACCTGAAAATTGAATCATCGAGAGGAAGGGGCAGACCAAGAAAAACTGGGTTGATGTAGTTACAGGCATCTTAAAATTCCCCAATACCACAGCATGTCAAGCGACCAAGCGTGCACTATCTCGGAAACCGATCATCAGTTAAACCTGTTCTGGACATGACACTTCTCTATAGACCGTATAACTGATTAGTAGGCACATCCAAACTTAGTCCGAATATGTCTAGTTAATTACTATGTACTCAAGTCAGAGGGCATGTTGTCGAGGAAGACATTTGTGGCTTTTTCGTGACTACAAGCACTCTCACTATGCAAATCATGGCAGTAACTAAAGCAATAGGCTTGTAGTAGGGGCCCCCCTTGAGATGCGATTTTGTAGTAGTTCGGGTTATATCTTCCTCTTTCTTTGAGTTTATTATGGTTTGTATATCGCTCTTCTTGTAGGTTATTGTCGTAGATGGCTACCCACTGGTACCATTGTTATAGTCGCATAATGATCGAGACATAGCCGATGATGTTAACCACTTTGAACAAGATGGTAATAAGACAAACTCTTTCCTTGTAGATTAAATCATGGTTTTATTGATGGTCTTCTTATCTGGACAATAAATTAAAACACGTCCTTTCAGGTCTCATGTAAAAAATCGTCTTGTCCCCACGTCTCTCTATTTACTCCAAAATTGTTTCTAACTCTGTCGCTACACAACTACGTAGTTTTTATTACGTCAAGAATGTCTCGTTGTTATGTGTTACGCCTCTGCTTAGAGAGTGCAACACATAGTCTCAACTATTAAATATCTAATTACATACTACACTAACTATCTGGCTAACTGTCCATTCCTCCGCTGCCACCTGGGTGAGGGGACTATGACAGGCTGACTAGAATAGCATACTTTTATCTATACATGTTTTCTCAGTGATTTAATGAGTATGTTTAGGAAGATTGAAACAGGCTGGGCTCGGAACAATGGATCGAGTCGCTGAGGAAGTCTAGGCTGACTTTTGTGCCAGGGCATAGAGGTGTAAGGGGACATGAACGCGTCGTAGGCTTGCAGGTTTAGCTGAGAAAAGCCACAGATTCCCCAGATTTACGGTGTTCGTGGCACCGAACAGAAGGGTTACGATGTCCATGACACCGAACCGAAGAGCTTTCAGCTCAAGTGCTTCTGGATCGGGAAAAAACAACCAGGCTTATATTATAGATTTTCTACGGGAGAGAGGTTGTACAAATGATTCAAGAAATAAGGGTGAGTCTACAACCCTGACTAGACTGCAAGAATTTCAAGTCACCAACCCATGTTTTTATGCAGGGTGTGCTCCCTGGACACTAAAGTTTAATCCCATATACTTGAAGGAAAATGTCATAGAAGTAGAAGACAAAACAAGAAAAAGGATGTCCTCTTCAAGGAAGAGAGAGAATGACTGCTATTTTTCCCAAAGCTGGGGAATGGGTTGGTTGCAGCCAGAGCATTTATCACTCGCCGGTGGGTTCTGCACTGTCACCTTATGAGACCCCATCCTGCCACCTGCTCTTTTGTCCGGCATATCACCTTCAGTGGCGTCTGTGGCCTAGGGTTAGTGACTCTGTCTATTAACCCCGACGTTCTGAGTTCGAATCACGCTGCGGACAGTTTGCTTGCAAATTGTTTCCGTTGATTTTAACAAAGGACGATGGCGCCACCCGTTCAGAAAGCAATGGCAAACTACTGAACGTATAAGTGGTGCCTAGAAAATCAACGACTTGTTTACTGTGGTTGATGGCTACGTCCTTTGGGATATGCCACGATTTTCATTCATCACCTTCAGCCTGTTCGGTTTGGTTAGACCTGCCAAGAGTTAGACTTCCGCCTATATAGCTTGAATGAGCCTAAGGGCACATATACCCTCAGCTTGAATGAGCCTAAGGGCACATATACCCTCCAACCACGATAAGTTAGGCTAATGTGAAGGAGACCTAGAAATATGAAGTGATAGTCACATCCTACTCTAAGATCTGTGCTACTCGACAAGATTAACTATTACAATGTTAACTTCTTCTTCTTTGCGTTCGTTCTTTACGACCAATTTTAATCACTCTTTGTGATATGTTTGATCTTTGCCAAGAACGTGTATACGTTGCACATTGGTTTGGTAGGCCCCTAAACGCATAGACTTCTACACGTTTAGGACATGTGCATCCGATTTCAGCCAAACCTCCTTAGTCGCCTCTTACGACATACTTGGCAGGTAACAGTGGTTCCATTCTTTACACCCCAAATTTGGGCCCCGATAACCACTCGGGCGAACAATGTTAACTCTTTCGCTGCTACATACTTTCCGAAGGCTGAGCTAAAAATAGCTACTCTTTATTTCTAGGTCACAAACGTGAATGTACGCCTATAGCAGTGACAGTAGAAATGTATAGCGTGTTAACACGTCTTTATCCCACAGAGGAGAGATAATAACACACGTGTTAATGCGTCTTTAGAAGTGAATGGGAAAAACGTATATACACGTCCTTAGCAGCTAAAGGTAAGGAAACGTCATCAACAATGTCAAAACTTACACAACAAAACTGAGGGATAGAAACGAGCCACTATAATTAAATATACTCTACAGACAGGATCAACATGTCTTCCTCAATTTCTGGATCTAATACATAGCAATAAAAACATGATACACCCTGCTCTATTTTTTAATGAATAGATGCATTAATTTTGTACACAATTCTCAACTTTAAATATTATATTACTCAAGAGTCACGTTATATAGGAATGTCTACTCCATTTTCTTGCACCAAATTCCACAACGCCTATGTTGATCATATTTCATTTGAGGACTTGTTTGACTTAGTATTACGCATACTGTATGTTCATATTGTTTTTGTTATATTTGTATCTTCTGTTATTCAGTCATACAGTGCTAGATAGAGCCAATACTGACATAAGGATGCGAGTCGAGGATACTAAACAAACAGATAGACAATTGAGATCAGAACGAGAGTTATTCAGTACTACATACAACCAATACAGACATACGGATATGAGTCATGGACAGTAAATAAACAGATAGACAATTGAGATCAGAACGAGAGTTATTCAGTGCTATATACAACCAAGAGAGCTGATGTAGCGTAGTTGTTAGTGAACTCGCTTTGCAAGGCTGGTGGTCAGGGTTCAGCTCCCGCAATGCGCGTGGAATTTTTCCCGACCGCGACGGCTCTCAGGTCGACCCAGCCTCAACTGGGTACCAGACATTCTCTGGGAAAGTAAAGGCGGCAGGCGTGATGCTGACCACATCACCCATCGTGTGCCGACGGTCAATGAAAATACAGGCCTAACACTGCATTGACCTATATACCACGAGGTATGAAAGGGTTCCTTTATCTTTTTTTTTTACATACAACCAATACTGACATACGGATGCGAGTCATGGACAATAAACAAATACATTGGAAAAGCTCTGAGGGCCACATAGATGTGGTTTTACAGAAAAATGATAAGAATCCCATGGACTGCTAAAATGACTAATGTTGAGATGTTGAATGAGGTCAAGACGAAGAGAAAACTTATCAATATAAGACAGAGGCTGTCATCATTTTTCGGACATGTGATGATGAGGAGGGGAGGCTTAAAACACAATGTAGCAACCGGTAAAATTGAGGGTAGACGAGACAGAGGAAGATAGAGAGAGAAAATATTGGATAGCCTGACTTCATGGCACGGTAGTGCGTCAACATCTGAGTTGATAGCAAATACTAGAGACAGAGATTTGTGGAGATCCATGATCATCAACTCCAGCCGGCACGGCCCCTGACGATGATGATGATGGCGAGTATCTTCCGTATGTTAATACTAACTTGGTTGCACTGTCATGTTTTACATACAAGTGAGAGTTGGAAAATGATTAAAGATATAGAAAGTTGGATGTATTTGAAAATAGATGTCTGCGAAAAATAATGAAAATAAAATGGGAACAATTCAATAGAAGTGATGAAATCAGAGAAATGTCTGGTCAACCACTAGTGACAACTGTTATAAGAAGAAGAAGATTGAGATATGTTGATGTGCTGGCCTACGTGTAGGCGCATAACTGGCACAACGTACAATCGCTCTTAGATCCCATTTTTTTTTTAATTAATTTTTTTCCTATCCAGAAGCACTTGCGCTGAAAGCTCTACGACTCGGTGTCATGGACATCGTAACCCTTCGGCTCGGTGCCACGAACACCGTAAATCTGGGGAACCTGTAGCTTTTCTGCCAGTCCGCGGAGTTGAACCCGCACTTACAGAGGACTAGCCACCCGTGGTCCAACGCGCTACGAACACGCTGGGCACGCGGGCGTTAGATCCCATAAATCCTTAGGGAAAGCTCAACCAAGTAAATCAAAAGCTGGCTGAAACCGGATGGGCGGGCCTAGTCACCATGGGCGCATAATCGACCCAACGTAGATCACTCCGTTCTTGTCAAAGGACCAATTATATATCAGAAAAAGAATGATAAAATTGGCCGTGAAGAACGATCGAAAAGAAGAAGAAGATCCCACAAATTACATATCGACCATATGTGGAAGAAGAAGAAGAAGATCAATGACAGAGTGATTAATAGATCTCATGACAGTAAGGTCTATCGACGATTTACTACGTTCACACAGAATAGCAGCAAGTGTTATCACAATTGAAATCTTCCAGACAAGCATTTCCCAAAGTGGTGGTACCGCCCCAGTATGCGCTGAAGCGTTCTTGGGGACGATAGTGGCTTCAGAAGAATTTTGGGGTGTTCAGGCAATTAGGGGTGGGTGGCTCCTTAAAGAAGAAATTAATAATATATATTTTAAAATAAATTATTTTCGTGATTTTGCGATTGAATAATCATTTAAAATTTGAATTCTGTATTTTAATTCATCTTATGCCCATCTTACACGATCTATTTTTTCATCACATTTCTATTTCATGCATATAATCATTTGAAAATTGACCATGTATCACAGAAATATATATCGATTTTCTATGTCAAAGAGAAAATATTTAGCATGTATATATAAACTTTTATAATGTGGAGGGGGCGGTACATAGTTTATGTCGTGCAAAGTGGGCGGTGGGCTGAAAAAGTTTGAGAATCTATGTTCTAGACCATAGATTCCCAAACTTTTTCTGTTGATCGTCCACTTTGCACGACATAAACTTTGTACCGCCCCCTCCACATTATAACAGATTGCCAACGCCCCCCTCCCACATATATAATAATAATAATTCCTCTCGTACCGTTATACGTTACATAGGGCCTGCAAGTAATTTCTCCATACCGCTCTATCCTGGGCAACTCGCGCAATCTCCTCCATGGAACTGAGACCGATATTTCCTGCCTCTCTCAGCAAAGTTCGCTTCAGGGTCTCCTTAGGTCGACCTCTCTTTCTTGAACCCTTTGCATCCCACTTCAATGCCTGCTTTGATATTCGTTGATCATTTCTCCTCAAGGTGGGCCCAACATATCTCCATCTTCTCTTTCTTATAACAGTTGTCACTAGTGGTTGACCAGACATGTCTCTGATTTCATCACTTCTCCTGAATTCGTTCCATTTTATATTCATTATTTTTCGCAGACATCTATTTTCAAATACATTCAACTTGCTTTCTATATCTTTAGTCATTTTCAACTCTCGCTGACGTATGTTAGGATTGATACAACATTTGAATTGAAAATTCGTAATTTAGTTTTAATACTATATAACTTGCAGTTCCATATTTTATTTAGACTTTTAAAAGCTGATGTTGCTTTGCCAATTCGTATCATAATTTCTTTTTAACATTTCCTGTGCAATCAAAATTGCTACCCAAATAGGTGAACTGCTCTGTTATTTTTATCATTTTAGATTCCAGTGTGATATCTGCATTACTTGCCATAGGCGTCTTCATTATATTTGTTTTTCATAGCTTATCTGCAGTCCAACTTTTGATGCTATAGATGACAAGTTGTCTGTTTTTCTTTGCATATCTTGGTTGTTTCTACTTAACAAGGCAATATCATCTGCAAAATCCAAATCTTCTAGTTGACTATTTTCTACCCAATCGATGCCAGTTTCGCCTCTGCAACATTTTCGCATCACCCAGTCAATGGCCACTCCAAACAATAGCGGAGATAGAATACAGCCTTGCTTTACTCCGGTTTCAACCATAAACCAGTCGCTGTGTCCACCCATCAGTGCGAACTGCACACTGTGAACCATCATAGAGGCTTTTAATAATGTTTATTATTTTGTCTGGTATTCCATAGCATCTCAGAATATTCCACAGAGAGATTCTGTGTAGACTATCAAAGGCTTTATATATACATGCTCTATTTTCTCTTTGACCAAGAAAATTGATATATTTCTGTAATACATGGTCAACTTTTAAATGATTATATGCATGAAATAGAAAATTGATGAAAAAATGGATCGTGTAAGACGGGCACACGATAAATTAAAATGCAGAATTCAATTTTTTTTAATGATTATTCTATCGCAAAATCACGAAAATAATTTTTTTTTTTATATTTATTATTAATTTAATCTTTAAGGAGCCACCGACCACTAATCGCCTGAACACCCCCAAATTCTTCTGAACCACTATCACCCCCAAGAAGGCCTCAGCGCCCACGGGGGCGGTACCGCCCACATTGGGAAACGCTGTCCTAGACAAATCTGACTTCACACAAATGAAATTTGGTGATATCTCTTCAGAAGTGAGATTTATCGTTTAGTCTACACTAGAGATACATGTCCTGATATGGGACACCCATTCCAAGAGGTTTTTTTTTAGATTCTTTTCAATTCGTTAAGGGTTTCATAAAACTGGATTCTGTCGTGTTGGTAAATGTGAAGATTTATCTAGACTCTCTTCGTGTCCCATTTAACACTTAAGCTTCCACAAAAGATTTTCATTGTTGTCGTTCTGCCGCCTTCCTACAAATTGTTTCCCACGTCAAGGGTCTCTGATATGTAGAGGTTAGGCGGTCGCTTCTCGCTCCACTCCCTCGTAGAGTCATTCGGGTATTTTTCCAGAGATCCCTGATCTCATGTAGGTTAGATCGAGGTCCTAGTCCTTTCGTAGACAGATGATAAAATATACGTCCCGTCAGTGGCGGCTCGTGCTCATATTTATTGGTGGGGCCAGACACACATTTTCGGAAAAATCATGGTGTTAGGTTAGGTTATATTTTAATTATAAAATAATAAATATACGTTACACATTATTTTTGGTGGGTCCGGCCCCACTGGCCCTTAATGACGAGCCGCCACTGCGTCCTGTGTTCAAGTTGAGGACGAAAAACAACACTTGACAGTTCAAAATCGAGAAGAGCAAACAGAAAAGTCGTTGCCCGGGTTCAATTCATTAGAAAGATTAAAAAATAAAATTCCTATAAAAATATTTTCAGCATCTTCCAAATTACACCAAGAATCCTCGCCGGTGCTACGGATTACACTGAGGTCTTGCGCTGCAGCTGAGATCTTCCTGTGTAAGAAAGAGATCGGAGCACACATGGTTACTCATCGAAGTGCAACCATGCCACAATATTTTATCTCTCTTTACACATTTTTTCCTGTTTTCTTTGGACGTCCGTGCCTTCTTCCCCATCCGCTGACCATCGGGGAACTGTTCTAACCAATGTTCCTACCGTTAATGCTTATTGTGAATTTCAGTTCGTTAAGATAAAGTTAGATATGAATATTGAAGGATGAAGGGAAGCGTATTAAAAATCGTGAACATTCAAAATTCCTAGAGGTTCGAAGGGGAACAAGATCCCCAAGTAAAGACTTAAGACATTTTGTAGTTGATTGATGATCTGATTTATTAATAAGACAATCATCACTGCACTTCGGTGAGTAACCATGTGTGCTCCAATCTCTTTCTTACACAGGAAGATCTCAGCAGTAGTGCACGAACTCCATAGCACCGGCGAAGGTCCCCATTGTAATTTTTGAAGATATGTTTGTAAGAATGTTATTTAAAATATTTTCGAATGAATTTTTCCCGGGCAGGGGCTTTCCATCCTGCTCTCCTCGATTTTGAACTGCAATGGGTTCTTTTACGTGCTCAAATTGAACATGGTACCCCCGGGAAGACAGATCTCGTCAGCAGGGGACTGCAACTGTCTAGAGAACAACCTCAAAAAAAGATGTCCTCAGAAACGGAATGTGTCAGCCATTATTGGCGGGAGGAATCGACACATACGAACAACTCAAATGGCCATGCAATGGCCATGCGAACACGTACCTACATTTTATCGCCCGTCTCCGATATGACTAGGAACTCGATCTCACCTACACTGAGATCAGGGATCTCTGGAAAAATATCCGTATGGCTTCACGAGGGAGCGAACCTGGTACCCTTAGCACGAGAGAAGAGCACTAAACCTATATGCGACAGAGCACCCACCCCCATCCCTCTAGTAGTCGACACCTATAATTTTTGGCTCAAGCTGGCCTCGACCCTGATATATATACGGCACGCATGCAAGCACTAGCGTAGCGTGTTATCACCGTCACTATCTCTGTCCCCAGACAGACTAATTTAATGAAGCTGCATATTTAAAAAATTATAGCCAGACAGTCAAGAGGGTAAA
The DNA here is from genome assembly GCA_020796225.1 of Arion vulgaris. NCBI lineage: Eukaryota > Metazoa > Mollusca > Gastropoda > Stylommatophora > Arionidae > Arion > Arion vulgaris. Next base: position 10,985,036 of record CM036769.1, read on the forward strand.
CAAAAATCAAACACAGCACAAACTAACCGATAAATGAATACTTTTTCATCTTCTAACGCTCCATATCGACGACCACTTGTTAACCACTCCTTTTGATTTGTATGTGATCTGAGCCTAAAAGCGATTGTACGTTGTGCCAGTTATGCGCTTACAACTAGACCAGCACATCAGATTTCTGTGATGCTTCTTATTTACTAGGGTTGCTTCCCTAGGTCCTACATCAGTCGCCTCTTACGACATGCCTTGAACGTTGCAGTGGTACTATTCTGTGCTTCCCTTGTGGGGCCCCCGGGACCACACGGGCGAAATAGTTAAGGAAAGATGAACAACAGAAAAGTTTGAGATAATTCTGCAACTAAAACACGAACGTAGTCATTTTGGTAAATAGCCGGGTAGACAGACGGACATAATTTAGGACTGGACGTCTAGATGCTATAAATTATTCAAACAAATAAACAAACAGAAAGCTAGACTGACTGGCAGGAAGACAGACAATTAGAGAAGCAGACAGAGGTTTGAAGGTGAAGTCGGAAAATGACAATTTAGCCAGACAGACAGACTGATCAAAGTAGAGAATGAGAAACAGAACGAGGTAATTAGAAGAAGATCGGAACACATAAATGTAGCCAAACAGTCAAGCGGATAGGATAACAGATATGCGGATCTAGAGAGAGAGAGAGATAGGACCATCATCATTGCACTTCGGTGAGTAACCATATGTGCTCCAATCTCTTTCTTACATAGAAAGATATCCGCGGCAGTGCAAGAAAACTCCAGCGAGCTAGGGTCACCAATGTAATTTTTAATGGTGAAGATATGTTTCGGAATGTTTTTTTAATCTTTTCTAATGAATTTTGCCCGGGCAGCGGTTTTCCAGCCTGCTCTTCTCGATTATTAACTGCCAAGGGTTCTTTTACGTGCTCAAATTGAACACGAGACCTACGTTTTATCGTCCGTCTCCGATAGGACTAGGAACTCGATTTCACCCACGTGGAGATTAGGGATCTCTGGAAATATACCCTGCTGGCTCCACGAGGGAGCGAACCGAGTAACTTTGAAACGAGAAGCGAGCACCTAAACTCTACGCCACAAAGACCTCTATAGAGAGATAGAGAGAGAGAGAAAAAAAGAGAGAGAAGTGCCGTAGAGATGAAACCTGGAAAGCAGGTGATTGAAAGACAGACTGAAATGAGAGACAAACAAATGGATGCCGGACAAGGATTGTGTTGAGAAATTTAAAATATGGTTTTCTTTTAACTAGCACGCTGTATGATCGTACGTATTCTTATCCCCTTCTCATGGAGCATAGGGCGTCAACAGTTTTCCTCCACTTTACCCGATCTCTGGCCGTTTTCTCTATGGCTTTCTATGGTCATCTGGGAAACCGCCACTTCCTCAAGGAGACTCCGTCTCCAGGTCTGTTTAGGGTATTCCCATTTCCCGCTTTCCCTGCGAATCCCACTCTAGTGTGTGTCTCTAGTTGCACTCGACTGTGTCTTTCACAAGGTATGTCGGACCCACGGTCATTTTTTCCTCCTTATCTGGGTCATCAAGGGTTCCAGAGGTCTTTGTTTGGTGCTCTGTCCCACCATCTCAGACTGAGAATCCGTCAAAGAGATTTCTTGATAAAAGTCCGAATCTTTTTTTTGGGAGGGTTATGTGTAGAGATTCTTTGCCTTTCGAGCCATACTTCTTCTTCTAAATTCTCTCCATATCGTACACTTGTTAACTACTCTGTGTCATATGTATGTGATCTGAGCCTAAGGGCGATTTACGTTATACCAGTTATGCGCCTACAAGTAGACTACGATGCTTTTTATTTACTAGGTAGCTTTCCTAGGTCCTACATCAGTCGCCTCTTACGACATGCCTTATAGGTCACAGTGGTACTATTCTTTGCTGTCTTTGCGGGCCCCGGTACTATACGGACACGAGTCATACAACAATACGGATTTCACATTTTATCTGAATATCCTAAGCTTTATTTTAGTAGAGATGGTAATAGATTTTCACACTTCGTACAGTACAGCAAAGACTTGTCTCAGGCTTTCCTAATACTGACGTTAACGTCATCATATGTACCTCCTGGTTGGCTAATCCTTCGCCTCCAATAACATAAGGCCAGCGAGTTCAGGTACAAATTCTAGGAAATAAGACTACAACTGTCGCGTGATCCTCGCATTCCAATATTTTTGTATAAAACTATATCTCTCTCTCTCTCTCTCTCTCTCTCTCGCGATCACATAAAAGGCCGATGTACCAGATCTCTCCATAAATTCATTCATGTGAAAATCTAATTCATACAACATTAGCATGGGTGAGTTTCATCACATCTTCAGCGCCATTTGGAGCTCTGGTTCTTTTCCTTCGGCGATGTGTCCGGATTCAGCCAGCGTTTAATGGGTTCGCTCTCCGTTAGCCTTTGGCTGTCCCCAGCTGACTTGCAAGGCAGCAGGTTAACTTCTACACATTTAGAACACGTGCATTCGATTTCAGTCAAACCTCCTTAATCGCCTCTTACGACATGCGTGGCTGGTAACAGTGATTCTATTCTTTACACCACAAATTTGGGCCCCGGTAACAACTCGGGCGGAGACTAATTCACTTTTAAAAACAGCACAACACGCTAATTCGGTGTTATATTTTCTCTCTCTCTCTCTCTTTGCCTTTTTAGCCCAGATTGGGGCATAGGCGCTCAACCAACTCATGCCAAGTCTTCCTATCTCTAGCTATCTCCTGCAGCTCCTCCAAGCTCTTCTTTATATTGTTGATCTCGGCCTCCAAATCTCGTCTCCATGTATTTCTTGGCCTCCCCTTCTTTCGCTGTCCCTGCGGGTTCCAGGCAAGGACCCTTCTTGTTATATTCCCTCCGGTTTTCGCAAAGTGTGTCCTATCCAGCGCCAGCGTCTTTTTAACCTGTTCGTTCACTGGAATCTGTCTTGGTGTTATATTATGTTACAAATTAAGTTTAAAGCTAAGTAATATCAGTATTATTAACATTTTTCATCAATATAACCATGAACGCAATGAATTGAGTAAAATTGCAAAAAAAACTTATAGTATTCTATCAAACATATACAAAACCCAGCCCCCATTAAACAGGAATTATCTCTTCCCCGTCTGAGCTAGTCGACTTTATGTTGCTGGCTGCCACGGCTAATCCTACTGCCAATTGTAGACAACAAACTCATCACCATTGTCATGATTATTATTATTTCAATATTCATTTTTTGCTTGCTTATGTAATATGGATGTCTTTATCCAGAATCGCACATTTACTCAGTATTACCGCAGCCTCCCCACAGTTTTCTCCAGATCTGATCTAATCCGACCTGATCACCTTAGATGTACAGGTTTCCATACAACGCCTTTAATTGAGAATAGTAATCTGTCAGTGTGTTGCCTCGGCTCACAAGGGGAGCAAAGAATAGTAACACTGCGACCTACAAAGCATGTCGAAAGAGGCGACTGAGGTAGGGGATTAAGAAAGCTACCCTAGTAAATAAAAAACGTCACAGAAATCGGATATCCTAGCCTACTTGCAGGCGCTTAATCTGCACAACGTATGATCGCTCTTAGACTCGGATCTCATACAAATCACAAAGAACGGTTAACAAGTGGTCCATACGGAGCATTCGAAGAAGAAGTAGCGAAAACAACGAACAAGGGAAATAACTTGTTCAATCTGAGCATGTTGAGCCAACATTGATTACTGTTCTTTCATTTAAATTATCGATATAGGGTAAATATCGATATAGGGTAGCTTGATAAAGGCCTTTTGGGCGAAACGTTGCTGTGTATTGTTATTGTTTTTGTATTTTGTAAAACTACAGTACTTTGTTTTAACATGTTTCACCATTGCATTTGAATGAGTATCGATTGAGACGTGACATCCAACAGCATTCATATAACGGAGACAAATGAGATCCTTCCTCAAAGTGATTTACTTTTTACAAAACCTTGACCGTTTCACACACTAAAAAGCTAATCCTTATCTTTTTCTTCTTCTTCTTCTTCTTCTTCTTCTTCTTCTTCTTCTTCTCTTGTCGTCACACTGTTACCGGGTTGTTGCCTAGCATCGGGGTTTTCTATGTTTGTCTTGCGCTGTTCTGGTGGCTTATGTGATTGTTATTTTTGCTCTTTGACAGGATTCTGCTATGCCATCTATCCATCTTTTTCGTGGTCTTCCTCTCGCTTTCTTTCCTGATGTTCTATTGTAGAAGACTATGTATGCTGTGGAGTTTGGGTACATTCTTATCTTTTTTTAAAAATCTTTTCTCTCATTCTGTTTTGCCTCACAGCGTCAGGATAAGAATAGATTTATAGAACGGGTTTTCGTATGCGCTTCATAAACTTTGTTATTTCTGATGTTCACCTTTTACGTGGACGACCTTTTGCTTTGTATCCACTGTATCCACTGTATCCACTGTATCCACTGTATCCACTGTATCGAGTTCGAAACTTTCCTACAGCAACCCCCACATAAAATCAGAATTTACGAATCGATGACACAGTATCAGTTCTGAGTCATATGATATATAGAGTCAGGGATAGAGTCAGGGATAGAGTCAGTGATAGAGTCAGTGATAGAGTCAGAGACAGAGTCAGGGATAGTCAGAGATAGAGTCAGGGATTGAATCAGGGATATAGACAATTATAGAGTCAGGGATAGAGTCAGTTATAGCGGCAAGGATAGTCAGGGATAGAGTCGTGGATACAGTCAGGGATAGAGTCAATGTTAGAGTCAGGGATAGAGTCAATGTTAGAGTCAGGGATAGAGTCAATGTTAGAGTCAGGGATAGAGTCAGAGATAGAGTATGGGATAGAGTTAAGTTTAGAGTCAGGGGTAGAGTCAGGAATATAGTCAGGAGTAGAGTCATAGATAGAATCAGGGATAGAGTCAGGAGTAGAGTCAGATATAGAGTCAGGGATAGAGTCAGGGGTAGTCAGGGATATAGTCAGGAGTAGTCAGAGATAGAGTCAGAGATAGAGTCGGCGATAGAGTCAGGGAAAGAGTCAGGTATAGAGTCAGGGATATAGTCAAGTGTAGAGTCAGCGATAGAGTCAGGGGTAGTCAGGGATATAGTCAGGAGTAGAGTCAGAGATAGAGTCAGGGGTAGAGTCAGGGATAGAGTCAGGGATAGAGTCAGGGATAGAGTCAGGGATAGAGTCTGGGATAGAGTCCGGGATAGAATCTGGGATAGAGTCTGGGATAGAGTCTGGGATAGAGTCTGGGATCGAGTCTGGGATCGAGTCTGGGATCGAGTCTGGGATCGAGTCTGGGATCGAGTCTGGGATCGAGTCAAGTGTGGAATTGAACCTGGAACACTAGCCTAAAAAGCGAGTGCCCTAACAACTACGCTACTGCGGCTCTCTCAATTACACAGTGGGTGTGGAATGTTTGCCCGACTCTCAAGTCGGCCTAGTCTCAGTTGGGTGCTTGGAAAAGCACTGGGAAGTCAAGACAGCCTGCGAGATATTGGCCACATCATCCATCGCGTGTAGACGGTCAGAGAAAAATACGGTCCTACCACCGTATTATCCTTAATGCCCCTAGGTATGACAAATGGTTTCTTTTCTTTTCATTTTTCTCTGAAGATCTGTGGGTAAGTGCAGTAGGATTGAAAGACAATTGTCTATTCCCAGGTGGAAGATGTAGTTGGCTGTCCGCTCTTGTCGTTAAGCGTAGGGATGGGAGCTTTAATTGCGTTCTAGGGCTAGATGAGTCGCCCTTGTTGTGTTGTATCCGTGTTTATGTAGTGTGGTCTTGATATTGTCTATCCATCTTTTTCTTGGTCTTCCCTTAAGTCTAGTACCGGATCTCTTTTTATTGTATGCTGTTATTGGTGGTTGGTTGTTGGTTGGAAGACAATCCCGGTCCAAAAACTGTGCTCTGAAAACTGATATACCTGGTGGAAGGGTACGTATATCGCAGCCTCGCTATAAATTATGATACAACTTAACAAATACTTTTCTCAATGCATTAGAAGAAGAGCAGAAGTCTCTGTGGCGTAGAGTTTAAATGTTCGTCTCCCGTACCAAATGTAGCAGGTTCGCTCCCACGTGGAGCCATCTGGGTATTTTTCCAGCTATCCCTGATCTAAGTGTTGGTGATATCACGTTCCTAGTCATATCGGAGACGGACGATAAAACGCAGGTCCCGTGTTCAATTTGAGCACGTAAAAGAATCATTAGCAGTTCAAAATCGAAAAGAGCAGGCTGGAAAGCCGCTGCCTGTGCAAAATTAATTAGAAAAATAATTTTTTAATGTTTACAAAAATATCTTCACCATCTTAAAAATTGCATAATGGGCCCTCGTCAGTGTTACGGAGTTCGTGCTCTGCAGCTGAGATATTCCTGTGTAAGAAAGAGATTGGAGCACACATGGTTACTCAACGAAGTGCAGTTATGATGATCCTATCAATCAATCGAGAGCCGCTGTAGCGTAGTTGTTAGTGAACTCGCTTCGCAATGCTGGTGGTCTGGGTTCAGCTCCTGCAAAGCGCGTGGAATTTTTCCCGACCGCGACGTCTCTCAGGTCGACCCAGCCTCAACTGGGTACCAAAAATGCTCTGGGAAAGTAAAGGCGGCCTTCGTGATGCTGACCACATCACCCATAGTGTGCCGACGGTCAATGAAAATACAGGCCTAACACTGTATTGACCTATATACCACGAGGTATGAAAGGGTTCCTTTTTTCCTTTTATCAATCAATCAATCAGTCAGAACAATAAGCATACTTATGACACTGTTAGTTATATTAAAACACAAAGTTAGATAGTGTTACAGATCACAACAATTAACACTGACGACGTTTCGATTAAAAGGTCTTTATCAAGAAAAGTATACAAACACATCGTAATACTGACCATTTTTTAATGCCCTATGAAGACAATCTGTTGAACATACATTACATATGACAACAATATTGTTTAATAAGTATGAGGTATATTACTGTATGAACATCATTTTGGACATCAAATGTATCTTTTGTTTGTGTCTGTCGTTAGCGTATATCTCCAGCTAGCGTGGTAGCTATAGTTCGTTCCAAAATTCGTGAACACACTAAGGTTTAATTTGTACGAAATCTACCTGATGGATAACAGTAATTTTGTGCATGCAGTCTTATATACCTCACAACCTTACGAATTCATGTTTAACTAATTAGTAGGTAGCTTAGTTGACGCAAAAGACGTTATATAATTTTGCATAAGTACAACCAAATGATAATCAAAGTTTGGAGTCTACAGTAATACGCAAATGGTGGCGAATGTTTGCAAAGGCGTATCCTATTACATATTATAAAAAGAAAGGTGACATAGTGAACAAATGATACCTTCCACTTCTATCAATTAAAGTAAATGTTGTGTGCATACGCCAATGACAGTCGTTAAGATACGTCGTGAACTGATTAATTCCACGGGATGCCCAATTTTCACTTGCAATGAATTGCATGTGGAGCACGTAAATGAGAAATTATATAAAAACTTCACTATCACACTGCTAAACTTCTACATGTATACCACATCAACATCGCTGTTATTTTACTAATAACGTATAATGAAAATCTTACAGCATTAAAGGTTTGGCTGCGCAAAAAATACTTTACGAAGGTCGTCAATGTTATCTATATAAAAATATAAAAATCAATAATTTCTGTCAAGTGGATGATTTTATATCGGTCGATAAGTATTATCCAAATATGGAAGAATGCAGTAGAACTATGAAGCAATGGTGAAACACGTAAAAACAAAGTACTGAAGTTTTACAAAATGCAAAAACAATAACAATATACAGCAACGCTTCGAAGAAAATGTCTTTATCAAGCAAAAGATACAAAAGATGTGAAGAATTTCACCTCTCTCACAACACACAACATGTAGAGTCAAACAACAAATCCCTAACGGCCCTAAAATTAAAATATGTGACTAAAAACGAATAACGAAATAAATGCAAAAACTAGATGTGGAAAAAGAAAATAAATAATACAAATCAAATATGTATATATGTAACCTATAAACAATTAACCACCAAGAACAGCCTTACGAACATGAATATCAACTTACAAAGTGCCTTAAAACAAGCACATACAAGATCACTACGTCTTCCCTTCTCCCCTCCCTCTCAAACACTTCTATAAAGAAGTAAATGGTGGAAGAGAAGAAGAAGAAAAATATAGAGCAAGAGAACTGACAGTATTAAGAAGTATTGATTGATAAAGATGTTCACGAATTTTGGAACGGACTTTTTTTATAGAAGGTTTTTTTTTGTATGCTGTAGATTGTCACGGTCGTTATTGTCTATAGGGTTAAAGGTCTATTGTCAAAGTCTACAGGGTTAAAGGTCTAATGTCAAAGTCTACAGGGTTAAAGGTCTAATGTCAGAGGATTTACTTCATTACATCGGGTTTTAAGACATATAGCTCGGTCCCTCTTCACAGAAGTGGCACGTCACATGTCGAGATTATTGCACAAAGCAAAAACTTCGCATCTCTGGCAAAAATCGTTGGGGTCTCTGGAAAAAATGCACTTGTGAACAAAACAGCGTGGTTCAAATTCCTTATATCTGAGCATGGTCTGCCTTAGAGCCCTCTTCACTTCCGAAAGTTCACAGAACAACACGTTTTGGAGCAAGCAGCTATTGTCCATTCTTCTTTCATGTATAGTGTAAAATACTATTTTTTCTTCTTTGAATTTCGCCTCCATGGAGGCATAGACCCTCAACCAAGATCTTGCCAGCTCTCATGCGCTTGGTTGTGTTTTTTATAGCTAAGTATTTTTACAGGGTGGGTAGCGAATCCCTCTCCAGTAAAATACTATACTATTACGTTAAATTTAATATATAATATACAATGTGATTTTACTAACTTCTATCACAACGATATAAAATGTCCAATTTTTCATCAATATTCACATTAATTATCATATACAACAATATCAAGGGAGGTGTGATGAATATACTCAGGGACACCCGGAGTGACAGAGTAACAAATATATTAATTAATGAAGTATTGAAACATTAAGGGGCTCCTATTATAATTACTCCTTTTGATCAGAAATCCACCAATACCAACACAAGACAACTGCTATAGTCTTGTTTTTCTTTTCTCCAATTCTGTTTTGTCTCACACGCAGAGTCAGGATAAGAAGAGATTTCTTGGCTGAAATCGGATGCACATGTCCTAAACGTGTAGAAATCTATGCGTTTAGGGCCTACCAAACCAATGTGCAACGTATACACGTTCTTGACAAAGATCAAACATATCACAAAGAGTGATTAAAATTGGTTGTAAAGAACGAACGCGAAGAAGAAGAAGAAGAAATTTCTAGAACGGGCTTTTGTGCCATCGCCATCTTCGTAAACAGTGTCTTTCGTTGCCTCTGTTAGTTTTGACGTCCACCTTTTTCGTGGGCAGCCTTTTGCTTGGTATCCAATGTACCTGAGCTACTATATAATGAGCAGATTATAACAAGTTGTCATTCTGCGTCGCAGAACATGACACAATGGACTCCGCAGCCATATGTATACAAAATTCAAGATTGACAATTCAGCCGTGTGTACATGTGGACAGGCACATCAGACTGCAGAGCACATACTTGTAGAGCCAGCCTGCCCCGAATATGATATACTGAGACAAACTCACTGGCCCAGTGAAACAGCACTAGACAGAAAACTACACGGGCCTCTTCTTTGTGAGCTACAAAAGACAGTGAAGTTTATACAAGAGACAACATTGAATATAACGACAATATTTCAAGCGAACGAAAGGAAGAAATGATCTCAAGAGGCTTACGTAGATATACTGTCCTAGTCATGCGGATGTTTGCGGCAATGAGAAAGCGGCCAGGCTTGAAATCATCAGTATTGATTGTCAGGGAGTTGAGAATGGATAAGGGTATTGTTCTTTGGGCTCTTCATGACTGCTTGTTGAATGAAGGCACTAAAATAAATGTTGAATCTATCCAGCGATTTAAGGAGTTTGGAGTTACCCGTTGTACAAGTAGGACTGGATGCCTTAGAGGCAGAGTGAGGAGTGTGCTTAAGAAGCGAATAACGGGAACCATCAGTATGCATGCTCTTAGACATATGATGGGGGAGACTGGAGCACCTATGGGTCTGTCGGGAGTGCAACGACGTCGGTTCAGTAACCAATAACCAGTTGCCCTTATCCTCCAACACTGCCTAAGATGTCTGAGTCACCTGACCCGACTGGATGATGGCAGAATCCCCAAGAATATTCTAAATGGGAACTGGCTTTGGGCAAAAGAAAAGTGTGTGTACTCTTACTTCGTTGCAAAGATATATGCAAACGTGATTTTAAGGCGCGTTGATATGAATATACAAGACTGGAAGGAGCTCGCAGGGACATGTCCAGCCGAAGACATCCTCTGAAAATGAGTTTGAGAAAGATGGAAGCCAGACTAAGATAACTTGCTGACATAAAACGTGCCAGGGGAAAGTAGATATGAAACCATCCATTGGCGTTCCATCCATTATTTATCAATTCTATCAAGAAAATCATCATCATCACAGCAATATACAAGTATCGTAGATTGAATATTAAAGATATTAACACAACGATAAACATGTCAGCAAAACACTATCAATACAGGTTTCTAATGGCGTTTTCTAATGTTCTAAATCTAGAGCTACATTGACAGTCCGCTTTACTTCTTTTGTTGTCACACTGCTACCGGGTTTTAGCTTAGTTCTGTAGTTGTCTTGCGGTTCTCAGATGGTTGAGAGATTAATTTCTGCAATCTGTTGGTATGATTCTAACATAACATCTATCCATATTTTCTCTGATCTTTCCTTCGCCGTTCACCCAGAGATTCTGATGTCAAATCTTTTCACGGTTTATGAATATAAAATTAATTAATTTAATTAGTTAGGCTGGTCACAGAAATAACAGATTCCATGTAAAGAAGAACACATAAGAACCCGTTCTAAAAATCTCTTTTCATCATGAAGCTGTGATGTACAACATGACTAAAGTAAAGAAGAAGCTCTAATGCCAATCTCTTTGTAAACAGTGTTGTCTTGCTGCTTTCTTTATCTGTGATTTAATGGTCAAGATAAGTGGTCAAAGAATTGTATTCTCTTTTTCTTTCGATGTAATTGAAACACGGTTCTTGTTCTTCTAACCTTCTCTCTGATACTGATGCTTGTGTCTATTCTTGTGTTGTTGGTGAACTTTCTGAGACCGTGAATTTCACATGAGGTTAATTTCTATATCAGTGCTTTATTGATTTTATATATTAACAAAATTGTGAGTGTCTGTAGCTTAAGTGGTAGTGAGCTTCATCACAATCTAACAGACCCTGGTTCAAACTTCGCGGCGGGCATGTTTGGAAGCAAATTAGTCCCTTGGATTTTTTAACGTTAAAATAGACCTCGCCGTTCAGAAATCACTGAAAAACTAATGAACGTATAAATGGTGCCTAGAAAATCGACGACTCGTTTACTGTGGTTGATGGCTAAGTCCTGTTAAGGATATGCCCCGGTTTTCATTTTTTCATATTAAGTAATCTATCTATCTATTCTTTCTCTACCTCTGTTTTGTCTTATAGCGTCAGGTCCAAAAAAAGAGGCACCTTGGGCTAGTCTTGTACTAAATTGTACATAATTTCACATGGGTTATTTTCTATGTCTCTGATTTATTCATCTTATATATTAAGTAATATGTCTATCTATGTATATACTATACATGTATTGCCTTTCGGCATCAACTCGAAAAAGAGGCAACTGTAGCGAGCATTGTATTTAAATGTACAATGCACAATTTGGTGCCTCGGGTATTCTGTTGATGCATCTTTTACGTGGTTGCCATTGATCCTAGTGTAGGTGAGATCGTGTTCCTAGACCTGTCGGGTAGAACGACAAAACGCAGGCCCCGTGTTCAATTTGAGCACCTAAAACAACCTTTATCAGTTCACGATCGAGAAGAGCATGCTGAAAATCCGCTACCTGAGAAAAATTCATTTGTAAAAAAATTGTAAAAAATAAAATTCCTATATAAATATCTTCACCATCTTCAAAATTAAATTGGAGAAATTCGTCGGTGCTACGGAATTCATGCGCTGCACCTGAGATCTTTCTATGTAAGAAAGAGATCGGAGCACACATGGTTACTCACCGAAGTGCAATGATGATGGTCCTATCAATCAATCAATCCATAATAACTAATATCTAGACAGACACATTCTATCTCCCTGGCTAAAATTCTCAACTAACAAGTTTCACAAACTGTTCTTGTATTTGTAGAAATGTTCGTTTCGTTGAACAACTTGTAATGTGAACCGCCTTCGGATGCAGGCAGATGTTCTGGTTTATTATATGTTGTAAGATAATGTTGAAAGTCTTCCTTTTTGTAAGATTTGTTGGAATCTTTGTTGCAGGTATCGTCTTTGCGTAGATTAGCAACTTCATGATGGACTGAAACACACATAAAAAAAAACACGTAATAATGAGTTGTGTACCTTGTTTTGTTTCAAATTTGTGAGTTGTGTACCTTGTTTTATTTACAATGTGCGAGTTGTGTACCTTGTTTTTTGTTTTTTTCAATTTGCGAGTTGTGTACCTTGGGGTTTTTTTTGCAATTTTGAGTTGTGTACCTTGTTTTATTTACAATGTGTGAGTTGTGTACCTTGTTTTATTTGCAATGTGCGAGTTGTGTACCTTGTTCTTTTTTTTTTTGCATTGTGAGAGTTGCGTACTTTTAAAAAATTTGCAATGTGAGTTTCGTGCCTTGTTTTTGCTTCAAATTTCTTTAAGTGTGGTTCTAATAGAACTATTACAAATCTCTTGATATGCTAATAACAACAAACTCATTAGGATGTGATGAAAGACGACTGTAGGTTCAATGTTTATATGTGCAACTTATTTTTTTTTTTTTTATATATATATAAAACTGGATTCTCCGAAAGGAGTTAGTTATTTTTTTTCATGTTTGTTGGCCTACACGTTCTTAAATAACCAAAATAAGGTTCACCTTAGGTTAAAAGGGCGTGCCTAGGCTTAAAGGGACTTTAATCCCTTACATGACCAACAAAGAATTATATGTACAACAAGCTAAAAAATAGTACATTTTATTTGTATAATTGAACATCATGTGGGTCTCGGCTTATGACAAGTCTGGAACACTGGGACCTCGATTTATGAAAACTGAAACAAAGGATTCTCGATTTGTGAAAATTGAAACAAAGGGACTGCTTCTTCTTCTTCAAACGCCCCATATCGACTACCTGTTACCCAGTCTGTGTAATTTGTATGTGCTCTGAGCCTAAGAGCGGTTGTAGGTTGTACCAGTTGTGCGCCTACAAGTAGGCCATCACATCCGATTTATGTTGTGCTCTTTACTTACTAGAGTAGCTTCCCTAGGTCCTACATTAGGCGCCTCTTACGACATGCCTTGTAGGTCGCAGTGGTACTATTCTTTGCTTCCTTACGGGCCCCGACAATACACATAACCAAAGGGACATCAGTTTGTGAAAACTGAAACCAAAAAATTCTCGATTTATGTAAAGTCTGGAACAAAAGATCTTGAACTTGGGAAACGTCTTCTTCTTCTTCTTCGCGTTCGTTCTTTACGACCAATTTTAATCACTCTTTGTGATATGTTTGATCTTTGTCAAGAACGTGTATACGTTGCACATTGGTTTGGTGGGCCCCTAAGCGCATAAGACTTCTACACGTTTAGGACACATGCATCCGATTTCAGCAAAACCTCCTTAGTCGCCTCTTACGACATGCGTGGTAGGTAACAGTGGTTCTATTCTTTACATCCCAAATTTGGGCCCCGGTAACCATTCGGGCGGGGAAACGTCTGAAACTACTGGTTTACATGATGCTTACCTAAATAAGGACAAAAATAAAATAAAACTGGAACAAGTGAAATGTTTCTTATATATAAAACATTCAAAAATGTATCCCTGGTAGCGTAGTAGTTAGTGCATAGGCTTATTATATGTACGATCTTGGTTTGACCACCAGCTGAATAAGAATTAGTAGACTGTAAGTATCAATACAGTAAATATAGAGGCGAAGGCCACAGTGTTCAGACTTAGAACGGGACACTGCGGTCTTAGAGCACACCTCCATAGAATAGGGCTCATGAACTCGGCTGTCTGCACATTTAGAGCACCAAAGCAGTCCCCAGAGCATATAATTTAGGTCGATCCAGCCTTTCTTGGGTCTCAGAGCAGTTTTGTGAAGAAATATCGACAGGTCTAACGTTGACCACACCGGCTATATTGTGAAGAAATAGCAACAGGTCTAACGTTGACCACACCGGCTATATTGGGAAGAAATGGCGACAGGTCTAACGTTGACCACATCGTCTATATTGTGAAGAAATGGCGACAGGTCTAACGTTGACCACACCGGCTATATTGTGCAGATGGTCAAGAATTTGTCTTCTACTTCTTCTTTTGTCGTCACACTGCTACCGGGTTGTTGCCCAGTGTCGTGGTTTTCTGTTTTTGTCTTGCGCTGTTCTGGTGGCTTGTGTGATTGTTATCTTTGCTCTTTCACAGGATTCTGCTACGCCATCTAACCATCTTTTCCGTGGTCTTCCTCTTGCCTTCTTTCCCGATGTTCTGTTGTAGAAGACTCCGTATACTGTGGAGTTTGGATGCATTCTTATTAAGTGGCCAAACCACTTCATTCTTTGTTTATCTATGTAATTCAAGCACGGTTTTGTGCCAACTTTCTTTCTTATGCTGATGTTGGTGATTCTGTCTTTTCTAGTGTTGTTGGTAACTTTTCGCAGGCAACGCATTTCACATGTAATTATTTTTGTGACTGCGCTTTGCTCAATGTCCATGTTTGGCTCTGGTAACACAAAGTAGGTATAAAATGCTGTTGATCATTTGTCTAACATAACTAAAATAATGCTTTCTTTTCTTTTATTTCTTTAATCATGTTTTGTCTCACAGCACCAGTGGGTTTCTGTGGTGTAGAGGTTGGGTGTTCGCATCTCGTTCCAAAAGTACACGGTTCCCTTCCTCGGGGAGCTATCTGGATATTTTTCCAAACATCCTTGATCTCAATGCAGGTGAGATAAAGTCCCTAGTCCTATCGGAGACGGACGATAAAACGTATGTCCCGTGTTCAATTTGAGCACGTAAAAGAACTCTTGACGGTTCAAATTCGAGAAAAGCAGGCTGGAAAGCCACTGCCCGAGCAAAATTCTGTTTATTTTTCAATTTAAAATTCCTACAAAATATCTTCACCGTCTTCAAAATGACATCAGTGATCCTCGCCGGACCTGTGGAGTTCGTTCCCTACCGTTGAGATCTTCCTGTGTAAGAAAATGTAAAAAAAAGATCAGAGCACACATGGTTACTCACCGAAGTGCAACGATGATGGTCACATCAATCAATCAATCAATCAATCAATCAATCATTTGAATAAGAAGAGATCTAGAGAACGGGCATTTGTTTGCAATTAGTACGTGATGTCTTTCACTGGCTTTGTTAGTTATGCATTCCTTCTTTTGCGTTGACGATCTTTTGTCTTCACTGAGATCATTACAAGAGACAGGAAGTGTTGACGATGGCTTAAAGTCCATTTTGAATGGGGGGAGATAGCATATGATTGAATATTACCTAAACAAGTTTTAATCAATCAAGTGCTATGCCTGCCGGCGTAGACGATCATGTCTCTCCACAACTCTCTCTACTTGGTGCAGTTAATTAGTTCTTCTTCTTCTGTGTTTGCTCGCTATGAATTCAGGTGTGGCCATGGCGCCTTGTGTGGCGTTTCTGACTGATTTTTGCGTGAAGGCGTGCTTACCGTTTTATTGGTTTTCTTGCCATACAGGCGGGCCTTCTCAGACTTTAGAGGTACATTAATCAGTTCTGGCGTCGATCTTTTGTCGAACCACGATATTAGACAGTCAAACATTATATCCCCCTGTCTTCCACGATCTCTCCTTCCCTGAATTTTACCTGTTGTCACCAAATGTTTTAATCCTACTCTTAACATTATATTCCCGACGAACCTCGATTGTCTAATTCTTATTCCTTTGATAATGTTTATTTATGTACAGGGCCCGTCTGCCCAGCGTGTTCGTAGCGCGTTGGACTACGGTGACTATCCCTCGTGTGTGCGGGTTCAATTCCGCGGGATGGCAGAAAAAGCCACAGATTCCCCAGATTTACGGTGTTCGTGGCACCGAACCGAAGGGTTACGATGTCCATGGCACAGAGCCGAAGAGCTGAAAAGCTCAAGTGCTTCTGAATCGGAAAAAAAAAATAAAAATTTATGTACAGGCATGATTTAAAACCTCATCATTTGCTTTCTTCGCTTCATCATAAATATTTCAGCATTCTTCTGTAAAACCACATCTCTGTTGCTTCCAGCAATCTTATTGATAGCTTGTTCATTGTCCATGATACGCTGTTATACATAATATTGGTTCAATATAGAACTGGAGTACTCTTTTCCACAGTCTCATTGATAGTGAATTCACGCATAATGCGTTTTCCATTTTCATAAAAGCTGCTTTCGCTTGAGGTTTTTTTTTAAAAACAAGTGTAAGTTTCACGATACATATATTCATTTATTCAAATATCTATCAACGTAGTATCGATACTTACTAATTCTTCGGTTCGATCTTCCCATTATGTATTCTGGAAAATATTCTGTAGAAAATAGAATTCAACATTTAAATTATACACTCATTACCACAAAAAATTCTTTAATATTTTTAAGTTTGTGGTTTTAACTCCTAGAATAGGACAGACTACTTGACAAACGATACAGCTATTATCTATTTTCTGACACTACACATATAATCAACGACAGTGGCGGATCGTGATCGTTTTTGTTGCAGGGGCCAGACACAGATTTTCGGAAAAAGCATGGTTTTGGGTTTGGTTATTTTTTAATGTATTAAATAATAAATGCACGTTACGCATTATTCTTGGTGGGACCCGGCCCCTCTGGCCCTTAATGACGAGCCGCCACTGATCAACAATATAAAGAAGAGTTGGAGGGAGCTGCAGGAAATAGCTAAAGATAGGAAGACTTGGCATGAGTTGGTTGAGGGCCTATGTCCCAATCCGGGCTAAAAAGACATGAGAGAGTTCAATCCCACATTCGACATTCCACACATGAGGAAATGAATTGGCCCTTCTACTTCTCGCACACTAACAACTATCAATGCAAAGGGATTTTAGCCATCTTTTATTACTATCTAAGAGTGTAAAGGGTATAGAGCCGAAGAATTGACTTCATGGCACCGGTAAACCACGAATCAAGGAGTTCACGGGCTCTACTGGTACTGTAATCTAATCATCGACATCGGAATTTTTTTTTTACTAATCAGACAGCATACTTAAGCTACTGGCACTGTGATCTAATTGCCGGCACCGGACTTTTAAAAAAAATATACAAACTAGACATATGTGATCTCGATCTCTCTCTCGATCACCACCCAGACCGATGTACCAGATCTTCCCATAAATTCAATTCATGTGGAAACCTGATTCATGCAGCTTTAGCATTGGTGTCTTTTACGTCACATTTTCAGCACCATTTGGAGATCTGGTGCTTATCTTTCGGCGATGTGTTCAGTTTCAGCCAGCGTTTACTCGGTTCGCTCTCCGTTCTGTAGCCATCTAGTGCTTTTTGCGGTGTGGGTAGCTAGCCCAACGCCCAATCTCCTTAGTCGCCTCTTACGACATGCGTGGCAGGTAACAGTGGTTCTATTCTTTACATCCCAATTTGGGCCCAGGTAACCACTCAGGCGAAGTTGAGATCTAATCACTGACAAAATGATTTTTTGTAAACCATTATCAGACAATTTACTGAAACTACTGGTACTGTGATCTAAACACCGACATAAGAATAAAAAGTAACACAAACATCTCACTGAAGCTACTGGTAATGTGATCTAAACACCGACATAAGTATGAAAAGTAACACAAACATCTCACTGAAGCTACTGGTACTGTGATCTAAACACCCACATAAGAATAAAAAGTAACACAAATCAAACATCTTACTGAAGCTACTGGTACTGTGATCTAAACACCGACATAAGAATGAAAAGTAACACAAATCAAACATCTTACTGAAGCTACTGGTACTGTGATCTAAACACCGACATAAGAATGAAAAGTAACACAAATCAAACATCTCACTGAACCTACTGGTACTGTGATCTAAACACCGACATAAGAATAAAAAGTAACACAAACATCTCTCTGAAGCTATTGGTAATGTGATCTAAACACCGACATAAGTATGAAAAGTAACACAAACATCTCACTGAAGCTAATGGTACTGTGATCTAAACACCGACATAAGTATGAAAAGTAACACAAACATCTCACTGAAGCTAATGGTACTGTGATCTAAACACCGACATAAGTATGAAAAGTAACACAAACATCTCTCTGAAGCTACTGGTACTGTGATCTAAACACCGACATAAGTATGAAAAGTAACACAAACATCTCTCTGAAGCTACTGGTACTGTGATCTAAACACCGATATAATAATGAAAAAAGATGCACAGAGTTCACTGAAGTTATTAGTGAAATAACTGTTATAACTGAAATAATATAGACAATGTTTAATAATGTAGAAGGAAGTGGAAATATTTAGGTCATGTTCTTAGATCAGACGAAAAGAGACTAAATCGACAAGTCCTTATGTGGTCACCAGTTGGGAAAAGAAAACATGGAAGACCAAAGACCACTCTTCGAAGAACCATCCAACAAGAAAGTAAACTATTGGGATGTAAAACCATACAAGATCTCCAACTGCTAGCAACGAACCGCATCACATGGAGATCTAAAACCTCTGCCCTATGTGCCGCCTTTGGACAGAAATGAACAAACTAATTAACTATAATAAATTACCTTGTTCGTGTTATTCTTGGAAAAGTTAGTATATTTAATACTTCTTTATATTTGGTCTAGTTGATGTATCTACTTATACCAGTTGTAATACAAAGTGATACTACTTGCTTGTGTTGTTAATACGATTGAAGCAGCTGTGAACGTTGGACTATTTATATAGGTCTAGAATTTTTACATTTATATAGTTCTTCCTTTTTACATTTATATGTATATTTATGTGAACACAACACAACAGACGGAGTTGTCATGGTTGGTTTTCCCGTTAATAATTTCCTACGTCAGGTCTAGCTATGGTGAATTCGCTCGATGCAGCATGAACTTTGGCCTAGAATAATAAACTGTTCTGGTGTTTGTTTAAATTCTGAAAGTTACAATTTTGCGATGTCATTTTCTCATCATATATCACGCCGGCTGGCGTAATCGACCATGATCCAATAAATTGCGTGTTTCTAGTGATAAAATCAAGATATGTTGTTAATATTATTTCTCGGATTAGGAAAACAAAGATCAGAATACTAAGAGCATGATTATTCCCAGTGGCAACGTATGGGTGTGAAACATGGACATTTAATAAGGCAGTGGAAAAACATATGTGCATTTGAATATAAGTGTTACAGAAGAGTCCTCCGTATATCATGGACAGAGAAGAGAACAAATAGATCTATCCAGAAAGAACTCAAAATCAAAGAAAATTGGCTGATGCTACAAACAAGAAAGGGAAAATTGAGGTATTTTGAACATCTAAAATGACAAAAGTTTGGAGAAGACCATCGCGGAAGGAGGCATTACGGCAAAGAGGAGAAGAGGAAGACCACGGAGAAGATGGATTATGGATGTAACTAATGGTTTGAACATGACGGCTGCAGAATCGGGACATCTGGCCTATGAAAGAGAGAGAAATTCTGAATGACTCTTCTGGTGGCCACGTTCTGCTCAGGACATGGCATTTGATAATGATGATAATTCTCGTAAAGAACCCTTGGAAGTTCAAACTCGAGCAGAACATGCTGGAAAGCCGCTGCACGGGGAAAATTCATATGAAATATTTCAACAATAAAAATTCCTACAAAATATTTTCACCATCTTATAAATTACATATCGTCTGTGCTACGGGGTTCGTGCACTGCCGCTGAGATCTTCCTGTGTAAGAAAGAGATCGCAAGTTATTCCGTCCGGGTGGTGCCGGGGCCTGCAAGGGAAGCAAAGAATAGTACCACTGCATAGGTATTGGCTCAATATAGCACTGGAGTACTCGTTTCCGCAGTGTCACTGCTAGTGTCAAATATAAAAGAGACACAACTTTTCAATTTAAATTTCTAAAACTGCATTCATGATAAGAGTATCCTAAACCGCACGTGTGTTGTCGGGGCTTGCATGGGGAGCAAAGAATAGTAACACTGCGACCTATAATGCATATATTAAGAGGCGACTGAGGTAGGAGCCATGGGAAGCTACCCTAGTAAGTAAAAAGCGTGGCAGAAATCGGATGTACTGGCCTAATTGTAAGCGCGCAACTGGCACAACGTACAATCGCTCTTAGGCTCAGATCCCATACAAATCACATATTGGTTCTTTTTTTTTTTTTCGATCCAGAAGCACTTGAGCTTTTCAGCTCTTCGGCTCGGTGCCATGGACATCGTAACCCTTCGGTTCGGTGCCACGAACACCGTGAATCTGGGGAATCTGTGGCTTTTTCTGCCTGCCCACGGAATTGAACCCGTACACACAGAGGGCTAGTCACCCACAGTCCAACGCGCTACGAACACGCTGGGCACGCGGGCATCACATATTGGTTAACAATTGGTCGTCAATCAATACGGGGCGTTGGAAGAAGAAAAAGAAGCAGAAGAAGGAGTAGAAGGTTACTCATCGAAGTGCAATAATGATTGTTAATATCTATCAATTAATCAAAACAAAAACATCATCAATGTTCTCATATTTCTAGAAGTATCTATACGCATACTTACTTCCTTGTTTGTTGTTTGTTTGTTTGTTCGTTTGTTTACATTTATTCCCTCTCAGCAACCAATCTAACCCCTCTTTGTGATCTGTCTAGTTTGCGACGAGAACGGGAATACGATGCGCCCCGGTTTTGTCTATATGCCAAGTAGGACAGGCGCATCCTGGGTTTGATCGAAGTTTATACATATTATCCAACAGGGCACAAACTTGCACAGACGTGTAACTAAGAATTTGCAAACAGAAATCCTCATGAAAGTATGGTAAATAAACAGAAAGCAAACTAGAATTCGTCTGTAGCTTATGTGGTAGTGAGCTCAATCACAACCCAAGCGTACCAGGTTCAAACTCCGCTGCGGGAAAAGTTGGAAACAAATTAGTTCCCTTGAATTTTACGAACTATAAAAATATACCTCACCGTTCATAAAGCAATGGCAAGCTACTGAACGTATAAGTTGTGCCTAGGAAATCGACGACTAATTTATTGTTGTTGATGGCTACGTCCTGTAAAGGATATGCCACGATTTTTATTTCAAACTAGTATTTAAGTCCTTAGAACAAAAAAACAATTACATAACACTGAAATTGAACCACAAACCTTATCTCTCTCGACTTTGATTTTGTGTTTAGATTTTGTTTGGTAACTGCGGGGTTTTTTTTCTCTGGATGTTCTAAATACCTGTTGACTGCCTTTTTATTTATAAAATTCAGCAGCTTCTGTGCTTTACATGACGTTCTTAGAACTCTTCATTTACTTGAGAGTAACAATGGGTATTATACTATAGCTTTGTATCAGACTAGTCGTAGTGACACTGTTGTAGCTGACTCATACCAATAATTCTGATTCACGCGAATTCCGAGAATTCTAATCATTTTCAAGTTTAAGATGGCAATGATGACTCATAAGTTTAATGTTTGGTGTCTCCTATCACAAAATTAATAAAGTGCGTACTCTGTACAACTCTGCGCGAGCAAGTTTAAAATAAGCTGACTGGCGTCCGTGTATTGCCGAGGCTCACATGAAGAGCAAAGAATAGTAACACTGTAACATACAAGGCATGTCGTAAGAGGCGACTGAGGTAGGAGCATAGGAAAGCTACCCTAAGTAAATAGAAAACGTCGCAGAAATTGGATGTGCTGGCCAACTTGTAAACGCATAACTGGCACAACGTACAATCGCTCTTAGGCTCAGATCACATATAAATCATAAATAGTGGTTTAACAAGTGGTCTTCTTCTTCTTCTTCAAACGCTCCACATCGACCACTTGTTAACCACTCTGTGTGATTTGTATGTGATCTGAGCCTAAGAGCGTTGTGCCAGTTATGCACCTGCAAGAAGGCCAGCCCATCCTATTTCTGCGTCGTTTTTATTTACTAGGTAGCTTCCTAGGCCCTACATCAGTCGCCTTTTACCACATGCCTTGTAGGTCGCAGTGGTACTATTCTTTGCTTCCCTTGTGGGCCCTGGCACCATACGGGCGAACAAGTGATCAATATAGAACGTTCAAGGAAGAAGAATGAAAACAATTCAGCTGACCATAATTACAGTTTTACCAACTTGAATTGAAAAGATAACTGAACATTTTAGAAACAAAAACATCAGACTTGAATTGAAAAGATAACTGAACATTTTAGAAACAAAAACATCAGACTTGAATTGAAAAGATAACTGAACATTTTAGAAACAAAAACATCAGACTTGAATTGAAAAGATAACTGAACATTTTAGAAACAAAAACATCAGACTTGAATTGAAAAGATACTGAACATTTTAGAAAGAAAAACATCAGACTTGAATTGAAAAGATACTGAACATTTTAGAAAGAAAAACATCAGACTTGAATTGAAAAGATAACTGAACATTTTAGAAAGAAAAACATCAGACTTGAATTGAAAAGATAACTGAACATTTTAGAAACAAAAACATCAGTCTTGAATTAAAAAGATACTGAACATTTTAGAAAGAAAAACATCAGACTTGAATTGAAAAGATAACTGAACATTTTAGAAACAAAAACATCAGACTTGAATTGAAAAGATACTGAACATTTTAGAAACAAAAACATCAGACTTGAATTGAAAAAATACTGAACATTTTAGAAACAAAAACATCAGTCTTGAATTGAAAAGATAACTGAACATTTTAGAAACAAAAACATCAGTCAATATTTATAAATATTTTAAAACTTGTTCTGTGCCGTTTTCTCATTTGAAAATGGTCTTGCTCCTCTTTTTCACTTAGCCAAAGAGACCCCACACACACACACACCATCAAAGTTACATATGTATAGATGGCGATGTAACTATTGAATGTAAACAACAAAAAATGAAAAAGCGTATTCAATTTGCACTTTACATTCAATTCGAAAAGCCGGTCACGATAAGCTAGTAGCGAGTTTTCCCAGTCACACACTTTGTAACTTGTGGAATTCCCATTCAGAATACGCTTGTCTTGCGACATCTGAAACACGTCACTGTTTTAAGGCTAAAGTACTTCATTCAATGTCATGTTTCTTTCGATCTTTACATCTCTTCCAATAATAATAGTAATAATAATAATAATAATAATAATTTCTCTCGTACCGTTATAAATTACATAGGGCATGCAAACAGTTTCTCCATACCGCTATATCCTGTGCAAATCACTCAATCTTCTCTATGAAACTGAGACCGATATTTCTTGCCTCTCTCAGTAAAGTTCGTTTCAGGGTCTCCCTAGGTCGTCCTCTCTTTCTTGAACCATTTGCATCCCACTTCAATGCCTGCTTTGGTATTCTTTGATCATTTCTCCCAAGACCATATCAATAAACAATCAGTCTGTTCGTCATCATCAGGTGCCGTGCCGGCTGGCGTAGGCGATCAAGGATCTCCACAAATCTCTGTGTCTGGTGTTTGCTATCGTCTCAGATGTTGGCGCTCTTCCGTGGCACAAAGTCATGCTATCCAAAATGTTCTCTCTCTGTCTTCTTCTGTCTCGCCTACCCTCGATTTTACCGGTTGTCACAGTGTATTCTAAACCTCCCTTTCTCATCACGTTTGAAAAAAGATGACTTCCTCTTTCTTATATTGATAATAAGCTTTCTCGGTGTCTTGGACCTCATTCAACACCTCCACATTTGTCATTCTAGCAGTCCATTGGATTCCCATCATTCTTCTGTAAAAAAAAAACCATCTGTTACATAAATAAAACTGTAGCTGTTACATCTATACTGGTAAATTATGCTTGATTTATATCTATTGTCTGTCCCAGGTTGATGATGGAATTGGTTGTCCACTCCTGACGTTAAGCGTAGGGGTAGAAGCTTTAATTTGCGTTCTATGGTCAGATGAGTCGCCTTTGCTGTGTTATATCCGTGTTTATTTAGTCTTATCTTATCTTAACCACATTTGCCGTGAAGCGTCATGGGGAGAGTTAGTTTCTATCTTGTGCCAGGTGTGTTTCGCTTGACGTTGTCAGTCCTTGCTTTCACAGGGACTAGATGTTATCTATCCATCGTGTTCTTGGCCTGCCTCGTGTTCTGCGCCCTGAGTGTCGATTTAGTTTATTATTTATTTAGTGGCATCTTGATATTGTCTGTTCATCTCCTTTTCTCAACCTGATGCAGAAAGACAAAACAGGATTAGAGAATAGATATATATATTTCTTTTTTTCTTCCCTTGGTTCTATAAATGATCTCTTTTTATTATATTATTTATTTTATTAAATTGGTATTCCATTGTAAATTTTTTTTTTTTTTTTTTCGATCCAGAAGCACTTCAGTTTTCAGCTCTTCGGCTCAGTGCCATGGACATCGTAACCCTTCTGTTCAGTGTCACGAACACCGTGAATCTGGGGAATCTGTGACTTTTTCTGCCAGCCCTCGGAACTGAACCCGCACTCACAGAGGGCTTGTCACCCGCAGTCCAACGCGCTACGAACACGCTGGGCAGGCGGGCATTCCATTGTCATTAAATGTCCGAACCATTGTATTTGTTGTCTTTCAATGTATTTGGTGCATGAAGTTATGCCCACTCTGCTTCTGATGTCCTCGTTTCGTAGTCTATCTTTCCTGGTGATCCCCACCGTCTTCCTCAAGCATTTCATTTCACACGTGGTGAGCTTTCTGTGGTGTGTTGCTGTCAGAGACCAAGTTTGGCACTGGTAACAAAGTGTTGGTAGAAAAATACTTTTATCATGTCTTTTCTAATCGCTTAAGAAGACGAAAAATCTATAGTTTTACTTTTATCTTGATCTTTGAATGTTGTAGTAAAAGTGACAGCTGGTGGGTCACTGCTTTTTATTTTTGACATTTTGTCTTTATTTCTCCGTTCTGATTTATATCATCATCAATCATCATCATCAAGTAGCTTGTCATGAGCAGAATTTTGCCCCCTTAGCATTACATCGTAATTTCTCTCTCTCGTATGCTAGATGTCATGTCTCTGCAGCGGTCCTGCTCAAACCATCACTTACATCCTGAATCCATCTTCTCCGTGGTCTTCCTCTTTGCTGAATTTATATAAATACTGGTAAATTACTCGCGCTGCCCTACGTTATGAAAATAAGGTCTACAAGAATCGTGGGGAAACTTCGAAGATAGTGAAAATAAGGTCTACAAGAATTGTGGGGAAACTTCGAAGATAGTGAAAATAAGGTCTACAAGAATTGTGGGGAAACTTCGAAGATAGTGAAAATAAGATCTACAAGAATTGTGGGGAAACTTCGAAGATAGTGAAAATAAGGTCTACAAGAATAGATAGTGAAAATAATTATATAAGCAAAATAAAAACGGGACAGAAGTGTTATGTTGTGAGATCGTTGTCAGCGCCCATTGGGCATTCCCATGTGTACTCTGTCCTCCTCTGCAGCAGCCATCCTAAAGTCTACTTGCTCGCCGTACCCATGAGAAGCTGATTAGTATATCTTATCTCTCTACCACGAAGACGATACTGTCTAGCATGTCCAAACTTAACTCCTAATTCTCGAACTCGTTCCAGTGTCTGAGAAAGTAGAAGGTACTGCATTGATGAAATCGACTCTGTCCATACTTCTGCCCGCTTAAGTCAGGGCATTGTTTGCAAAAGAAAGTCAACACGTTCGTTACCCTGCGCTCCAGCATGTCCAGGTGTGTACAGCCAAGTCATCTTCTTGATATGTGATCTCCGAATGCTGTTCACCGATTTCACTAGCATACTTCCAGATTCATTCCTTTAAAGCACATTCATCGAGTCTGATTTGGTAATTGTATAAGTGGCCTGCTGCTCAGACGCCCACGAGAGAACCCTGTGACAAAAGTGTGGAACTACATGGAACCAACAAACTAACAGAGAATACAATTTAGAAAAGATTGAAACCAGAAATCGAGCAATTTTAACATAACGAAGATGACACATATAGTCATAGAGCATTTTCTGTATCAAATATTAAATACACTGTCTGTCTCTCTCTCTCTCTCTTATTTCTCTCTGCTCCTCGTGGAGCATAGGACCGCAACAGTTGTTCGCCACTTTTCCCGGTCTCATGTTATTTTCTGTATGGCTTCCAAGGATAGTCCAGCATTCCTCAGTTCCTCAAGAAGACTTCGTCTCCAGGTCTTCCCATGATGCCCTTCTTTCCGTTTTCCCTGCTGGCTCTACTCAAGCGCTCGTCCAGCGACACTCGACCGTGTCCTCCGCAAGATATGCCCCTACATTTTTGTGTCTTGTATGTCTTACTTTTGTGAATTAAAATGATGTATTAATGGTTTTAACTAGATGGAGTTGACCTCTTTAAAAAACCTAGTTAACCCCTTGATCTTATGAGTCGACATGTTGGTCAGCGGTAGTTTTTAAGATGTCGTAAATCCAGTGTACTGGTTAATTCAGTATACATTGCTATAAAATTGCGGGTTTTAAAAAATGACGTACTGAAAGTATTAAGAATCTCCAGTAAACATGAACTTTAGGCGGGAAAAGAGGTACATAAAATTCAACTCCAAGTACCGTCCATGTGGTGCCGGAGGCGCGCAAAGGAAGCAAATAATAGTACCACAGTAAGAGGCGAGTGATGTAGGATATATGGAAGCTATCCTAGTAAAAAAAAAAAAAGCATTGCAGAAATCGGATGTGCTGACCTACTTGTAGGCACATAACTTGGCACAATGTAGAGAAGAAATTCAAGTACGTTGTGACCTTGGGTTTTGTTTTTCTGAAACGTATTTTTCTGAAAAGTAGGCTACTATTTTGGCAAAACACGTAATCACCAAGTACTGTAGTTTTACAAATTACAAAAACAATGATAAAATATAGCAACGTTTCGACCAACAAGGCCTTTATCAAGCAAACGAACAATAGGAGTGACAATTTTTTTTTTTAAATGGACGACCAAATACAAACGTTTCTAATGAAAATCTGGGAATAAAAACGAATAATGAAATAAATGTAACACAAAAACACACATAAAAACTAGAAATAGAACGGAAGAGAAACAATGAAAAATCTAGTAAATATATAACTTGAATACATGCAACATATACCCATATAGATTACAAGGCATGGGAAGAGAAAGTACTAAGAAGCATAGGAATGTAATACGTTGAGCCCACGTGGTCGCAAGGTACCATACAAAGAAATCAACCGATTATCCAGAGCAAATCGACTGCGATCATCCGAGGAACATGATCGGATGGCTGTGACCTGGACATCGTGAGCTCCTAAATGGCCAGTATAATTGAAATGGGTGGCTACAGGGTCACAGAGCATTGGCGTATGTCGCGCACGTGTTGGGCGAATCGGTCACTGAGTCTCTTCCCTGTCTCGCCGATATAAGCCTTGTTACACCGCTTACAGATAATGGCATAGCTAAGATTACGGGACTCGCATGTGAAACCATCGTCAATAAGAAACGTGGCTAAAGGAAAAGATACAGACAGATAGTAATGTTCGATCATGACAAACATAAATGTCCGTATACTATCCATCTTTCATGTCCCCGAAGAACTGCACATCTGACAATATTTATGATGAAGGATTCACTTGTTTCTGTGAGAATTGTAATAGTAATTAATTTTATTTAGAGCATTTCACATGCTAACATATGAAAATTATGTTTAAATTGTTTTGTCAGACGTTGTCTGGCTTGAAATTCAAATTTACATCTGGCAACACTTATTCACATCCGGTCAAAGTTTCTGCCACCGATATTTAAGGTATAAACATTCCTTTTTTAAAATTTAAACAGTGTTCAAATTAATTTTAGATCAATACATTCTTAATTATACTCATAATACTGTATTTGTTGTCTTTAAATAAGTATAATAGTCCAGATATAAATGCTAACATGGTGGGATTTCAAATATATTTGTTGATGAACATGTTTTCATTTAGACTTACACGAATTAGTCACTAATTCCAGTCAGTCAGTGTGACTGTGAGTGATCGTTTTCCAGAACAATAGTTCTAGACAAAACTGAATTATGCTAAACATATGGTAAGGGCACGCTTTTACAACAGTAAACACTCTAATATCAAGTTGTACGTTGTTCTGTCTTCTCTTGTTTTGCTTGCTACAATTGTTTTTGTTTGCTCAGTAACAATATCCAGGTCCTAATCCTATATTTTACTTAGTGTTGCCTGACAATGTCAACAACGGCTTCGAATGCGGGAGCTGGAACAACCTGGTATCGGGCTCAGGGGACACCAGAGATTATTATGATTAAGTGGCCAGAACCAGTCAGAAAGCAATAGCAAACTACTGATTGTATGTTGCCAAGAACTTGATGCAGAACATGAAATTAACTAAAACTCAAAGACGGAGTGAATTTCAGATGTGCTGCAAAGAGAGCAACGACCTATAAAGGATACGCACCTTGATGATGAGTGTTGCTTACTTGTTTTAATATTTTCTAAAATTTTTAGTTTTTTACTTACTTATTTCTCTCCGCTTCATTTGAATCATAGGGCGTCAATAGTTGTTCTCCACTTTTCTCTGCTATTTTCTTTATGGCATCCCAGGATAGTCCAGTATGCTTCAGTTTCTCAATAAGACTCTAGGTCTGTTTAGACAACTGGTTTTCCTTGAGACTCCAATTCAAGTGCTTGTCTAGAGACACTCGATCTTCTGCAGGGTATTCCCAACCCATTGCCATTTTATCCTCTTAACCTGGGTCATTATAAGGTCCTGTTCTTATCCACAGGTCTGTGTTTGCAGCTATGTCATACCATCTCATTCTGAGAATGGGCCAAAGGCATCTGTTGACCAAGGTCTGAATTGTATTTTAATGCTTGTCCTCATTGCAGTTTTATAATGTATAAAATGAAAATCATGGCATATCCTTTACAGGACAGAATCATCAACCACAGTAAACGAGACATCGATTGTCTAGGCACTACTTATAAGTTCAGTAGTTTGTCATTGCTTTTTGAACAGGTTTTATAATGTATACATTTGTTTATTTGTGTCAGGTTGATTTGTTCTTTTTGAGGATAACATCAGGACTGAATGTACATCAACTGCCATATAGAATTACTTTGAGAAGTAACTAAACCTTTGCAAGAAAATGAAGTCATCCAGGTAAGTTTTGATTTATATGCAAAGCTCATAGGCTAAATAAAGACACAGGTATCATCATCACGTAGCTTGTCTTTTCTTGAATTGGGCTCCCATGACAGCAGTCATGAATAACTCTCTATTCCGTGCAAGATGTCTGGCATCAGCAGCAGTCATTCTCAGCTCGTCAATGACCTCCTGCACCCATCGTCATCTAGATCTTCCTCTTGCTCTTCTTCCAGTCACCGTTCCTTCTAGAATTATCTGCTCTGGCACTCGTTTAATGCATCAGAAATATTTAATTTTCCTTGTTTTTCTGTTCTTTAATAACCAACTCTCTTGATTATCAAGCTGTTGCAGAACAGAAGCATTCGTTCTCTTCTCTATCCATGATATTCTTAGTACTCTTCTGTAACATTTGCCTTTGACGGCATGGACGACACAGGTATAGTAAACACATTCCACAATATAGATAGGTTTGTTATATGAAAAGAGAATAACTTTTAGCGGGAGTAACAAGTAGACATCAGATAAAAAACAGGACTATATAAGACTTAGTAGGAATAACACCAGTGCTAGAGCATATTAACCTCTTGGTTACCAATTACGTGAGGGTGACGTAGTAGGTGGGCGTTTGCTGTATTCCAACTACGAGACGTTCACATAGTAAACTCATCGGCAAAATATGTGTAGTAACGGGAACCACTGCTACAACAGACTATCTATAGCATTGGGGACATCTTCCCTTATATAAAACATTGTCATTGGTCAATTTTTTGCGGCTCGAAGGTTATTTATATCTTTGAAAGAGTGATCTCTTTGTCAAAAATTGTTCAAGCAAAATGGCGTGTAGGAAATCTATCAGGACGATTACACTGACAGAAAAAGCTTTGGCGTTGTTGTCATATGGTGCTGACGACATATTTAACGATGAAGATAGCGGAGATGATGATATATTCTCATTAAGTGAATCTGTTCACTCAGATTCTGAAAATTCTGTACAGGTGAGAGATAATGATGACGAAAATAGTGATACTCATGAATGTGATTTACGTCCAAGCAAGCGTTCTAGAACTGGACCTGTCGCAAGTACTAGTACTGAGCAAATAGCAAGTACTACTAGTACATAGAGCAGTACAAACACAAATTTTTATTATCAAAACATACACATACATATTTTATTTCAAAATACAAAATTTCAAACGTATATTCCAAAAAATAACAGAGTTATTAAATTTTCAAATAAGTTGGTAGAAATGCAGAAAAATGTTTGGGATGCGCTGTGCGGTTCGACCTATAACCTCAGGTAAACAAGGGGTTAAGAAACAAAAAACAAATGGTTTGGCCATGTAACATGATTACCATCCAACAGTACACCACAATGAGCACTACCAATCAGATACAGCGATTTCAAGGGCAAAGGCCGCCCACGCAATCGATGGACTACAGAAATATCAGAGGGGGTAGGAAACACCATATACTTGTCAACCGTCAATAACAACTGTTATATAAAAGAAGATGGAGATATGGTGGGCATACTTTGAGAAGAAAGGATCAAAGAATCACCTAGCAGGCATCAATCGGGAAGGCAAATGGTTCATAGAAGAAGGGACGCACTAGGAAAACCCTGAAATGAAATTTCATGAAAGATCCCACCCGTGTGGTGCCGGGACCCGAAAGGTAAGCAAAGAATAGTACCACTGCGACCTACAAAGCATGTCATAAGAGGTGACTGATGTAGGACCGAGGAAGCTACCCTGTAAATAAAAAGTGTAGCAGAAATCAGATGTGATGGCCTTCTTGTTGCGCATAAATGGCACAACATACAATTGCTCTTAGGCTCAGATCACACAGAGTGGTTAACAAGTGGTCGATATGGAGCATTCGAAGAAGAAGACTGAGAGAGGCGAGAAGTATTGGGTTGAATGCGTTGTCCAGGATAGAATGGTATAGATGAATTTCTTGCAGATCGTATGTAATATATGCGAGGAATATATACATATAATATTACACACAATCTTTCTCCCAACATTATGCTACGAGTGCCAAATCTGGACACTGACATCGAACGATAGAAGAAAACTAGTCACAACAGAGATGAAATGTCTACGCAGAATGTTAGAAATATCAAGAGACACATTCAGAAATGAAGACAAAAAAGTGGGCATAACATCAGTTCTGAAATTCTTAAAAAAACAACACATTAAATGGCTTGGCCACATAAGCAGATCACCAACAAACAGTGCCTCAACGCGACGAAACTTTGATAATGTGGATACAAAGCAAACGATAATTCACACAAAAGATGGACCTCCGAAATAACAGATGTGAGGAAAAACACAATTTAGGAAGCGCACACAAAAGCCTGTTCTAGAAATCTCTTCATATTCTGGCACTGTGAGACAAAATAGGATTATAGAAAAGCAGAAGACAAATATATCAAACTGTATCTCTTTACTGTTGTCATATGAACTCTTGTAACCGTTAATTTTCATTAAAGATAAAACATGAATGTTCTTATCTCTTCTTCAGAACAAGTCTGCTAAAGGGTAACAAGAACCGAGCTAGATCTACAACCATGATAGAAATTGTGAAACCACCTTCAGATTTTAGAGCTTACAGGTTTGAGTCTAAATCATCTCGTTATCATTAGTCTCCTCTTCATCTTCTTTTGTCATCACACTCTTACTGGATTATTGCCTTGTGTCATGGTTTTTCTATTAATGTCTTAATCGTCTGTATGTTGCCGGGACGGCAAGGTTAGCAAGGAATAGTAACACTGCGACCTACAAAGCATGTCGTAAGAGGCGACTGAGGTAGGGCCTAGGGCAGCTACCCTAGTTAATAAAAGGCATCACAGATATTGGATGTGCTGGCCTACTTGTAGGCACATAACTGGCACAACGTACAATACCTCATAGGCTTAGATCACATACAAATCACAAAGAGGGGTTAACAAGTGATTGATGTGGATTGATCGAAGAAGTTTTTGTCTTGTGCTGCTCTATTGGGTTGGGTGATAGTTATTTTTGCTTTTTGACAGGATTCCATCTAACCATCTTTTTGTGGTCTTCCTCTCGCCTTCTTTCCTGATGTTCTGCTGTATAAGACTCAGGTGTACACAGTTGAGTTTACTTGTATTCTTATTACGTGGACAAACCACTTTATCCTTTGTTTCTCAATGTAATTCAAGCAAAGTTCTGTCCCAACTTTCTGTCTTATGTTAGTGTTAGTGACTCAAGACCTTTTTCGAGTCCATTTCCGATAGAACTAGGAACTTAATCTCACCTACACTGAGATTAGGGATATCTAGAAATATATCCTGATGGTCCCTAGAGGGAGCGGACTGTGTACCTTTGAAGTAAGAGGCGGGCACCTAACCTCAACACCACAGAGAATAGGTTACTATGTCTATTGTTATCATTCACCTTTTAATGATACACTTCATATCTTACTTTTTCAGAGTTGTTATTCTTCCCAATGGAATTACTGCAATGCTGATTTCAGATGCCCCAGATGCTGAAAATTTGGATGGGGACAATATGGATATAGATGAGTCTATGTATGATGAAGGAGAGGTAAATAAACTGGTTAATTAACTGATGTCATAGAACTCTGGGCAAACCCATAGGTGCTCAGTCTCCGCCAACAGATGTCGACTTTACATTGATTTTGCTCAAGCTATGGAGTTCATGCTATTTCTGCAGACAGGGTGGAGCCATATTGGGTAAAGCCGGTGTCTTCGAAGTCAATTGTTTGCCTTTAGACCTTTTTGACTTTAAATGTTGAACGGTATGCATACTGATGATCTCTGTCACTCGCTGGTTAAACACACTTCTCTCTTTGCCCCTCAGTTATCCAGTTTTACTTGTACAACATCTAATTTCAAACTGCTTAAACTGGTGGATAGATTCAACATCAATTTTAGTGTCCTCATCCATCAGGTGGTCACCAAGAGACTGAAGAACATCCCCTATATCCATCCTCAACTCCCAGACAATTGATGCTGTTGATGCAATCTTGTTTATTTTTGAGTTTTTTTTTTCTGATCCAGAAGCACTTGAGCTGAAAGCTCTTGGCTCGTGTCATGGACATCATAACCC
This sequence comes from Arion vulgaris, assembly GCA_020796225.1. NCBI lineage: Eukaryota > Metazoa > Mollusca > Gastropoda > Stylommatophora > Arionidae > Arion > Arion vulgaris. Next base: position 11,018,477 of record CM036769.1, read on the forward strand.
TTCGGCTCGGTGCCACAAACACCATAAATCTGGGAAACCTGTAGCTTTTCTGCCAGTCCGCAGAGTTGAACCGCACTTACAGAGGACTAGTCACCCGTAGTCCAATGCTCTACGAACACGCTGGGCAAGCGGGCAATGCAATCCTGTACGCTCTCTCATTACTGTGAACACCCGCATGCCCAGGATAGTAGATCCACATAAGCCTCTAAAGGTTGGACATCGACTTATACCACAACCTGTAATTTTTAACCTTTGAAAGCAGTGACTGAGATTCAAACACAACAATGACCCAGAGAGCAACTACTGCAGAATTTAATAATACATCAAGACTAATCTTTCTCGCAATGTTACAATTGCCATGTTCCAGAATTTAGTTTCAGTTTGGCATATCTTCATTGCACTCTGGACATGTTCATAGGTGCTCCAATCTCCTTTGCAATATCTCCAACATTGATAATGGAGTAACTGTACCAGTTCGATCTTGATTGAGCCTACTCATACACCTGTTATGCTGTTCTTTTCTGGCCACTCCAATCTTCAATCCCAGCTCTTGCAATTTTCCTGTTAACAGGGATTAGTTTAGATAGAAGTACTCTTGCGGTCACACTCTATAGGGTTGTTCAGAATGTTAACTCTATTCATTGGCTGACCTCATGAAATTGTGACAGAGGCAGCCGGTCTGTCTGCTCTCTCATCGTAATCGATACCCATGTGCCCAGAAACAAAGTCGAATGTAATCTACGACAGGAAAAGGATATAGATAGCCGACAGAATTTAACAATATATTAACACTAACCTGACAAGAATAATTTTCTATATTAATGTGAAAATTTTTGTTGTGCTAAATGAAAGATAATGTTTCAAACAACATTACAGGCCGCTGCTGCGTTGTGTATTGGTGTTGGAAGTTTCTCAGATCTACCAGAGATTCCTGGCTTTGCACATTTTATGGAACACAGTAAGTAAACTTTCACCTCACTCTTCTACTTCTTATATTCACCCACTATGATTTCTGACATAATCAGGGCACCTGGTATGGCGCTTCTAACTGATTTTTACGTGAAGTTCTGTTTTCCTTTTTATCAGTGCGTCCCCTGCCATACAGATCTGCGTTCTCTGACTTCACTGGTACACCTAACTCTCATATTTCCTCATATTAGTGTAATAAATATTGTAATTTAAAAAAAATTGTAAATAAACTCTGCAGTCTTTTCAGACCTTAGCGTATGAAGTCATTTCTATTCCCTAGTATACAGGAGGTAGAAAGGCCAATTACTTTCCTCACGGTTGGAACATTGAGTGTGCAATTAAACCCACAAACCGCTTGTGGCAGAGTCGATAGGCAAACGCTTAGGCATTACAGTATTCAGTCCCACAACACTGTACTTGTATGAAATATTGATTTTGTCTGTTTTGTTATAACGACCTTGTTCATCTCTTCTCTAGTGGTGTTTATGGGAAGCAAGAAATACCCAAAAGAGAATCACTGGGATGAATTCTTAGCCCACAATGGAGGAGAGTCAAATGCTTGGACCGACTGTGAAAGAGTAAGAAAATAATTCTCAGACATCCCTCTCTTCTACTGCTCTTCACAGAGTATTCTTATCTTCACATTCTTCTTTTACCCTGTAGATTCCAGTCAAGTGATGATACACTAATGGCACTTTCAAAAGGGAAACCACACTTCAGAAATATATGTATCTTGTATTTATTCTATTCTTAGTTATGTAATCTGCATTTGTGTAGTTAGTAAACCTACATGCCCGCGTGCCCAGCGTGATCGTAGCGCGTTGGACTACGGGTGACAAGTCCTCTGTAAGTGCGGGCTCAACTCCGCGGACTGGCAGAAAAGCTACAGGTTCCCCAGATTTACGGTGTTCATGGCACCGAGCCGAAGGGTTATGATGTCCATGACACCGAGCCGAAGAGCTTTCAGCTCAAGTGTTTCTGGATCTGGAGGAAAAAAAAGTAAACCTACTTCTTATGCACATGGTCTAGGTTAAATTCCACAGTGGGCGTGGAATATTTTTCCAACTGTTACGGCTCTCAGGTTGACCAAGCCTAAATTTTGTACCAGGAAGAACATTGGGAAGTAAAAGCATATAGAGTGATGTTGACTACATCATCCATCATGTGCCGATGGTCAATAAAAGTACAGGCCTTCCGATAGGACTAGGTACTCACCTACATGGAAATCACTGATCTGTGTAAAAATATCCTGATGTGTGTAATGAATCAAGTACATTTGGAGAGAGACAGAGACAAGCATCTTCCCTTCAAGCGACAGTGACCACAGAAAGATGGGAAAACCTTTGTGTGTTTTTTTGTTAAGTAGAGGATTAAAGCCTTTTTATGTCGAGGCACCCCCTTTTCAACCTAAAGACAGAAACCTTATTTTGGTTATATCGGAAGAGCATATGTAAAACATATCTTACAGATTATTAGTATTTATTATTTACCAGTTTTCTTTTCAAGAAGTAGTTATAGTGCAAACAGAAGAATATAGCCACTAACACAAGTGCTCTGCACTAGTACAGCTAGTTGTGTTGGGAGTGTATGTGGCGCACAGGTTAGGTACTTGCCTCTCGTGTCAAAGGTATTCGGTTTGCTCCTTCGTAGAGCCATCTGGATATTTTCTAGAGATCCTGATCTCAGTGTGGGTGAGATCAGTACCTAGTCCTATCGGAGACGGACGATAAAAATAGGTCATGTGTTCAAGTTGAGCACGTAAAGATCCCTTGGCAGTTCAAAATCAAGAAAAGCAGGATGGAAAGCCGCAGCCCGGGCAAAATTTATTAGAAAAATAAATAAATAAAATCCCTTCAAAATATTTTTACCATTTTCAAAATTACATTGCGGACCCTCGCCAGTGCTATGGAGTTTGCACACTGGCGCTGAGATCTTCCTGTTTAAGAAAGAGATCGTAGCACACATGGTTACTCACCGAAATGCAATGATGATAATCCAATCAATCAATCAAAACAACTAGTAGTAATATATATCAACATCTTGTTCCACAGACTTGCTTCTACTTTGTTTGTCACCAAAGTTCCTTCAGGTCAGCTCTGGACATATTTGCCCAGTTTTTCATCAGCCCACTTTTCAATAAGCAATCAGTTGATCGTGAAATCATGGCTGTTGATAGCGGTAAGTGCTGATCATATTTTGTAGATGTGAAACTCTTGGTAACTGTCTTATGTAAATTCCTGAACTTATATTGAATTTCAGCTATGTTGCTAATTAGGCATCTTTAGCTTAAGCAGTAGTGAGCTCGATCACAACCAGCGTGCCGAGATCAAACTATGCTGCAGGCAGTTTGAAAACAAATTTGTTCCCATGGATTTTTATGAACAGTAAAAATAGACCTCACCGTTCAGAAAGCTACGGCAAGCTTCTTTTTCTTCTCTTCCACTATTTACTTCTTTATAGAAGTGTTGGGGAAGAAATGTAGTGATCTTGTGTGTGCTTCTTCTAATGCACTTTGTAAGCTGTTATTCATTTTCTTAAGACTATTTCTTGATGCCTTAAGTTCATGGCTCAGGTAGCAAAAGTGTCACAGACTAGAGAATGAGAGAGAGATGAGGGGCAAACAAATTCCTACCATGACTAAGTACTGACTAAAGGTTTGAGAACTGATTTATAATTCACTAATGGTTGTTTTTTGTTGTATATTTCAGAGTGGCGTATGCTGTCTATCAATGATAAGGAGAGAATGAGAAACATCTTGTCATATGAGCTTGTTGAGGACGGGCACCCCATGGGTAAATTCATGGCTGGTACGTATACAAACAACAACATCTTAATGTAAACAAAGCTACAACATCTAGTACACAAAGTTCCTAAGTTGTAGTAGCAGAGAATAAGGAATCTTTTTTTTTTTTAACCGACCCAGAAGCACTTGAGTTTCTGCTCTTCGGCTCGATGCCGTGGACATCGTAACCCTTCGGTTCGGTGCCACAAACACCGTGAATCTGGTGAGCCTGTGGCTTTTCTGCCAGCCGCGGAATTGAACCCGCGCTCACAGGGAGCTTGTCACCCGTAGTCCAACGCACTACGAACACGCTGGGCAGACGAGCAATAAGGAGTCTTAAGAACCTCAAGCGAAGCAGCGGAGCCAACGAATATGGTCAATAAAAAGACAGTGTACAAATATTAGGGCTTCGAAGAAAGAAATTACTAAACAAATCCTTGTTTAGTAATTAGTTTTTTTCCCCAGAGGTTTAGGATACTTTTTCTTCGAACACTCCATATTGACCACTTGTTAAACCACTCTTTGAGATTTGTATGGGATCTTAGCCTAAGAGGATTTCGTTGTGACAGTTATGCGACTACAAGTTGACCCGCACATCCATTTTCTGCGACTTCTTTTATTTACTAGGAAGTTTCCTAGGCCCCTACCTAAGCCGCCTCTCACAACATGCCTTGTAGGTCGAAGTATTGCTATTATTTGCTCCCCTTGCGGGCCCCGACACACAGTCGGTATAATTACTTAATATAGCAATAAATAAATGCCTGGTCACATTGTTATTAACCTGTGTTCTGTTTTATTTATTCTGATGCAGGAAATGTGAAGTCTTTGAAAGAAGATCCAGAGAAAAACAACATCAATGTCTATGAGCAGTTGCATTCATTTTTTACCAGGATGTACTCAGCACATTATATGACTTTAGTTTTACATTCTGTCGGTAATGTATATTGTACATTCTGTCGGTAATTAATATTTTACATTCTGTCGGTAATGAATATTTTACATTCTGTCGGTAATGAATATTTTACATTCTGTTGGTAATGAATATTTTACATTCTGCTGGTAACGTATATGTTACATTATGTCGGTAACATATATTTTACGTTATGCCGGTAACGTATATTTTACATTCTGTCGGTAATGTATATTTCTTGGTGGTTTGATTGATTGATTGATAGGACCATCATCATTGCACTTCTGTGAGTAACCATGTGTCCTTCGATCTCTTTCTTACACAGGAAAATCTCAGCTGCAGTGAGCAAACTCTGTAACACTGGTGAGTGTCCCCGGTATAATTTAGAAGATGGTGAAAATATTGTGATGGAATTTTTTTCTTCAAATTTTCAAATAAATTTTGTCAGAGTAGTAGCTTTTTAGGAGGTGAAATAGCAGAATGGTTCGAGATTCAAAAGGGGGTACGACAGGGATGTATTTTGTCACCATACTTATTCAACATATATGCAGAGAACATCATGAGGAATGTAAAAGACGATGCGTATGTGAATTACGACCCTCTCACTATAGGCGGCAAATGCATACCAGAGCTTAGATCCGCAGACGATACAGTATTATTATCCACCAACAAAGAAGGTTTCGAAAACCTAATCATGACGACCAAGAAACATAGTGAAGACCAATATCTATATTTGAATACACAAAAACAAAAATCATGTCAACTGACAAAGCAAAGGCTCACCTAACATCCAAGTAAACAATGAAGAACTCCAATGTGTAGAGAGCTACGAATATCTGGGCTTAATAATTAACAATAACGGTGACTGCTTCAAAGAGATCTCAAAAAGATTGGCAATAGCAATCAAGAAGTTAAACACAATGAAGAATATGTGGCAAAGCACTAGCAAAATATTAAAATTAAAAATATTGAGAGCATGCATTTTCCCAGTGGCTACTTATGGTTGTGAATCATGGACTATTACACAAAAATTAAGAACGAAAATCCAGTCCTTCGAAACTAAATGCTACAGAAAGATCCTACGAATACCATGGACAGAAAAAGAAAGAACACTGATGTCCGGAAAGAACTAAACGTTAAAGAGAATTGGCTGATAAACAACATACTTAACAGAAAAATTACATACTTTGGTCACATCAAGCGTCACGATGGCCTGGAAAGAACAATACTAGAGGGCAGGGTCCCAGGACGCAGAGGCAGACCAAGAAGAAGATGGCTACAAGATATTAAAGAAACCATGAACATGACCATCGACGAAGTGGGTGAACTGGCAAAAGACAGAGTGAATTTCAGATGTGCTGCAAAGAGAGCAACGTCCTATAAAGGATACGCACCTTGATGATGATGAGTAACTTTTTAGCCTGCTCTTTTCGATTTTGAACTACCAAGGGTTCTTTTACGTGCTCAACTTGAACACGGAATGTACGTTTTATCATATGCACCGATAGGACTAGGAACTTGATCTCACCCACCCTGAAATCAGGGATCTTTGGAAAAATATCCTGATGGTTCCATGAGGGAGCGAGCCGATTACCTATGAGAGGTGAGCACCTAACGGAAAAAAACCACCTATAGATGTGTGTGTTGCTCTTGTGCTAATATTCTTGCTTCATTTGGTATTGTCTGAGGAAATAGTCTGTGATCATCATTTGGTATTGTCTGAGGAAATAGTCTGTGATCATCATTTGGTATTGTCTGAGGAAATAGTAAGGGATCATCATTCCTTTATTCAATCGCCCAATTTGAAATTCAGGGTGAATGTGACCTATTTTTTCATGACAACTTGCTTTCATGTGTCGCAGTGACTACACCTGAACTCAGGTCAGGCACATACAAAAAAATTACCATATGGTGCTGAAAAATATTTTCTCCCATTTTCTTTGCTGAAAAAATTGTTCTTCAGAAATGTCTTTTCCTACAAATGTTTTTATCTGTTAGCGTTATTGAGTGAGCTTTAACATTTCTTGATGTCCAGCTCTTCATTTTGTTTTTTTTTAAATTTCAAAATTGTGGTCAATTTATCCACCATCCTTTAAATATATTGAAAAATGGCTTCATATTTTAATTAGCTGGTTCATAGTTCATATTCTAATTATCTGGTTCGTAGTTCACATTCTAATTATCTGTTTGTAGTTCATATTCTAATTAGCTAGTTCGTAGTTCATATTCTAATTAGCTGGTTTGCAGTTCATATTCTAATTAGCTGGTTCGTAGTTCATATTCTAATTAGCTAGTTCATATTCTAATTAACTGGTTCGTAGTTCATATTCTAATCATCCAATTCATAGTTCATATTCTAATTAGCTAGTTCATATTCTAATTAGCTGGTTCATAGTTCATATTCTAATTAGCTAGTTCATATTCTAATTAGCTGGTTCATAGTTCATATTCTAATTAGCTGGTTCCAAGTACATTCACAAACCTCAATTATATTAACTCTTAGTGGACCAGGGCAAAAGCCATGTTTTTACAAGCCATTTGTTTTGGGAATAGAAAACACCCTTTAGTATGGTTCCTGGTAAAAAGGTGTCCAACCCAAATCCACATAGTGTGGCGTTTGATCCACATGAAGTCAATTTATTCATCTAAATTTATGAATTTTTCCATTTGATTCATTGCTTGAAATTTATATATTTTTTATTATTTGGTTACAGTTACGTTTGGTTTATTTCATTTTGCAGATACGTTAGACATAATGGAAGATAACATCGTCAAGATATTTACCAAAATACACAACAAGTGAGTACAAGAGAATTTAGTTCATTTTTCTCATGTTCTGGTATATAGTTGGTAAACGCGCTGTGTGTTGTTGAGGCATACATGGGAAGCAAAGAATAGTAACACTGCAACCTATAAGGCATGTTGTAAGAGGTGACTAAGGTAGAGGCCTAGGTAAGCTACCCTATTAAATAAAAAGCGACGCAGAAATCAGATGTGCTGGCCTACTTTTAGACGCATAACCGGCACAATGTATAATCACTCTTAGGTTGGGATCACATACAAATCACACAGAGTGGTTAACAAGTGGTCGATATGGAGCGTTCGAATAAGTTGGTAAACTTAGAAACCACCAGAAAAGACAGAATCACCAACATCAGGATAATAAAGAAAGTTGGTGTAGAACCTTGCTTGAATTACATAGCGAATCCTAGAATGAAGTGGTTCTGCACTTAATAAGGATGCAACCAAAATCCACTGTATACAGAGTCTTCTACAACAGAACATCATGAAAGAAGGTGAGAGGAAGACCATGAAAAAGATGGGTAGATGGCATAGCAGAATCCTGTTAAAAAGCAGAAATAATTATCATCCAAGCCATTAGACAAAAAAACAAAACCACAAGGTTGGACAACACCCTGATAGCAGTGTGATGACAAAAGAAGAAGAAGAACTTATAAACATAATATTGCACTCATGACTGATTTTTTCATGAAGGTTTTTTTTTTTTTAATCACTGATTTTTCATGAAGGCTTGCTTTTTTTTATCACAAGTGTCCTTTACCATACAGGCAATCTTATTCTGACTTCAGAGGTACTTGTAATTTAGATCCCCAAGTAAAGGATCAGGGTTTCTTGTAGTAAAACCACATACAGATTGCAAACCAAGAACTGTTGGCTCCCTTACCATATAATGTCCAGGGTACATGGTCACTAGCCCAGTGTGTTATCAACTTCACTATCGCCAACCACAATTTTTCTAATGATGTCTTTTACCTGGCTCTCTATCCAGAAGAGTTGGGGTCGGCTAGTCTACAAAGTGTGTTCTGTACCTGTCTCTGCATCCAGCAGAGTTGGGGTTGGAAAGTCTACAAGGTGTGTTCTGTGCCTGTCTCTGCATCCAGCAGAGTTGGGGTTGGAAAGTCTACAGTGTGTTCTGTGCCTGTCTCTGCATGCAGCAGAGTTGGGGTTGGAAAGTCTACAAGGTGTGTTCTGTGCCTGTCTCTGCATCCAGCAGAGTTGGGGTTGGAAAGTCTACAGTGTGTTCTGTGCCTGTCTCTGCATGCAGCAGAGTTGGGGTTGGAAAGTCTACAAGGTGTGTTCTGTGCCTGTCTCTGCATCCAGCACAGTTGGGGTAGGAAAGTCTACAAGGTGTGTTCTGTGCCTGGCTATGAATCCCAAGTCGGGGTCGGCTAGTCTATCTTAGAAAAGATGAAAAAAGAAAATGAGTGTCCTGCTGATGACTTATAGAACCCACAAGCAAACCCCACCGTCTAGTATCTAGGTCTTCCTCTCATTCTCTTCAAAATTACCTTCCAGGCACCATTCCCTTCAAAATTATCTTCTCTGGGTACTTATGGGTAGTTCTGTGCGTGCAAGTTGACCGGCGTCAGCAGTAGTCATTCTTAGATCATCAATGACATCTTGCACCCATCATCTTCTAGGTCTTCCTCTCATTCTCCTTCCAGGCACCATTCCCTCCAAAATTATCTTCTCTGGGTACTTATGTCATTTTATGTGTCCTTCTTCTTTGAACGCTTCATATTGACCACTTGTTAACCACCATGTGCGTGATCTGAGCCTGAGAGTGATTATACGCTGTGCCAGTTATGCACCTACAAGTAAGCCAGCACATTTACTAGGTTAGCTTCCCTAGACCCCTACCTCAGACGCCTCTTATGATGCCCCTTATAGGTCCCAGTGTTATTATTTTTTGCTTCACTTGCTGACACCACACCGGCGGTTTTATGTGTCTGAAGTATTAAATTTTCCTTGTTTTTATGTTCTTTAATAGAAGATTGATTAACTGTCAATAAATGCTTCAACAAAAATATACATATCAGATATCTCTTGCAGTGACATTCCAAGACCAAAGTTTATCAAAGTAAGCAACCGTGTTGTACATTCCGTGTGTGGGTTATATATTTTTTAATATATCTAAGAGAATAGATAAGAAATATTGATTGATTAATTGATCGGACCATCATCATTGCACTTCAGTGTGTAACCATGTGTGCTCCAATCTCTTTCTTTCACAGGACGATCTCAGCTGCTGTGCACAAACTCCATAGCAAGGGTCCCAGATATAATTTTGAAGATGGTGAAGATATTTTTGTCTGAATTTTATTTTTAATCTTCTCTGATGAATTTTGCCCGGGCAGCTGCTTTCCAACCTGCTCTTCTCAATTTTGAACAGTCAAATGTTCTTTTACTGGCTAAAATTGAACACGGGACCTAAGTTTTATGGTCTGTCTCTGATAGGACTAGGAACTTGACCTTGTGTACACTGAGATCAGGGATCACTGTAAAAATATCCAGGTGACTCCATAAGGCAACAAACCTTGTACCTTTGGCACAAGAGACAAGCACTTAACCTCTACGCCATAGAGAGCCTTATAGTTCAGAAATGTGTCTAGTTTCGTTAGAAGAATTATCTAAGGGAATAGATAAGAAATATTTACAACCAAATAGTTACTGTCTAAAAGGTCTACAGACGAAGGATTGTCTTCATTGCATCAGTTTCCCTATATCGCTCGGTCATTCTCTGCAAAAATTGCACGCCACCTGACAAGATTATTCACAAAGCATTAACTCCGTAGCTCCAGCAACAATTTTAGGAATATCCCAAAAGATGCACTTGTATACAGAACTATGCGGTCTGAATTTGAACACATGACTTTCAGAATGAAATGCAAACAGTTTAAACACTTTGCCACAGAGACCCAAGTTACTGTAAAAAAAAAATGTAAGTAAAGGAACCCTTTCATACCTCGTGGTATATAGGGCAATACAGTGTTAGGCCTGTATTTTTCATTGACCGTCGGCACATGATGGGTGATGTGGTCAGCATCACGCCGCGCCGTTGAGGCTGGGTCGACCTGAGAGCCGTCGCGGTCAGGAAAAATTCCACGCATTGCGGGAGCTGAACCCAGACAACCAGCCTTGCGAAGCAAGTTCACTAACAACTACGCTACAGCGGCTCTCAAGTTACTGTAAGATCTGCATATTTGATGAAGCAGACTGATGACTTATGGGTCTGCCAAAAATGCAGTGTACTTGATCTTGTCAAAGAATAACCATGTTTTGCTTTTTTAAACCATTAACCGTTTAAAAAAATATGTTTTGATAACTGTGGAGTGTCTGGTCGAATGGATTTAGAGCGCGGCTCCAATGCGGGACAACCGGGTTCAATTCCAGCTGAGGCCAAGGAGTTTTTTATGTCAGGAGCATAAAGAAAACATCCTAACCTGAACAGTTTCACTGCGACTGCACTAGCCATACAACCATTTTTTTTTTTTTTCGATCCAGAAGCACTTGAGCTGAAAGCTCTTCAGCTCGGTGCCACGAACACCGTAAATCTGGGAACCTGTAGCTTTTCTGCCAGTCTGCGGAGTTGAACCCGCACTTACAGAGGACTAGTCACCCGTAGTCCAACCGCTACGAAAAAACGCTGGGCACACTGGCCCATACAACCATTAAATTCCACAGGCTCATGTCCCTCCTGTCCTAGACCGCCTACAAGATGATATTACAGGCAGTAACTACATTTTTATTAGAACTGCGATAACATAGTAGTTAATGCACACGCTTCTTAGGCGTGTGGTCCAGGTTCAATTTCACAGTGGGAGTGGAATTTTATTTTCCCATAGCGGCTCTCGGTCGACCTAGCTTCAATTGGGGGTACACACAAAAAACACTGGAAAGTAATGGTGGCAGTATGATGTTGACCACCTCACTCATCATGTGCCGATGGTCCAGAAAAATAAGGGCATAACACTGTATTTCTCAAAATACCTCATGATATGAAAAAAAGGGTTCCTTTACTTTCTTTTACTTTGATTTTAATAGATCTATCCAGAAAGAACTCAAAATCAAAGAAAACTGGCTGATGCTACAAATAAGAAAGAGAAAATTTAGATATTTTGGACATATAAAAAGACATGAAGGGCTGGAGAAGACCATCATGGAAGGAGCATACCGGCAAAGAGAAGAAGAGGAAGACCACGGAGAAGATGGATTCAGGATGTAACATGGTTTGAACATGACGGCTACAGAGGCAGGACATCTGTCCTATGAGAGAAATTCCGGAGGACTGTTGGGGTGGCAAAGTTCTGCTCAGGACAAGCTATTTGATGATGATGACTTTGATTTTATTAATAAAATAATTAGTAATATATTTTATTTATTTTCTAAGCCACCTTTTCAAGAGAGGAAGCTGAATAAACTGATCAGAGGTAAGTATATGTTTATATCCTTGATAGTTTCTTGTTTGGTAGTGAGATGTGGACCACAAATGTCAGACAAGATTGGTTATTGGTTACTAAACTGACGTCATTGCACTCCAGGCAGACCCATAGGTGTTCAGTCTCCTTCAACAGATATCGAAGAGTATGCACACTGATGGTTCCTGTGGCTCGCTGATTAAACACACCTCTTACTCTGCCTCTCAGGCATCCAGTTCGACTTGAACAACGAGTAACTCCAAACTGCCTAAATCGCTTGATCGATTCAACAGCGATTTTAGTGTCCTCATCCAACAAAGAGTCGCGAAGAGACCGAAGAATATCCCCTTATCCATCTTCAACTCCCCAACAATCGATGCTGTTGATGCAAGCCTGTCCGTTCTCATTACCATAAATACCAGCATGCCCAGGACAGACAAGAACATCATCTTAACCCTTTGAGACTGCTTAGCCCATACATCGTTTCAGAGTAATGTTGATGATGTTGCAAAACTGATATATCGGCTTTTGGATGTCTGTTGACAAAAACAAATGTTTTTTCATACTCACGTTAACTCTTTCCACGCTTTAAGCCGCACACTGCGCCATAGAGTTGCTTCCTTATAAGAAGTCTTTCTAGTTTTACTTCTTCTGTTTTACTTATAGTACTTTTTAACCTTGTTATTCTGTTAGGTTGTCCAGTTTACTTCAATTTAGTAAATAATAATATATATATGTTTATTTATTGATAAGTAGTTGGGATCGTAATTTTTTTTTTTTTTTTTACTTCCCTTGAATTAACTGCTTAAAAATTGAGGAAATAAATGGGCGTGGAAAGAGTTAATGAAGTTTAAAAAATCTTCAGGAAACACAAAGTACTTATTTGTAGGTACATTTTTACCTCCTTTTAACAAAGATTTGAAAGTGGGAAAGTGTATGCTATTGTAATAAAATTAAGTCATTATTATTTTATTGTTTCTATAATGTGTCAGACATTTGCCAATCTTGTTATAAAGACCAAAATGAGTTTTACCGTGCTCAGTCAACAATGTCTGAGATGGCTGGAACATCAGTTTATGCCCTCCCCGCCTCATGAGATCTTCCTGTGTAAGAAAGAGATGGAAGCACACCTGGTTACTCATTGAAGTGCAATGATGATGGTCCAATCAATCAAATAAGATTTCTTAAGGTTTTTGTCTAAAGCATAGGCTCCACACTTTTTGGGTCACCGCCACTTTTCAAGACATAAATATTGTAACACACCCCCTCTCCCTCCATCTTGAATACAGTTATTCAGTCGCAAAATCACAAAAATAATTTATTTAAAATAAATACTATTAATTTCTTCTATAAGGAGTCACCAACCACTAGGTCCCCTGAATGTCCCCCAAACTCTTCTTAACCCACTATCTCCCCCTATAGAAGGCTTCAGCGTCCAGTGGGGGGGGGCCTATAGTCTAAAATATCTAAAGCCGAAGGATTGGCTTCATTGCACCGGGTTTTATCCCATATGGCTTGGTCCTTTCCCAGAAATGGCTCGCCACCTTCCAAGAGTATTGTACAAATTCCATAGCTCCGGCAACAATCCTAGGGGTCTCTGGAAAAAATGCACTCGTAAACAGAACAGCACGGTCTAGATGCAAACCCATGTGCTTCAGTACGCAAGGCAAAGGCTTTGCCACAGAGAGCCCTAAGTTTTTGGTTGTATTAATTACTAACTGTTATGTACCTAGCCTACATGTTGATGTCTTTTCTAATGTTCCCACAGTTATTCCAATGAGCGATATTCATAAAATGGAGATCATTTGGGCCCTTCCTCCACTTATGGAACATTACAGGTAATATTTGTGTGCCATTTATTTTTCTTTGGGGAGATTGATATAGCGTAGTGGTAGTCAGCTGCATTTTAATCACCAAAGTGGGGGACTGCCTAGAGTAGTTGATAGTAGCTCGGCCTGCTAGCTGTGAGATGCCTCATAGCTCGGGTTCGAACCTACTGTCCGGCATTTGTTCGAGTCCCTGGTCTTACTCAGGACGATAACGTGAGTACCTCTGAAGTCAGAGAAAATCTGCCTGTAAGGCGAGGGAATACTAATTACGAGCATGGGCGCCCGCAGGGGGCAGGGGCACTTGCCCCTGGATTGCTTGAAAATAGTCAAATAATGTTACTTTCATTACTACTCTGTGTACAAAGTACAAAGATTTTAATGAATGTGCCAGAAACCATACCAGCTCAGCATGGCATCGTGGGTCTCAACAAGAGCTGTTCAAGTTGATTTTCCAGAAGTCCAACTGCAAGTTCAAAACCTGCTCAGTGTAGTAAAACTTCACCGAGGTGATTCCGATAACTATTTCAGGGATATTTTTGAGAAAACAGTACAACTCGCACAGAAAGTGGATATTGAACTGATTATCCCAAGACATTGTGGAAGACAAAAGCATCGAAGTACTCCGGGAACCATAAGTGTTGAAGAGTACTTCAGACAAACAGTTTACATTCCATACTTAGCAGAGCCGGATTAGACCAGCGCGGGGCCCGTAGCAAATTTTAGCGCGGAGCCCTAAGTTTTGTATGATAATAAATAATAAAACATAAATTTTACAAACAAACTTGTCTCGATTTAATGTGAGCAAATTTAGAGATAATACTAGACAAATCAATTTCTCTAAGTAAATTACATTCAATGTTCATTAAGGTGAGGTTATTTAGACGATCGTGTCCCATCATGTTTCTTAACTCACTTTTATACGCTTTAATGTTGAAAAAGAACGTTCTCCGCTGCAGTTAGTAATCATTAAAGACAAGTAAATTCGTAAGACTATTTCTACATTTGGGAAACACGACTCTAATGAATTTTCCATTATAAGTTTATAAAATTGCAGTTCAAGGGCCTCATTCTTTTCGTTGCTAATAGCAGCAGCTACATTAGTTTTAAGAGTTCAGCGAACTGCACAAGTTGCGCCAGGCGTTCTTCCAAATCCTCTTGGTAAGAGCTGACAATATTTGGAGTTCTTTCAAGATCTCTTCTGCTGTAAGAGATTTTAACTGCGAAATGTTCCAAATACATCAGTCACTCTATGGTACGCTTCCATGCGTTTAGCTAAGGCAGAGAGTACATTATCAATTATGACAATAAACACCTGACTTTCAAATTTTGTTTGGGTGTTTGATTTTCTACAACTTCATCGAGCGTAGTAGAGCCACTAAAATCGTCGAACTTAGTATTTCGCTTGAGTCGTCGTGAAGTTTGTTGCTGATATTCTTGACAGTGAGTCAGGATTTTGGCTTTGGCCTCAATATCTGAAAATGTAGGCCGCATTGCTTGAACGTACCGTGTAACGATTCATAAAGAGCATATCCCGTGTTAAGGTCTTGATCAGGTGACTGTAATGAAGCGCTAGACGCTTGCAAGCGTTCTAGAATTCCGTTCCATAAAATGCTAACTATTCCCGTTTCCAACTTACTCATCTCCAAAACTAGCCCATACGCTTGATTACGACACTCTACCTTTTGATCCATGTTATTTGAGATGTCATCCAAAACTTGTTTGATAATGGTAAAACCACATAAAGTGCTTTTGTCGATCAGCTCGGAAGACCACCTGGTGTCCGACAGTCTCTTCAAAGTCGGAGTTTTGAACCTGTATCTTCCAGTGCTTTTGTAAGAATGCCCCATTGATAGGTAGAAGCGGAAAAGAATGTATAGAGACTTTCAACAAAATCGAAAAAATGGATGCTTCTATACAACATTCTGCAGCACACTTCGCAACCAAATTCAGTGAATGTGCAAAGCAGGGAATGTATTCTGCGTACTTATTTATCTCCTTAATGCGTGCTTGTAAGCCGTTGTATTTCCCACTCATGTTGCTGGCATTGTCATAGCTTTGACCGCGACAGTCTTTGATATCAATGCCATTTTCCTTTAAAAATCAAAGTAACTTTGGCGAGTTGTTCAGCAGTATGACCTTCCATATCCAAGAACTTCACAAACCTTTCCACTGGTCCAGATGGTAACACATAGCGCACTATTAGAGTGAGTTGGTCCACATGCGAAATGTCTGGAGTAGAGTCCAGTGATACGGAATAGTACTTGCATTTCTTAATTTCAAAAATAATATGATCCAGTAAGCTAGATGCAATTAGATGGATAAATTCCTCACATATTGTTTTTGATATGATGTATGTCCCTTTCCTTTATTTGCATAAGTATTTATATGCTGAGCCAGAAAAATGTCAAATTTGGCTATTAATTCCAACAAACCTAAATAATTTCCATTATTAGGTGAACCAATAATTTCATCCCTACCCGAAATGCAAGACCTCGTTCTGCCCTAATCTCAATAAAAAAAAAATGAAAGGGGAAATTATTACCCACCTCCCAAACTTGGTTCCTTGTTTATGACTAGTGACAACTTAGCTCCAGAGGCGGGCCCCCAAAGCGCGGGGCCCGTAGCATTTGCTACTTCTGCTACTATGCTAATCCGGCTCTGATACTTAGATTCTCTAATTAACTCAATGGAGAGTCGATTTTGTGAAGCCAACAGTGCACAATTTAACTTAGCGTTGCTACATCCTTCGAAATTGTGCAAACTGAATCGTCAACAGTTTAAGGATATAATGTCTACTATTAATCAGGTATACCACATTGGTAATTTTGAAACTGAAGCCTTTGTTGGTTTGTTTTTGGGAAAACGCGAGAATACAAAAGTAGCCAAGATTTTATCGACTTGTTACCTTTTACAAAGTTTTATCCGAGTGTCAGGTATGCCTTACTAGTTTTGCTAACATTACCAGCAACAACATGTACGGTGGAGCGATCGTTCAGTACATTACGTCGTGTAAAAACATGGCTTAGATCTACAATGTCAGATGAACGTCTGTCTGGATTGTGCATGTTAAGCGTACACAGAGACAAAGTGAACTGCAACAAAAAGACTTTATGGACAAAATTGTAGATATGTTTGGTAGCGATAACAGACGACTCCAGTTCTTGTTTAAAGAATAAATTTTATTTTAAATTTATGTTGCAATATTTTTTGTTATATACATATATTGTGTTCATAAAAATTTTGTTGCTACAGTATGCCCTTCATTACTACAATGTCCTGTCCGTTCGTTCACCATACAAATACGCTACAGTAAATTAAAACTACATTAAAACATTACTAAAAATATTTTGCCCCCTCCCTAGAAAATTTTCTGCGGGCGCCTCTGATTACGAGTACATTGAGCACACGGCTGCCAGTGTAAAGTAATTTACAATGTGCACGCTGCTGCCAATGTAAGAAATTGGAAAAACGGATTTTCACGCAAAAATCAGTTTCATAGATGAAACTTCGTCTGAGTTGAAAGCGGACGAAAGAAAAAAGAAAAGAAACCAAAAAAATCACCAAAGTTTATAGGTTAAAATTCTGGTAGCATTTCTGGTACCCTTCACCATTGCTAAAGAGTTCATGCACTGCCACTGAGATCTTCCAGTGTAAGAAATAGATAAGATCACACGTGGTCATTCACTGAAATGTAATGATGATAGTCCTATCAATCAATCAAAGCATTTCTTGTAGTAGATAGAAAACTGAATTAAAACCTCTGCTATGTTTTAGACATTCCCATTAATCAGGAAGAGTTTTATAGTAATTCTTCGCCCGAGTGGTTACCGGGGCCCAAATTTGGGGTGCAAAGAATAGAAGCACTGTTACCTGCCATGCATGTCGTAAGAGGTGACTAAGAAGGTTTGGCTGAAATCGGATGCACATGGCACATGTCCTAAACGTGTAGAACTCTATGTGTTTAGGGGCCTACCAAACCAATGTGCAACGTATACACGTTCTTGACAAAGATCAAACATATCACAAAGAGTGATTAAAATTGGTCATAAAAATGAACGCAAAGAAGAAGAAGATAGTAATTCTTGAAACCAAATCCTGTGTAAGAGTTCCCAGGCAATATATCATTGTATTCAGTGAGATTCTGCCAGCTCTTGTGATGCCATGTTGCCAAACTGTATCAACCTTTCTATTTCATTAACTCTTTCTGTACTCAGTTATTTCCTCAACTTTTCACATTGTTAATTCAAGGAGGTATAAAAAACCCAATAACTACTCACTAATAATTAAACATATATATATATATTTTATATTAATTTTAAGAAAACTGGACAACCTATTATAATAACAAGGTTAAAAAGTAGTAGAAGTAAAACTAGAAAGACTTCTTATAAGGGAAACAACTCGGATGGCGCAGTGTACGATGAATGGCGTTCAGTGGAAATACGCTATGGCGCAGTGTGCAGCGATTGGCATGGAAAGAGTTAAATTAATCAACTATCTGAAGAGAAAAGTTAATCAGTTTCAGCAAAAGAATATGAGCAACATCATTTAAAAGAGATGCTGGAGATGGATTGTACATGTGGTACGCATGGAGGCTAACTCTGTTACAAAATCTGCACTGAGATGGACACTAGAGGGTAAACCGAAACGATGAATAGCGAAAACGACCTTGGTGAGAACAGTAGAACAGAAACTGAAATAAATAGCTTGTAGCTGGAACACTTATTCAGTGGATGGCCAAGAATAGAGAAAACATACGCTCGGAAGATTTCAGCGAAGGAGGTAAAGGGCATTCTCTATCTCAGTTACGCAAGTCATGCATACTGATAGATGCGTCAAAATGGGAAAATCATGAGAGAAACCCCAGAACGGGAGTTGTTAGTCTAAACACACCAAAATACATGCTTAGGAAGAGATTGAGGGAAATTATGAACAAGTGTCTTCTTCTTCTTCTTTGCGTTCATTCTTTACGACCAATTTTAATCACTCTTTGTGATATGTTTGATCTTTGCCAAGAACGTGTATACGTTGCACATTGGTTTGAGGCCCCTAAACGCATAGATTTCTACACGTTTAGGACACATGCATCCGATTTCAGCCAAACCTCCTTAGTCGTCTCTTACGACATGCATGGCAGGTAACAGTGGTTCTATTCTTTACACCCCAAATTTGGGCTCGTAAACACTGGCGTTGGACAAGTGTGATGAAGATGATCCTCAAATTAACAATAAAGAGAAAAAGTGCATTTTTGATGCAGTAAGCTCAAAGGGTGTCACAGACTATAAAGAGAGAGAGAAGGGGAAAGGTACGAACTGCTGCTTGGGCAACAGCAATCTTCCACATAAACATTACCCAAAACAACATAATGGGGAAAGCACTCCAGCTTCGTCATAATTTGCCCATGCTTGATTTTTAAATGTGTCTCACTTAATTTCTCCTGTATGCCATCTCACAATATGTTTCTACTTTTGATCAATTCCAGAGCTCGAGTACTAGAATTTCTTGCGCTGCTACTGGGACATGAAGGCAAGGGAAGCATTCTTTCTTGTTTGCGTAAGAAGTAAGTTCTATTTGATTCTAAATTTAAACATAGTCACATGATATCTTAGACTATTGTTGTTTTGAAATGGCATCATCATCATGTACCATACCTGCTCATCTAGGAGATTGATGATCTTCTTTAACTCTTTCCACGCGCAGTTATTTCCTCAAGTTTTAAGCAGTTAATTCAAGGGAGGTTAAAAAAAATAACACAAAAAAAAAAAAAAAAAAAAAGATCCCAACTACTCGTCAATAAATAAACATATATATTTATTATTATATACTAATTTGAAGAAAACTGGACAACCTAATAGAATAACAAGGTTGAAAAGTAGTATAAGTGAAACAGTAGAATTAAAACTAGAAAGACTTCTTATAAGGAAAGCAACTCTGTGACGCAGTGTGCGGCTAATAGCGTGCAACGGACTTCCGCCGTGGCGCAGTGTGCGGTTTAAAGCGTGGAAAGAGTTAAAGTCTGGTTTCTTTTTAAAAAGTAAAGGACCATTTTATACCGCATAGTGTATAAAAAATGATAGTATCGTGTTAGGCCTGTATTTTCATTGACTATTGGTACACGATGGAGATATGATCAACATCACGCTGGCCACCTTTACTTCCCAATGCTTTTTCTGGTACCCAATTGAAGCTGGATAGACTTGAGAGCCGGCTCTCAGGTCGACCCAGCCTCAACTGGGTACCAGACATGCTCTGGGAAAGTAAAGGCGGCCGCGTGATGCTGATCATATCACCCATCGTGTGCCGACGGTCAATGAAAATACAGGCCTAACACTGTATTGCCCTATATACCACGAGGTATGAAAGGGTTCCTAAAAAGACTTGAGAGCCATTACGGTCTGAAAAATTCCACACCCACTGTGGAATTGAACCCCAATCACTAGTCTAAGAAACTAGTTCACTAACAACTACGCTACTGCGGCTCTCAGTGCCTAACACTGTATTGCCCTATATACCACGAGGTATGAAAGGGTTCCTAAAAAGACTTGAGAGCCATTACGGTCTGAAAAATTCCACACCCACTGTGGAATTGAACCCCAATCACTAGTCTAAGAAACTAGTTCACTAACAACTACGCTACTGCGGCTCTCTTTAAAGTCTGTCCTTAGTGCTATCAGTTGGGATTGACACTTGCATGTCATGAAACCAGGTTGTCCAGAATTTTCTCTCTCTCCGTCATCCTCTGTCTTGTCTCCCATTAAATTTACTGGTTATCACAATGTGCTTAACTCTTTTCACGCGGAGTTATTTCAATTTTTAAAGTTAATTCAAGGGAGGTAACAAAAGAAATCCCAACTACTCGTCAATAAATAAACATATATATCTTATTATATACTAAATTGAAGAAAACTGGACAACCTAATAACAAGGTTAAAAAGTAGTAGGAGTAAAACTGTAGAAATAAAACTAGAAAGACTTCTTATAAGGGAAGCAACTCTTCTCTTCCGCCGTGGCGCAGTGTGCGGCTAAAAGCGTGGAAAGAGTTAAACCTCCCCTTCTCATCACATGATTAAAACATTATAAGTGTCTCTTTCTTATATTGATAATAAGCTTTCTCTGTGTCTTGACCTCTCTCAAAACATTAACATTAGTCATTTTAACAGTCCGTGGGATTCTCATCATTCTTCTGTAAAACCACATCTCTGTGGCCTCTAGAGATTTTACTATCTGTTTATTTATTGTCCATGACTAGCATCCATATGTCAGGATTGGCTCTGTGTATCACTGAAGAACTCTCTTTTTGACTTCAGTTGACAACTTTTTGCATATAAGTGCCTTTCATTTTCTGGAATGCTGTTTTTTGCCTGATTTATTATACTCTTTATTTCTTACCTACATCTATCATCTGATTTTATTAAGGTTCTAAGGCATTTAAATTGATAGACTTGTCTCAACTTTGTCCCATTTGATGGTGTATTTTAACTCCTTGTGGACCAAACGCCACTCTATGTGGCTTTGGATTGAACGCATTTTTAACCAGGAGCCACACTAAAGGCCATTTTTATTCTGAAAACAAATGGCTTGTAAAAACATGACTTTTGCCCTTGTCCATTAAGAGTTAATAGAGTCTTGTCTTTTTGCTATTCAGACTTTGGCCTTTGTGGTTTTCTTTTGATGAAATAAGGAATGATTTATTGTCATGTTTTCAATAAAAGACCACAATGTTGTTTTAAAGTAGATTAATGAGAATACTATAGATAGAAAAGATAACAAATGATAATGTGCTCAAGAAAGCAAGCAAGAACAGATGGCTTATGAAACGCATTAGAAAGAAGCAATAAACATTCTTTGGATGTATTATACCTAGGGAAGCTACCCTAGTAAATCAAAAGCGTAGCAGTAATCGGATGTGCTGGCATACTTGTAGACACATAACTGGCACAAAGTACAACCACTCTTAGGCTCGGGTCACATACAAATCACAAAGAGTGGTTGATATGGAGCATTCAAGAAGAAGGGCATATTATGAGAAGAGAAAAGCGTGGATACATTGTGACAACATGCAAGATACAGGGCAAGAGAGACAGAGGTTGACAGAGGGAAAAGAATTCTAGACAGATTAGCATCATGGCATAGTGCAAAAAATAGTATCAGAACAAGAGACAGAGAGTTGTGGAAAAACATGATAACCTACGTTTGTTGGTTGCAAACCTGCCGCCTGGACAAACAAATTTTTGTAATATAAAAATTAATTCTTACCAAAATTTTCACCATTTTCAAAATTACATTGTGGACTCTCGCCAGTGCTACAGAGTTTATGCGCTGCTTGAGATCTTCCTGTGTAAGAACGAGCTTGGAGCATACATGATAATTCACTGGTGCAATAATGATAATTCACTGGTGCAATAATGATAATTCACTGGTGCAATAATGATGGCCCAATTAATCAATCAATTAATGATATTATTTTCAGACACCTAGCACTGGATATAACAGGAGGTAATGATCTAACTGGCTTCACTCAGAACTCAACCTGGTCAGCTTTCATTCTCTCAATCAAGCTGACAGAGATGGGATCTAACCAATATGAAGAGGTATGGCATAATTGTACAACTATGACAGCATAATTCATCATCATTAAATAGCTTGTTCTGAGCAGAACCTTGCCACCCTCCTTCTGAATTTTTCTCTCTCTTAGGTCTGATGTCCTAACTCTTCAGCCATCATTCTTATATTATCAGTTACATCCTGAATTCTCTATATTTC
Organism: Arion vulgaris; assembly: GCA_020796225.1. NCBI lineage: Eukaryota > Metazoa > Mollusca > Gastropoda > Stylommatophora > Arionidae > Arion > Arion vulgaris. The sequence goes on from CM036769.1 coordinate 11,040,950, forward strand.
TCTCTCTCTCTCTCTCTCATAGGCAAAATGTCCCGCCTTTGCAGAAGTCATGCTCAAATCATCAGCTACATCCTGAATCCTCTCTCTCTCATAAGCAAAGTGTCCTGTCTCTGCAGCCATCACTCTTATATCATCAGTTACATCCTGAACCCTCTCTTTCTCTCCCTCTCTCTCATAAGCCAGATTTCTTGCCTCTGCAGCCATCATGCTTAAATGATCAGTTAATCCCACATCCTCTCTCTGTCTCTCATAGGCAAGATGTCCTTCCTCTGCAGAAGTCATGCTTAAATCATCAGTTACATCCTGAAACCTCTCTCTCTCATAAGCCAGATTTCCTGTCTCTGCAGCCATCATGCTTAAATGATCAGTTAATCCCACATCCTCTCTCTTTCATAGGCAAGATGTCCTGCCTCTGCAGCCGTCATGTTCAAATTATCAGTTACATCCTGAATCCATCTTTTCCATAGTCTTCCTCTGCATCTTTGATGTATAAATATACCCAAAAATGTAGATACAGAAAACTTAACACCAGTTTGGTTTGGGGGTTTTTTGGGAGGAGCGGGGTATCTCATTCGTCTTCTTTGAATTCAGGTGTAGTCATTATACCTAATATGGTGCCTCTGACTGATTTTTTCATGAATGCTTGCTTTCCTTATCACAAATGTCCCTCGTCATTCATGCGAGCCTTACTCTGACTTCACTTCAGAAGTACTGGACAACAGTGTCAGTAACTCTATCTATATCCTCTTCATGTCCTGTTTGACAAATCCACAAGAGATTTTCATTGTTGCCATTCTGCTGTCTTTCTACTAATTGTTTTCCATGTCTGGCCACAATCTTTCAGCTCTCGTTCCGCAGCTCTCCACATTTTCTTTGAATATCTAGGCCTTCTTTCCCATGCGTTGTCCATCAGAGAGCATTAACCCTTTCTGTACCATGTATGTCTACTGAGACCTGTTCACAGTTATTTTGGGATACCATAATGTCATCTCACAAAGGTTTTGTATTTGCGTTGTGTGCAGCATGTATTGTAAAATATGTGTCCTTAAATATGCTAATCTGGTCATCATCTTCAAGTAGCTTGCCCCTTCCTTAACTTTTATGCCATGACAGCAGTCCTGAAAATCTCTCTATTCTCTGCAAGATGATCGGCGTCAGACACAGTCATTCTCAGATTGTCAATGACATCTTGCACTCATCGTCTTCTAGGTCTTCCTCTCATTCTTCTTCTGGGCACCATTCCCTCTAAAACTATCTTCTCTAGGCACTCAAAATTAACTGCCTTATGGAAAAACATTGGGGTCTAATTAATTATTGTTCACTTTTTGACTCCGTAGTTGTATGTACAAATTAAACTGTAGTTGTCCTAACATAACCCTATAATTCGCAGAGTGGTTACCGGGGTCCATATTTTGGGTGTAAAGAATAGAACCACTGTTACCTGCCACGCATGTCGAAGAGGCGACTAAGGAGGTTTGGCTGAAATCGGATGCACGTGTCCTAAACGTGTAGAAGTCTATGCGTTTAGGGCCTACCAAACCAATATGCAACATTTTCACGTTCTTGGCAAAGATCATATATATCACAAAGAGTGATTAAAATTGCCTGTAAAGAACGAACGCAAAGAAGAAGAAGCCTATAATTGTTTGTTGCATTTTTGTGAATATTTCATTCATAATTGCCCTCCATATTAGCCTACCTTATCGTGGTTGGAGGGTTTGTGTGCTTTTAGGATCCTTCAGGCTATGTCGGCGGAGTCTAACTCCTGGCAGGTCTAACCAAGCCGAACAGACTGAAGGTGAAAGGCCAGACCAAAGGCGGGGAGCAGGATGGGGCCTCATAAGGTGACAGTGCAGAACCCACGGGCGAGTGGTAAATGCTCTGGCTGCAACCAACCCATCCCCAGCTATGGGACAAATAGCACTTGTCCTCTCTCTCTTGAGGAGGACATCCTTTTTCTTGTCTTCTACTTCTATGACACTTTCCCTTAAGCATAAGGGATTAAACTACAGTGTCCAGGAAGCACACCCTGCATAAAAGCCTGGGTTGGTGAGCCCGGCAACAGAAGGCTGAAGTCATCTAGAGTAGGACGACTCCAGACAAACCCGGAAGACAGATCTCGTCAGCAGGGGACTGCAACTGTCTAGAGAACAACCTCAAAAAAAGATGTCCTCAGAAACGGAATGTGTCAGCCATTATTGGCGGGAGGAATCGACACATACGAACAACTCAAATGGCCATGCGCAAATATTTATATAACTGTGGTGCCACCACCATGGGAAACAGCCAGGTGGTGGTGGACCGACCCCCTGCCTCGAAGGGGTCCACCTTAGCTACTAGCGGCCCTGTTGATTCTTGCAAAGCCAGGGGAGGACAGGGTATATCCTGCAAGACTGTCCTCTTCTGTGTGAGCTGAGAAGCAACATGTGGCCACACCCAGTCGACCTGAAAACTAAGCTTTGGGGAACCTGACAGACCTGAAGCTGTCTGCCCAGTTTGTGGTCCACAGTAAATTAAGCGCATGACCAGAGATCGCTGAAGAAGAAGAAGAAGAATTCATAATTGTAGTTAACAAAATGAATGTAAGTAGTTGCTGATTATCTGGTTTGTTAGCTTGTAACGTGGTCCAGATCTAAACTCACTACATTCAGAACATAAAGCAAATGTCTTAACCACTTCACCATAGAGACCCTGAAAGACTCTAGCTTGGAGTTCTCTAGGGTGAAGTGATTAAGAAGTTAATCTTGCATTCTGAAGGTTGTAGGTTCAAATCTGGACAGTTACTAGTGCAATTTCTTGATTCCGGAGATCCCTAGGATTGTTACTGGAGCTGTTGAGTTCGTGCTTTGTGCAGCACTCTTGGCAGGATATGTGCCATTTCTGCTCATATGGATGTAGCCATATGGGGAAGCCCAGTACAAGGAAGTCTATCCTTCGCATTTAGATCTTTTGTTATTTGTTTGTTAGCTTATAGATGGTTTCTCATGATTCTTATAGGTGCTGAAGACTGTCTTCCAGTGCATCTATATGCTGAAGCAGGCTCTTCCTTTCCTACCCATGTCTGTTAGCTTATAGATGGTTTCTCATGATCCTTATAGGTGCTGAAGCAGGCTCTTCCTGTACATCTATATGTTGAAACAGGCTCATCCTGCCCATGTCTGTTAGCTTATAGATGGTGTCTCATGATTCTTATAGGTGCTGAAGACTGTCTTCCAGTACATCTATATGTTGAAGCAAGCTCTTCCTGCCCATGTCTTTGAAGAACAGAAACATATACAGGAGACCAAGTACATCTTTAAAGAACAGGTAAAATATTATTGTACAGTTAGTCTCTGAAAATATCTTTAACTGATACGTGCACAAAATCTTTTAAAAGACGTCAATGGCGTAGCGTATGAACTTAACGCCTTTTTAGAAGTGATTTTATATTTCATTCTTATCTTAACCACATTTGTCATGAAGCGCCGTGGGGAGGGTTAGTTTTCTATCTTGTGCCAGATGTGTTGCGCTTGATGTTGTCAGTCCATGCTTTCGCAGGGACTCTGAGATGTTATCTATCCATCGTGTTCTTGGCCTGCCTCGTGCTCTGCGCCCTGAGTGTCGATTATTGTAGGCACATGATGGTAGTAAATATGGTTCCGTTCTCATTAAATGGCCGAACCACTTGATTCTTTGCATGGTATAGTACCAATGATGCTTCTGATATTCTCATTTATCACTCTTTCTCTCCTTGTAACGTTGACAGCTTTTCGTAGACATCTCATTTCACATGTTGTAATCTTTCTTTCTTGTGTCTTAGTCAGGGACCATATTTGACACTGATAGAGAGTTGGAATAAATATGCAGTTTATCAGTTGTCGTTTGACTGCCATGTCAATGCTTGGATGTTTTAATAGTGGTGACAGTTGGTATGTCACTGCGTTTGCCTTCATTTCATTACTTTTCAATTATTTCATTACTTTTCAATTATTTCATTACTTTTCAATTACTTTCTGTTCCCATTTGACGTTTAGAAGAACTGTAAGCTAGTATAAGTCAAGTGTAAATGATAATAAACACATATCATCTTGGCTTTTGCTTGAACTAGAAGTGAAACACAATTTACCATTTATTCTAGAATACTCTGTTGAAAATAAAACATGTCTAATAATTCAGAGACTTAAGATTTCTTCACTAATAGTCATGTTGTTAGTTTGTAAACATTTAATAAACAATACATTCATTCACAATTTTCTTAATGTTTATGTATTCATAAATGGATTACCAATATAAAGAGAGCAGTCTGACTTAATTATTCAAAGTATTGTTCATCAAGACCCTTGGTAAGTCAGATTTGTCCCATGATGCCCAACCATTTTGTTCTCATTACATGTCAATAAAATAATGAATGCTCTTTCCTGATTAGCTTTGAATGCCACATGAAACATATACACGTAATAATGCTTTTGACAGACTCATTGTCTGCTATCTCAGCACTATAAAATCTGAAAGGAACATAGAACTAAGTGATCTCGGGTCAACCTCAACGAGTTTCCCCATGATTCTGAGAGTATAGTAATCCAGTGGATACCCTCCCACTGCAAGGTCAAGGGGAATGAAGATGCTGACAGACTGGCTAAAGAAGGAGCAGGAATGCCCCAAGACAACAATCTGGTCAGCTATGAAGAAGTAAAAACCATCGCCAGAGGGTACTACAAAACATAATGGGAGAAAGAACACCCAAAACACAACAAGGATGATGGATATTACCAACTGTCCATAAGGGACCAGAATGACATACTTCGCTTCGGGACGGGTCACAACAGAATGAGACGCCACCTGTACACTAAACTGAAGATAGACCCCAACGACTTGTGTCCCTGTGGCTTGACGAGTATGACTATAGAGCATATCCTACAGAACTGCTCCCAGTATGCAGAACTGAGAAGAAAGAGCTGGCCCACCTACATCCAGCACCCAAGACAAACTGTATGGTGTGGCTGTCAATCTAAGACAGATGGCTGCCTTTATTAGAGAAAAGCACAGACCACAGTCTTCAGACTTAGAACGGGACACTGTAGTCTCAGAGCACACCTCCACAGAATGGGTCTCAGGGACTCGACAGCCTACACCTGTGGAGCACCTAAACAGTCCCCAGAGCACATCCTGCAAGACTGCCCTAGTCTGAATAGTGAGAGATTGGAGATCTGGCCAACAGAAACAACCCTACAAGACAAACTAGGGGGACCGGTGAAGACCTCAATCGCACCGCCCTATTTATGACATACCAGAGTAGTTGCATAGCAAAAGTTGATCGCAGTAGAAGGAAGAAAGAGAATCCGAAATCTCAATCTAGTGAGAACACAGCAGATGAAGACATCAACTTCCATTATGCATTGACCTCACATTTTGTTAGTGAGTAACCAAACATCTGTTTGATCATACATCAATTTCAGGAATCCATCTATAACTATGTGGAAGAGCTTGCAGAGAACATGCATATGTTTCCACCGGAACATTATCTCTGTGGCAGAACACTATTTTTCGAATACAATGAACAGGTAAGTAGGATACCTTCAGAATAGTTACCTTCACATGCAGGTAATGTTGATAGAATAATTACATAGTAGATTATATCCATACAGCCCTCTGTGTGTTGCCAAGACTCACAAGGGAAGCAAAGAATAGTAACACTGTGACTTACAAGGCATGTCATAAGAGATGACTGGGTAGGGGCCTAAGGAGGCTACTCTAGTAAATAAAAAGTGTCGCAAAAATTGGATGTGCTAGCCTACTTGTAGGCGCTTAACTGGCACAACGTACAATCGCTCTTAGGCTCAGATCACACACAAATCACAAAGAGTGGTTAACAATTGGAAGCTATGGAGCGTAAGAAGAAGATATCCATACATTAGTAGTAGGTCTTTTATCATATCCTGCAGGCAATGAGAGGGTCTATGTCTTGCTTAAGGAGGGCAGTGGCAAAGAATAAGTTTGCCAACCCCTGTCTTTTCATGAGATCAAAACCCTCATACAGAGAAAATCTGCAGTAGACTGGAAGACAAACACTGGATATGATTATGGAAAAGACTTCCTCAAAGACCTATGAAGAACAACCCATGTCATTTTATTTCGCCTACTTACCGGACACTTTAGACTCAACAAACACTTATATAGACTAGGAATAAGTCAAACAGCTTACTGCCAGTGTCAGCAGGCGGAACAGACATCGAAGCATGTCCTGTAAGACTGTCCTCTCCTGGGTGAGCTGTGGAGAAACATGTGGCCACACCCAGTCAACCTAAAAACTAAGCTTTGGAGAAACCTGACAGACCTGAAGCTGACTGCCCAGTTTGTGGCTCACAGTAAACTAAGCGCATGACCAGAGATCGCTCAAGAAGGAAACCTGACAGACATAAAGCTGACTGCCCAGTTTGTGGTCCACAGTAAACCTAAGTGCATGACCGGAGATTGCTGAAGAAGAAGATATCATACCCATACAGCAGTAGTAGGTCTTCTCATATCATACCCATACAACTGTAGTAGGTCTTCTCATATCATACCCATACAGCAGTAGTAGGTCTTCTCATATCATACCCATACAGCTGTAGTAGGTCTTCTTCTCATATCATACCTATACAAATGTAGTTGGTCTTCTAATACCATAACCATACAGCTGTAGTAGATCATATCCGTAAAGCAGCATTAGGTCTAATATGAACATATAATAACTGTTTCAGCTCATTCAAGACTGTCTAGACTTTCTGAGACCTCAAGGAATGTTGGTGATGATTTTCAACAAACAGTTCAATAGTATTCCATTTCTTACACAGGATCCATGGCTCAAGGCCAAGTATAAAATAGATGGTAGGTTGACTTCTCAACTTACTTTTTTTTGCCCGTGTGTTGCTGGGGCCTGCAAGGAGAACAAAAAATAATAGCACTGTGACTTACAAGGCATGTCATAAGAGGCGACAGAGGTAGGGGCCTAGGGAAGCTACCTAGTAAATAAAAAACGTTCAGAAATTGGATGTGCTGGCCTACTTGTATGCGCATAACTGGCGAAATATACAATTGCTCTAATGCTTGGATCACATACAAATCACAAAGAGTAGTTTAACAAGTGGTCAATATGGAGCGTTCGAAGAAGAAGAAGAAGGAACAAGAGATGAGGACCTAACCTCTATACCACAGAGACCCCCTAGGATGTAGATTGATAGTCTCTGGGGAACTGAGATGGATGAGAAGCAAGACACAAAATGATAGTAACAGACTCAATGAGTAAACTTTGGAAGATCAATGCAAGCAGGAACCACACTGAATATGTAAACAGCTTTTGGGTGGTCTCAATGACGAAATGGTTAAGATGTTTGCTTGTCATTCGGAAGGTTTTGGGTTTTAATCAGGACCAAGTCACATTTGCAATTTATTTCAGGAGATTCTTAGGATTGTTGTAGGAGCCACAGAGTTGATGCTTTGTGCAACATTCTTGGCTGATGGTATGCTATTTCTGCAGAGCCACATAGTTCCTACTTTGTACAACACTCTCAGCTGATGGTATGCTATTTCTGCAGAGCCACATAGTTCCTACTTTGTAACGTTTGACAACGGCCTTTATCAAGCAACGAACAAACAGGAGTGACAAATTAAATGAAACACAAATGGACGACCAAATACAAACGTATCTAAGGAAAAGCTGGAATAACAATAACAATAAATGTAACACAAAAACAACATAAAAACTAGAAATGAACGAAAGAAACAATGAAACATCTAGTAAATATATAACTTGAATACATGCAACATATACCCATATAGAGTACAAGCATAGAAAGATAAGAAGCTAAGAAGTACATACGTTGAGCCAGCGTGTCGAAGGTACCATACAAAGAAATCAACCGATTCTCCAGAGCAAATCGACTACGATCATCAGAGGAACATGATCGGATGGCTGTGACCTGGACATCGCAAGCTCCTGAATGGCCAGTATCATTGAAATGGGTAGCTACAGGGGTCACAGAGCATTGGCACCTGTAGCTACCCATTTCAATGATACTGGCCATTCAGGAGCTTGCGATGTCCAGGTCACAGCCATCCGATTATGTTCCTCTGATGATCGCAGTCGATTTGCTCTGGAGAATCGGTTGATTTCTTTGTATGGTACCTTGACACGCGGCTCAACGTATTACATTCTTATGCTTCTTAGTACTTTCTCTTCCTATGCTTTGTACTCTATATGGGTATATGTTGCATGTATTCAAGTTATATATTTACTAGATGTTTCATTGTTTCTTTTCCGTTCTATTTCTAGTTTTTATGTGTGTTTTTGTGTTACATTTATTTGGTTATTCGTTTTTATTCCAGCTTTCCTTAGATACGCTTGTATTTGGTCGTCCATTTGTGTTTCATTTTAATTTGTCACTCCTGTTTGTTCGCTTGCTTGATAAAGGCCTTGTTGGTCAAACGCTTGCTGTTTATCGTCACTGTTTCTGTTTTTTGTAAAACTATAGTACTTTGTTTGTACGTGTTTCACTATTTACCAAGTTTTACTGCAGTCTTCCCCTATTTCGATACTTTGTGCAACACTCGGCTGATGGTGTGCTATTTCTGCAAAGCCACATAGTTCCTACTTTGTGCAACACTCTCGGCTGATGGTGTGCTATTTCTGCAGAGCCACATAGTTCCTACTTTGTACAACACTCTCAGCTGATGATATACTATTTCTGCAGAAAGATACTGAGGCATATGGAGAAACCTGGTGCAATGAAGTTAATCCTTCATCGTTAGACCCTTTAGATAGCATTCAGTAAACTATATTGAATCATCAAGTATGATTCATTGTCCATGTTTTACATCCACATAGCAACTTTTGTCGCACATAACAATACAACAACGGTACATACACATGTATTTGTTTCAAGAGGTTCATTTTTTTGTCTCCAGATATTGACAGCGAAATGGTTCAACGACTAACCTGTAAGTATCAAGATATATTTTTGTTGTTGAGAGATCAATGCTTACTTAGCTATACATTTACTCAGCTCTCGCTCCAACGGTACTTGGTCTGTTATTTGTGTGAGGATCAGGATTTTTCCCCAGAGATCCCTGATCTTAATGTAGGGGGAATCAAGTCCTTAGTTCTATTGGAGATGGATGATAAAATGTAAGTCCTGTGTTCAAGTTGAGCACATAAAAGGACCGTTATCAGTTAAAAATTGATAAGTGTAGGCTGCAAGGCCGCTGCCCGAGTTAGTTAGTTAGTTTGTTCCTTTCGTGCCAAAAGCGGCACATAGGGCAGAGGTTTTAGATCTCCATGTGATACGGTTCTTTGCTAGCAGTTGGAGATCATGTATGGTTTTACATCCCAATAGTTTACTTTCTTGTTGGATGGTTCTTCAAAGAGTGGTCTTTGGCCTTCCACGTTTTCTTTTCCAACTGGTGACCACATAAGGACTTGTCGATTTAGTCTCTTTTCGTCTGATCTAAGAACATGACCTAAATATTTCCACCTTCGTTTCCTTATAATATTCTATACGGGTTGTTGGTGTGTTCTATCTCTCACTGTGTTGTTAGAAACGAAATCACTCCATTTTACTTTTAATAATTTTCGTAGACATTTTTTGGGACTCGCTGCCCGAGTACAATTCATTAAAAATATTGTAAAATTCTTACAATAATTGTCATTATCTTCAAAATTACATCGAAGACCCTTGTCGATGCTACAGAGATTTTGTAATGCTGCTGAGATCTTCTTGTGCAAGAAAGAGATTGAAGCATACATGGTTATTACCCGAAGTGCAATGGTGATAGTCCTATCAATCAATCAATTAAACCTTTACAGGACATCTGCAAGAGAACGTTGTTTTTATTTTTGTTCCTCTCATTAAAACCTTGCTATTGAAGTCTGAGGAAGAAATTTGTGTAAATATTTGGGCCCAATAATTTCATGACTATCACAGTCTCTACTGACAAGGACAGACCATCATATTACATCTCAGGGCATAACAGACTGAATAAACTCTTGCACAGGTCACGATTGTCTCCATCTCACTGTGTCCATGTGGCATCTCTGGTCAAACCATAGAACATGTCCTGCAAGACTGTCCCCTCTATGTCCTACCTAGAAAGGGATGCTGGCCTCACAACACAACATTCAAAACTACATGGCACCAGAGATAAACTCCAGGCAAGTCAACTTCATCATAAGAACGCAAGACTTTCCTTTGTATATCCTCCCTAGAAAGGGATAATGGCCCTACAACACAACATTCAAAACTACACACCAGAGATGAGCTCCAGACAACAGTCAACTTCATCATAAGAAGGCAAGACTGTCCTTTGTATATCCTCCCTAGAAAGGGATGCTAGCCCTACAACACAACATTCAAAACTACACAACACCAGAGATGAGCTCCAGACAACAGTCAACTTCATCATAAGAAGGCAAGACTGTCCCCTGTATGTCCTCGCTAGAAAAGGATGCTGGCCCCAACAACACTACATGACACCAGAGATGAACTTCAGAGAACAGTCAATTTCATCCTAATAACACATCTGACTCTATATTCATTAAAATAGCGAGCACAAGAAGACGACAGATGTATCACATAATACAGTATACATGTCTTTAGATACATTTCATCCTGCAACTGACTTCATTCACAGATTTGGAACCAAACGTAGAGCTAGTGATGCCAGAGCCAAACCCTTATATTGGTAAGACAAAACAGTTTGTTTACTAATTTTTTGTAATTTCCTTGGTTGTTTTTTCATCCTTCAAACATGCTCTATTCAATCCTAATCTCCTACCCTTCGTGATATTTGTATGTGTTCTTGTAATGTTATTTGAATTGTAGCTGGTTAGCCTATTCAAGTGTATTAATGTGTCTGATATCTTTATCTGTTTATAAACCTTTTAGGGTCATATTTGACACATAAGGCTTCTCTAAAAGATTTCAATTGTTGCCATTCCATCACCAATTCATTAATTAATTTCCATTCAGGCCACAATCTTTCAAAGTTTGTGGCGTAGAGGTTAGGTGTTCGTCTCTCGTGCCGAAGGTACCAGGTTCGCTCCTTTGTGGAGCCATCTGGATAGTTTTCCAGAGATCCCTGATCTCAGTGTAGGTGAGATCGAGTTCCTAGTCCTATCGGAGACTGACGTTAAAATGTAGGTCCTGTGTTCAATTTGAGCATGTAAAAGAACCCTTGGCAGTTCAAGAAATCAGAAAACAAGAAAAGTCGCTGCTCGGGCAAAATACATTAGAAATTATTACAAATAAAATTCCTACATAAGTATCTTCACCATCTCTTCAAAATTACATCAGGAACCCTTGCCTGTGCTACAAAGATCTTTCTGTGTAAGAAAGATCCGAGCACACATGTTCTTGTTTCATGTATAATAGTTTGGTAGTTTGGTTATAGTGGTATGTGCAACAAATGGAACAAACTTCTTTCTATTGGTTGGTATCAAAATGATGTATGTTTATATATATATGACCTTTTTCGTCTTTACAGACTGTCAATTGGCAAGTGTTTCCCTGTGACAACTTCTGAGTTTTCGCTTGTCTCTTGTCTTTCAGCTCATCCCTATGTCTCTCTTCAAAAGATTCTGCACCTTTGCACAATGTTGTTTTCCATATATCTCGATCATCAGCCAGTTTTTCCTATTTGCTGGGACCTATAGAAAAGTTATTCATTGAGGCCTTGCAGACATCTTTATATCTGAGCAGTGGTCTGTCTTGGTGACTCTTCCCCCCCCGAAAGTTCACAGAACAACATTTGTTTTGGAATGCAGCCATTGTCCATTCTTCACACATGCCCTAGCCATCTAAGTCTTCGTTGGAAGGCAAGTTTTTCAGTACTTCAGAGTTATCTTGTCGTACCACCTGATGTTCATAATCTTGTGGAGACATCAAAGGTGAAAGATGTTAAGTCTTCTCTCATGCCTTGAGTAGGCTGCCCATGTTTCTGAGCCATATAGTAAAGAGCTAATAACACAGGCTCGATATATTTAAATCTTCGCCTGCAATGTTAATTTGTTTTTGTCCCACGCTCTCTTTGATAGTTTGCCAAATGTAGTAGCCACGCTGCCTATTCGAGCGTTGATTTTTTCATCAAGAGATAAGCTGGCAGTGAATGTTTAATACAATGATAACCCTTCCAATAGCAATACAACTTGGTCTCATATGTGTAGAGTAATTATACCAACCAACAGTTGTATATCGATTATATGAGAATATTAACCGTTCTTTCTATCTGTATCTTGTTCATTAGATGCAATATTTACATGTTTGTCTCTGCCAGTGAATCTCGTTCTCCATTTTCTGTTGTTTTCTCTCTTAGTTGTGAATCTATGTCAGTCGTTCTCATCTAAATTTGGTTTATATGCGCACTGTTGTTCTTATTGTACTTTGTCTGCTATGTCTAGGGTCTGTTGCATATTACTAGTTGCTACTGTCCATTACTAGCTCATGCTTCTGTCATACTACCATATCATCAGGTGCAGTGCCGGCTGGTGTAGGCGATCATGGATCTCCACAAATCTCTGTCTCTTGTGTTTGCTATCATCTCAGATGTTGACACTCTTCAGTGCCATGAAGTCAGGCTATCTAAAATGTTCTCTATCTGTCTTCCTCTGTCTCATCTCTCCTCGATTTTACCGGTTGTCACAATGTATTCTAAACCTCCCTTCTCATCACATGTTCGAAAATGATGACTTCCTCTTTCTTTGATGATAAGCTGTCTCTGTGTCATGACCTCATTCAACACCTCCACTTTCGTCATTTTAGCAGTCCATGGAATTCTCAATCATTCTTCTGTAAAACTGCATGTCTGTGGCCCTCAGAGATTTTTCCATCTGTTCATTTATTGTCCATGACTCGCATCCGTATGTCAGTATTGGTTCTATGTAACACTGTATAACTCTCATTCTTATCTCAATTGACAATGACTTGTTGCAGGGTCTGTATTCTAGTCTGTTACTGTAAAGTCTCTAGTCTATTAGTGTACTCTACAGTCTAGTCTGTTACTGTATTCTATAGTCTAGTCTGTTACTGTAAAGTCTCTAGTCTGTTACTGTACTTTATAGTCTAGTCTGTTACTGTAATCTATAGTCTAGTCTGTTACTGTAAAGCCTCTAGTCTTACTGTAATCTATAGTCTAGTATGTTAAAGTCTCTAGTCTGTTAGTGTACTCTATAGTCTAGTCTGTTACTGTAAAGTCTCTAGTCTGTTAGTGTACTCTATAGTCTGTTAATGTACTCTATAGTCTGTTACTCAACTTGTTTAACACTGACAAACTTGTTGTTTCTTCTGTCCAACCTAGCAACAAATTTCAACTTGCTGAAGTTGCTGAAACCTACAAAGGTTAGTATTAAAGTTGAACTGATTAGTGATTAGTAAGGATAATAATTACAGTTTTCCAGACAGGTCTATAGGTGCTCCTATCTCCTTGGGGGTCTCAATGGTGAAGTTGTTTGCCTGTCGTAATGAGGGTTGTGGATTCAAGTCCGAACCGAGACACCTGTGCAATTTTTTCATGAGATCCTTAACCCTTTCGCTGCTACATACTTCCGAAAGCTGAGTTAAAAATAGCTGCTCTTTGTTTCTAGGTCACAAACGTGAATGTACGCCTATAGCAGTGACAGTAGCAATGTATAACGTGTTAACACGTACAACCCACAGAGGAGAGATAATAACAGACGTGTTAATGCGCTCTTTAGAAGTGATTGGGGAAAACATATATATACGTCCTTAGCAGCTAACAGGTTAACTCTTAGTGGACCAAGGCAAAGGCCATGTTTTTACAAGCCATTTGTTTTTAGAATTAAAAAGTCCATTAGTGTTGCTCCTAGTAAAAGTCGTCCAACCCTACCCAGAAACTGTGATCTACAAGGTAGGTTGTAAGAAGCGACTGAGGTAGGGGCCTATGGAAGCTAACCTAGTAAATAAAAAGTGTCGCTAAAATCAAATGTGCTGGCCTTCTTGTAGACGCATAACTGGCACAACGTACACTTGCTCTTCAGCTCAGATCACATACAAACCACAAAGAGTGGTTTAATAAGTGGTCAATATGGAGCACTCGAAGAAGAAGTTCATTTTAGAACTTTAATCATGTCGCTGGATGAAATCCATTGTCCTCTCAGGGTCAAAGTGGCTGTCCCATAACTTCTGCCTCCACATTCTCTACCCACATCTCTTGTCTTATGTCATGTTTGGATGAACATTACTGAAGTATGTGTCTCTGAGTCTGGTTTACGGTTTGCACATGGACATTCTTTGTGTAGAAAGCCTTGAGTCTGGATAAAGTTGCTAACAGTCTGTAGGGGTCAGTTCTCAGGATGGTCTACTGGTGTCTTTGAAGGTAGTGAATTGTGCTCAATCTGTTGTCCACTTTCATATGTTTTTTCTACCATAAATTTCTATTCTATAAAGGCTGCATGTTCTCAGTAGCTTGGATGACTCTGATATGTGTTTTGGATAGACATACATGTTGAAAACGACTGAACAACATAACCATATATGCACTTGACTGGAACCCACAGAGGAAAAGAGGAGGTTGAAAATACCTGATAAAGAACTGTGAAGTAGGCCAAAGTGATTGATACCTCATGGGCAGAGTTGAAGTAGCCTAGAATAGAGTTTGGTGAACAATTGCAGCCCTGTGCTTCACATGGAACAAGAAGGTTCAGTAGTTTTAGTAATAGCAGTTTATGCTAACCCGAAACAAATGCTTGCAGAAAACGGATGCACCAGGCCGTAAGGCGCATAACATGGTGCAACGACCCCTCACAATGAGAAATGGGATAACGGATTCTGCGGTCGCCAATCTGCCTCTGAGATTTAGCCACGCATTAAGAATGTCAGACCTACCATCATGAGGGTGGCCAAAACTTACTGCTGGAAGAGGTCGGCACAAACGGGAAGCAAAAATCATAGGAATTATATCCTACAGAACTGCCCCAGTATGCAGACTTGAGAGGAAAGAGGTGGCCCACTTACACTAGCGTCCAAGACAAACTGTATGTTGTGGCTGATAATCTGAGGCAGACGGCTGTCTTTATTAGAGAATCGGAAATCCAAATCTAGTGAAAATGCAGAAGAAGAAGAAGTAATAGCAGCTTTAGAGACCTGCTTTTTTTCATATTCAAGAATGTTTTGTTGTGTAATCTATCCTCAGTTTCCTGTTGTTGTACTGAATGAAGGTGGCTGTCGTATGTGGTATAAAAAAGACAACAAATATGCTATGCCAAATTCTTATGTCTACCTAAACTTCATCAGTTCAGTAATTACAAAGAATTCACAGAAGTAAGTATAAATACATGTCTGGTATTTTTATCTTTATATAATCAAATATACCAGCTTCAAGTTTGGGTACCCTCCCATAGTGATAGTGACAGAGGGGTTTGGGTAGTGGCGGAAGGGATTGGATAGTGGCAGAGGGGTTTTGATAGTTACGGACATGTAGAACAGGCAACATGTAGAGTCAAACAAGACGTTCCTAACGGTGCTAAAATGAAAATATGTCATTAAAAGAACTTTTAAAACAAAATGTGCATCATTGAAGACCATCATTACAAGATGAAGTAGATGGGGGTGGATTGGCCATGATTGAACCATCATCATTGCACTTCAGTGGTTAACCATGTGTGGCTTTCGATCTCTTTCTTACACAGGAAGATCTCAGCTGCAGTGCACGAACTCCGTAGCACCGGTGAGGGTCCATGATGTAATTTTGAAGATGGTGAAGATATTTTTATAGGAATTAACTTTTTAAAATCTTTTTCCTAATGAATTTTTGACCTGGCAGTGGCTTTCCAGCCTGCTCTTCTCAATTTTGAACTGCCTATGTTCTTTTCTGTGCTCAAATTGAACATGGAACTGACATTTTATCGACCGTCTCCAATAGGACTAGGGACTCGATCTCTACCTACACTGAGATCAGGATCTCTGGAAAAATATCCAGATGGCTCCACGAGGGAGCGAACCTGATACCTTTGTCATGATAGACGAGCACCTAACCTCTATGCCACAGAGACCCTTGATGGTCATGTATGTCGTGTGCCAGTAGGAACATTGGCTAGAACAACTCTCCGATGGACAGCGGATGGGTAATAAGACCTCTGAACAGCCAAATGAAACATAGAGAAGAATTGTGGAAAGAGAGTTGAAAAATTGTGACACTGACATGAGAAAATAATCTAAATATTAATCATTGATTGATTGATTGATTGATTGATAGGACCATCATCATTGCTCTTTGATGAGTAACCAAGTGAAAAATCTCTGAAAAATATAATAATAATAATAATAATTCCTCTCGTACCATTATACGTTACATAGGGCCTGCAAGTAATTTCTCCGTACCACTCTATCGTGGGCAACTCGCTCAATCTCCTCCATGGAACTGAGACCGATATTTCCTGCCTCTCTCAGCAAAGTTCGTTTCAGGGTCTCCTTAGGTCGACCTCTCTTCTTGAACCCTTTGCATCCCACTTCAATGCCTGTATTGATATTCGTTGATCATTTCTCCTCAAGGTGTGTCCAACATATCTCCATCTTCTCTTTCTTATAATATTTCTGAAAAAATATCCCAATATTAAAATGAGTACCTTTGAAATGTGAAGCGAGTACCTTTGAAATGAGAAGCGAGTACCTTTGGAACGAGAAGCGAGTACCTTTGGAACGAGAAGCGAGTACCTTTGAAACGAGAAGTGAGTACCTTTGAAACGAGAAGCGAGTACCTTTGAAATGAGAAGCAAGTACCTTTGGAACGAGGAACGAGTACCTTTGGAACGAGAAGCGAGCACCTTTGGACGAGAAGCAGTACCTTTGGAACGAGAAGCAGTACCTTTGAAATGAGAAGCGAGCACCTTTGGAACGAGAAGCGAGTACCTTTGAAATGAGAAGCGAGCACCTTTGAAACGAGAAGCGAGCACCTTTGAAACGAGAAACGAGTACCTTTGGAACGAGAAGCGAGTACCTTTGAAATGAGAAACGAGCACCTTTGGAACGAGAAGCGAGTACCTTTGAAATGAGAAGCGAGCACCTTTGAAATGAGAAGCGATCACCTTTGAAACGAGAAATGAGTACCTTTGAAATGAGAAGCAAGTACCTTTGAAATGAGAAGCGAGTACCTTTGAAATGAGAAGAGAGTACCTTTGAAATGAGAAGCGAGTACCTTTGAAATGAGAAGCGAGTACCTTTGAAATGAGAAGTGAGCACCTTTGCAATGAGAAGCGAGCACCTTTGAAAGAGAAGTGAGCACCTTTGAAATGAGAAGGATCACCTTTGAAAGAGAAATGAGTACCTTTGAAATGAGAAGAAGTACCTTTGAAATGAGAAGCGAGTACCTTTGAAATGAGAAGAGAGTACCTTTGAAATGAGAAGCTGAGCACCTTTGAATGAGAAGCGAGACCTTTGAAATGAGAAGTGAGCACCTTTGCAATGAGAAGGACACCTTTGAAATGAGAAGTGAGACCTTTGCAATGAGAAGAAGTACCTTTGAAATGAGAAGCAGCACCTTTGAATGAGAAGGAGACCTTTGAAAAGAAGCAGAGCACCTTTGAAATGAGAAGAGCACCTTTGAATGAGAAGTGAGACCTTTGCAATGAGAACGAGCACCTTTGAAATGAGAAGCGAGCACCTTTGTAATGAGAAGAGACACCTTTGAAATGAGAAGCTGAGTACCTTTGAAACAAGAAGTGAGACCTTTGAAATGAGAAGCAAGACCTTTGAAACGTGAAACGAGTACCTAACTACTTCACTACAGAGACCTCAATGTTAATTTAATTGGAAGCCATGTTAATTGAGGAGCTGAAAGGAATGAGAGAAAAACTCTGAGACATGACTGAAAACTTGTAACAATCAAAATAAGCATATTAAATAGCAAAGATGAAGTTGAGACTAGCTGACTGTAAAATCAACATAACATTATTAACACTAGAAAGATGAAGTTGTGGAGGTCAGTGATCGGCTACATCAGCCGACATACATTATTAACACTAGAAAGATGAAGTTGTGGAGGTCAGTGATCTGCTACATCAGCCGACATACATTATTAACACTAGAAAGATGAAGTTGTGGAGGTCAGTGATCTGCTACATCAGCCGACATACATTATTAACACTAGGAAAGATGGAAGTTTGGATAGGTGAGTGATCTGCTACATCAGCCGACATACATTATTAACACTAGAAAGATGAAGTTGTGGAGGTCAGTGATCTGCTACATCAGCCGACATGGTAGGTGGAAAGAGAGATGAACTATTATGTAGAAATGTGTTTTGCTTATATATATTTTCAGTGTTGCTCTTAGTGACATCTTCTTGACCATGCTCCTTCACAAGCTGACTGAGACTCTTTACAATGCTACACTAGCAGGATATGAGTAAGTAGCCATTTGATATCAGACATGAGTAAGTAGCCATTTGATATCAGACATGAGTAAGTAGCCATTTGATATCAGACATGAGTAAGTAGCCATTTGATATCGGACATGAGTAAGTAGCCATTTGATATCAGACATGAGTAAGTAGCCATTTGATATCAGACATGAGTAAGTAGCCATTTGATATCAGACATGAGTAAGTAGCCATTTGATATCAGACATGAGTAAGTAGCCATTTGATATCGGACATGAGTAAGTAGCCATTTGACATCGGACATGAGTAAGTAGCCATTTGACATCAGACATGAGTAAGTAGCCATTTGATATCGGACATGAGTAAGCAGTCATTTGATATCGGACATGAGTAAGTAGCCATTTGATATCGGACATGAGTAAGTAGCCATTTGACATCAAACATGAGTAAGTAGCCATTTGACATCAGACATGAGTAAGTAGTCATTTTACACACCAACTACACTATAGTACTACCAACGTTAAACCTACCAATTACACTATAGTACTACCAATGTTAAACATCAACTACACTATAGTACTACCAACGTTAAACCTACCAATTACACTATAGTACTACCAATGTTAAACATATCAACTACACTATAGTACTACCAATGTTAAACATACCAACATTAAACTTACCAACTACACTATAGTACTACCAACATTAAACATACCAACTACACTATAGTATTACCAACATTAAACTTACCAACTACACTATAGTACTGCCAATATTGATAAAATGTCTCCACGTTTTCAGACTTTCCGTTGAAGGACCCCGAAGGATCGTGATCATTCTTGGAGGATACAGTGAAAAAATTAAAGTAAGTACCTAAGTTCAATGAGATGTAGTTTTACAGAAGAATGATGAGAGAATCACATGGACTGCTAAAGGGACTTCTGCTTGTTCTTCTGCGTTTGCTCGCTGAATTCGGTGTAAACCATGATGTCTGATTTGGCACTTCTGGCTGATTTGTGCGTGACAACTTGCTTCACCATTTGACTGGTATTACCCGTCATGCAAGCCGGTCTTCATCGACTTCAGAGGTAATAGCTAAAGTGATAAATGTTGATGTGTTGAATGAGGTTCAGACACAGAGAAAACTTGTTAATATAAGAAAGAGGCAGTTATCATTTTTTGGACATGTGATGAGGTTTAGAACACATTGTGACAAACGGTAAAATCAAAGGGAGAAGATGGCAGAGGAAGACAGAGAGAGACCATTTTAGATAGCATGACTTCATGGCACGGTAGATTGTCAACATCTGAGAAGATATAAAACACCAGAGACTTGTGGAGAACCATCGCCCGTGTGTGTCGGGGCCTACAAGGGAAGCAAAGAATAGTCCACTGCGACCTACAAGGCATGTCGTAAGAGGCGACTAAGGTAGGAGGCCTAGGGAAGCTACTCTAGTAAACAAAAAGCATTGCAGAAATCATATGTGCTGGCCTACTTGTTGGTGCATAACTGGCACAATGTACAAGAAATAGAGTCAGACATGATATGTCTGCGCAGAATGCTGGGGTTAACAAGAAGAGACCGGTTGAGAAATGAAGACATCAGGAAAAAGTGAGTACAACATCAGTATTGAACTTCATCACGAAACAACAAATTAAATGGTTCGGCCACATAAGCAGATTACCAACAGACAGTGCGCCTCAAAGAGCAATGTTGCTCTAATACATTGGATACAAAGCAAAAGACCGGCCACGCAAAAGGTGGACCTCAGAGATAACAGAGGCGAAGAAAGACACTATTTGTGAAGCACACACACAAGGGCTCGTTCTATAAATCTCTTATTATCCTGAAGCTGTGAGGCAAAACAGGATTGGAGAAAAGAAAAGCACCACTGGGTTTTTTTTTAAGAATATGTATAAACAAAGATTGCTCATCTTTTAATGATTTCTTGTTTGTACAGTTGGTAACACAAGATACAGTGAGGGTGTTCCTAGATTTGGAAATCAGTGATGATTCCTTTATATCGGTGATAACACATCTAAAACAAGTCTATATTAACGAACTTATTAAACCTGTGGAGTTGGCAAGGTAAGTCATCTTTCACTATTGTCTGTTGTCTTTCCTCAGGTGGATGATGGAATTGGCTGACCTCTTTTGTCGTTAAACATAGGAATGGGAGCGTTAGATTGTGTTCCAGGGCCAGTTGAGTCGCCCTTGTTGTGTTATATCCGTGTTCATTTAATGTGGTCTTGATATTGTCTATCGTGTTTCCCCAGGTGGATGATGGAATTGGTTGTTCACTTTTGTCGTTGCTTAGGGCGGAAGCTTTAATTTGCATTCCAAGGCCAGATGAGTCGCCCTTGTTGTGTTATATCCGTGTTCATTTAGTGTGGTCTTGATATTGTCTATCGTGTTTCCCCAGGTGGATGATGGAATTGGTTGTTTACTTTTGCTGTTAAGCATAGGAATAGGAGCTTTAGATTGCATTCCAAGGCCAGATGAGACGTCCTTGTTGTGTTATATCCATGTTTATTTAATGTGGTCTTGATATTGTCCATCCATCTTTTCCTTGGTCTTCCCTTGTCTCTATTAACTGATCTCTTTTGATTGTATGCTGTTATTGGTGGTTGGTTGTATTCCATTCTTATTAAATGTCCAAACCACTGCATTTGTTGTTTTTCAATGTATTCTGTGCATGGAGTTATGCCCACTTCCTCTCCTTGTTTCATAGTCTATCTTCCTGGTGATGCCCACTGCCTTCCTCAAGCATTTTATTTTACATATGGTGAGCTTCCTGTGGTATGTTGCTTTCAGGACCAAGTTCGTACGAGTAACAAAGTGTTGGTAAAAAATACTTTTATCATCTGTCTTATTTCAACGAAGATAAAGGGTATTTGCTATCTTGTTTGCGCAAGTTGTGCCTACCGATAGGTGCACCAAAACGGGAAAACCCTGAAAGAAACCTCAGTAGATACATCAGCTAACACAGAACGGGAGTTGTTAACCTAAACACACTGAAATACATGCTTAGGAGGAGATCGAAGCAGTTATAGACATTTCCGATGAAGATGATCCTAAAATGAACGATAATATTTCTCATCTCTGATATAGCCTATGTCATCGCTTTGTGAAAAGTTATAATATCCTTTAGTGCTAGCAGATTCTATTTTATTTTGTCATTCAGAGCTATACGATACTCGATGTTGGAGCTGAAAAACACATCTGTCTTGGAGAGATATGAGCAGATAAACAATATTACTTTTGATATGTTGGTGGCCTTTATACAAGAATTTTACTCACATTTATTTGTGGAAGGTTTTGTGTCTGGCAACTTGAAACCTGAGGTGAGAATTTATTTGTGGACGATTTTGTGTTGAGAAATTTGAGGTGAGAATTTGTTTGTGGAAGATTCTGTGTTGAGAAATTTGAGGTGAGAATTTATTTTTGGAAGATTTTGTGTTGAGAAATTTGAGGTGAGAATTTGTTTGTGGAAGATTTTGTGTTTGAGAAATTTGAGGTGAGAATTTATGTTTGGAAGATTTTGTGTAAAAAAAAATTTGAGATGAGAGTTTATTTATGGAAGATTATGTTTCTGATTATCTATTTATGCTGTGTATTCATGGCAACGAGAGAGCAGACATGCTTGATTCGAAAGCACAGATTGTTGGGAAGTTTAGGATGCATAAGAGGTTTGTTATTCGGTCTCTTGGCGACCTACTGTTGGATGACACTAAATTGGCATTGAATCAATCCAACGATTTAAGGAGTTTGGAATTACACGTTGTACAGGTAGAGTTGGAAGCTTGAGGGCCAGAGAGAGGAATGTGTTTAACCGGTGAGCTAAAGGAACCATCAGTATGCATACGCTTTGATATCTTTTGGTGGAGAATGAGTACCTATGTGTCTACCCGGAGGGCTGTGACGTCAGTTCAGTAACCAATTATGTATGGAATACTTTAACGTTTCTGTTTTATTATTCTCCAACTAGGATGCAATTGATATTGGAAGACTGGTTCAAACAATTGTAGTGCGACCACTTCCAGAGCAGGACTTCCCTAAAGTAAGTCAAATATAAAAACTGTCATTACTGCTTGTAGTACCACTTTTAAGGACGATGTAGAACGAGAGCCTGAGGAAGTTAATGGCCGCATGGCTAGTGTCTTATTGTCACACCTGCAGCTCTTCTCTCTCTTTCGATCGTTCTAGGCCTGTTTTAATCATTCTCTTTGTGATATATGAACAGCCAAACATCAGAACGTAATGTACGTGCACCAAACCTTCAGCACCTATTTGAGCTCAGTTGCTTATCCTTCGGTGGGGTGTTCGATTTCAGCCAGCTTCACCTGCAGCTCTTCTAAGACACAACGCAGTGAGAGATAGAACACAGCAACAACCCGTATCAAATATTATAAGGAAATGAAGGTGGGTATATTTAGGTCATGTTCTTAGATCAGACAAAAGAGACTAAATCGACAAGTCCTTATGTGGTCACCAGTTGGGAAAAGAAAACGTGGAAGACCTAAGACCACTCTTTGAGGAACAATCCTACAAGAAAGTAAACTATTGGGGTGTAAAACCATACAAGATCTCAAACTGCTAGCAACGAACCACATCACATGGAGATCTAAAACCTCTGCCCTATGTTCCGCTTTGGCTCAAAGCAACAAACTTACTATGACTAGTGTAGTCGCTGCAAAGCTGTTCAGGTTAGGATTTTTCATTTATGCCCCCTAAAGTAAGTACCAAACTTTTTATCATAGTATTCTTAACTAATTTTACCATACCACAGATAGTTAACCTGCTTACTGAAGAGGGGATGAGTGAGACTAATGAACAAAGCTCTCAGTTGGCTTTTTTGTTCCTGCTTTTCTTTCTTCTTCATTGAATCTATTCTGGAGATTGCACAGAAGTATGAATGGTACAGTGAAGAATTGGTGTGTTCCTGACTTCCAGAGTTTAGATCTCACTAGACAGAGAACAGATGAAAACAAGGTTAACTGTTTCCATTCGCAGTTATTTCCTCAGTTGTACAGTTAATTCAAGCGAGGCAAAAAAAGCATTTAAAAAATTGAATTGTAATTACTGTTAATAAATAAATATATATATATATATATCTTATTATATACTAATTTGAAGAAAACTGAACAATCTATTAGAATAACAAGGTTGAAAAGTAGTAGAAATAAAAATAATAGAAGTAAAACTAGAAAGACTTTTATAAGGGAAACAATCGAATTACGCAGTGTACTGCGAATGGCGTTCAATGGAAAACGCTGTGTGAGGTGATTGGCGTGGAAAGAGTTATGGCTCTGAATGAGACTAATGAACAAGGTGCTGAGTGTTGTCACAGGAAAACATACATGTCCTCACAAAGTTTACTTTCCATAAAATTGTCTACTTCAGGAAAACAAGTATTATTTTTTATTTTTAGTTGGTTTTTTTTCTGTGCTAAAGAAAGATTTTCTTTACAAAAACGGTATTTTCTTACAAACATTTTTAATAAATCCATTATTCAAAAAAAATACATCAAGAGCCGATAGAATGCAGCTAATTTTGCCAGACAAAAAATGTTGACATCCAATGTTCTAAAACCTTTGATTGAAGATGGTAATTAATTTTATACTGCTAAAAGCTAAAGCACATCTTATAAGAATGAATTTCTGGCCAAAACTACTGGCCAAAACTATGTTACCAGTGCCAACCTTGGCCAATCACAGCAGCTAATGAGCAGAAATGATAACAATGGAGATGAGGTGCTTTAGAAGAGCTGTAGGTGTGACAATAAGAGATCAAATTCGAAATGACGAAATCAGAAGACTGGACTGGATGTGAAACCAGCGGTACAATTCATAAAAGAACAACAGATTAAATGGTTTGGTCACCTTGTAAGAATACCCTGGTATCGTCTAACACAGAAAGCCACAAGTAAAAAGGATAACGAGCACAGCGTAAGAGGAAGACCACGCAAAAGATGAAGCGAGGGCATATTTTTTTTCCGATCCAGAAGCACTTGAGCTTTCAACTCTTCGGCTCGGGGCCATGGACATCGTAACGTTTCGGTTTGGTGCCACGAACACCATAAATCTGGAGAACCTGTGGCTTTTCTGCCAGCCCACGGAATTGAGCCGCGTTCACAGGGGGCTTGTTACCCGTCGTCCAACGCGCTGCGAACACGCTGGGCAGGCGGAGCGAAGGCATTAAGAACAGCCTTCAGAAAATGAATAACAGCTTGCAAAGTGCCTTAGAACAGGCACACAAGATCACTAGCAAACCACACACACACCCCAAGCACTTCTATAAAGACATAATGGAAGAGAAAAGGAATAAATCTGAAAAACTGTCCCTGATTTATGTCCCTATTATCACTGGCCATTATTTTAAACTTATATTTTGCTATTTCTGCAGCCATGTATGATGGTTCTGCCAATAGGAGACTTCAAATGTTTTCTGCCAGCCATCAACAAAGAAGATACAAACTCCTGTGTTGTACACTATTTCCAGCAGGGTCTGGGAACTGTTTACAATTCCTGTCTCAATGACTTGCTAGGGGTAAGTATCTAGAGTCTAAGACAGAGTGAATACAGTGACAGAAGACAGGGGCAATGAACCAGAGCTGACCCAAGAACATACTCAATGACTTGCTAGGAGTAAGTATCTAGTCTAAGACAGAGTGAATAAGGTAACAGAAGGTTGGGGCAGTGAACCAGAGCTGACTCAAGACCATACTCAACTGTGGTGACCTGCAGCCTATGATTCAGCATGATAGATGCCTGGGTGGTCAGCGAACCAGAGCTGATCCAAGACCCTACTCAACCTACAATTGATGACCTGCAGCCTAAGATTCAGCATGATAGATGCCTGGGTGGTCAGTTACCCCAGAGCTGACCCAAGACCCTACTCAGCAATGGTAATCCACAACCTATATATGAGACTGCAGTAAAACTATTTGATTGGCGAAACACGTAATCACAACCTAATATTCAGCATGATAGATGCCTGGGTCAGCAAACCAGCGCTGACCCAAGACACTATTCCACCTCCAAGTGGTTCATCTAGTATCAGGCTGCATCACTGCAGTCTAAGCAAGTAGGGATCAAATAGGAGAGGCAACAACTGTCTCAAAAATATAGTGCTGAAAACTGATGTATCAGGCTGATATATCGCTTTCTACATAACAAGAACACTTTTCAGCCAAGACAAAGTAAAAATGTTCATGAATTATTCTAAATTTAATCTACTGAGTGCACCAAGGGATGTCATAAGGCTGATTGTCTTCTATTAGTTCTTATTCCTGGGGAACTTGAATCTACAACTGTCACTCTCTGTCAGGCTAATTCTGAGCTGTCTTTTTCTTCTTTGGTGATCTCTGGTCATATGGACCATAAACTGAGCAGCTAGCTTCAGGTCTGTCAGGGCGATCTCTGGTCATGTGTTTAGTTTACTGTGGACCAAAACTGGGCAGTCACTTCAGGTCTGTCGGGGTGATTTCTGTTCAAGCGTTTAATCCACTGTGGGCCACAAACTTGGCAGTCATCTCCAGGTCTGTCAGGTTTCCCAAACGCTTAGTTTTCAGGTCGGCTGGGTGTGACCATATGTTGCTTCTCAGCTCACCCAGAAGAGAAAAGTCTTGAAGGACATGCTCCGGTGTCTGTTCCGCGTATTGACACTGGCAGAGAGCTGTTTTTATTTATTCCTGGTCTATGTGTTTGTTGAGCCTTCAGAATCCTGTGCGTAGACGTAATATAATAACCTGGTCTGTTCTGCTGAGGTCTTTGAGTAAGTTTTTTTCCTTTGTCTTCCAGTCTACTGAGGGATCTAGTATTGGGAAATCTCTTCAACTCTGCACACATCATCACCATTAAATTCTATGTATCGGCCATCATTGCGTCTTTACTCATTCAGGGAAATATTTCTTACTACCGCCCGTGTGCGCGGCCACTGCGGAGCAAAGAATAATACCACTGCGACCTACAAGGAATGTCATAAGAGACAACTGAGGTGGGAGCCTAGGGAAGCTACCCTAGTAAATAAAAAACATCTCAGAAAAGGGATGTGCCTGCCTACTTGTAGGCGCATAACTAGCACAGCGTACAATCGCGCTTAGGCTCAGATCACATACAAATCGCAAATAGTGGCTAACAAGTGGTCAATATAGAGCGTTCTAAGAAGAAAAATATTTATGACGAGTTTTAGGAAAACATTAAGAAGATAATTTTTACAATTATATTTTTACCACGACTGCTATAAATGAACCATTAACTTATATAGGGAAATATTTACAACAAATGAATTTAATTAAAACGTTTGAATGGAAAATTGTCAATTTGATTTCTGTGCAGGTTGCGATGAATGAGCCATTATTTACAATGTTGCGGACAGAGTGCCAGCTTGGCTACAGTGTTTATTGCCAACCAATCATAACACATGGAATTTTAGGCTTTGTGGTTGTTGTGGAGAGCCAGGCAAACAAATTCAGGTAAAATGTGTTGTTGGAGAAGCAAGCTTACAAATTCAGGTAAAATGTGTTGTTGGAGAAGCAAGCTTACAAATTCAGGTAAAATGTGTTGTTGGAGAAGCAAGCTTACAAATTCAGGTAAAATGTGTTGTTGGAGAAGCAAGCTTACAAATTCAGGTAAAATGTGTTGTTGGAGAAGCAAGCTTACAAATTCAGGTAAAATGTGTTGTTGGAGAAGCAAGCTTATAAATTCAGGTAAAATGTGTTGCTGGATAAGCAAACTTACAAATTCAGGTAAAATGTGTTGCTGGAGAAGCAAGCTTACTCTGTATCTGATCTGAGCCTAAGAGTGATTGTATGTTGCGCCATTTATGCACCTATAAGTAGCCCAGCACATCGGATTTCTCAGATGCTTTTTATTTACTAGGATAGCTTCCCTAGGTCCTACATCTGTCACCTCTTATGACATGCCATGTAGGTCGCGTTTCTCTTCTTTGCTTCCCTTACGAGATTCATTTTTGCAGGTTGAGTCTCATCATCAAATAGCTTGTCCTGAGCAAAACTTTACCACCTTAAAAGTTCTTCGGAATTTCTCTGCCTCTGCAGCCATCAGTCACATCCTGAATCCATTTTCTCTAGTCTTACTCTTTTCTGGGATGCCTCCTTCCATAATGGTCTCCAACCCTTCATGTCTCTTGATATGTCCAATGTTTATATTAGGCAGTCTCTGTGGTGTAGAGATTAGGTGCTCGTCTCTCATACCAAAGAGACCAGGTTTGCTCCCTCGTGGAGCCATCCGGATATTTTTTCAGAGATCCTTGATCTCAATGTAGGTGAGATCTAGTTCGTAGTCATATCGTAGACGGGCGATAAAACGTAGTCATGTGTTCAATTTAAGCACGTAAAAGAACCCTTGGCAGTTCAGAATCAAGAAGAATAGGCTGGAAAGCCGCTGCCCGGGTAAAATTCATGAGAAAAGATTAAAAATAAAGTTCCTACAAAAATATTTTCCATCTTCAAAATTACATCGGTGACCCTCGCTGGTGCTACGGAGTTCATGCACTACAGCTGAGATCTTCCTGTGTAAGAAAGAGATCGGAGCACACATGGTTACTCACCGAAGTGCAAAAATGATGGTCCTATCAATCAATCTATGTCTCCAAAATACTTTGAGACTACATTGTTCTGTTCTTATTCTGAATAACATTATATATTCTTTTTCTGAAGAATCAGTTTCTACTAACTTGCTCTGGCTTATAATTTGTATGTAGTTTTCTCATTCTTCTTTTCTCATATCCTGTTTTGCCTCACAGTGTCAGGATAAGAAGAAATTTATAGAACAGGCTTTTGTGTGTGCTTCATAAACAGTGTTTTTCATCGCCTCTGTTACCTCTGAGGTCCACCCTCATTCCATATAGCAAAACATTCTCAACAGATAACTATGATGTGAAAAGACATCCTAACAGAAACTTAATATACTATAATAATTATAGTCATATCCGGTTGCCGGCAATATGGCAGCTTCTTCTTCTTTGTGTTCGTTCTTTGCGACCAATTGTAATCCCTTTTTGTGATATGTTTGATCTTTGTCAAGAACGTGTATACATTGCACATTGGTTTGGTAGGCCACTAAACGCATAGACTTCTACATGTTTAGGACACGTGTATCCGATTTCAGCCAAACCTCATTAGTCGCCTTATGACATTGCGTGGCAGGTAAGAGTGGTTCTATTCTTTACACCCCAAATTTCGGCCCTGGTAACCACTCAGGCGTAAAAGATGGCAGCTGAATTTTGAAGTGTTAAAATTTGATATCCGTAGTTTTTGCCATTTTCTAATCGATAACCAGACGCGATCCAAGCTCAAAATGTGTTCATGTGTTGAGGAGATGTATCGCTGAGGATCTATTCAGCCCTTAAAGTGAAATGGAACTTCTGATCATGCTATGGTGAAATATGCACTGGCACCGAAACCCATCATAACAAAACTGTTCAGCGGTAATAACAGATGTGGAACTGGCTTGTTGGGCTGTTGGATTTGTTAAGGTAGTGATCAGAACATCTATGGACATGCCCGGAGTGCCGTGATGATAGTCCTCATATAACTGATATCATTATTATTTTTCCCTAGGATGAAGCAGATTGATGAAATCATGGAGAAATTCATGAAAAATTTTCCTAAAATTCTTGAAGATATGTCACCAATTAAATTTAGAGATATGGTAAGTCAATTTTTGTTTAATCGAGCTGTACTCAGCAGTGTTGCATCAGGTAGACCCAGTATGTGAGAGAGAGAGAGTAAACTTTTAAGTGGCAGCAGCGATTGTATTTTGTGCTAGTTATGCGCCTACAAGTAAGCCAGCACATTTGAATTCTGCTACATTTTTTATTAACTAGAGTAGCTTACCTAGTCCCCTAACTCAGTCGCCTTTTATGACATGCCTTGTAGATCGCAGCGTTATCTCTCTCGTGATCGTTCTTTTTCGCCCATGTTTATCATTCTAATTGTGATATATACACAGCCTTTGCCAAGAACACAATTTTACATCACAACGTTCAGTACCATTTGGAGCTCTAGTGCTTATCCTTCAGTGAAGTGTCCGATTTTAACCAGCATTTACTGGGTTCGCTCTCCGTTAGCCTTTTTCTGTCCCCAGCCAACCTACAAGGCAGCAGGTTGCTATTTTCTTTTGGGGAAGCGACTCTTAGACGACCTACCCTCCCGGGCTGATGAGCGCCATCTACCCAGAAAACCTGTCTTTTGTTTGGACTTCTTGGTTTTCCTGCCGTCCAGTTGTGTGTATGGTTTACTCCGCTAGTCTTTGATTGTCCCCAATCAAACTACAAGGCAGCAGTAGTAAAGTGTTATTATTCTTTGCTCCTTTCGAGCCCCAACAAGACACGGGCGGAGATGGAACTAAACGGGTTAACCAGCTAGCCACAGAAACCATCATCATGCATACCCTTTGACCTCTGCTTCGGGAGACTAAACATCTATGGGTCTGCATGAAATGCTATGATATCATCTCAGTAACCAATGACCAAGACCTATAACATTTTATGAAAGCTGTCGATAACATATTGATAATAATTAACTATCATATTTGGGAATCTCTGAGCCCTAGAGGTATGGTGCTTGTCTCTCATTCCAAAGGGTACTCGGTTTGTTTCCCCACGTGAAGCAATCGAGATATTTTTCCAGAGATTCCTGATTTCAATGTAGGTGAGATCGAGTTACTAGTCCTATCGGAGACGGATGATAAAATGGAGTTTCCGTGTTCAAGTTGAACACATAAAAGAACTGTTGCAGTTGAAATTCGTTAAGAGTAGGCTGCAAAGTCACTGCCCATGCATTATTCATTAAAATAAAAAGATTTCAATACAATTCCTAGAAAATTCTCACCATCTTCAAAATCACATTGGGGGCCTGCACCTGTGATGCGGAGAGCGTCCATTGACGCTGAGATTTTCTTGTTTAAGAAAGATCGGAAAACACATGGCTATTCACCAAAGTGCAATGATGATGGTCCTATCGATCATTAGCTATCATATATCATAGTTTACATGTTTTAATTTAGAGAAACGTCTGGCCGAATGGATTAGAGCGTGGCTGCCATGTTCAATTCGTGGTACGGCCAAGGATTTTTTTCTATTGTGGGCATAAATGAAAACTCCTAACCTGAACAGCTTCACGGCGACTGCACTAGCCATTAAATTCCTCAGGCTCTCATCCAACCTGTCCTACACTGCCCTAAAACTAAAAAGCGGTACCACAGGCAGTAGCAGCAACTTTTTTTTTTTTTTTTACATGTTTTAATCGTATTTATTCCATCTTACGTTTGAAATTTAAAATTACTATTTAAAAATCAGAACTCTCCAAATGAGTAGTCCATATTGTTAGACTTCTATTGTTGTTGTTCTAATTGTATAATGATTCTCTTTTCCTTCCCTTCGTAGATTAATACACAGACTCTCATCCGATCTGCTGATGATGCAGACTTGCATGATGAATCTCAACGTTTCTGGCAGGAAATCATTAATCAAAATTATGTCTATGAGAGGTTAAATCTCGAGGTAAGAAATTAACACGATAATCTGATCTTTTTCAGTGATATACTTATTAGTGAATCTTCATCATCAAATGTCTCGAGTTACTTATAGATGCAACAAAGCAAATCAAATAATACGATCGCCCGTGTGATGTCGGGGTTCGTAAGGGGAGCAAACAATACCAACACTGCAGCCTACAAGGCATGTCGCAAGAGGCGACAGGTAGTGGCCTAGGGAAGCTACCCTAGAAAGAAAAAAAGCGTAAAAGTAAATATCAGATGTGCTGGCCTACTTGTCTGCGCATAACTGACACAACGTACAATCGCTCTTAGGCTCATATCACATACAAAGTGTGGTTTAAAAAGTAGTCGATATGGAGTGTTCGAAGAAGAAGAAATAATAGGAAAAATGGCGCCAGTTTTAAAATGCAAACATGTCACCATGAACACTAAAAGAGCATTGTTCAACACAATCTTTCTTCACACATTATGCTATTAATGGAAAACCTGAACTCTGACACCAAATGATATAAGAAAACTAGTCAGGACAGAGATGAAGTGTCTACGTAGAATGCTGGGAGTAACAAGAAGAGACTGGTTGAGAAATTAAGACATCAGGAAAAAATGGAGTACAACATCAATACTGAACTTCATCAAGAAACAACAAATTAAATAGTTAGGCTACATAAGCAGATTACCAACAGACAGTGCGCCTCACAGAGTAATGTTACTCCAATACAGTGGATACAAAATAAAAGGCTGGCAATGAAAAAGGTAGACCTCAGAGATAATAGAGGTGATGAAAGACACTGTTTATGAAGCGCACACAAAAGCTTGATCTATAAATCTCTTCTTCTCCTGATACTGTGAGACAAAACAGGACTGGAGAAAAGAAAGAACTTATTGTGTATCAGCTGACCGGATTGATTGATTGATTGATAGGATCATCATCATTGCACTTTAGTGAGTAACCATGTGTGCTCCAATCTCTTTCTTACACAGGAAGATCACAGCTGCAGTGCACAAACTCTGTACCAACGGCAAGGGTTCCTGATGTAATTTTAAATGTGGTGAAGATATTTTAGTTGGAATTTCTTTGTAATCTTTTTTAATGAATTTGCCTGGGCAGCAACTTTCCAGCCTGCTCTTCTCATTTTGACTACAGCAGACTAGAACTACTAATAAACAGAGACTGTACACTTGCTTCTTAGATGTGTAGTCTGGGTTCAATTTTGCAGTAGGAGTATCCTTTTTCCTACCGTAATGGTGCTCAGTTCAACCCAGCCTCAATTGGGTACTAGAAAAGCACTGCGAAATAAAGGCGACCGTTGGGATATTGACCAAATCACACATCATGTGTCGATGGTCAATAGAAAATACAAGCTTGACACCATATTCTCCAATATACTTCATGGTATGAAAAAGAGTTCCCTTTATTAACAAACACAGATTACTGGATGATAGTAACCTGTATATGACCAGAAATAATAACAAACACAGATTACTGGATGATAGTAACCTATATATGACCAGAAATAATAACAAACTAAGATTACTGGATGATAGTAACCTGTATATGACCAGAAATAATAACAAACACAGATTACTGGATGATAGTAAGCTATATATGACCAGAAATAATAACAAACACAGATTACTGGATGATAGTAAGCTATATATGACCAGAAATAATAACAAACACAGATTACTGGATGATAGTAACCTGTATATGACCAGAAATAATAACAAACTAAGATTACTGGATGATAGTAAGCTATATATGACCAGAAATAATAACAAACTAAGATTACTGGATGATAGTAACCTGTATATGACCAGAAATAATAACAAACACAGATTACTGGATGATAGTAAGCTATATATGACCAGAAATAATAACAAACACAGATTACTGGATGATAGTAACCTGTATATGACCAGAAATAATAACAAACACAGATTACTGGATGATAGTAACCTGTATATGACCAGAAATAATAACAAACACAGATTACTGGATGATAGTAAGCTATATATGACCAGAAATAATAACAAACACAGATTACTGGATGATAGTAACCTGTATATGACCAGAAATAATAACAAACACAGATTACTGGATGATAGTAAGCTATATATGACCAGAAATAATAACAAACACAGATTACTGGATGATAGTAACCTGTATATGACCAGAAATAATAACAAACACAGATTACTGGATGATAGTAACCTGTATATGACCAGAAATAATAACAAACACAGATTACTGGATGATAGTAAGCTATATATGACCAGAAATAATAACAAACACAGATTACTGGATGATAGTAACCTGTATATGACCAGAAATAATAACAAACACAGATTACTGGATGATAGTAACCTGTATATGACCAGAAATAATAACAAACACAGATTACTGGATGATAGTAAGCTATATATGACCAGAAATAATAACAAACACAGATTACTGGATGATAGTAACCTGTATATGACCAGAAATAATAACAAACAAAGTGGTTACGCCATTGTCTTACATTCCGAGGGTCATGGGTTTGAATCCAGACCGTGCTGTTCTGTTCACAAGTGCATTTTTTTCCAGAGATCCCTAGGATTGTTGCTGGAGCTACGGAGTTTGTGTTTTGTGCAATACTCTTGGTAGGTGGTGTGCCATTTTCATGGAGCGGACCAAGTCATATGGGATCAAATCTGGCACAATGATGTCAATCCTTCAATTTTAGACACTTTAGAATAACAAACACAAAAATGTGGAAAGTGACAACAACAAAAGTTGTGGTGGTCACAAAGATAACATCTTTAGAATGTAGAGACAATTCCTACAGAAATAACTAGCACTGTGAGCATATAAGTGCAAGGTTATCATTCATAGTGTTGCTTCCATACTCATGTTTCAGTTAAAAATATCTTCATTGAAACTGACATGTCTATAGGAGCTCCAATCTCCTTCGATATTTCTTCAACAGCGACTAACCGTACCAGCTCCCATACTCATGTTTGGGTACAAATTTTTAGATTATGGTTATATTAAAAACAAACATTTTTTTTTGCAAATTGTCCTTTGTTTGTCTACAGCATGCTACCATGAATAAGTTATCTTTTGTTTCTCCACATTATCCTGCCATGAATAAGTTGTCTTTTGTTTGTCTACAGCATGCTGCCATGAATAAGTTATCTTTTGTTTGTCTACAGCATGATGCCATGAATAAATTATCTTTTGTTTGTCTACAGCATGCTGCCATGAATAAGTTATCTTTTGTTTGTCTACAGCATGATGCCATGAATAAATTATCTTTTGTTTGTCTACAGCATGCTACCATGAATAAGTTATCTTTTGTTTGTCTACAGCATGCTACCATGAATAAACTATCTTTTATATGTCTACAGCATGCTACCATGAATAAGTTATCTTTTGTTTGTCTACAGCATGCTGCCATGAATAAACTATCTTTTATATGTCTACAGCATGCTACCATGAATAAGTTATCTTTTGTTTGTCTACAGCATGCTGCCATGAATAAGTTATCTTTTGTTTGTCTACAGCATGCTACCATGAATAAGTTATCTTTTGTTTGTCTACAGCATGCTACCATGAATAAGTTATCTTTTGTTTGTCTACAGCATGCTACCATGAATGTTATCTTTTGTTTGTCTACAGCATGCTACCATGAATGTTATCTTTTGTTTGTCTACAGCATGCTACCATGAATGTTATCTTTTGTTTGTCTACAACATGCTACCATGAATGTTATCTTTTGTTTGTCTACAGCATGCTACCATGAATAAGTTATCTTTTGTTTGTCTACAGCATGCTACCATGAATAAGTTATCTTTTGTTTGTCTACAGCATGCTACCATGAATAAGTTATCTTTTGTTTGTCTACAGCATGCTACCATGAATGTTATCTTTTGTTTGTCTACAGCATGCTGCCATGAATAAGCTATCTTTTGTTTGTCTACAGCATGCTGCCATGAATAAGTTATCTTTTGTTTGTCTACAGCATGCTGCCATGAATAAATTATCTTTTGTTTGTCTACAGCATGCTACCATGAATAAGTTATCTTTTGTTTGTCTACAGCATGCTACCATGAATGTTATCTTTTGTTTGTCTACAACATGCTACCATGAATGTTATCTTTTGTTTGTCTACAGCATGCTGCCATGAATAAGTTATCTTTTGTTTGTCTACAGCATGCTGCCATGAATAAGATTACTAAACGAGCCTTAATTGATTGGTGCAAGGTCCTTGTCTCTGACAAAAAAAGGAAGCTAACACTTATGGTAAGAATCCTCAACGAAGACATAAAGCATTGAGGTATATGATCACAACTTGATAACCACTGTTGTTTCACACAACAGTGCCTGTGATAGAAGACTTAGTTAGTTTGTTCCTTTCGTGCCAAGGGCGGCACATAGGGCAGAGGTTTTAGATCTCCATGTGATACGGTTCTTTGCTAGCAGTTGGAGATCTTGTATGGTTTTACATCCCAATAGTTTACTTTCTTGTTGGATGGTTCTTCGAAGAGTGGTCTTTGGTTTCTTTTCCCAACTGGTGACCACATAAGGACTTGTCGATTTAGTCTCTTTTCGTCTGCTCTAAGAACATGACCTAAATATTTCCACCTTCGCTTCCTTACAATATTTGATACGGGTTGTTGGTGTGTTCTATCTCTCACTGTGTTGTTAGAAACGAAATCACTCCATTTTACTTTTAATAATTTTCATAGACATTTATTCTCAAAGCTGTCCAGTTTCTTATCAATTTTCTTTGTTGATTTCAACTTTCACAACCATAGGTCAGTACAGGAATCACACATGACCTAAATAATTTAACTTTTGTGCATATACTAAGGTCTTGAGATTGCCAAATATTCGTTAATTTAGTGAAGGCACTAGCTGCTATAGCAATACAAGAGTTTATTTCTTTCATCGTGTCTCCATTGTTTGACACTTTACTACCCAAATATGTAAAATGTTCAACTTTCTCCAGTGTTTGGCCATTTATTACGATGTTGTCTGTCGAGTTTGTGAGGTCCATAATTTTGGTCTTGGCAGAATTAATCTGGAGACCAACCTGTTCTGCAAGTGTGCAAAGATTGCTTGTTAGTTTGTGGGTTGCTTGTGTGGTTGAATTCAATATGGCCACGCCATCGGCAAAGTCAAGATCAAATAGTCTGCTGTTATTAAGCCATTTGATGCCTAGTTGATCATCTTGGGTGCATTTCAGCATGATCAATAGAAGACTACTCAGCAATTATTATTCTTCTTCCAATGATTCATATTGACCACTTGTTAAACCACTCTTTTTTTTGTGTGTGTGATCTGAGTCTAAGAGTGATTATACTTTATTCCAGTTATGTGCCTACAAGCAGGCCGGAAAATCCAATTTCTGCAATGCGTTTTATTTACAGTAGTACCTGTGGTAGGACCACTCAGCAATGAAAACTTGAATAGTATTTACAACAGAAGGAAAAACATTGAGATTGACAGAATAAATACATAGAAAGGGGAACTCAATAAATAATACACATAGGAATTCAATAAAATATATATAGAAAGAAAGGAATTCAATAAAATTTATACAGAAAGAAAGGAATTCAATAAAATATATACAGAAAGAAAGGAATTCAATAAAATATGTGCAGAAAGAAAGGAATTCAATAAAATATATACAGAAAGAAAGGAATTCAATAAAATATATACAGAAAGAAAGGAATTCAATAAAATATATACAGAAAGAAAGGAATTCAATAAAATTTATACAGAAAGAAAGGAATTCAATAAAATATATGCAGAAAGAAAGGAATTCAATCAAATATATGCAGAAAGAAAGGAATTCAATCAAATATATGCAGAAAGATCATCATTGGCCTCTTTGTCTCAGGAGACAATAGGTTTTGCGTCAGATGGTGGTTCTGCACTGAATAGATAAGAATTACAGAATGTCGGAATTCAGTAAAAGATATACAGAGAAAAGGTAACTAAGAATCAAGTAATCTTAGTTCTAATGACTTGGGGAGAGAGAGAGAGAGAGAGAGTTCTAGTGATTTGAAACCTTGTAGCTAGCAAAATATAGTGTAACCATGTTCAGGATTTGTGCTTCAGAAGGTGCTGGCAGAATAATTGTTATTTTGAATATAAATTTATGGAGAGTTATGTTATGCAATTGACATCACTGCACATTGGACATTTTCCTGCCTGCTCCGTCCTCCACTGCAGCAGCCATCCCAAAGTCCACTTGCTCACCATTCCCTTGAGAAGTTGATTAGTATATCTTCTCTCTCTACTACGAAGACGACACTGTCTGGCATGTCCAAACTTAACGCCTAATTCTCGTACTCATTCCTGTGTCTGAGACTCACCTATATCATATAAATGAGATCGTACCACATTGATGATATCGGCTCTGTCCATACTTCTGCCTGCTTGAGTCTGGGCATTGTTTGCAAGAAAGTCAGCACATTCGTTGCCCTGTACTCCAGCATGTCCAGATGTGTACAGCCAAGTCAGTGTCTTGAGATGTGATAATTGATGGATATTAATAGTTGTAACCCTATGCTCCACTGGGTAAATGAAACGTATAGTAGTAATAGCTCTCAAATCACAAATGTGACTGCCCAGATAATATTAACTATCTAAACTTTTTCAGATTTTTTTTCTTTCTAAATCTCCATTTTCTATTTCACTTCCAGATTGAAGGTCATTGCAAAGATAAACCTGATTTGATCAACAACACCAATTCTGACGTTGCCATGAAGAGTATCAGAAGTTTACTCAAAAACATCAACACAGGAACTGTTGTTCCTAATTTTACCAAAATGAATCATTTGCCAGTACCTCCTGATGATGTTAAAGAAACCCTAATACAACTCAAAGACCTGGGATTAAACTATATCACAGACATGGGTGCTTTTAAGAACTCATTGAAAGAATATCCCTACCATATTCTTAAGAAATGAACTAAGTGGAAAAAACTGTAGTACAATGAATCTTCTTCTGCCTTTCTTTTGTCGTCACTCTATTTTTACAGGGTTGTTACCCAGTGTCACAGTTTTCTGTTTTTGTCTTGCGCTGTTCTAGTGGCTTCTTATCTCAACTCCCCGTGAAACATAAGGCATCAACAAATTTCCTTCGGCCAGATCTGTCTTGAGCAAGCCTAAGCTGGCTCTACCTAAGATCAATCCAGGTCTTTCCCACCTCTTCTCTTTCTCTGTCTACAGTTCGTCTCCATGTCTCTCTAGGTCGTCCCATACCTCTATTTCCTCCTGGATGCTATTTCAAAGCTACATATGTGTGTGTGTGGTCTTCTGCATTCTTAATGTATGTCCCAACCACTTCCATCTCCTACGTTTTATTTCCTAATTGATATTGTTGATGTCTGTGCAAAGGGTGATCTCGATATTTGGTACTCTCTGGTCCCAACACATTTGCAGAATTCTTCTGAGACATCTTCCACCAAAGCTTCTTATGCAACTGTCTGTCTTGGTACTTGTTTTCCATGTCTTATACAGTACGACTGAGCCCACATTTGATTTGTATATATTGATTTTAGTCTGTGTCCTGTAAGCTGATGATCTCCATATGTTGTCCATGTCTCTGATCCATACAGTAAGACAGAGCACACATTTGATTTGTATATATTGATCTTAGTCTGTGTCCTGTTAGCTGATGATCTCCATATGTTGTCCATGTCTCATATCCATACAGTAAGATAGAGCACACATTTGATTTGTATATATTGATCTTAGTCTGTCCTGTAAGATGATGATCTCCATATGTTGTCCATGTCTCTGATCCATACAGTAAGACAGAGCACACATTTGATTTGTATATATTGATCTTAGTCTGTGTCCTGTTAGCTGATGATCTCCATATGTTGTCCATGTCTCATATCCATACAGTAAGATAGAGCACACATTTGATTTGTATATATTGATCTTAGTCTGTCCTGTAAGATGATGATCTCCATATGTTGTCCATGTCTCTGATCCATACAGTAAGACAGAGCACACATTTGATTTGTATATATTGATCTTAGTCTGTGTCCTGTTAGCTGATGATCTCCATATGTTGTCCATGTCTCATATCCATACAGTAAGATAGAGCACACATTTGATTTGTATATATTGATCTTAGTCTGTCCTGTAAGATGATGATCTCCATATGTTGTCCATGTCTCTGATCCATACAGTAAGACAGAGCACACGTTTGATTTGTATATATTGATCTTAGTCTGTGTCCTGTTAGCTGATGATCTCCATATGTTGTCCATGTCTCATATCCATACAGTAAGATAGAGCACACATTTGATTTGTATATATTGATCTTAGTCTGTCCTGTAAGATGATGATCTCCATATGTTGTCCATGTCTCTGATCCATACAGTAAGACAGAGCACACATTTGATTTGTATATATTGATCTTAGTCTGTGTCCTGTTAGCTGATGATCTCCATATGTTGTCCATGTCTCTGATCCATACAGTAAGACAGAGCACACATTTGATTTGTATATAATGATCTTAGTCTGTGTCCTGTTAGCTGATGATCTCCATATGTTGTCCATGTCTCTTATCCATACAGTAAGACAGAGCACACATTTGATTTGTATATAATGATCTTAGTCTGTGTCCTGTAAGCTGATGATCTCCATATGTTGTCCATGTCTCTTATCCATACAGTAAGACAGAGCACACATTTGATTTGTATATAATGATCTTAGTCTGTGTCCTGTTAGCTGATGATCTCCATATGTTGTCCATGTCTCTTATCCATACAGTAAGACAGAGCACACATTTGATTTGTATATATTGATCTTAGTCTGTCCTGTAAGATGATGATCTCCATATGTTGTCCATGTCTCTGATCCATACAGTAAGACAGAGCACACATTTGATTTGTATATATTGATCTTAGTCTGTGTCCTGTTAGCTGATGATCTCCATATGTTGTCTAATGATTTGAACATTGCAGCTACCATTCCAATTCTTGTGTTGATTTCTTTTCCTACATCCTCATCTATAGTTACACAGCTGCCCCTAAATATTTGAATTCTTCTACTTCTTTACCTTTCCTCCTCTACCATAATCTCATATTCTCCTTCTTATAACAGTTATAACAACTATTGGTTGACCAGACATTTCTCTGATTTCATCACTTCTCCTGAATTTGTCTCATTTTATGTTCATTATTTCTCGCAGACATTTATTTTCAAATGCATTCAACTTACTTTCTATATCTTTTGTCATTTTCCAACTCTTGCTGGCATATGTTAGGATTGATACAACATTTTCCATCTACGCTGGCATATGTTAGGATTGATACAACAACTCCCGCTGGCATATGTTAGGATTGATACAATATTGTATTTGACATTTCTTAATTTATATCATCAGGCTAGATAGTCTGACGGGATACATGAAATCAAATTCAAAACATTTGTGCTGTGCTTACCTTTCATCTTTTATATGGGTATGTTCTGTAAATAATCGAACACAAGAACAGAATAATTAAAACTATTTCTGCAGGGGTATTAGCAATGTTGCATTGATGATAATATGGTTTATTTTGAAGCATGAAGATATTACACAGACTTGGAATTTACTAAATCATCAATTTAACATCAAGTCATTGATTTTGATATCAATAGTTTATCAGTTTAACATCATCTAAAGTTTATTAAAAACAACATCAACTTACAGGTGCTATATTTAATAAAATATTTGAATGTTTGTAATTACATGTAATTTGATTTATTCTCTAAGCTGAGTTTTCAAAAGTGATGTTTTGTGTCTGCTCTCTATGTTTGTTTGTCTAATTATACTTTATGATAATATGAAGGGCATCAAAGAAACCTTGAACATGATGCTGAAGGAGGCTGGAGAACTTGCTAGAAACAGAGTTTTCAGGCAGGCACAATGAAAGTGGCATTCCGAAAGGGACATGCTACATGATGATGATATGAGAAGGGGTGTTTGATGTGCAGATTTAAGTTGGCAGATCTGCGAGATAACATATGGTTTTGAATTTTGATACGCCAGTGTGGTCCGGGCATGGGTTCATGCGTAATTAATGTGTAGTCAGGAGCCTAGTATGACACTTCTAACTGATTTTTGCCTGAAAGCCTACTTATCATTTCTACGGTACTTCAGAGGTACAAGCATGTTTTTATTACACCTGCATATCCAGTTGTGCCGCCATTTTGGATAATCTCTGCAGACATGTTTTCACTTTGCGAGGAATATATATTGCTGCTAGTAATGGAGCAGGCCATCAAACATAACCAAAAAAAACAGTTTAAGAGTTAATGCTAATAGATGAAATATATAAAAGTGCTTGGTTAAATACATTACAATTTAAAACCAACATTCTGTTAGACACAGTGTAGAAATCTACTGCTATCTCCACTAAAACAAAGCAGAGTTGGTACACAGTCGCCTTAAGTCCAATATCCAGACTCATTTTGGCACTGTCCAGTGTGGCCGCCGGCGTTGCAACACGTGTGCTTATGTGATACAGACATGTACTGTACCTTTTCCTTTAGCCACGTTTCTTATTGACGATGGTTTCACATGTGAGTCCTGTAATCTTATCTATGCCATTATCTGTAAGCGGTGTAACAAGGCTTATATCAGCGAGACAGACAAGAGGCTCAGTGACCGATTCGTCCAACACTTGCGTGACATACGTCAATGCTCTGTGACCCTGTAGCCACCCATTTCAATGATACTGGTCATTTAGGAGCTCACAATGTCCAGGTCACAGTCATCCGATCATGTTCCTCGGATAATCGCAGTCGATTTGCTCTGGAGAATTGGTTGTTTTTTATTGTATTCCCATCACCCTATGTAGCTGAAAGAGGATTTATCATGGTCACCAGACTATTCACAAAGAAACGAAACAGATTGTCAATAGAGGAATGCGGCCATTTAAAATTATTGATGAGAAAAATGTCACCAAACATCGAAAAATTAGTTTCATCAGATCAAGCTCAGCTCTATTTAATACATTATAACATAAATTGTATCAACGATACTGTGAGCAATACAGTAATATTGGTATTATCTTCAAATAAAACAACTGAAAATTATTCCCTTTTTTCAATTTATAGTATGCACAATATAGTTTATCCAAGAAGGTTGGGGGGGCGCGCTAGCAAATTATTCACTGAAAAAGGGGGCGCTCATTCAAAAAAGTTGGGAACCTATGACATAGAGTATGGGCGCAAAGATGATTTTCATTTAAACCAGTCCACATCAACTGCTAGATTTCAAGAGCTTGGACCGAAGGTTGGAGTGGCCAGAAAAGAACAGCACAACAGATATACGAGTACGTTCAGCAATCAACATCGAACTGGTACACTTAGTTACTGGATGCTGCTGGGAGATATTGTTACGGAGATCGGAGCACCTATGGACATGTCAGGAGTGCAATGAAGACCAGGGTGACCTTGTGTAACCAGGGTGTGATTGAAACAATCAGCAAGCCTAGCTTGCATCATCTGCTGAAGGAGGATGGGAACTTATGAAGCTGCCATGATGTCCATTTATGACCACTGAAAGACAGTTGCATTAAACATATTTTTGTTTTAATGCCTGAAAAAAATTTCTCAAACTATGGAAAACTTTTCTTTCTAATAATCCTTCTTTCCCCCTTTCCAAAACCTAATGATTGTAGTAATTGTTACAATTTATTGCACGACTAGTGTAACATACACAGGACGGAAAGACTGCAGAAAAACAGCATTCTCTAGAAGTATAAACTCTGATGGCAAAACTGCTGGATCCTAGCAATGTAAAATAAAGGGAGATCAAACGCAAAGCAAACAACCACATAACAAATAAATGCACGCTGGAGACGGATACACCGGTTGGAAATGTGCAGAAAAAGTGAACACAAGCTATATTACAAACAAAATAAAGGGAACGCAGAAGTGTAATGAAGAATAGTATTATCGTAAGTATACCATTTTATGGCACGGCGTCTACATTTTGTACACGGACTCGCCAAAACAATTTAAAAATTAATTCACAAATAGTTACATTTTGTCTTCTGTATATGCTGTCAGCAATGTCCCCACTAGTTCGCGCTTGATACGATCATTAGGGCTAACATTTTCTCAACCTAACAACTTAAACCCTAGTCCCGATCAGAAAAGATAGGCGCTGCAGGTGAGTCGGTCGACATCGCTATGTGGTGAATAATGGTGCCAGACTGAGAGTCTGGCACGAAGTCTGTCTAAATTGTATTTACCTAGCTTCTTATGGAGTTAATTCTTATATTTTATGTTTGCCAACCTACACCCCCTAATATAACCCACAAACTACTCGTTGAAAGAGATTGCATCGACTGAAATACGCTTTTTTTTTAAAAACAGTTCATGAAAGAAATTAACAAACCACCTCGGACGCGGAATTATGGACGTCTGTGACTTAACCGTAACGGCAGTGAGCTTGATCACAAAACAAGAGTATCTGGTTCAAATACCGCGGCGGACAATTTGAAAGCAAATTTGCTTCCGTTGATTTTTACAAACGGTAAAAATAGACCTCCCCGTTCAGAAAGGAATGGCAAACTACTGAACGTATAAGTGTGGCCTAGAAAATCAACAACTCGTTTGCTGTAGTTGATAGCGTCGTCTTGGAAAGGTTATGCCACTATTTTGACACTTTCATGAACATTTAATCTGTAAGGATACTGAACGTCGATAGATTCCCCTCCCAATGTAGTTTCAATTATACTTCGATTATAGTTGCAGTCATTGCCCTACTTTAACTTAACTTTACTCTTATCTCATGTCAACCGTACGATATTAGTTTTTGACATTACGGTCCTCAATATATAAATATACTATCATACTGACTCTGATACTGTTAGTGTGTTGTTTATTGTGCGTATAAATCTCAGTCTCATCAAGTTCGTGAATATTCAACAAGCACATAAACAGCACTTCGATAACTTCATGTCAGCACTTACAACTTGTTTATAGTATTGCTATTGCAACATGCATTGAAATATTTGTATGTCAAAGTACGGATGAATGATAGTACTTAAACAACTCGTACAATAAGTTGAACAACTAATGTTGTACATTCCCAAGTTACTGTACCGGTATCTCATATCTAAATTACGTTACCGGTAGTTACTGTAATTTGTAGGCCTACATCTAGTTTGTGAATTGTAGATATAAGAAAGACGCTTCATGTTTGAAGCACACATCGTTATCAGACATTAATTAATTTAGATAGATATAATCTAGACCAGTATCTTCCTACCAACTTTTTGTTCCCAAGATTTATATTTCGATTACCGACCGAGATGCCTAGTGCTGCAGTTGATATACAAGAAACGCATAGAATGGCGACAAAAGAGATTGAATTCTACACACAAAAGGAACCTGTCTCTAAGGAGAGCATTGATGACTATGATGCAGTATTGTTTACTGTATGTGATGTGTTTGGTAGATCAAGAGGCAAATTTGCATTTGGTCCAAATATCCAACAGCTTGTTAAACATGGACTGGAAACAGCACATAGTAAGTAACTGTCATCTAATAATAATTCGAGTATTTTGTTAGAGCAGCATTTTATACTATTACTACACATCATCATCATGTGCCATGTTGGCTGGCGTAGACGATCATGTATCTCCACAGACAAATGGGTATGTGCTGGTAACTCTTATATGTCATGAAGCTGGACTGGTATTTTCTATATCAAATATCTGTACTTTTTTTTGGTCTCATCTCCCATTGAGTTTTACTAGTTGTCGCAATGTGTTGTAACCTCCATTTCTCATTACTTTCTCATTAGACCTACATTCCTGAAAATTTATAACTGCCTCTTTTTTTATATTGAAAACGTTTTTCTATGTTTTAATCTTTTTCAGCACATCATTAGTCAATGGGATTCTTAATATTCTCCTGACAAA
This sequence comes from Arion vulgaris, assembly GCA_020796225.1. Lineage (NCBI taxonomy): Eukaryota > Metazoa > Mollusca > Gastropoda > Stylommatophora > Arionidae > Arion > Arion vulgaris. The sequence goes on from CM036769.1 coordinate 11,085,748, forward strand.
AAAGCCTGTTCTATAAATCTCTTCTTATTCTGACGCTGTGAGGTAAAACATAATTAGTGAAAATAAAAATTGTTGTTTTACCATCACTGTCTTTTGGTTTCCTTTGTCTATATTTATTTTATAACAATTATCTGTGAATCCTGTTTTATTCCGCAGCAACATGTGTGCTAGGCTTCCATTCAGAGACTCCAGTTACACTGCCTCGATACAACAGAACCAAAGATACCACCTGCCAAATGCTTCCAGATATTTCTACTCTACGTCCTCTTAGTTGGTTGTGTAGCAATGGCAGAAAGGTAGTAGCCATATGTACCACCAATATCATCCTTCATCCACTTAATACCAGTATCAACTTACTATGTCCACATGGAGTTATGTGGAGTTATTTCCTAAATTTTATAACAGTCAAGGAGGTTTAAAAATCCTAACTACTCCAATAAATAAACATATATATATATATTATTATATACTAAATTTAAGAAAACTGGACAACCGCATTGGCGCAGTGTGCTGCGAAAAGCGTGGAAAGAACTAAGATGACAATATTCAGTTGAAATTAATTTGGTTTTTTTCTTCCTTCAAAACTAGCTTAATCCTTTAAGTCCCAGCTCTTCAGGCAAAATTTCTCACTGAATTCCTAGTGCAAGGGGAAAAAACTCCACAACAGTGATCATTTTTGTGAAATAAAATTCATAACACATACAATTTCTAATAAATATTTGTGATTTAAAGTTCAATTTACAGTTAAATAGATACGCTTCCAATCTGTGAACATGTATGTTGTTAATATCCTTTAAGCTGTATGCGAAAAAATATACACGTGAAGAAATAAAAAATAAATGGCAATATCAAAAGTATGTTTGACTCAAAAGTGTCAGTTTTATTGATGATAAATGTAAAATTGAAAGGTTGCAGTCTCCCTTACAGAGGTTGACTTTATAGGTGGGGCAGCCATTACTGGTATCTGTGCACTTGCCCGATGTAGTTCTCATCTTTATTTAGAAACACTAACTGCAGGTCTGCTTCTGCCAAACATCTGAGTCGGTTGATAGTTAGCCTGAATAGGGCTTATCAGTCCTGTGGTTGATGGGTGTTGTCTTGCCCTTTAAAGCCTGCATGTTTGTCTGGGCATGAAGGCCCTCATACAATCAAGACATAAGTTCAGAGGTTCAACCTTGCACATGTCCATCTTGTCCTTGTGGAGTGGATTTGAAATTATGATTAACCCAACGGGACTGCAGAGCCGATATATCGGTTCAGAGTAATATTCAAGATGTCGCAAAACCGATATATCAACTTTTGGATGTCTGTTCACGGAAACGAATGTATCTTCAGAACCCCTTAACTGAAGTTAAACAAATCTTCAGAAACGGAAAGTACATATATGTAGGTACATTACTATCTCCATTTAACAAAGATTTGAAAGAGGGAAAGCAGTGTATTATTGTGTTCAAGTCAAGACTTTTTTTTAAACGTTAATGTTTCCGACGATGTTTACAGTGTAATCTTGAGTACTGTTAGATCAAATTATAACTTGTGATAGTAATGCAGAAGATTTAATTGATGGTAATAATGACCTTCGATTGTTTATGAAATGCAGTATCGATAGTTGTAAGTCTAATGTAACACTTGCATCTAAAGTATATGCTCCATATTCCATTTATTGACGTGTCCGCACTAAAAGTGAATATTATAAAAACTACTGCACCTAGTTAGATGAAACTTATAGAATATGTTGCACATGGATTATCTTCATTTAACTGCTACTTCTGGAAACATCTATGAATATTAAGATGTAATACAAACCGAGAGTAAAAACATTTTTGATTTTTTGTTTTTTCAAAATAGTCATGCTACAATAATCTAATTTTCTCAAACGTATATCACCTGATGTAAAATATTATTATATTAATGTATTCTACATCCAATTAGCAACAATTTAATATATAATATATCATACTTTAGAGAAACAGTACAAGAGTTATAAAGGATTAAACTAATTGACATTGAATGTTAAATTTGAATCGCAAAATAAATGCGTCCAGAGGTCAAAATAATACAGGCCGAAAGAGTTAAGGTCGAAAAAGGGTCCAAAAGCAGAGAATTTACTTGATTGCTCTGGGTTTCCCCATATGGCTACATCCCTGTACAAACTCTGTGACTCCAGCAACTATCCTAGAGATCTCATAAAAAATTGCACTTATCACTCGGTCTGAATTTGAAAGCACAACTTTCAGAACAACAAGCAAACACAGCCTGTTTCCTCACTAAATTGCTCAATATTGATACTACTCAGCTGTTCTGATAATTCTTTATTACCACTACTAGGAAAAAGTTGCATTGTCCTTATCCATAAAACATCATAATTCATAGTATAATTAAGTAAACATTTGAAACTCCGTTAAAATACAACATTTGGACTACTGCATTAAAATAAATTGTTTCATTTTATAGTCGTCATTTTTATATTGTGCATCCAAATTTTATATGGATGTAAAAATATGTTATAAAGATACAATTTTTTTAAAGTAATGCTTGCTCGCTAGGTGATACTTCCCTTTTAACTTAACTCTTTCCACGCTTTTCGCCACACACAGCGGAAGTCCGTTGAATGCCATTAGCCGTACACTGCGCCATAGAGTTGCTTCCCTTATAAGAAGTCTTTCTAGTTTTACTTCTACTATTTAACTTCTACTTTTTAACCTTGTTATTCTAATAGGCTGTCCGGTTTTCTTCAATATAATAATGGGATTTTTTTCTTTCTTTTTACCTCCATTGAGTTAACTGTTTAAAAATGGAGGAAATAACTTTCGTGGAAATAGTTAAATGAACTGTTAGTCAAGTCCCTACTTTTGAAATGAAATAATGTCCCTGCTTTTGGGTAGTCAAGATATGAAAATTGGTTTGTCTTCAAACTGACAGATGCAGAATATAGTAACAGTGTCATTTTTGTTTCAGGTAGGTCATGTACTCTGTGACCTCTACGACTTAAAAGGCCACCATGACATCTCATCTCCGCGGGCCATAGCTTTAAAACAGCTCAACAACTTGAAGGATCTAGGCTTTGTGATAATGACAGCATTTGAAGCAGAGTATATTTTGTATCACAAGGGAACACTGAATCCTTTAGGAGGTGATGTAAGTCATTTTCTATGCTTTTTTTTGAGCCTCGGTAATCTTATCTTTTTTTTTTCTTACTTTCTTTTGTCGTCACATTGTTACCGGGTTGTTGCCCAGTGTTGTGGTTTTCTGTTATTGTCTTGCGCTCTTCTGGTGGTTTGGGGGATCAGTTATTTTTGCTTTTTGACAGGATTTTGCTATGCCAGCTATCCATCTTTTTTGTGGTCTTCCTCTTGCCTGCTTTCCTGATGTTCTCTTGTAGAAGACTCTGTATACTGTAAAGTTTAGTAGCATTCTTATTAAGTGGCCGAACCACTTCATTCTTTGTTTATCAATGTAATTTGTGAAAGTTTCTGTGGCATATTTCTTTCTTATGCTGATGTTGGTGACTGTCTTCTCAGGTATTGTTGGCAACTTTTTGTAGGCATCGCATTTAACATGTAATTTCCTTTGTTCATTGTACATGTTTGGCTCTGGTAACACAGAATAGGCATGAAAATGCTGTTGATCATTAATCAATTAACATGTTTAATTGTCTTCTTGATCAGGATGAATTATTGTGCCAACATCGGTTCTCGTCGCACTTCATCATCATCAGGTGCCGTCTCCACATCGAAGGTTGGCTGCAATGAATCTCCAGCATCCTCTGTCTTCGCCTTGGTGTTGCACACTGCCAGACTGTAACCTGTCTATTTCTTAAAGTTTCGCTCCCTCTTATCTCTCGGTCTTCCTCTTGCTCTTCCCCTCAACTTTCCCCTCTAGTAAATGTTTTATCATGGTGTCATGTCTTTTTTTGTGCCCAAAATACTTTACTTGTCTGAATTTTATTTCTCTTAATAATTGTTTCTTCATGCCTAGTTTTCCTAAAACTTGTTTATTTGTCTGTTTATTTTGTCGTCGCACCTAAGGGCACAATAAAACAGACACAAAAAACATCCACTCAATTCAATCTTGTGCCTGTTTTTCCATCTCAAAACTAGTTGTATGCATTTCCTTTAACTCTGTCTAGAAAGTTCTCTTTTTTTTGTGTCTATCTCTGCATTTTTACAGTGTAGGATCATTGGCCACACAAACACCTCTTAATCGCCTTTTACTACATGTGTTGAGACGGGACAGTGATTCTATTCTTCGCTACCCTTGAAACCACACATTGGATTGTGCCATAGTTTAACCTTTTTTATTGCTTGTTTCAATTATTCTATTAAACAATTTAGAATTTAGTAATTGAGTTACTTGTCTACAAGGAAGTTTTAAAAAGAAAGGTTGGTACCATTGGACCAAGTTTTCCCCATATGGCACGGTCCCTTCCTCAGAAATGCCATGCCACATGCATGATGTTCACCACATCACACTTTGTGGGTTGTTGGTCAAAGAAAATTACAAGCCTAACACTGTATTCACAAATGTACCTCATAGTATGCAAGTGGTTTTTCCCCCTAAATTTCAACTGGGTCTATCATGGTGTGTTTGCATGTGTGCATATCCCTCCTCCCCTTCATTTCACAGCATCATTTATCTTCATATTTCTTTGCAATGATGATGATTTGATAATACTACTACAGTATAAGGAGTTGACCAATATGACGAGGTTGGATACTGATCTACCATTTCTATATGACCACATGACAGAACTTCTGGCATCAGGAATACCTGTGGAGACACAGATGGAAGAATCCGTACCTGGTCAAATTGAGGTAAGAAACCTTAAAGTGAAGGAAAAGTACCATATTATAAGATTTCTATTTCTTCTTCTGCATTCTCACTAGATTGGGATTTCGGATCTCTAATAAAGGCAGCCATCTGCCTCAGATTATCAGCCATGCCATACAGTTTGTCTTGGACGCTGGTGTTTTGGCCACACTTGTGGTGGTAGGTCCAACATTCTTACTGCGTGGCTAAATCTCCGAGGCAGATCGTCAACCGTAGAATCTGTTATTCCATTCCTCATTGTGAGGGGTCGTTGCACCATGTTATGCACCTTACTGCCTGGTGCATATGTTTTCTGCAAGCATTTGTTTGGGGTGAGCATTCCCTAGCCTTTAATTGCTACACAACCGTCCCGCAAAGGCAGCGGATCTGTGTTTTCAAAAAATAGCTGCGCGGACTCGATCTGTCAGCATCCCGCCCAGAATGGAAATAAAACACCACAAAAACACAGTAATCCTGTTTTAACTATATAATATGAGCACTCTGTGCAAATATTTTTAATCCAATTTACAGAATTCCCTAATTTTACGAGCGCCGTCAATATACACAACATTTGGCCGCTATCAGATTTCTATTTGAAATATATATATATGGCCTTTTTCATTTTTACAGACGATCAATTGGCAAGTATTTTACTATAACAGCTTCCAAGTTAGCGCTTGTCCGTCTTGTCTTTCAGCTCGTCTCTAAGTCTCTTTTCAAAAGAATCAAAAGCAAGGTTAAAATGTCCTCTCCATTTATGCCTAGCCTGGGCAGCTAATATGGGGAATGTACTTTGTCCGTTTTTGCACAAGCCTCTCTCTACCCTACTGTTTCATCCAAAGGAAAGACAAAGTCCATACATTTGGAATCAAACAGGGTTTGCAGGCGAGAAGATGGAATGGAATACACACATAACCATCAACTGCCTTAGGATTCCGCCCCCCATACACTCCCATGTACTGTATTCTGATCTCCAGCTTGGACATCAACCGCATCGAACAATCTTCTCTAAATTATCATCTGATTCACTATATGGCAAGTTAGGGATGGGTTAAAAAGAAAAGAAACGTCACTACATATGGAGGCAAAAGAGAGTGCAGAGAACAAAGAGACCATCAGCTCCAGTCAGCAATTTCACCTGCAGCAACTGTAGCAAAGACTGCCACTCAAGAATAGGCCATTACAGCAACAAGAGATGTGATTCAGCAAAGAACAAACTATGTGACGCAAAACCTACTGTCTCTCGAGACAAAGAAGCCGCCAATGATTATTATTTATAGATAGTAAAATAGCCATTATTCTCTTCATTTATTGATAGAAACTGTCATGTTTTTACAGTATTCAATGCAACCCCAGTATGGAATTAATATGGCTGATGCTGTCCACCGACTACGCTACATAACCAAGTCTGTGTGTGACAAGATTGGGTTTACACCTACCTTTATGACAAAACCGAAATATGTTGGCGATAGCAGTGGTTTTCACTTTAACCACTCACTCTGGACTCTTGACGGAAAGTAATTACTGTGATCTAATAATAGATTATATTATTTCAGTTTATATGACATATTCAGATATTCATGTCGGTCGGTAAAACGACAATAAACAATTGTATTTGTAGCTTAGCAAAACTAAAATAGTTTCTAAATATGATTTACAATATGACATTATATATCAAATTGAAGACAAATGGATGTAGTTTCACAAAATACTTACTGCATTAGCAATTATAATACAGTGTTAACTATGCAGGAAACATTAGAATGCATTACAAATTGAAATTGGTAGAACAAAAATGCAACTTCTTCTTCTTTCGTCGTTCTTTACGACTAATTTTAATCACCTTTGTGATATTTTGATCTTTGCCAAGAACGTGTATAAGTTGCACATTGGTTTGGTAGACCCTAAACGCATAGACTTCTACATGTTTAGGACACATGCATCAGATTTCAGCCAAATCTCCTTAGTTGCCTCTTACGACATGCGTGGAAGGTAACAGTGGTTCTATTCTTTACACCCCAAATTTGGGCCCGGTAACCACTTGGGCGAAATCCAACTTATCAAGGGTCTTGATGAACAATAGGTTGAATAAACAAGTCCGACTGATCTCTTTATATTGGTAATCAATTCAGGAATACATTAACATTAAGAAAATTGTGAATGGATACATTATTTATTAACTGTTTACAAACTAGCAGCATGACTATTCGTTAAAATCTCTATTTTTTTGGGGGTTTTTGGTCACAGGGTATCCTAGAATGAATGGTAAACTCCGCCCGAGTGGTTACCGGGACCCAAATTTGGGGTGTAAAGAATAGAACCACTGTTACCTGCCACGCATGTCGTAAGAGGTGACTAAGGAGGTTTGAGTGAAATCGGATGCACATGTTCTAAGCATGTTCAAGTCTATGTGTTTAGGGGCCTACCAAACCAATATGCAACATATACACTTGGCAAATATCAAACATATCACAGAGAGTGATTAAAATTGATCGTAAAGAATGAACGCAAAGAAGAAGAATGGTAAACTCTGTTTCTAACATTAGCCATGATATGTATTCATTATCATTTTCACATTTCTTTTAAGCAGTTTTAGTTGATATAAAAGTGGATTAGGAATGGAAAATAATGGAAAAGCAACGAAATATTTCAAATCTTTAAAAATGCCCTGCAATAAGACTTTTGGATCTTCAAAGCTATGCCTCATATGCAATCAGTTAAGTGTTTCAACAAATTGTCATCCACAGAACTAGACTTATTATGTAGACTTTATTAAACAACCATTAAGAAAAACATTGACAAAGCGGCAGAGAAGATCATTAATGCCTTTGAATGCAAATGCTACAGAAGAGTACTTAGAATATCATGGACAGAGAAAATAACAAATGCTTCTGTTCTGCAACAGCTTGATATTAAAGAGAGTTGGCTATTAAAGAACATAACATCAAGGAAGATTAAATATTTCAGACACATCAAATGACATGAGTGCCTAGAGAAGATAATTTTGGATGGAATGGTGCCTGGAAGAAGAATACGAGGAAGACCCTAGAAGACGATGGGTGCAAGATGTCATTGATGATCTGAGAATGAGTGCTGCTGATGCCAGTCAACTTGCACAGAACAGAGAGATTTTCAGGACTGCTGTCATAGGAGCCAAGCTCCAGAAGGAACAAGCTACTTGATGATGATGACGATTAAGATATCTTTATAATTATTTCTTTTCTGTATCATAGCATTTTTCTTATCTTTTCAATTCACCAGAAATGCTTTTTATGATCCAACAAATGAAAACAAATGCTCGGACATCATACGTCATTGGATAGCTGGACTTATTCACCATGGGCCTGCTCTGACTGCCTTGATGAATCCAACAGTTAATTGTTTTGAAAGACTTCATCACATGCTCACACCAAATTATAATATATGGAATTATAATGATAGGTAATTTAGAGGAATAACAATTTTCAGTGTCTTTAGTTTGAGTTTTTATTTCTCATGTCGTCTGTGTGTTGTCAGGGCTTGCAAGGGGTGCACAGAATAGTAACTGCGACCTACGAGGCATGTTGTAAAAGGCGACTGAGGTAGGGGCTTAGGAAGCTACCCCAGAAAATAAAAGCGTCTCAGAAATCGGATGTGCTTGTAGGCGCGTAATTGGCACAAAGTACAATCGCTATTATCTCATATCACAGAGTGGTTTAACGAGTGGTCGTTAGGGAGCGTTCGAAGAAGACATATTTTTCATGTTTGTTGGCCTACATGCTCGCCATAGGTGAGGCGCGAAGGGAGCGTGCCTCAGCTTAACACTTTCACTGCCACAAAACACGTAATCACAAAGTACTGTAGTTTTACAAATTACAAAAACAATGACAAAATACAGCAACGTTTCGACCAACAAGGCCTTTATCAAGCAAACGAACAACAGGAGTGACAAATTTTAAAAAACAAATGGACGACCAAAAACAAATGTTTTTAATGAAAATCTGGAAATAAAAACGAAAATCTGGGAATAAAAACGAATAACGAAATAAATGTAACACAAAATACACACATAAAAACTAGAAATAGAACAGAAGAGAAACAATGAAAAATCTAGTAAATATATAACTTGAATACATGCAACATATACCCATATAGATTACAAGGCATGGGAAGAGAAAGTACTAAGAAGCATAGGAATGTATACGTTGAGCCCACGTGGTCGCAAGGTACCATACAAAGAAATCAACCGATTCTCCAGAGCAAATCGACTCCGATCATCCGAGGAACACGATCAGATGGCTGTGACCTGGACATCGTGAGCTCCTAAATGGCCAGTATCATTGAAATGGGTGGCTACAGGGTCACAGAGCATTGGCGTATGTCGCGCAAGTTTTGGGAGAATCGGTCACTGAGCCTCTTGCCTGTCTCGCCGATATAAGCCTTGTTACACGGCTTACAGATAATGGCATAGATAAGATTACGGGACTCGCATGTGAAACCATCGTCAGTAAGAAACGTGGCTAAAGGAAAAAATACAGTACGCGTCTGTATCACATAAGCACACATGTTGCAACAACGACCGCTACACTGAACAGTGCCAAAATGAGTCTGGATATTGGACTTAAGGCGACTGTGTACCAACATATCCTTAAGACTTCTGTCCCGTCTGTAAGCCACCAAAGTTGGGGAAGACAGAATGGGTCTCAGGATCTGACTTAAGGATAGACAGATGACGGAATAAAACATTTTCACCAGTGAACTATGGGGGTGGAAAGTTAAGATAAGTTTTACTCTCTCAGAGTTAGTGGTCCTATTCTGGCTGGTGAGGGCCTGCTGACGAGTGATTTTCTGAACTCGATGCATAGCCCAGACAAGCACCTTCTCCGGGTATAGGCGCCTGCGAAAGAAATCAAGCATCTCGCGAGCTCTCAAGAAAATCATCGTCCTCGCTACAAAGGCGACGAAGGCGTAAGAGCTGCGAGAATGGCAAAGAGTCACGACAAGTCCAGGGAGGGGAAGAAGTATAAAGGAGAAAACTATGTGCATCAGTAGGCTTGTAATATACTGATGTAGTGATAATGGATAGGCGTATGGAGATAGTAATGTCAAGAAAGTTGACACAAGTAGTGGAGATTTTTACACTCACTGCGACATTATTTTTTCGGCATGATCAGCTTTCAGGGTGATGATTTCAAAAAAACATAAAAATAAACTTAGGACTTTTAAACTGTGGAATAGTGTTCATATATTAATGAGCTACTAACCTGTCTATATGTGGAATATATTCAAATATGGCACCTGATGCTGGTAAGGAAACCTTACATAAAATTTTTTTAAACTTGTTACTGCCTGTAATACCGCTTTTTAGGACAGGGGACATGTGTTCGCGGAATTTAATTACCGCATGGCTAGTGTAGTCACCGCAGAACTGTTCAGGTTGTGATTTATATTTATTCTCCCGACAGAAAAACTGCTTGACCTTACCAGGGACTGAACCTGGGTCTCCCTAATGGAAGCACTGCTCTCTAATCCATTCGGCCAGATGCTACACTACTTTACATTACCTGACATAAAAACCAATGCAAGTTTTTTATCTTCTAACAAAGACTATAATAATAATAATTCCTCTCGTCCGTTATACGTTACATAGGGCCTGCAAGTAATTTCTTCATACCGCTTTATCCTGGGCAACTCGCTTAATCGTCTCCATGGAACTGAGACTGATATTTCCTGCCTCTCTCAGCAAAGTTCGTTTCAGGGTCTCCTTAGGTCGACCTCTTTCTTGAACCCTTTGCATCCCACTTCAATACCTGCTTTGATATTCGTTGATTATTTCTCCTCAAGGTGTGCCCAACATATCTCCATCTTCTCTTTCTTATAACAGTTGTCACTAGTGGTTGACCAGATATGTCTCTGATTTCATCACTTCTCCTGAATTCGTTCCATTTTATATTCATTATTTTTCACAGACATCTATTTCCAAATGCGTTCAACAAAGACTATGCAAAAACTCACACAAAAATGCTTATTTTTATCCATGTAGACATGCTCGTTTGAGAGTGAAAAACAAAAGCAAAAACATCCATATCGAAGAAAGAACACCATCCTCAGCTTGTAACCCATACCTTTGTCTGGCTGGACTGGTAGCAGCTGGAGCAGATGGCATTGCCAGGAAATTAGAGGCTCCTCAACCTCAAGCTTACAGGTCAGTCTAGAGAAACAGTTCTCTATTTTTTCAGAAATTATATTTGATTGTCATGTGTCCCTGTTTTTTTATAATCGTGACATGCTATGAATTCAAGCATAGTCACAGTGTCTGTGACTGATTTTTGCATCAATGCTTGCTTTTCTTATCACCAGTGCCCTCGCAATTCAGGCAAACCTAGCTCTGACTTCAGCGGTACTTGTAATTTATATCGTTAAGTAGAGGATCATGGTTTCCTGTAGTCCAACAACATACTATGTGCACACCAAAAATGTTTGGTTTGTGCTGGCCTTGAACCTGTAATTTCCATCTCATGTGGTCACTAGCGCAGCATCTTATCAACTTTGACCTCTTGTGACCTTGTAATATCAGCAGTAGAATTAACAATGTCAGGACAGTTTTTACGAAAGTAAATCTTATTTCAAACTCTTTCCTGTACAGCAGCGGTGAGCAGCGACAATGTACCTATTACCGCACTCGCTTCTTAAGTGCATTCCCTGGTTCAAATTCACAGCTGGAGTGGGACTTTTTTCTAACCATTCTGGCTCTCAGGTTGACCAAGCCTCAATTGAGTACCAGAACAGTGCTGGGAAGCAAAGGTGCCCGGTTTGATATTGACCAGATCATGTGCCGACGGCCGATTAAAAACATGGACATAACACAGTATTTCCTAATATAACTCATGTAAAAGTGTCCCCTTTTCCCCTGGGCAGCAAAAAAAACCAACATAATATACGATAGTGGCATACTTTTTGTGTTTCAATATGGTAATATGTGCAAGAGCTGGGATTGAGGACTGAAGTGGCCAGAAAAGAACAACGGGTAGATGAGTCGGCTCATCAATCAATTTTCGAACTGGTACGGTCAGTCGCTAAACGCTGTTGGAAAGATTACGAAGGGCAGTCGGAGCACCTATGCACATGTCTGGAGTGCAATGAAGATATTCCAAACTGAAACGGATCTACTTTTTTGGTGGAATAAACACGTCAGCATGTCCTGCAAGGAGAGCCGCTGTAGCGTAGTTGTTAGTGAACTCGCTTCGCAAGGCTGGTGGTCTGGGTTCAGCTCCGCAATGCGCGTGGAATTTTCCCGACCACGACGGCTCTCAGGTCGACCCAGCCTCAACTGGGTACCAGACATGCTCTGGGAAAGTAAAGGCGGCCGGCGTGATGCTGACCACATCACCCATCGTGTGCCGGCGGTCAATGAAAAATACACTCCTAACACTGTATTGACCTATATACTACGAGGTATGAAAGGGTTCCTTTACTTTTTTTTTTTTATGTCCTGCAAGACTGTCCTCTCCTGGGTGAGCTGTGAAGTAGTGTGTGCCCACACCCAGTTGACCTGAAAACTAAGCTTTGGAGAAACCCGACAGACCTGAAGCTGACTGCTTAGTTTGTGGTTCACAGTGGATTAAGCGTATAACCAGAGAGCACCGAAGATCTCCTCTATTCTACTGCTGCAGTTCTGGATGTGTGTATGCCAATAGGATTGGTGTTGTACGGTCTTGAACGTAACTTTCAAATGCTTCTTTCGACTATCATGCCTTTCTGCAATTTACACATTCTCTGCAGAAACACACTGAAAGACATACTTAGGATGAGATCTGAGCAATTATGGACATGTCCGATCTGTGATGATCATCAAATGAACAATGAAATTGGAATTTAAATATCAACTAGAAATTGTATTTATGAATTTTATTTCACAAATTCTTCTCATTGTTGCCAAGTTGTTTCCCTTGTCCTGGAAAAGTGGAGACTAGCGTGTCGTTAAAAATATTTATATTGTTTCTATCTCTAATACCACTTTTTAGGGTGGAGTAGGACCGGGGGCATGAGCCTGTGGAATTTATGGCCACATGGCTAGTGCAGCAAAACTGTTCAGGTTAGGATTTTTTCATTATGCCCCGACAGAAAAAACTTCCTTAGTCTTACATGGAGTTGAACCCGTGTCTCCCGAATGGGAGCCCGCACTCTGCCATATTCATTCAACCAGACACTCCACACTGCTTTATCTGAAGTGCTGGGACTAACAGGGTTCAACATGTTTGATTAACAACAAGTGAGTTTCAACATATTTGTTTTATCTAATTATATTCTTCTTCTTTGCTACTATTAGACCTCAAAAAACTGATGGTGACACAGTCAAGGTTGGGGACTCTCTACCCAAGACATTAGAGGAGGCCTTGCAAGCACTAGAGCAAGACACTATCTTAACAAGAGCAATTGGAGAAGACTTTATACAAGAATATGTTGCTCTTTGTAAGGAATTTCAATTGGAGAAGTTAAAGGATGTGATGGACAAGGAACCAGTAGAGAGATTCGAAGCTGAGAGAGATCTATATCTCTCATTGTAGATGAATAGTCATATAAAGTTCTCTAGAGAATACTGGGTGAAGAACAGGAACTAGGATACCAGAGATACTGGAGCATCGTGTATATAGCTCAAGATGATGGCAATAAGCAGAAAATTGCAAGAGTTACATCCTGTATTCTAAGGAAAATATTTCAAACGAAAAACTAAATCAACCTTTTGTATTTATTTGAAATCATGACCATTTATTGTTTATTGATTTTATTTTGTAAGATAAGGTGCCATCTTCAAATTAAAGGTAAACTATAATTAATTTCTAATATATCCTATCTCTTGCCATGGCTGTGCATTCTACCAAACGATTATTTATTCATCGCTTAATGTTTTCATCTCAATTGTATCGTTGTACTCTTGTCCTAACATTTTCCTCCAGTATGTTTCTTCATCAGACTGTCATGTCTCGTTGTGTGTTTTAAATATTTGATTGAATAGACCATCATTGCACTTTGGTGAATAACCATGTGTACTCCGATCTCTTTCTTACATAGGAAGATATCAGCAGTGCATGAACTCCGTAGCATCAGCAGGTGTCCTCGGTGTAATTCGGAGGTGGTGGAAATTTTTGTCTGAATGTTATTTTAATCTTAATCATGAACTTTGCTACGGCAGCAGCTTTGCAGTGTATTCTTATCGATTTTCAACTGACAAGTGTTCTTTAACATGCTAAACTTGAACACATGACTAATGTTTTATCATCTGTCACCGATGGACTAGGAACTCGATCTCACCTACACTGGAAAAATATCTTGTTCGCTTCACACTGGGAACAAACCAAGTACCTTTGGAACTAGAGGCGAGCACCTTACTTTCAAGCCAGAGACAACCACTCTGCTTTGCGATTACTCCAGTATGTGTCATAAACAGAGCGGTGCCGTTGAGGTCTTCACCGGTCCTCATAATTTGTGCTGAAGGGTTGTTCCTGTTTGCCAGATTTGCATTCTCAGGCTGGGGAAGTCTTGCAGGATATGCTCTGAGGACCGCTTTTGGTGCTCCACGGGTGCAGGCAGCCGAGTCCCTGAGATCCATCTATGGAGATGTGGTCTGAGACTGCAGTGTCCCATTCTAAGTCTGAAGACTATGCATCTCTGTTTAATGTATTTATGTTGTCGTGCTCTGGGGACTGCTTTTGTCCACAGGTGCAGGCAGCTGAGACCCATTCTATGGAGGTGTACTCTGAGGCTGCAGTGTTCCATTCTAAGTCTATAGACTGCTGTCTGCGCTTTTCTATTTAATGTATTTATGTTGTGGGAATACATGCATGTTTGCAATCATATGTGCTAAGTCAGCGCAATGCCATTGTTTTCATTGTAATATGTCTCAATTATAATACAGCGCTTCCTAAATAAATTAAGTGTACACAGATTAAAACTCTTTTTACTATTTATACTTCAATCTTGTGGTTGTTTTATCTTTATATGTACAATTGTGGGGCAGATTAGCGTAATGCATAATGTGATTACATGTGGCAAAGCACCTGCAAAATACTAAAATTAAAAATATTGAGAGCATGCATTTTCCCAGTTGCTACTTATGGTAGTGAATCATGGACTATTAGACAGAAATTAAGAACGAAAATCCAGTCCTTCGAAACTAAATGCTACAGAAAGATCCTACGAATACCATGGACAGAAAAAGAAAGAACACTGATGTCCTGAAAGAACTAAATGTTAAAGAGAATTGGCTGATAAACAACATACCATACAGAAAAATTACATACTTTGGTCACATCAAGCGTCACGATGGCCTGGAAAGAACAATACTAGAAGGCAGGGTCCCAGGAAGCAGAGGCAGACCAAGAAGAAGATGGCTACAAGATATTAAAGAAACCATGAACATGACCATTGACGAAGTGGGTGAACTGGCAAGAGACAGAGTGAATTTCAGATGTGCTGCAAAGAGAGCAACGTCCTATAAAGGATACGCACCTTGATGATGATAATGTGATTGCAAATATGTGAAATATTATGATGAGATTAATATTAAAATAAACAGTTTCAAAATAGGAAACAAAATTAATAACAATATATATATATAATAATTTTTCTTCTTTGAATGCTCCATATCAATTACTTGTTAACCACTCTGTGTGATTTGTATGTGATCTGAGCCTAAGAGTGTTTGTACGTTGTGCCAATTATGCACCTACAAGTAGGCCAGCACATCCAATTTCTGCGATGCTTTTTATTTACTAGGGTAGCATCCATAGGGCCTACATCAGTCGCCTCCTACGAAATGCCTTTTATGTTGCGGTGGTACTATCCCTTGCAGGCCTGGCACGACACAGGCAAAATAATAATACAAGAATGAGTTCATTGAAACAGTGAATTTTAATTAGAAATAGTAACATCATTGAGGACAAAATAATAATATACTTATAACAGCGTAACTATCAAAGAACGAGGAATTGTAATATAAGTATTTTTATATTATTAATATATTTAACATATCTCAACATAATATAATGTAATATATCAATGTAAATCACAATAACGGTGTAAATCACAATAACGGACGTCCAGTTGCGAAATAGCGGCGAGTGGCTGTGTTTAATGGTGATCTTGAGCTATCCAGTCCTATTCCTGTGCTTTGAGTTGGTTCCTGTTTTCAAAATTCTGCATGCATGTTCATCAGTGAAATTTGTCCGATGGATGGCCTTGCTGGAATGGGATGGTGTCCGATGGTTTTTTGCCGCTACTTTGCTGACATGCTTTGTTCACTCTAGCTTTAATGAGGAGGTTGAGGCCTCTCTACCTCTGAAAAGGTGCCGAAGTCTGCGAAACTAGGCCATAATGTGCACCAGAAACCATAGTATCACGTAAATATATGATGATTATACCCTCCGATAAATCTGATGCTGTTGATTGACCTACCAAACCTTGTGCAATTAAGTCACTACTTTCAAAACTACATAGCACCAGAGATGATATCCAGACAACAGTTGACTTCATCATAAGAGCCCATCTGACAGAATAATCATACAAATAGTGATCACAAGGAGAAGAAGAATCATGATAACATAAATCTGCACATCTATTTCCATAAATACATTAGGATATAATTTACTTCTTTGTAACCAACATAATTAATTTATTTGTTTATATGGGAATTTCTGTTGTTAAGACAATTGCCTGTTGTTCTGAAGATTGTGGGTTCAAATCCGGACCCGCCTGTTTGTTGTCGGGTCCGCAAAGAATAGTAACACTGCTACCTACAAGACATGTCGTAAGAGGCGACTAAGGTAGGGGCCTAGGGAAGCTACCTAGTAAATAAAAGTATCCCAGAAATCGGATGTGCTAGTCTACTCGTAGGCGCATAACTGGCACAACGTACAATCGCTCTTAGACTCAAATGACACACAAATTACAAAGAGTTTTCACAGGTGGTCGATATGGAGCGTTTGAAGAAGAATCCGGACCGAATCACATGTGCAATTTTTCATAAGATCCCTACGACTGTTGCTGGAGCTACAGAGTTTGTGTTTTCTGCAACACATTTCTGCTGACAGGGACAGAGCCATATGGGAAACTCAAAGCAATGAAGTAAATCCTTCGCCTTGAGACCACTTTTATAATTAATTTATCATGACAGAATTCTTCGAATGTTCCATATCGACCACTTGTTAACCACTCTTGTGTGATTTGTATGGGATCTGAGCCTAAGAGCGATTGTACGCTGTGCCAGTTATGCGCCTACAAATATGCCAGCACATCCAATTTCTGCGCTGCTTTTTATTTACTAGGGTAGCATCCTAGGGCCTACATCAGTCGCCTCTTACAACATGCATTGTAGGTTTGCAGTGGTACTATTCTTTGCTTTCCTTGGGACCCGGCACCACACCGGCATCATGACAGAATAATACATCAAAAATCAAAATAAACAATTATTGATAGTTCAAACACATATACCAATCTCCGAAAATTGACAAAGCACATTTGTAATATACATTTAAAATTCTAGTAGCCTGCATCAGTCATGGTTAATTAATGTAACCCATAAGTTTAATCCATTACTTACTCATACACACTTAGGAGGTCTAGGCTGACAAAAATCAGCTTTATTTTTGTTCCAGGGATTACAGGTGTATTGGCAAATGAACGTGCTGATAGGCTTGCAGGTATGGCTGTTGTGAAAAGCGGGCGAGCAATGGACCAGACTCAATGGATATAATGTGATAGATTGGTTATTGGTTACTGCACTGACGTCATATCACTCCGGCAGTCCCAATGGATATAAATTCCTAAGGAGAGCAGAAGTGTAAATGATCGAGTAATGGTGAATATACAACAGTAACCAGACTGCAAGAATTCCAAATCAAATGTGGTGTGGCTAGACAAGAATACTATGCTGGTAGCCAAAGAAGAACAGTAAACCAACACAGAACCAGTGTCGTTAGTCGCCACACGCTGATAAACATACTAAGAAGGAGATCTGAGCACTTATGGACTAATTGGTTCGATGTGCAGTGATGATGATCCGATGACTAAACTAAACATACTAACTGATCGATGGATGCTCACCTAGGACATCTCATATACACATATATATATTTGAGATTTACTGATAGCGACATTGATAGCCCGCTGCATTAGGGAACATGTGCAGCAGAAATTTCTGTGTTCTATGCCGAAAATTCTTGGGTCAAAAATTTCATAGCGGTTACACTTGTTTCTACATTCTTGCATGTGTCAGAGCATATGGCTGAATTGATTAGACCTCAACTCCCATGCAGGAGAACCGGGTTCAATCCCCGATAAGGCCAATGCATTTTTTTCTGTGGAGGGCATAAAGAAAACATCCTAACTTGAACAGTTTTGCGGTGACTGCACTAGCCATGTGGCCATTAAATTCCAGACTCATGTCCCTCCTGTTCTACACCGTCCAAAATGCTGTATTACAGGCAGTACCGACAGTTTTTGCATGTGTCTTTAACTTTTTCAATTGCAGCTAGAATAGTATTTAATTTTGAATTTAGCCTTGCTAAGTTTGCTATCTGCAATGTGGTTTTGAAGCTGTCCTTATCACCCCCACAAACACACTTTAATCCAGATCTCATTTTCTGGTATACATCTGCTGTGCTATGTCAATTTTTCATCTGTTTAAAGGATTTTAAAGTAGAAGGATTGACTTCATTGCACCGGGTTTTACCCCATATGGCTCGGCCCCCTCCGCTGAAATGGCACGCCACATGCCGAGAGTATTGCACAAAGCACGAACTCCGTAGCTCTGGCAACAATCCTAGGGGTCTCTGGAAAAACTGCACTAGTGACCAGAAGGCCGTGGTCGGATTTGAACCCACGACCTTTGACTCGCAAGGCAAAGGGCTTAACCACTCAGCCACAGAGACCCCATTTTCATCTGTGCTCGCCTGCTGTAAACTCGGCGCAAGCCATGACACCTGGTATGGCACCTATGACTGACACTTGCGTGAAAGCCTGTTTTACCATTTGACTGGTGTCCCTTGCCATGCAGGCAGGCCTTCGCCGACTTCAGAGGTGCTATGTCAATAAACCCTCCCTTCTATAATCACTAAGAAGTGTACATGCAAACGTACTAAACTCTTTAATATATGTATATGGTGCCTTATTCATAAGAAAAGAGGCGATGAAAGACAATATCTAGAAATCATGTTCTCTAAGTGTTTTTATACTCAGTGACTCCATGAGTAAAGTTGAAACAGGAATGGTGAGATAAAGCTGGGTGGAGGTACTGGTACAGACAGGGATCAGAGAAATCACCATTTTTGTCTCTGCGCAGGCAGAAGTCAGGGGTAATGAACAAGCTGATAGGTTGGCTGACATGGCTACAATATCAGAGGGAGCTGCAATGGACCGAAATGACATTCTTAACACACTGAGTCTTTTTGAACAAAAGAGTTGCAGTGTTGTGAGTCCCACTCGCTGACCAGACAGAGAGATAGGTATCAACATTGGTACAGCCCAAAAAGAACAGCATACCAAATATGCAGAGATTGATTAACCCTTTCGCTCTGTATTATTTTGACCTCTGGACGCATTTATTTTGCAATTCAAATTTAACATTCAATGTCAATTAGTTTAAACCTTTATAACTCTTGTACTGTTTCTCTAAAGTATGACATATTATATATTAAATTGTTGCTAAATGGATGTGGAATACATTAATATAATAATATTTTACATCAGGTGATATACATTTGAATAAATTAGAT
The DNA here is from genome assembly GCA_020796225.1 of Arion vulgaris. Lineage (NCBI taxonomy): Eukaryota > Metazoa > Mollusca > Gastropoda > Stylommatophora > Arionidae > Arion > Arion vulgaris. The sequence goes on from CM036769.1 coordinate 11,105,307, forward strand.
TATTGTAGCATGACTATTTTGAAAAAACACAAAAAATATTTTTACTCTCGGGTTTGTATTACATCTTAATATTCATGTCTCCAGAAGTAGCAGTTAAATGAAGATAAACCATGTGGGAACATATTCTATAAGTTTCATCTAACTAGGTGCAGTAGTTATTATAATATTCACTTTTTAGTGCAGACATGTCAATAAATGGAATGCGGAACGATCATTCTTTAGATGCAATTATTACATTAGACTTAGAACTATCGATACTGCATTTCATAAACAATCAAATGTCATTATTACCATCAATTAAATCTTCTTCATTACTATCACAAGTTATAATTTGATCTAACAGTACTCAAGATTACACTGTAAACATCATCGGAAACATTAATGTTTCCAAAAAAAAAGTCTCGATTTGAACACAATAAGAAACTACTTTCCCTCTTTCAAATCTTTGTTAAATGGAGAAAGTAATGTACCTACATATATGTACTTTCCGTATCTGAAGATATTTTTAACTTCAGTAAAGGGGTTGTAAAGATACATTCGTTTCCGTGAACAGTCATCCAAAAGCCGATATATATCGGTTTTGCGACATCATGAACATTACTCAGAACCGATATATCGGCTCTGCAGTCCCGTTGGGTTAATCAACATAGAACTGGCGAGTTGGGCCGCTGGATGCTGCTGGATTTGTTGAGGCGGAGATCGAAGCACCTATGGACATGCCCGGAGTGCTTTGATGATAATCCTCTGATAACTTCAAACCATCTAGAAATCTCTTCTTATATTGGCGATGATAGGCAACCCAGGATTAGAAAGAAGGTGCCTTAATCATTGTGTGACCATTCTTCATCAAATAGCTTTTCCTGAGAACTTTTGTCACCCTAACCTTCGGAACCCAGTCCTTCGGAATTTCTCTCTATTAGGTCAGATGTCTCGCCTCTACAGCCATAATGATCAAATCATCAGTTACAGCCTGAATCCATCTTCTCGATGGTCTTTCTCTTCTCTTTGTCGGGATGCCTCCTTCAATAATGATCTTTTCCAACCCTTTGTGTCTAAATGTCCAATATACTTCAATTTTCTTCATTATGTCCCTCAAATTCTTTGATTCCAACGGACACCCAGTCTCTTGTAAAATCTTTCACATATTGCCTTCGGATCTCCACATGTCATCTTGACACCAGTTTACTTGAGACAAGCTTTACACCTCCATGATAATCCGAATTATTCTTTCATAGAAAAATATGCAACTTTACTAATGTTATCACAATGTTAGACATGTTTGTATCGAAAGCATCCAGTGTTGGGGAGTTTAGGGTGGATAAGGGGGATGTTCAGTCACTTGGCGACCTGCTGGATCTCTCTCGTGCCTTTTTAACCCTGATTGAGGCATAGGTCCTCAACCCAACTCACGCCAAGTCTTCCTATCTCTAGCTATCTCCTCCAGCTCTTTATATTGTTGATCTCTGCCTTCAAATCTCGTCTCCATGTATTTCTAGGCCTCCTCTCTTTCGCTGTCCCTGCAGGTTTCAGGAAAGGACCCTTCTTGTACTGTTGGATGAGGACACGAAAAGTGATGAATCAATCCAGCGATTTAATGAGTTTGAAATTACATGTAGTACAAGTAGAGCTGGATGCTTGAGGGGCAGAGAGAAAAGTGTGTTTAACCAGCAAGCCACAGAAACCATCAGTATGCATACACTTCGACATCTGTTGGGGGAGACTGAGCACCTATATGTCTACCCGGAGTGATATGACGTCAGTGCAGTAACCAAAATCACATTATTTTTTGTGGAAGACTATACATGTGCTTGTTCATTTAAGGCTCATCTTCATCGCACATGTCAATAATTGCTCCAATCTAGTCCAAAGCATGTATCTCAGTGTGTTTAGGCTAACGACTCTCATTTTGTGTTGATTGATATCTACTGTGGTTTCTCTCATGGTTTTCCAGTCTTGCTGCACCTATCGGTATGCCCTATTTGCGCAACCGAGACAGAGAATACCCTTTATCTTCTTTGGTGAAATTGTCAGATCGTATATTTTTTCTTAGAGCGTTGATGTCACTTCTGTCCATAGAAGACCCATTCTCAACAGTAGCATTGCCCACCAGTGCATCCGCTCTCTCATTGCCCATCACCCCAGAATGAGCTGGGACAAAGATAAGGTAAATATCTAGACTGTCACATTTTGGATTAATTGCATTCACTGCCATCGTAGATAACCGGTCTTGATCTACTGCATCATGCTCATAGAATCGCTGAGATGCATTGCACTTCTAATGAATGAGTAGATGGGTCTGCTACATGTCACATCTACTGTATCATGCGCATAGAAATGCTGAGTATGTGTTGCACTTCTAATGAATCAGTTGATGGGTCTGCTACATGTCGCTGGTTGAAGAATTTTAGACCGCATTCGATTTCTTGAAGATATTTCTTTCCTGGATTTTATTATTTTTTTCAATACAATTGGCTGTTCTCCTGTATTGCACATTATTATGTTTTGTGTGTTAGCTGTCTTCAGTTTTCTTCTCACAAAATTTGTCAGTAGTTTTTCTTCACCGCTGGAAAGAGGCTGTTGAAGTGGTTTACTGAGACAGTGATGAATTCTCATGATCTTCAGCTTTGGAGAAGTTGAGGGACATGTCATGTGTGAAGTTGTACTTGTAAGTGAATTATTCTCTGCACTCACATCAACCTCATCCTGTAGACGCACATCTGTACTATTACTGCAAGGGTTATTAGAATGCATGGGGAGATTAGAATGCATGGGGTTATTAGAATGCATGGGGAGATCAGATATGACAGTTTCTAATTTAATTGCAGGCTTAGATTTTGTGACAGTTTTAATACAACCAAGAGAATTTTGTTTAGAATGAAAGCATAGACTACACTCATTTACGCTAACATCTGGGTTAAATTCAGTCCATATATTCCTAGATTTATCTGCAATATCGTGTGCTGATCGGAGAGAATATTCTGATAGCGTGCTTTGAATATGTATAATTCTGGACACACATCTCCTACACATACTTGTTGAATATTTATTGGGCAAATCATTATTTACATTTATTCCAAATACATAAAAATATCATTTATCTTATGTATACACAGTGTTGGCTTGAGGTATGATCGTTTTTGTTTTTGAGTAATAAGTTTTCCTCCACAGGTCCTACACAGATCTTGAATATTTGAGATGTGCTTGTCAAATGTATGTGTCATGTTGATGCAGTATGTGAATATGTCTTATCTTGGCGAGTTCCAACAAAAACAATGTGAAAATTTCAACAGGGAAGTGTATGTGAGCCTGAAATAGATTAATTTCAAATTATTAGTTATTACTTAACTATACTTTTGTGCATATTGCCATTCTGATCTCCCATATGTCATCTCGACACCAGTTTACTTCAGACAAGCTATACACCTCCATGATAATCCGAATTATTCTTTCATAGAAAAATATGCAACTTTACTAATGTTATCACAATGTTAGACATGCTTGTATCGAAAGCATCCAGTGTTGGGGAGTTTAGGATGGATAAGGGGGATGTTCTTCCGTCACTTGGCGACCTGTTGGATCTCTCTCGTGCCTTTTTAACCCTGATTGGGGCATAGGTCCTCTAGCTATCTCCTCCAGCTCTTTATATTATTGATCTGCCTTCAAATCTTGTCTCCATATATTTCTAGGCCCCCTCTCTTTCGCTGTCCCTGTAGGTTTCAGGAAAGGACCCTTCTTGTACTGTTGGATGAGGACACGAAAAGTGACGTTGAATCAATCCAGCGATTTAATGAGTTTGAAATTACATGTAGTACAAGTCATCATTAATCCTCTCCGCTCCTCGTGGAGCATAGGGCCTCAACAGTTGTTCGCCACTCTTCTCGGTCTCTGGCTGTTCTTTTTTTGTTCTCCCAGGTCAATTGAGCACTCTTCAGCTCCTCAGTAAGACCTCGTCTCCAAGTCTGCTTAGGGCGTCCTCTTTTCGTTTTCCCTGCGGGTTCCACTCGAGCACCTGTCTAGTGACACTCGACTGTGTCTTCCGCAAGGTATGGCCTATCCATCGCCATCTTCTCCTCTTGACCTGTGTCATCATAGGTTCCTGCCCTGTTCTTATCCACAGATCCGTGTTTGTAACTCTATCATACCATCTCAATCTGAGAATCCACCGCAAACATCCGTTGACAAAGGTCTGGATCTTATTTGTATTTGCCCTAGTGACTCGCCAAGTTTCGAGCCATACAGCAACACCGACTTCACATTTGAGCTGAAAATCCTGAGCTTTGTTTTCGTGGAGATGGCAGCGGACTTCACACCATGTGCAGGATCGCAAAGGCCTGTCGGCCTTCCTAATCCTAGCATTAATGTCCTCATCTGTACCTCCTGATCTGCTGATCTTACTTCCAAGGTAGACAAATTCATCCACATCTTCTATGTCCCTTCCCTCAATCCGTATTGGATCTTGCTGTATGTTGTTGCTACGCATTACTTTAGTCTTCTCTTGACTGATTTTAAGGCCGACTCTTGTGCCGTTTGTGCCAGAGCATCCACTTTTTCCTGCATGTCTTGTAGTCTATGCGAAAGCAAGGCGAGATCGTCCGAAAAATCCAGGTCTTCTAGCTTTGACATAAGTGTCCACTGTATGCCTTTTCCAGACCTGTCGTAGGCTGTGCGTGTGACCCAATCAAGTAGCACCAAGAAGAGGAGGGGGACAGCAGGCATCCCTGTCTAACACCAGTAGTGACCTGGAACTCCTCTGACAGTCTTCCATCATGAATAACCTGGCAGGCAAACCCCTCATACAGCTGCCTGATGATGTCGACAGTCTTCTCCGGCACCCCATAGTTTCTTAGGATCCCCACATTGATTTCCTATCTATGCTGTCAAATGCCTTCTCAAAATCAACAAGTAGAGCCGGTCTGTAGTACAAGTAGAGCCGGTCTATTAACCCCGACGTTCTGAGTTCCAATCACGCTGCGGACAGTTTGGTTGCAAACTGTTTGCGTGGATTTTAACAAAAGGACGATGGCACCACCCATTCAGAAAGCAATGGCAAACTACTGAACGTAATAATGCCTAGAAAAATCACAAGCAGCGTTTTACAAAAAGCTAGGGTTGATTCGCAAAGTCCTGTAAAGGATATGCAATTAACTTAACAAGTAGAGCTGGATGCTTGATGGGCAGAGAAAGAAGTGTGTTTAACCAGCATGCCACATAACCATCATTATGCATACACTTTCACATCTGTTGAGGGAGACTGAGCACCTATGGGTCTGCCTGGAATGATAAGACGACAGTGCAGTAACCAATAGCCAATCTATCACATTATTTTCTGTGGAAGACTATATCTGTGCTTATTTATTGTTCATTTAAGGATCATCTTCATCGGACATGTCCATAATTGTTCCAATCTCCTCCCAAGCATGTATTTCAGTGTGTTTAGACTAACAACTCCCATTATGTGTTGATTGATATCTACTGGGGTTTCTTTCATGGTTTTCCCATCTTGTCGCACCTATCGGTATTCACAATTTATGCAACCAAGAAAGATAATACCTTTTATCTTCTTCTGTGAAACTGCCAGGTTGTATATTTTTTCTTAGAACGTTCATGATGTCACTTTTGTCCATAGAAGACCCATTCTTGATCATAGCATTGCCCACCAGTGCATCCGCTCTCTCATTGCCCGTCACCCCAGAATGAGCTGGGACAAAGATAAGGTAAATATCTGGATTGTCACATTTTGAATTAATTGCATCCACTGCCTTCGTACATAACCAATCTTGATCTTCTTTATCATGCTCATAAAGTCGCTGAGCATGCGTTGCACTTCTAATGAATCAGTTGATGGGTCTGCTACATGTCACATCTTCTATATCATGCTCATAGAGTCGCTGAGCATGCATTGCACTTCTAATGAATCAGTTGATGGGTCTGCTACATGTCACATCTTCTATATCATGCTCTAGAGTCGCTGAGGATGCGTTGCACTTCTAATGAATCAGTTGATGGGTCTGCTACATCTCAAATCTTCTGTATCTTGCTCATAGAGTCGCTGAGCATGCGTTGCGGTTCTAATGAATCAGTTGATGGGTCTGCTACATCTCACATCTTCTGTATCTTGCACATAGTCGTTGAGCATGCGTTGCACTTCTAATGAATCAGTTGATGGGTCTGCTACATGTCGCTGGTTGAAGAATTTTAGACAGCATTCGATTTCTTGAAGATATTTCTTTCCTGGATTTTATTATTTTTTTCAATACAATTGGCTGTTCTCCAGTATTGCACATTATTATGTTTCGTGTGTTAGCTGTCTTCAGTTTTCTTCTCACAAAATTTGTCAGTAGTCTTTCTTCACCGCTGGATAGAGGCTGTTGAAGCGGTTTACTGAGACAGTGATGAATTTTCATGATTTTCAGTTTTGGAGAAGTTGAGGGACTTGTCATGTGTGAAGCTGTACTTGTAAGTGAATTATTCTCTGCACTGACATCAACGTCGTCCTGTAGACGCACATCTGTACTATTACTGCAAGGGTTATTAGAATGCATGGGGAGATTAGAATGCATGGGGAGATCAGAAACGGCAGTTTCAATTTAACTTGGGCTTAGATTTTGTGACAGTTTTAATACAACCAAGACAATATTGTTTATAATGAAAACATACACTACACTCATTTACGCTAACATCTGGGTTAAATTCAGTCCATATATTCCTAGATTTATCTGCAATATCTTGTGCTGTTCTAAGTGCACATTCTGACAGTGTGCTTTGAATATATTTAATTTTGTACAAACATTTCCTACACATACTTTTTGAATATTTAGTGGGCAAATCATTATTTACATTTATTCCAAATACATAAAAATATCATTTATGTTATGTATGCACAGGACTGGCTTGATGGAGTTGCGTTTTGTTTTGAGTAATAAGTTTTCCTCCACAGGTCCTACACAGATCTTGGATACTTGAGACATGCTTGTCAAATGTATGTGTCATGTTGATGCAGTATGTGAATATGTCTTATCTTGGCGAGTTCCAATAAAAACAATGTGAAAGTTTCAACAGAAATTTCAACAGGGAAGTGTATGTGAGCCTGAAATAGATTAATTTCAAATTATTAGTTATTACTTAACTATACTTTTGTGCATATTGCCATTCTGATCTCCCATATGTCATCTCGACACTAGTTTACTTCAGACAAGTTTTACACCTCCATGATAATCCGAATTATTCTTTCATAGAAAAATATGCAACTTTACTAATGTTATCACAATGTTAGACATGCTTGTATCGAAAGCATCCAGTGTTGGGGAGTTTAGGATGGATAAGGGGGATGTTCTTCCGTCACTTGGCGACCTGTTGGATCTCTCTCATGCCTTTATAACCCTGATTGGGGCATAGGTCCTCAACCCAACTCACGCCAAGTCTTATTATCTCTAGCTATCTCCTCCAGCTCTTTATATTATTGATCTGCCTTCAAATCTTGTCTCCATATATTTCTAGGCCCCCTCTCTTTCGCTGTCCCTGTAGGTTTCAGGAAAGGACCCTTCTTGTACTGTTGGATGAGGACACGAAAAGTGACGTTGAATCAATCCAGCGATTTAATGAGTTTCAAATTACATGTAGTACAAGTAGAGCCGGTCTATTAACCCGCGTTCTGAGTTCCAATGACGCTCAGGACAGTTTGGTTGCAAACTGTTTGCGTGATTTTAACAAAGGACATGGCACCCCCATTCAGAAAGCAATGGTAAACTACTGAACGTAATAATGCCTAGAAAATCACAAGCAGCGTTAAAAGCTGGGGTTGATTCGCAAAGTCATGTAAAGGATATGCAATTAACTTAACAAGTAGAGCTGGATGCTTGATGGGCGGAGAAAGAAGTGTGTTTAACCAGCATGCCACAGAAACCATCATTATGCATACACTTTCACATCTGTTGAGGGAGACTGAGCACCTATGGGTCTGCCTGGAATGATAAGACGACAGTGTAGTAACCAATTTATCACATTATTTTCTGTGGAAGACTATATCTGTGCTTATTTATTGTTCATTTAAGGATCATCTTCATCGGACATGTCCATAATTGCTCCAATCTCCTCCCAAGCATGTATTTCAGTGTGTTTAGACTAACAACTCCCATTCTGTGTTGATTGATATCTACTGGGGTTTCTCTCATGGTTTTCCCATCTTGCCGCACTTATCGGTATGCACAATTTATGCAACCAAGAAAGATAATACCTTTTATCTTCTTCTGTGAAACTGTCAGGTTGTATATTTTTTCTTAGAACGTTCATGATGTCGCTTTTGTCCATAGAAGACCCATTCTTGATCATAGCATTGCCCACCAGTGCATCCGCTCTCTCATTGCCCGTCACCCCAGAATGAGCTGGGATAAAGATAAGGTAAATATCTGGATTGACACATTTTGAATTAATTGCATCCACTGCCTTCGTACATAACCAATCTTGATCTTCTTTATCATGCTCCTAAAGTCGCTGAGCATGCATTGCACTTCTAATGAATCAGTTGATGGGTCTGCTACATGTCACATCTGTATCATGCTCATAGAGTAGCTGAGCATGCGTGCACTTCTAATGAATCAGTTGATGGGTCTGCTACATGTCACATCTTCTATATCATGCTCTAGAGTCGCTGAGGATGCGTGCACTTCTAATGAATGAGTTGATGGGTCTGCTACATCTCAAATCTTCTGTATCTTGCTCATAGAGTCGCTGAGCATGCGTTGCGATTCTAATGAATCAGTTGATGGGTCTGCTACATCTCACATCTTCTGTATCTTGCACATAGTCGTTGAGCATGCGTTGCACCTCTAATGAATCAGTTGATGGGTCTGCTACATGTCACATCTTCTGTATCATGCTCATAGTCGCTGAGCATGCGTTGCACTTCTAATGAATCAGTTGATGGGTCTGCTACATCTCACATCTTCTGTAACATGCGCATAGAGTCGCTGAGCATGCGTTGCACTTCTAATGAATCAGTTGATGTCTCTGCTACATGTCACATCTTCTGTAACATGCGCATAGAAATGCTGAGTATGTGTTGCACTTCTAATGAATCAGTTGATGGGTCTGCTACATGTCGTTGGTTGAAGAATTTTAGACAGCATTCGATTTCTTGAAGATATTTCTTTCCTGGATTTTATTATTTTTTTCAATACAATTGGTTGTTCTTCTGTATTGCACATTATTATGTTTTGTGTGTTAGCTGTCTTCAGTTTTCTTCTCACAAAATTTGTCAGTAGTTTTTCTTCACCGCTGGATAGAGGCTGTTGAAGTGGTTTACTGAGACAGTGATGAATTTTCATGATCTTCAGTTTTGGAGAAGTTGAGGGACTTGTCATGTGTGAAGTTGTACTTGTAAGTGAATTATTCTCTGCACTGACATCAACCTCATCCTGTAGATGCACATTTGTACTATTAATGCAAGGGTTATTAGAATGCATGGGGAGATTAGAATCCATGGGGAGATCAGATATGACAGATTCCAATTTAACTGTGGGCTTAGATTTCATAACATTTTTAAGAAAACCAAGACCATTTTGTTTACTATGAAGACATACACCACACTCATTTACGCTAACATCTGGGTTAAATTCAGTCCATATATTCCTAGATTTATCTGCAATATCGCGTGTTGATTTGAGAGAATTTTCTGATAGTGTCCTTCGAATACGTATAATTCTGGACACACATCTCCTACACATACTTGTTGAATGTTTATTGGGCAAATCATTATTTACATTTATTCCAAATACATAAAAATATCATTTATCTTATGTATACAAAGTTTTGACTTGTGGTATGATTTTTTTTTTTGATTAAAGTTTTTCCACATGTCCTACATAGATTTTGGATATTTGAGACATGCTTGTCAAATGTATGTGCCATATTGATGCAGTATTTGAATATGTCTTATCTTGGTGAGTTCCAGCCAGGACAATGTGAAAGTTTCAACAGAAATTTCAACTTGGAAGTGTACGTGAGCCTGAAATAGATTAATTTAAAATTATTAGTTATTACTAATAATTTAAACAGTGAGCGTCTGTAGCTTAAGCTGTAGTGAGCTCGGTCACAACACAAGCTTACCTGGTTCAAACTCCGCTGCGAAACTTTTGAAGCAAATAAGTTCCCTTGGATATTATAAAATGGACGAACTATAAAAATAAGCCTCACCATTCAGAAAACAATGGCAAACTACTGAATGTATAAGTGGTGTCTAGAAAATTGAGGACTCGTTTACTGTTGTTGATGGTGACGTCATGTAAATGATATGCCACGATTTTCATTTTCAGTTATTAATAAATATACTTTTGCATGATTAGAATATAAAAGGCAAGATTAACATTTGCCATTTTGAAGAACATATGGAGCTCAAGAATGATCAGGAATAAAACTAAGATAATGATATTTAACTCAAATGTGAAGGCTGTCCTTCTGTATGAAGCGGAAACATGGAGAACAACTAAGAGGAAAACCAAAAAGCTGCAGACATTCATCAATAGATGTCTGCGCAGGATACTCCATCTACAGTGGTATGACAAGATCACAAAGAACTGTGGCTAGGACGGGACGACGTGGAATAAGAGGTAATGGGCAGAAGGTGGCAATGGATAGGAGACACTGAGGAGACCTCCTGACAGTATCATGAGACAGACCCTACAATGGAACCCCCCAGGGTAATAGAGGTAAGTGAAGACCCAGAAACACATGGAGGTGGGAGTAGGGAACAGAATGCAAGAAAATTGGGAAAGATATGGAAAAGATGGCTTTGGATAGGAGAACTTGGTAAACCTTGGTTGCGGACTTATGCCTCCCTAGGTGTGAAGAAGAATACTTTTGGACAGTTTTGTTCTGGTTACAGGCTGTAATTGAAGTTACACAACTTTAAAACATAAACAACCTTTAGTTAGGGGAAAGTTATTCAACCACAATAATATCTACTATTATGACTTTTTTTACTCTTCTTCTTCAAATACTCCATTCTGACCACTTGTTAACTACTCTTTGTGATTTGTATGTGATCCCAGCCTAAGAGCGATTGTATATTGTGCCAGTTATGCACCTACAAGTAGGCCAGCACATCCGATTTCTGTGATCAATTATCAGTTATATGAGGACTATCATCATAGCACTTCGGACATGTCCATAGGTGCTCCGATCTTCGCCTCAACAAATCCAGCAGCGTCCAGCGGCACAACACGCCAGTTCAATGTTGATTAATCAATCTCTTTGCATATTTAGTATGTCGTTCTTTTCAGGCAGCACCAATATTGACACCCATCTCTCTCAATCTGGTCAGTGAGTGGGATTCACAGACCTGAAACTTCTCTGTTCGGAAAGACTCTCTCATTGCGTGAAAAATGTCATTTCGATCCATGGCAGCTCCTTCTGATAATGTAGTAAATCTATCAGCTCGTTCATTACCTGTGATTTTGTGATACTTTTTATTTACTAGAGTAGCTTCCCTAGGCCCCTACCTAAGTCGTCTTGTAGGTCGCAGTGTTACTATTTTTTGCTCCCTTGCGACTCCCGCAACACACAAGCGACTTGTTACTCTTAATTCACAATATAATTCTATTCTACTTCTAAATTAGATCTCCACAACAGCATAAATATATACGTTACATAAATTAAGGAAAAGTTATGAAATCAGAGAAATGTCTGGTCACCTACTAGTAACAACTGTCATAAGAAAAGAAGATATGTTGGGCATACTCTGAGAAGTTATGATCAAGGAATTACAAAGCAGTCATTGATTGATTAATAGGACAATCATCATTGCACCTGTTTTGCCTCAGTGTCAGGATAAGAGACTTCTAGAACAGGCTTTAGTATGCGCTTCATAAACACTAAACAGTGTCTTTCATCCCCTCTGTGACCACCTTTTGCATAGACAGCCTTTTGCTTTGTATTTGACTTTATCTCTGTTGTGACTACAGGACACTACTAGTATACTCGTTGCAGAAAAGAGAAAGGAATCATTGTCTGTTTATGAAACAGAATGACTGACAGACTTTAAATAATTTAGTTTAATCGTGTGGATCGCATCGGCATACATAGAAGATGAGAATGGAATGTGTTGTTACTCAACTTACTGTAAGTTTAGTACTAGTACTTCTACTAACTAGCTAGTAGTTAGTGAGTAGTCTACTAAGTCGTAGTATTTAGTAATGACTATTAGTAGTATTAGAGACTAGTTAAAGTTAAAGAGTCAGTTAGACTTGTTGTACGTGACTCAAGTGACTCACCACTGACTGTACCTGTGCAAAAATTATAAGTATGGTGTACTACATAAATAATTGAAATTGTAGTGATCACTCATTCACTGATTGATGTGATCTTTCAAAAATATATAACAATATATCATAATCGGTAACGTGAAGGGCTGATCGATAAGTTAGTTTATAGCAGTTTATTATTATAATTTATATAGTTTACACTTACGAAGGGATCATAAAATATTCACATAATGTTTAGTTCTTTAAATTTTATGATACATTTCTGATTCACTATCATTCATTATGATTCACATTATCTGAAGTAAAAACGTGACATTAAAAAAGTTAGTATAAAAATAAATAATTCGATGCCGACCTGATGATTGCCGCTGCTCTTCACGGTTTCTGCCGTTTGCAGTTTCAGTCCCAAAATGCCAAATGTATTGGATACTGGATTCCTTTAGTAATTTGTATTTGACCTAGCATTGAAAACTTATAAAAATCGTCTTCAATACAGCATTGAAAGTTTGTAAAATCGTCTTGAATACAACTTAAAACCAAATTAGCAATAAAATGCAAAATCTGACGCTGTGAATGAGAATCAAACGACATGCATTACGCAATAAGAGTTGTCCTCCTTACATTTTTTTGCTCGAAGGGCAGTGGAAAAACACATATGTGCTTTTGAAGTGTTACAGAAGAGTCCTTCGTATATCTTGGACAGAGAAGAGAACAAATAGATCTTTCCAGAAAGAACTCAAAATGAAGAAAACTGACTGATGCTACAAATAAGATAGAAAAAATTGAGATATTTTGGACATATAAAAAGACGTGAAGGACTGAAGAAGACCATCATGGAAGGAGGCATACCGGCAAAGAGAAGAAGAGGAAGACCACGGAGAAGATGGAATTAGGATGTAACTGATGGTTTGAACATGACGGCTGCAAAGGCAGGATATCTGGCCTATGAGAGAGAGAAATTTTGGAGGACTGTTGGGGTGGCAAAGTTCTGCTCAGGACATGCTATTTGGTGATGATGAGAGTACCCTGACAGATTTTGCTTGCAGTGCCAAACCTGGATATGGACATCAATCGTCTTCTTCTTCAGCGATCTCTGGTCATGCGCTTAGTTTACTGTGGACCACAAACTGGGCAGTCAGCTTCAGGTCTGTCAGGTTTCCCAAAGCTGACGATATAAGACATCTTAGTCACGACAGAGATGAAGTATCTACGCAGAATGTTGGGAGTATCAAGAAGAGACCGATTTCGCAAAGAAAACGTCAGGAAAAAAGTGGGTACATCAGTACTGAATTTTTTATTTTTTTATTAATTGTTTGACCACATAAGCAGATTACCAACAGACTCAAATGGCATTGTTTTTCCGATATTGTTTCAAAGCAAAAGGCCATCCACGCAAACGTAGACCTCAGAAATTATACTAGAGGCAGTGAATAACACTATTTATGAAGTGTACACAAAAGCATGTTATAGAAATCTCTTCTTATCATGACACTGTGAGGCAAAACAGGATTAGATGACAGAAGAAGTGCTGAATCGAAGGTCAAAGATCAATGCGCATGTCTAGCAGTAAACAGCAACAGGACGTACTTAACCTTGAAATAGTTAAACTGACAAAGAAATATTTGTTGTTATACTATACTAGAGCAAAACAATGTAGAAGTGTTTTCCAGTAGGTCACTCTACGCTTTTTATTAGTATTATTGTTTGTCAGCATACGCAGCAGCTTAGTTGTAATAGGGTGCACCGCACCGGTTCCTTGTAATAGGGTGTGCCGCACCGGTTCCTTGTAATAAGGTGCGCCGCACCGGTACTTTGTTATTTATTATCTTTATTTAATCATGTAACCAGGGCTCTGTCAGTTTCGACAGTAAATATTTAAATATAAATTTGTGTTATTTAACATTAATTTGTTATGCATCAATTCAAACAATGTCCTCTATAGAAATTTATAACATCCGGAGACTTGCAGGATCTACTGTCCAGGGCATGTGGGTGTTTGCGGTTATGAGAGAGTGGACAGCATCGATTGTTGGGAAGTTGAAGATGGATAAGGGGATGTTCTTCTGACCCTTCGTTACTGCCTGTTGGACGAAGACACTAAAATAGATGTTGAATCGATCCAGCGATTTAAGCAGTTTGAAGTTATCCGGTGTACATGTAGAACTGGATCCCTGAGGGACAAAGTGAGGAGCGTGTTTAATCAGCGAGCCACGGGAACAGTCATTATGCATACTCTTCTATATCTGTTGGGGAGACTGAGCACCTATGGGTCTGCACGGAGTGCAAAGACGTTATTTTTGTAGCCAATAACCAATCCAAACAGAACCTAGCGTATCGCAATGGATTCTTTTGTTGCACAACAACAAGATATTTGTTGTATATTTACACTGATATAGATGATAGTTAGGTCTAGACTTAGTCAGTGTTATGCTTTAACTTTGTGTAATCTGTTATATATGATAATAATAACAATAAACACCGTGCTAAAAACTATGGCACCGTATTTTGCAGCCTAACACATTTATTACTTTTTTGTAACGTGCCTCTGTACTGCTTATTTTACGACTAATAGTAGCCGTCCATGGCAAATGATGAGGACAACAACCTCAGACGTGTGCTGCTGCACCTCTCTGGTTTGTTCGGAGGTGACTGTAGAGTTCAATCCAAGAACACAATCCCCTCGGAGTAAAGCTCTGGGTATTCAGCTCAAATATGTCTGGTTGTATAGCTCGGAAACGTGGCGAATCACCAAGTTAAATACAAATAAGATGCAGACCTTTATCAACAAATGTCTTCGGTGGATTCTCAGACTGAGATGATATGACAGAGTGAAAAACAGAGACCCGTGGGTAAGGACAGGAACCCATGGCGCCCCAGATTAGGAGGAGAAAATAGTAGGGTGCTAGTAGATACCCTGCGGAAGACACAGTCAAGTGTCACTAGACAAACACTTTAGTGGAGCCCACAAGGAAAATGGAAAAGAATCCCTAAACTTACCTGAAGACGGTGTCTTCTTGAGGAATTGAAGGATGCTGGATTATCGTGGAAAGCCGTAGAGAAAACGGTTCGAGACTGGGGAGCGTATAGGACAACTGTTGGTGCTCTATGCTTCCTGTGGATCAGAGAGGAATAATCAAATCAATGTTGCAGTGTGATGGCATACATTTAATTACTAAACTGTTGATTTTTGGGCTTCGATGATATTAGCATGATGACGTCATCAAAATATGTGTCCGTCTTCAGTTAACGGCAGATAAGGGAACACCTTATAAGGAACGGACATGTAAATAACTTTAATTATATGTGCCCTTTGCTGTGCTAAATTCCTATAGACAATGGCAAACTGATAAGCTATATGTGCAATCAATAATGTTTATTTTATTATGTTGACACCATTGTAACCTAGATAAAGTGCACTTGTTCATAATATTACACGTTAAATGTTGGAAGCAATTACACACCACGTACCAAATAGGGATACAACTGCTTGTGAGGCATTTTTTCAAGACTTTGACATTAAAGTTCCTATCTTAGTATTTTCTTACTTCTTAGCTACTTATCTGAGACGTCGAGTGTGTAAATGTGTGCTTAAAGTCTGCCTCAGAAAAATAATGAACTCCAAATGGCAGAATATGATCCCAGACACCGAGGTCCTAAAAAGAGCTGCTCTCCCCAGCATTTATACAATATTGATGCAGTCCCAGGCACGATGGGCAGGACATGTAGCTCGAATGCCGGATTCCAGCATACCCAAAAGACTTGTATTGTGAGCTGCATAGCGGTAAACGTTCACATGGTTGTACATAAAAAAGCGATTGAAAGACACACTCAAGAACTCGATGAAATCCTTTGGTATAGCTGTCGACAACTGGGGGAATGTTGCTCAAGACAGATCAGCCTGGCGCACACTTCTTCGACACGGTTCTTCGGCCTGCGAGGGAGGTAGAACTGCATGGATGGAACAAAAACGTCAAAATAAAAATGGCAGTAAAACTTCCACAAGTGCAAGTATACTTTCCTCACACTGTACAAGCCCGCATCGGGCTCACTATAGTTCGTTCCAAAATTCGTGATCATCTTTACCGACCGATATAAAATCATCTACTTTACATAAATTCTTGATTTTTACATGTTTGTATTGGTAACAGTGGCGACCTTCCAAAAATACTTTTGCCCACCCAAACCTTTAGTTCTGTAAGATTTGTATTATCTGATTTTACCAAAATAACGCACACGCAGACAAACATAACGCAACAACATTCCCTTGGATGAAAATTGTGATCATCATGACTTGTGATGGACGAGCATCAAATGTGTGTTAATTGCCTAATAGACTAGTTGTCATTAAATGTTGTAGACCATAGGTCCCAACGGGGCGGTACCAGCCACCGGGGAATGGATTTGAGAAGTTGAAAGGGGCGCAGGGATGCCCCAAGATGACAATATGGACAGCTAGAAAGAAGCAAACACCATCGCCAGAGGGAACTACACATAAAACTGGGAAAAATAACACACAAAACACATCAAACATGATAGATATTACGAACCGCACAGAAGAGACCACATTATCGTACTTCGCCTCCGGATGGGTCACAACAGAATGAGAACAGAACTAGATTCAAGATAGGCACAAACGACCTATGCCCTGAGGTTTGATGAAATGACGACGGAGCATATCTTATAGAACTGCCCCCAGTATGCAGACCTGAGAAGAAAGAGGTCACTTACACCAGCGTCCAAGAAAACTGTATGGCGTGGCTGATAGATGCCTTTATTAAAGAATCCGAAATCCCAGTCTAGTGAGCACGCAGAGACAGAAGAAACAGAAAATGTACAAATAACAGAATTATTTCTGGAGGAAGAGTTGATAGAATTGTCAAAAATGAAGAGATGAAATGGAAAATTGAATAATGGATATCAAGAATTGTGTCTACAAAGTTAAATTCCAATATTATATCAACCCTAATGGGCTGCAGTAAGAAGTTGTTTATTGTATTCCCATTACCATATTTAGCTGAAAGAGGATTTATCATGGTCACCAGACTATTTACAAAGAAACGAAACAGATTGTCAATAGAGGAATGCGACGATTTAAAACTATTGATGACAAAAATGTCACCAAACATCGAAAAATTAGTTTCATCACATCAAGCTCAGCTCCAATAAATACATTATACCATAAATTGTGTCAACGATACTGTTAGGAATACAGTAATATTGTTATTATTATCTAATAAAATAACTGAAAAATATGTCCTTGTTTTTCAATTTAAGTATATACAATATAGTTTACCCAAGGGGGGATGTAGCGAATTATTCACTGAAAAAGGGGACGCTCATTCAAAAAAATGTTGGGAACCTATATGGTAAACAAACACCTACACATTGCATTTGTAGATCAGGAAAAAGCGCTCGACCGCGTGGATAGGCACAAGTTGTGGAAAATACTAACAACCTATGGGGTTAATGACCACCTAACCAACCTTTGCAAGAGCCTTTATATAGACATCCAATGTACGATTAGAACAAACACAGGATTATTAGAAATGTTTCACGTAGGGTCAGGAGTAAGACAAGGTTGCGTACTATCGTCGCTGCTGTTCATCACGTATATTGACCACATCTGTAAAATAGTTAACACCAGCGAAGGAAACAACCTCGGAGAACTCTTAAACGAATTTCTTTTTGCAGATGATCAGGCAATCATATCAACAACAGAAGAACAGCTACAACAACACATTAACAGACTCCAGTTAACATGTAACGAATACAACATGAGAATAAACATCGACAAAACAGAAGTAATGACATTCGCCAGAGAGGAAAGCAAAACCAATATCTGCATCGACAATCGCCCACTAAAACAAGTAAAAGATTTCACATACCTGGGGAGCATTTTTCAGCAAATGGAAGAATAACTAATGAAATTCAACACAGATACAACAAAGCAAATCAAATGATAGGACAAATGGCGCCAATTTTAAGATGCAAACACGTCACCATGAACACAAAAACAGCAATGTTCAACACAATCTTTCTCTCCACATTATATTAACAATGCCAAACCTGGACACTGACAACAAATGATAGAAAACTAGTCACGACAGAGATGAGGTGTCTACGCAGAATGCTGGGTGTAACAAGAAGAGACAGGTTGAGAAATGAAGACATCAGGAAAAAAGTGGGTACAACATCAGTACTAGACTTCATCAAGAAACAACAAATTAAATGATTCGGCCACGCAAGCAGATTACCAACAGACAGTGCACCTCAAAGAGCAATGCTGCTCCGATACAATGGGTACAAAGCAAAAGGCCGGCCACGCAAAAGATGGACCTCAGAGATAACAGAGGCGACGGAAGACACTATCTACGAAGCGCATACAAGGGCCCGTTTTAGACATCTCTTCTTGACCTGACGCTGTAAGGCAAACAGGATTCAAGAAAGAAAGAGAGAATAAGACATGCATCATCATCATCATCATCAAGTGCCATGCCAGCTAGCGTAGGTTATGCTCTTCCACAACTTTCTGTCTCTTGTTCTAGTTATGTTTTGATACTATTGTCAAGCCGTGTCATGATGCTAAGTTTTCTAGAATCTTTTCCCCCTGCTGGCCTCTCTTTCTCGTCCCCTGTATAATGTTCGTTCTCACAATGTATTTAAGCTTCTCTCGTCTCATAACATGTCCAAATAATGGCGATTTTTTCACCATCAGTATGCGTACCTTTCGACATCTGTTGCGGGAGACTGAGCACCTATTGGTCTTCTTCTTCGATCGTTATAGGCTTGCTTTTATCCTTCTCTTTGTGATATATAAACAACCAAATATCAGAACGTAATGTACGGGCACCAACCTTCAGCACCTATTTGAGCTCAGTTGCTTATCCTTCGGTGGGGTGTTCGATTTCAGCCAACTATTGTGTGCAGATTCGCTTCTTCCGCTAGCCTTTGACTGTCTCCAGTCAGAACCCACAAGGCAGTGAGTTGCTATTTTCTTTCAGGACAGAGACCATTAGACGACCTGCCCTCCCGGGCTTTTGAGCACCATCTACCCAACAAATCCGTTCGTTTTAGTGAACACCTTGGTTTGTCGCCCGTTCAGGTTTGTTTTGCGGTTGTCGCCAATAGCCTTTGGTTGTCCCCAATCACCTACAAGGCGGTAGAAGTTCCCTGCGAGCGGGAACGCGCACTGGTTTTTGCCTCTGCTGGGCTTTCCAGTTTTTCTGTACATTTGGGTGGGACGCACACCCTATCGCGCTTGCCGCTGCCGCGCTTGCCGCGCTTGCCGATGCCGCGCTTGCATTGGTTTTGCATCTGCTGGGCTTTCCAGTTCTTCTACTCGTGTGGGTGGGACGCTCACCCTCTTGCCGTGCCGGTCTGCCCCTCGATGAGGCCCGCTATGACTCTGCCAGCGTGCGTGCCAGCCCTGCCTTGATGCCCTGTCCCCATCATCTTTTTCCGTGCTCACATTTTTCGCCACATGTGGCGCCACGTCCATATGCGCGCTCGCACTGCCCTGGTGCCTACCTCACCGTGTCCGTCAATTCCTTCTGGGCTGTCCGAGTTTTTTCCTTCAGTCGGGAGAGTCGAGGGTTAATAGTCACTCTGGGAGTTCGCTCGTCTATGTTGTGAGCGGATCCCATCAAGCATGACTACCTTTACATCTCTACTTGCACCAAAGTAGCTCTCCCCGATCCCTGCCCTCTTGGCCAGACCAGAACCTGAGTCTGTTTCCAGGGTCACCGCGGGGAGGTAGGGGGCAGGGTCTTGGTTAGCGCCCCCGGCTAACCCTGGCTCATGTTACCACAATGCACATGAGCCTTTGACCCCACCTGTGTGCCTGGAGTGCTGTGACGTCAGCTTAGTAACCAATAACCAATCTGCATGTCGCAGAAACTTGTGTGCTGTAGAATAGGACTGTGTAAAATACTGTGTAGTCGTGGACTGTGTAGTCACATTCGAACACACTATATAGTTGTTACAACATTTAAATGAAGTTGCCGTTAATATTTCTTGCGATAGTCGGTTATTGGTTACTTAACTGAAGTCACAGCACTACGGGCAGACCCATAGGTACTCAGTCTCCCCCAACAGATGTCGAGAAGTATTCATACTGATGCTACCTGTGGCTCGCTGGTTAAGCACTTCACTCTCTACCCTCAAGCATCCAGTTCTGCTTGTAGAACGAGTAATCAATTTGAGTGTCCACATCCAATAGTAGGTCGCCGACCGAAGAACATTACCCCTTATCCATCCTAAACTCCCCAAAAATCGATAGTTTCGATGTAAGCATGCCCGCTCTTTCGTTGCCACGAACACCACATGACCAGGACAGTAGATCCGTCTGAGTCTCTGAAGGTTGGAAACCTCTGTAGACGACATCCACTCATACCGCAACCTACCTGGATCTTCTAAAGGATTGACTGAGAGTCAGAAACAATAACCGCCCCAGTAAACAGAGTCACAGGGAGTCAATGGAGGACAGCAGTAACAGCCTCAACCTCAAACCTCATACTGGAAGTAATTGTCCTGTATGCTCCATGTCGGTCTGCAATAACTCTACCATGCGAGCTAGCCAAGCAACCCCAGTCTGACTTATCACGATTGACAGACCCATACGCTGTCCCATTTCTTGCAGACGTGTCGATAAACCACTTCGTGCGTTGAGTAGAATATCTTTGATATATATCGTATGCTTGCATTATTTCATAACCCACTTTATATCTGTCGTGTATGCATGACTGATTTCATAACTCGTGCCTTACAATATTATATTAAATTATAAATAGCATTAAATAATTTTTTTATGTGTGTTGAATTTGTGAATGGTGGTGTTGTTTGGTAGTGTTGTAGCAGGGAACTCGTTCACAACACAGGAGTACCTGGTTCAATCTCCGCGGTGGTGAATTTGAAAGCAAATTTGTTCCCGTGAATTTTCACGAACGGTAAAAATAGAAACACCGTTCAGAAAGCAAAAAACAATCTACTGAGCCTATAAGTGGTGTCTAGAAAATCAACGAATCATACTGTGGTTGAAGGCTGCGTCCTGTATGCCCCGATGCGATTTGCATTTTCATTCAGTGTGGTTTGGAGGAACGGATTAGTGAAATACGTAAGAGTCCGCCTATCGATTCGGTCTCAAGAGGGTTGTGCGTTCAATCCCACACTAGACGTTTCACACTTTAGAAAAGGAATTGGCCCTCCCAATTTGGCACACTAGGACCTAAAGATATGAAGTGACAGGAATTTCGCTACATAATGTCTGAAAAGGCTACGGGCATTTTTATTTACTATTAGTGTTGTTTGACAACTTACATCTCTAGACAACTTACATTTCCAGACAACTTACATCTCCAGACAACTTACATCTCCAGACAACTTACATCTCCGGACAACTTACATCTCCAAACAACTTACATCTCCGGACAACTTACACCTTCAGACAACTTACATCTCCAGACAACTTACATCTCCGGACAACTTACATCTCCAGACAACTTACATCTCCAGAAAACTTACATCTCCGGACAACTTACATCTCCGGACAACTTACATCTCCAGACAACTTACATCTCCAGACAACTTACATCTCCGGACAACTTACATCTTCAGACAACTTACATCTCCAGACAACTTACATCTCCAGACAACTTACATCTCCGGACAACTTACATCTCCAGACAACTTACATCTCCAGACAACTTACATCTCCGGACAACTTACATCTCTGGACAACTTACATCTCCAGACAACTTACATCTCCAGACAACTTACATCTCCGGACAACATACATCTCAAACAACTTACATCTCCGGACAACTTACATCTTCAGACAACTTACATCTCCGGACAACATACATCTCAAACAACTTACATCTCCGGACAACTTACATCTCCAGACAACTTACATCTCCAGACAACTTACATCTCCGGACAACTTACATCTCTGGACAACTTACATCTCCAGACAACTTACATATCCAGACAACTTACATCTCCGGACAACTTACATCTCCGGACAACTTACATCTCCGGACAACTTACATCTCCGGACATCTTACATCTCCAGACAACTTACATCTCCAGACAACCACTAGAGTTAGGTCAACTTCTGGAAAGTGTTGTCAACTAGACCAGCAGTTCCCAAACTTTCCATTACCGCGGACCCTAAGAGTTTCTATATAAGAAAACCTTCTAGCGATGGAGTTATTATTACACCACACGAACAGTCAAGCTGGATCCAATTTCTCAAACTGTAGGAAACTTCAAATGATCTTTCATTTTGTCATGTCGGACATTTAGACTCCGGTCGAGTCCGGGTCCTTTGATTTCGCAGTGGAACTAGTTTACCTCTGTTTTTATACATGTTTTCAAAATGTATTTTTCTGTTTGAAATGTCAAAGATCATAAAATGTCTTCAAGCGCTTAAGGACCCCTGTAGCACCTCGAGGACCACCGGGGCCCGTGGACCCAGTTTGGGAAACGCTGAACTAGACATGTCTGTTTGGGTAGTGGTTAGACTTTTTATGTTATGTTATGTTATGCGATCGACGTCACGGCACATTGGGCATTCCATGCATGCTCTGTCCTCCGCTGCAGCAGCCATCCTAAAGTCCATTTGCTCACCGTACCCATGAGAAGTTGATTACTATATCTTCTCTCTACCACGAAGACGACACTGTCTGGCATGTCCACACTTAACGCCTAATTCTCGAACTCGTTCCAGTGTCTGAGACGTGCCCATGTCACATAATTGAGAGCGTACCGCATTGATGATATCGGCTCTGTTCATACTTCTACCCGATTAGACTTTTTAAAAACGCCTTTCTTCTCCAGGGTACGGGTTCTGGTACAGGACTGACACACACGTCTATACAGCGACGCTACTTATAGCATTAACCATTTCGTTCTTCTGCGTCGATATATTAGCTCGCTGTATTTATAAGATAACTCAACAACAAAATTACTTACGGAGTAAGAGGGTTAATCATAAAGTGATTGATTGATAGGACCATCATCATTGCACTTCGATGAATAACCTTTTTTCTGCTTGGATCTTTATTCTAACATAAGAATATCTCGGCAGCAGTGCACATACCTCGTAGCACCGGCGAGGGTCCTCGATATAATTTTAAAGATATGGGGAATAAACTATGAATTTTATTTTAATCTTTTAATGAATCAATAAGAGACAAAATTAGAAATGAAGAAATCAGAAGAAGACTGGATGTGAAACCAGTCATGCAATTCATAAAAGAACAACAGATTAAATGGTTTGAACACCTGACAAGAATGCTCTGGTATCGTCTACCACAGAGAGAAACACAGAAAACGTATAACGAGTACTCTTCTTCTTTGCGTTCGTTCTTTATGACCAATTTAAATCACTCTTTGTGATATGTTTGATCTTTGTCAAGAACGTGTATACGTTGCACATTGGTTTAGTAGACCCTAAACGCATAGACTTCTACACGTTTAGGACATGTGCATCCGATTTCAGCCAAACCTAATTAGTTCCCTTTTACGACATGCATGGCAGGTAACAGTGGTTCTATTCTTTACACCCCAAATTTGTGGCCAGGTAATCACTAGGACGTTAACGACTACAAAGCAAGAGGAAGACCACGCAAAATATGGACCGAGGGCATGAATAATAGCCTTACGAAAATGAAAATCAGCTTACAAAATGCCTTAAAACTAGTACACACAAGATTACTACGTCCACCCCCTCCCCAAACACTTCTATAAAGAAGTAGATGGTGGAAAGAAGAAGAGAATGAATTTGTTTCGTCAATGGCTTTGCAGCCCAAGTGATCATTTTACAGAAACAGTAACACCTGAACATACCTTGCTGCAACAAGGGTGTATAAGAATTTGACATGGCTGTCAATAGTGCACGTGTTAACCAATCCTGAGACACATTACGACTGGTGGTCCACAGCCAGGCTCTAGCACCTTGTAGTAGTTTATAGTTGGCTCTGGGTGGTCACAGACAGATCAACAATGGAGAAAGTATTTATATTTGCTTTACAAAACACGCTGGTTACAGGGCGAGTAGGAGGGATAGTCTGTTACTGTTGTACATACAAGACATGGGGATCACAAAGCGAATAGAGTGGGAGAGTATGTAGCTGTTTTATTTTTTTATTTTTTCCCGATCCAGAAGCACTTGAGCTGAAAGCTCTTCGTCTCGGTGTCATGGACATCGTAACCCTTCGGTTCGGTGTCACGAACACCGTAAATCTGGGGAACCTGTAGCTTTTCTGCCAGTCCGCGGAGTTGAACTCGCACATACAGAGGACTTGTCACCCGTAGTCCAATGTGCTACGAACACGCTGGGCACGCGGGCAGCTGTTCTATTTAAAGTCATGGTAATCACAGAGCCCAGATTTTTTGCTGTTTGCTTCGATCATTTAAAATCTGGTCTGTTTCAGTTTGGAATAATCTTCATTGCACTCCGGACATGTCCATAGATGCTACGATCTCCTTCGCAATATCTCCAACAGCGTCCAGCGCCTGACTGTACCAGTTCGATTTTGATTGATGAGCCTACTTATATACCTGTTATTCTGTTCTTTTCTTGCTACTCCAATCTTCAAACCCCGGTCATCACCATTTAAAAGGCGCGATAGTCACTGGTTGCTTCGTCCAACAAATGGCAAAGAAAAAGGAAGAATATGTGTAATAATAATACACTTATACAAGATAAAACTACAGATATATATTTACGAATACGACAATAAAATGATACAAAAAGAGTGAGACAACAGTATTGTAGTCCTGCAATAACGACCATCCTCATACCGGAAGTAATTTAAAGAGTCTTCTACTTCTTCTTCTTTGCGTTCGGTTTCCTATGCTCGTCTAAACTATGAGATGGGTTGCCTCTATGAAGCTGCAGGTCAGTTGCAGTTCTTCGAGAGTTCCCCATAGCTTGGTCTGTAAACTTTGTTCATGATACCATGTTTCATTTCGTTGGTGTATGTATGATGGACATGACTGCAGCATGTGCTCTGGAGTCTGTGTTTCTGTCTGGCATGCACACTTTGCAGTCTGAGCAGGCTTTATTATGTGCATGTGGTGGTTGAGCCTGCAGTGACCTGTTCTTAGGCGAAAGATTGTTGTGTGCTGTTTCCTGTTTAATCTGCTGATGGGATCTTGTGGGTGTTTGCTGTGGGTTTATTGCCTCCATACCTCTTTGTACTTTCGTTGGATATGTGTCTTGATTTCTGGTAGGGACACTGGGTGTTTGTGTTGTGTAAGTTTTGTTCCCTCCTTAGCCAGTCTGTCTGCTCTCTCATTTAAGGGTCTAAATCCGAAAGACTGACTTCATTGCACCGGGTTTTACCTCATATGAATCGGTCCCTCTCCGCAGAAAATGACACACCAATGAAGAGAGAATTACACAAAGCACGAACTCAGTAGCTCCTGCAACAATCTTAGGGGTCTCTGGAAAAAGTGCAGCCTGAACAGAACGGCTCGGTCCGAATTCAAGCCCTCGACCTTCGGAACGTAAGACAATGGCTTAACCACTTAGCCACAAAAACATCCGGGTAGTAGTTGTCCTTGTAGTTATGCTCTATTCTGCTCTGCAACGACCCTGTCATGCGAGCTAGTTAGAAAAAATAATTCCGAAACTCTAATAACAAATACACGCCCGAGTGGTTACCGGGGCCCAAATTTGGGGTAAAGAATAGAACCACTGTTACCTGTCACGCATGTTGTAAGAGGCGACTAAGAAGGTTTGGCTGAAATCGGATGCATGTGTCCTAAATGTGTAGAAGTCTATGCGTTTAGGGCCTACTAAACCAATGTGCAACGTATACACGCTCTTGGTAAAGATCAAACATATCACAAAGAGTGATTAAAGTTGGTCGTAAAGAAGAAACGCAAAGAAGAAGAAGATAACAAATACATCTGGTCAGATCTCTTCCCTGTATCTTGTCCTTGTTGGCTCATCCTTATTCTTCGTTTTTGTTCGAAAACTACTTAGAAATTCGTTTGATCAGGTTTCTACTATGCGATTCTCTTCTTCTCCGGAATAAACCAAATACAAACTCCCTTTCTTTCTTTTCTCCAATCCTGTTCTGCCTCACAGAATTAGAATACGAGATTTTTAGAACATGCTTTTGTGTGCGCTTCACAAACAGTGTCTTTTGTCGTCTCTGTTATCTCTGAGGTCCACCTTTTGCGTGGCCAGTCTAATTAGCGACAACTTCTTCTTCTTTCTTTTGGCGTCACACTGCTACCAGGTTGTTGCCCTGTGCCGTGGTTTTCTGTTTTTGTCTTGCGCTGCTCTGGTGGCTTGTGTGATTGTTATCTTTGCTCTTTCACATGATTCTGCTACGCCATCTAACCATCTTTTCCGTGGTCTTCCTCTTGCCTTCTTTCCGATGTTCTGTTGTAGAAGACTGTATACTGTGGAGTTTGGATGCATTCTTATTAAGTGGCCAAACCACTTCATTCTTTGTTTCTCTATGTAATTCAAGCACGGGTTTGTGCCAACTTTCTTTCTTATGCTGATGTTGGTGATTCTGTCTTTTCTTGTGTTGTTGGTAACTTTTCACAGGCAACGCATTTCACATGTAGTTATTTTTGTGACTGCGCTTTGCTCAATGTCCATGTTTGACTCTGGTAACACAAAGTAGGTATAAAAATGCTGTTGATCATCTGTTGCTTAGCTGTCTGTGAAATTTTTGGGTGCCTTAACAATGGGGCTAGCTGGTAGGTTACAGCATTTGCTTTTGTACTCTAGCCTCTATCTCTCTATCTAGTCTTCCGTCTTCTGTGAATATGCTTCCTAAGCATTTGAATTCTTTCATTTGGTTTATTTTAGTGCCATTGACATTGATGTCTAGATTATTATGTTTTCTTCCCCATATTCATTATTTCTGTTTTAGTATTGTTGATTTTCATGTCATGTTTTACACAATTTTTGTTCAAAGTGTCAATATGATGTTGTAGATCTTGTTCATTTTGATGTATCAGGCACTGAACATAAAGTACTCGTTTAGCATATTAAAAACTGCGATTTTATCTTGCACATATCTAGCGCACAGAAATGTACATAACTGTGCGTTTACCCGTTTATACTACAAACTTTAATTCTGTAGTGTTCCGTTCTGTATTGCGCATCAGCCACATCTTCGCTCTTTAACAGTTCACTGTATTGATATATATATTGTTACAATTTTCTGTTGCAGATGTCAAAGAGCAAAGTACCTGCAATTGGTATTGACCTTGGCAAAATTTATTCGTGTGTGGCTGTGTTCCAGCATGGCAAGGTCGAGATCATCGCCAATGACCAGGGAAACAGAATGACGCCCAGCTATGTTGCTTTCACAGATACAGAGCGATTGGTAGGTGATGCCGCCAAGAATCAGGCTGCCATGAATCCAAACAACACAGTGTTTCATGCCAAGAGACTTATTGGTCGCAAGTTTGGTGATAAGACCATTCAGAGCGACAGGAAAAACTGGCCATTCACAGTGGTTGACGTTGGTGGAAGACCCAAAATTAAAGCAGAATTTAAAGGAGAGGATAACATTTTTGCCCCAGAGGAGATCAGTTCCATGGTGCTTGTCAAGATGAAGGAAACGGCAGAAGCTTACTTGGGGCGGAAAATCGTTGATGTTGTAATTACAGTGCCAGCTTATTTCAACGACTCACAAAGACAAGCAACAAAAGATGCTGGAGCTATTGCTGGATTAAGTGTGCTGCGAATTATAAACGAGCCAACTGCAGCTGCACTGGCATATGGACTTGATAAAGGACAAAAGGGTGAGAAGCATGTTCTAATCTTCGATTTGGGTGGTGGAACTTTTGATGTCAGTATCCTCACAATTGATGAAGGATCAATGTTTGAAGTCAAAGCCACAGCTGGCGACACTCATCTTGGAGGAGAGGACTTTGATATTCGTCTGGTCAATCACTGTATTCAAGAATTTAAGAGAAAGTTCAACAAAGACATTAGTGGCAGTCCAAGAGCCATACGACGTCTGCGGACAGCTTGTGAGAGAGCTAAAAGATCTCTGTCAAGCAGCACTTAGGCATCAATTGAAATAGATTCTCTACATGAGGGCATCGACTACTACACACAAATTACAAGAGCACGGTTTGAGGAACTCTGTGGTGACCTGTTTAGATCAACACTTGAACCTGTTGAGCAGGCTCTGAGAGATTATAAACTGGACAAAGGGAGAATTCATGAAGTTGTACTCGTTGGGGCTCTACTGTATTCCCAAGATTCAGAAACTCCTCAGTGATTTCTTCAATGGCAGAGAGCTCAACAAATCTGTCAACCCAGATGAAGCTGTGGCTTATGGTGCTGCAGTTCAGGCTGCAATTCTGACCGGGGACACGAGTGAAGAAATTCAGGATGTACTGCTTGTTGATGTAGCCCCCTTGTCTCTTGGCATTGAAACTGCAAGAGGTGTCATGACGGCACTGGTCAAACGTGGCACCACCATCCCAACCAAAACATCCCAAATTTTTACAACGCATTCTGACAACCAGCCTGGTGTTGACATTCAGGTATATGAAAGTGAACGTACAATGACAAAAGACAATAATCTTCTGGGAAAATTCCATTTGACTGATATTGCACCAGCAACACGTGGGGTACCACAGATTGAAGTTACTTTTGACATTGATGCTAACGGAATTCTAAATGTTGCAGCCATGGACAAGAGCACATGAAAATCTAGCAATATTACCATTAAGAATGAAAGAGGCCGCCTCAGTCAGGCAGAAATTGACAGAATGTTGGCCGAGGCAGAAAAGTACAAAGAAGAAGATGAGAAACAGCGTGAACGTGTGACTGCCAGAAACCAGCTTGAGAATTATATCTTCACTGTGAAGCAGGCAATTGAGGGCGCAGAGGATAAAATATCGTCATCTGATAAAAATACGGTCCTCGATGCCTGTAATGATTCTTTAAAATGGCTGGACAACAACTCGCTTGCTGAGAAAGTAGAATTTGAAGACCGCCTGAAAGAATTGCAAAGAATCAGCTCACCTGTTATGAGTAAACTGCATTCTCAGGGACAGATGGGCCATCGCACAGCAGTGGCGGTCATTCCAACACCCCAGGTGGCCCCACAGTTGAAGAAGTCGACTAAACAGTGTACATATATTAAGTCGTCTAATTAGTGACGTTATTAGATTTGTGAATAAATAATAGTTTTTGCACGGATTTATTTTTTTTCCAGTATGTTGTCTTCAGTTGCATTTTTGTCGAGGCTGTAAAGCTTCTTGTCTTTCACAATTTATTTTAATTTGGCTTGAAATGTAAAAAAAAATGAGTGATTTTTCTATTTATCTGCATTTATTTTACTAAGATATTTTCTGTTCATAATTTGCATTTGTGTCCTACATATGTTGTACATAATAAAATAAAAGTGAATTTGTGGATTTAAAAAAAATCTTGTTTATTTCATACACTTGTGTCTTGCAACTATTCATACACACTTCTGAGTCTCGCAACTATTCACAAGCGCTTCTGTGTTTTGGCAACTATCACACACGCTTTGTGTCTAACGACTATTCTCTTGCGATCGCCCAACTGATGTACCAAATCTCCCCATAAATTCTGCAAAAAAAAGTATTTATGTGGAAATCTGATTCATGTAGCCTTCATGTGCGGGTTTTGTCACATTTTCAGCGCCATTTGGAGTTCTGGCGCTTATCCTTCGGTGATGTGTCCGGTTTTAGCCAGCATTTACTGGGTTCGCTCTTCATCAGCCTTTGGCTGTCCCCAGCCGACCTGCAAGGCAGCAGGTTTCTCAACTATTCACACACGCTTCTGTCTCGCAACTATTCACACACGCTTCTGTGTTTTGCAACTATTCACACCCGTTTCTGTGTCTCACAACTATTCACACATGCTTCTGTGTCTTGCAACTATTCATACAAACTGTAAAATTTGGCAAAAATTCGACAACCGATTTTTATCCCCATTTGCTGATGTTCAATGTCTACACAGTGAGTCCAGTTCTCTGGATGTATGTTGTGTTTGTTGGTTCATCAAGGCTTCCAAACAGCTTTGCATTGATGTTTGTCTCTGTTGGCCAATGTTCTTTCCGCAGTTGATTATCAGGTGACAGGATGTGTTCAGCCATCTGTGCTCACTCTATCCACATGCAAATGTGGTTGATGGAATAAGTCTGTGTAGGTATCTGTTCAGTCTATTGTGTCTAGTTCTGAGTCGAAACAATTTCACCTGCCTTGCTCCAGCTAGATCAGCGTTTCCAAGTGGGAGGTACCGCCCCTGTGGGCGCTAAAGCGTTCTAGGGGGCGGTAGTGAGCTCGGAAAAATTTGGGGGCGTTCAGGCTTTCTAGGGATCGGTGGCTCTTTATAGAAAAAATTAATACTATATATTTAAAAATTAGTTATTTTAGCTTTTTTGCGATTGAATAATCATTTAAACTTTTAATTCTGCATTTTAATTCATCTTATGCCCGTTTTACACGATCCATTTTTCCAGTGTCAGAAAAATGTATATACAGTAATCACACTCCAGCTAAATATAATCACATCAACGATACTGTCTGTCTTTGATCAAATTACAGTAGCAATGTGTTGCATGATGTTATTAAAATAACAAGCTGTATAAACATGTTACTATATTTATTCGCACACGAAGATAATGAATACAGGCTACTACTGTTCACTTAAACAGCTACTAGAGGTGCTCAAAGTGATTTCCATTAGCCTTCAAACCTGGCTGGAGTTTTACCTGTCTCTGAACTTATAATAAAAGACACTGTATTTTGCCAGAATTTAGGACATAATCCTCTTTTTTATAAATCGGATACATACAATGTCCGATATCCACATCGGATATACACAGACACTGAACAGAAATTGTTCAACTGTTGACAAAATGGAACGATTATGACGAGGGGATCTTGTGTTGAAAGAGTATTATCGATATAAGGGAAGACTACGGTGAAATTATGTAACGATGGCGAAACACGTAAAAACAAAGTATTGTAGTTTTACAGAAACAATAACAATATGTGTTATTACGTGTTTCACCTTTGTTGAAAGAGAGGATATAGGAAAATCCAGAAGAGTCAAATATTTGGTTTTTGATGTCTTTTGAGGTCTGGGTTAACAAAACGTTTAGTCCTGGTGGGATAATTGCAGTTGGTCAGATAGCATAATTTTAGTGTGAATGAAATGCAGCTGGACAGCAAATGTATATATATATATGAAATATTTTTACAATGAAGAGTGACGTCGTTGGACTTTCATAGGTTAATGACCGATTTGGGAACAAAGAATTTTGGTTTTGCCACGCCATAAATACAGAGAGATGTAGCGTTATAGGACATCTTTACCCAATACTCCTACTGGTATATTCAGGCCGGATGTCAAATCTATAAATAGGCCTACCAGTGATTTTGTTTTATAATAAAGCTTAATTAATATAGTAATAAGTAGCCCGAGTGGTTACCAGGGCCCAAATTTTGAGTGTAGAGAATAGAACCACTGTTACCTGCCACGCATGTGGTAAGAGGCGACTAAGGAGGTTTGGCTGAAATCGGATGCACGTGTCCTAAACATGTAGAAGTATATGCGTTTAGGGGCCTACCAAACTAATGTGCAACGTATACACGTTCTTGGCAAAGATCAAACATATCACCAGTAGTCACAAAAAACGAAGAACTAAAAATCAAATTCAAAAGTGGATACCAAGGGTTCTGGCTTCAAAAATCAACACCGACACTGTACCCTGGATTATGGAAAATAGTGCAGAGATTTTTAATTGCATTTCCATCTTCTAATTTGGCTGAGCGTGGGTTTAGTACTGTAGCGAATTTACTATCTAAGAAGAGGAACCGATTGCATATAAATGATCGTGGTGATTTATGACTGTTTTTAACGAAAATTGCACTCAATATTAACAAGCTTTTAAGAATGCGTCAGGCTCATATTTCACATTAATTTGTAATTTTTCTTTGTATTTTTACTTTGTAAATTCAAAAGCAGCAATTTTGTTATAAATTTGATGGTGTTTTAATTATTATAATAATATTCTTACGAATCTCATGCAATCTCTTAATATGTATTCCTAATTTTCATAGTTAAACCATTGTATGAAAATGTGCATAATATTATTCGAGCATACACTTTACAATCTTTACATACGGGCTTCGTTTTATCAAAATCTGTATAGCAATAACTGTGTTTAAGATGAAGCACATATTGGCCACTACGTTTTAAATAATTTTACAACATAAGCAGTCATGTATCTTTCTATCTTTCTTTCTCGAATCCTGTTTGCCTCACAGCGTCAGGTCAAGAAGAGATTTCTAAAACGGGCCCTTCTATGCGCTTCGTAGGTAGTCTCTTTCGTCGCCTATGTTATCTCTGAGGTTCATCTTTTGCGTGGCCGGCCTTTTGCTTTGTACCCATTGTATCGGAGCAGCATTGCTCTTTGAGGTGCACTGTCTGTTGGTAATCTGCTTACGTGGCCGAACCATTTAATTTGTTGTTTCTTGATGAAGTCTAGTGCTAATATTGTACCCACTTTTTTCCTGTCTTCATTTCTCAACCGATCTCTTCTTGTTACACCCAGCATTCTGCGTAGACACTTCATCTCTGTCGTGACTAGTTTTCTTCTATCATTTGTTGTCAGTGTCCAATTCATGTATTAGTAGTTGCTATTTGGGGGTCTCAATGGCGAGAAGTGGTTAAGTCGTTTGCTTGTTATACCGAAGGTTGTGGTTTAGAATCCGGACCGAGATACATGTGCAATTTTTTCATAAGATCGCTAGGATTGTTGTAGGAGCTACGGAGTTTGTGCTTTGTGTAATGCTCTTGGCAGATGGTATGTCATCTCTATCGATAAGTACAGAACCATATGGGAAAAACAGGTGCAATGAAGTCAATCCTTGGATCCTTATTTAGTTACTATTTACGTAGAAAAATCAAACGGCTTCAATGTAGAAAAAATATTGTAATTTGGGGAAGGGGGGGGCGTTACGAAATTTATATCTTGCAAAGGGGGCGGTGGGCCGAAAAAGTTTGGGAATCTATGATCTAGATGGTGGTAATTTTCTTTGCTGGTCTTCTTTCTAATGGCCTTGATGAGCGTTATCTTTTCCTGGAAAGTGATTATTTGATTCTTTTGTTTCTGTTTTGCTCCCTCCTTAGCAAATGTCTGCTCATTTCCTGGTATGCCACAATGGGATGGTATCCACTCCAGCACCCCACTAATTTTTTTTAAAACGTGCAATTGAAAGCAATGGGCTCATTTTCCTAGTATAAATATGGATATTGAACAAATAATACCGCCCGAGTGGTTACCGGAGCCCAAATTTGGGGTGTAAAGAATAGAACCACTGTTACCTGCCACGCATGTCGTAAGAGGCGACTAAGGAGGTTTGGCTGAAATCGGATGCATGTGTCCTAAACGTGTAGAAGTCTATGCGTTTAGGGGCCTACCAAACCAATGTGCAACGTATACACGTTCTTGGCAAAGATCAAACATATCACAAAGAGTGATTAAAATTGGTCGTAAAGAACGAACGCAAAGAAGAAGAACAAATAAAACTTATAACCTACCTGTATCGTAAACTCGGTAGTGAATTAATATTCAATATTAATATTGAAATACAGTAACTAAAAGTTGAAAGATAATATTTTTATTGTTCTATATAATTGTTCAGCTTGTTTATTTATGACAACAGTGGAAATAAAAGAATTTTGATCATTAATACCAGAAAAGTGAAAACAATTAATGAAGAAACTTGCAACTATTAAGTATATAAATCAACATTTTATACAATAGAAAAAATCTGGCACTAACAAAAATATGAGTGATATAACATGCTTTCACGTTTATATTATGACGCGAGTATTGAAGAAATTGCACATCAAAATGAATAGTAGACATGTAGATTAACTTTTTCCATGTTTTTTCGCGACACAGCGGAAGTCCGTTGAACGCCATTAGCCGCACACTGCTCCATAGAGTTGGCTTCCCTTATGTCTTTCTAGTTTTACTTCTATCTTTTTAACCTTGTTATTCTATTAGGTTGTCCAGTTTTCTTCAATCTAGTATATAATAATATACATGTTTATTTATTGACGAGTAGTTGGGATTGTTTTTTTACCTCTCTTGAATTAACTGTTTAAAAATTGAGGAAATAACTCGGCGTGGAAAGAGTTAAGTGCAAATTAAGTAGTATGATAATACATAAAGGTAACGAGAAAATTAAAGGATCCTGTTTTCATGCCATGAGGAATATTGGAAAATACAGAATTAGGCTCGTATTTTCCGAGAATCAGCACACGATGCATGATGTGGCCTGTCGCGTTAACTTCCCAGTGTATCTTGGGTACTCATTTGAGGCCGAGTCGACCTAAGAGAGCCGCAGCGTCCGAAAATAATTATACGCCGCTGTGGAAGTGAGCCAGGACGTGTCTACAAAGCAAGTGCGCTAACTACCACACGTCTCACATAAAAGTAACATTTTGACATAAAATTAATTGTGTGTTACGTAGAATAATTAAATTAATAGTAATATCAATTACATAGCATAATTAAATAATTGTAATATATTTGCATAAATAAAATGAAAAATTTTAGTGACAAAATAGTACCACGTTTATGAAAATGTTTAAAGTAAATATCAATGACAATATAGAGCCAATAAATCGTTAAATTAAAAGAATTGTGTCCAAATAAAATATTGCTGGATCATGAAACAAGATAAAATACTGCTTATGTTATCATAAAATTAAACGAACACAAGGCTTCCATTTATTTAATAAAGAAATTAAGCAGCTGATAGTAGATAATGCAAGTGATGATGATGATGTTTACCGATGGGTCTGTGCATATTGGTAAGAAGTTGGGCTGGAAGTAGCCTGGAAGTAGGGTTGTTGCAGGGTGAAGTGGAGAATACCAGACAACTATTCCAGTATGAGGCAGTTACCTGTGCTCTCCTGTGGAACTCCGTGATTTAGATCCACAAGTGTAGTCCAACCGCATAGGCCTACCGTGTGCTGTGCACATCTGCAATTATTTCTTGGACAAGCTGGCCTAGAACTCTGGAAATTCCATTGTGCGTTGTTACTAGTACAGAGTGTTGTCAACCTCATTATCAGTGACCCCCAAATGTATGTAATAAAGCTACAAGTCCTGGTTGTATTTAAGCATGAAATAAAGAAGGCAGAAATCAACTGATAATATATCCATCATCAATGTTGTGTGCTGTCTCTGCATCAGTCTGGCAGTAATGGCTCTCCAACAAGTCCTGTCACTTGCCGATGGTACACTATCAGCCATTTGCCTGTTCACCTCCTGATGTTTCCTTTCCAATTGTAGGCGTATCTCTAGTTCCCCCTACTCTTCTACCTTCACCTCCAAGATAGTTTTCAAGTGTCTTACCTCTTAAGGGGGGATTCTGGTCTGGAAACTTTCTTCGTTGCTTTCATATTAATGTAGAATTTGTATTACAATTTTGAGATATTATGACTTAAAAGAGTAGAAAAATTAGTAAAAAAATATCAACGGTTGCCATGGAAACAATAAAATGGTCGCCAAACACCAAATTTTAAATCCTAAGGCTCTGAAAGTAATGAATATAAATGAATTCTGTTTTCACTTTAAGGTGAGAAATTGTAATATCTAAAAAATTACACATGATTTTTAGGATATATTAAATATTACATTTTGTATGCATTTTTAAACACCCCAAAATTTATAAAAATTAAATATTTAATGTATCCTAAAATCATGTGTAATATTTTAGATATTACAATTGCGCACCTTAGAGTGAAAACAGAATTCATTTATATTCATTAGATTCAGAGAATTCGGGATTTGAAATTTTGTTTTTGGCGGCCATTTTGTATTGTTTTCATGGTAACGCTTTGACTTTTTTTTTTTTTTTTTTTCTACTATTCTAAGTCATAATCTTTCAAAATGGTTATACAAATTTTACATTAATGTGAAAACAATGGAAATAGTTTCATGATCCCCACACTACCGAATCCCCCTTTAAAGTATCTATATTGTCAAATTTCTATCTCCTTGAAAAGTTCTATTTTCTCCCCTAGTTGGAGCACTTTCTCCCCTAGTTAGTTTTCTTTACACGACACTCACAATTCATATCTATCATAATAAAAACCCAAACTGGCATTAATCAAATTTCTGGCAGAGAACCAAATCTGATGCATTATTTTCTCACATTTAGTTTCACCCACAAACCATCTAGTGCCTTCATCTGAAACTTCTCCAGTTTGGCTGGATAAACAGTTTTATCACAAGTTACAGGGGTTAGTGATTTCAAGACAAATGCCAAAGCTATCTTAAGTTCCAGAAGTGCCAGTCTCATGCCGATGCAGTTTCTGGGTCCATGGCCAAATGGAAGATAAGCGTAAGGATGACGTGACGCCTTGTTCTCGATGTTAAACCTCTCTGGCTTGAATTTCTCTGGTTCTGGCCATATTTCTGGGTCATAG
Source organism: Arion vulgaris (assembly GCA_020796225.1). Taxonomy (NCBI): domain Eukaryota; kingdom Metazoa; phylum Mollusca; class Gastropoda; order Stylommatophora; family Arionidae; genus Arion; species Arion vulgaris. The sequence goes on from CM036769.1 coordinate 11,142,045, forward strand.
TGGATGGCATAGACAGGAAATGAGACGACCATATCTTTAGGTATGTGGATTCCTTGTATAGTTATATCATCAGAGCAGACTCGATCAAGAACAAAACCTGGTGGATACATGCGCATAGTCTCATTGATACACATGTCCAGTTTAGTAAGGTTTTGCACATTGTCATAATTTGGAGATTCATTGCCTAGTTTCTCATCAATCTCCTTCTGCAACATCTGACAACATTCAGGGTGATTTGCAAGCATGAAAAGAGTGAATGACAACACAGTGGAAACCGTATCATATCCTGCTAGGATGAACAGTATGACTTGTCCCTGGAAAAATATTTACATTATTTTAGTAAGAACATCTATGGAAGTCTAAAGAAATCAAATCTAGAACCAAAATATATTATTATAATGAAATGCAAATAACAACCCAACATTTTCACAAAAATTTCAATGTATATAAAGGAAAATCTGCCCTACAAGAGGTCATAACTTGTAAACGTCGAAACGTGTTACTGTTTAGCTTCACTGAACGTACAATAAAAAATACAGATTACACCGCAAACAAATTAATAAAGGAAAAGCTGCCCTACAAGAGGTCGATCAACAAATAAACAGATACAGGTATTAAGAGCTTCCGAAAAACAAGTAGACAAACACGGGACTCGAACCACTTACCCTAGTCCTTCGACACAATCGCCTAGCCTAGCAATACGAGCGTCCTTACGTACACAACCAATGAGCCATTCTAAAAAATGACTCACGGGGAGTGTCTTTCTCAGACGCTTGTTATTACCAGACACAGAAACAATCAGGTAGGGTGCGTTAATAGTGTTTGCACAGGCACATGCTATGAGCTTGTTGTGCCTGTATATATTAGAGACGACACAATATCACACATACACACATGTATACACATATAACAAACATGTACACATCATTCAAAGTAGCTTCAAATTAATTCTAAGATGAGCACAAGGAGTTTTTTTTACAAGAACCCCAGAGGAAGCAACGGAAGTAACGAATATGATCAACAAATAAACAGATACAGGTATTAAGAGCTTCCGAAAAAACAAGTAGACAAACACGGGACTCGAACCACTTACCCTAGTCCTTACGACACCAATCGCCTAGCCTAGCAATACGAGCGTCCTTACGTACACAACCAATGAGCCATTCTAAAAAATGACTCACGGGGGAGTGTCTTTCTCAGACGCTTGTTATTACCAGACACAGAAACAATCAGGTAGGGTTCGTTAATAGTGTTTGCACAGGCACATGCTATGAGCTTGTTGTGCCTGTATATATTAGAGACGACACAATATCACACATACACACATGTATACACATATAATGGCTCATTGGTTGTGTACGTAAGGACGCTCGTATTGCTAGGCTAGGCGATTGGTGTCGTAAGGACTAGGGTAAGTGGTTCGAGTCCCGTGTTTGTCTACTTGTTTTTCGGAAGCTCTTAATACCTGTACCTACAAGAGGTCGCAACATGTAATGGTTACCGTCTCGCTTCACTGAACGCACAATGAAAAATACAGATTACACCGCAAACAAATTAAAATCGGTTCAGTTAAGACCATCCTTGTACATGATGAAAATGTTACCTAAATTATGTCTGTGCACAACATTATATAGGCCTGGGATTATCATACCTCTCACTTATTTCAATGACAGAAGCAGCAATAACACTCTATTTTATATAATTAAAATGCTAATAATGTTAGTACAGAATAGCACATTAACATTTTCTCAATCTTTTCAGAAGAGTCGACATGCATGGAAGATGTATTCTGCAATCTCTGGGTTCGGTCGACAAGTCTGTTTAGCTAATTTTAGACTTTCTACTATCGCATCAGGTTGAAGAGCACATATGCTCAGATGACTGCTAGATCTGAAGACTAAATTTAAAATATTTCTAGACATACTCTATGACTCCTCAGTCTGTTGTTTCCAATTTAAAATCTGAGAATAATGGTTTGTTCTTTGTGTAATATTTGGCGATAAGGGTCTGGAATTGGGTACATTTGCCTCAATTGTTTCCTAAATCTTCTTTTATCAGTTTTTAATGCATTCTATGAGATACCATTTTCAATCTGTTCACGGAATCCACGCTCCTTTGTCAAGAGGTCAACCTTTTAATTTCTTATTAATGCCACACTTGCCTGCGATCAACTACAACACTTTTTTTGTAATGCGAGTGATGAGCTGCAGTAAAGAGAATGCGAGTTTATTTATGATGCTGTTTTGAGGTTCTTTAAAGTATGTGCAACAATGATTTTTAATGAGTTAGAGGTACCGGTGTGTTACCGGGACGCATAGAGGGAGCAAAGAACAGTGGTACTGTAATCTACAAAGCATGTTGCAAGAGGCGACTGAAGTATAAGGGCCTAGGAAGCTACCTAGTAAATAAAAAGCGTCATAGAAATTGGATGTGCTGACCTACTTGTAGGCGCTTAACTGGCACAACGTACAATCGCTCTTAGGCTCAGATCACATACAAATCACAGAGTGGTTAACAAGTGGTTGATGGGAAGCATTCAAAGAAGAAGAATAAGAGGGAATAATCAGCTGAGAATTTTAGGTATCTCGGTTATGAATTCTATTTCCACTTTTATATCTGTAGAGTGTTTTCCACTACCAGTTTTTACAGTGATGGTTTCTATACAAAGTTATTAGGACAGTACATTTCCCTCTTTATAAATCTTTTATGAAACATCTGTTAGAGATGCCTCATTTGTTACTTTGAATCTGTAATGATATCAATGAATAAAGACAAAAAATTGCGAATGAGTGATAAAATAAAAAGAGACTTACATGAATTTCTGATCTGGTCAAAGATCCTCTGTCAGACTGTCCAGACTCTTTTTCAGCATTGATAAGAAGATCCATAAAATCATTAACCTTTCCTGCCTCCCCCTCTTCCTTTCTGCTCTCCATAGCTGAGTCAATTGTTTTGGTAAAAAATAACAACGACTCCTTGGAAAACATGGACACACCTATCTTTCCAAGCAACTTTAGTAGCCATGGTGCAGTAAAGGCCAGCAAGACGACCAAGGGTGATCCTTTAACACACTTCTTGGCATTAGTGGCAAATGCATTATCAGGGTTTTCTATTGTGTTAATGTCTAGGCCAAATCCTGTACTTGCAATAACATCCAACGTAAAATGTGAAATTATATCTTTCAGTTCTACGTTTTCATTCCTCTCTTGCTTTGCACGCAATATATTCACCAGTCGCTGCGAATTTCTTTCCAAATGTTGTGACATCCTCTTAATTCGACCAGAACTGAAAGTTGGACTCATAATGTTCCTCACATGTTTCCAGTGATCATCTTTTATTGTCAGTAGGTTGTCCATGAATGGGCCATCAAATTCAACGATAACACGTCTGTTAACAAAGTTGTTGAATGATTTGACTGTAATGTCTTTAACAATATCCAGATCTCTGATTATCATAATGGGTTTGAGTGTATCATACACTCCATATACCTTGAGTACATCAAAATAAAATGTACATTAATTAAAAATAAAACTAGCAATATTTGATCAAATGACTACAGATACAGAAAAAGTGGTAACCTGAAATTTATTACTTCTTCACCCTTCACTCCATAGGTCCGCAACCAAGGTTTTTCAAGCCCTCCTATCTAAAACAATCTTTTTGAGATCTCTCCACTCTCTCCCCATTTTCGTGCATTCCGCTTCCAACTCCTGCCTCCAGGTGTTCCTGGGTCTTCCCTTACCTCTATTGTTCTGGGGTTCAAAAGGGGTGCTGCTGTTGGGAGGTCTCCTCAGTGTGTGTCCTATCCATTGTCACCTTCTGCCCCTCATCTCTTGTTTCACCTGCTGTTGTCCCACTCTATCCTACAGTTCCTTGTTTGTGATCTTATCATACCATCGTAGATGGAGTATCATGCATAGACAACTTTGACAATATTGCACAAACTATTTATTTAAACATTTCATTGAGTAAATGTATACTATCAATACAGAAGGCTAAAATGCATTAATTGTCATCATGCTGTAGTGAAGGTTAAGCAAAAAATAATGATGTCAAATTACTCTTCTTGTCTACCCTTCAATTGAGAGGCAATCCACACCCAAAAAAATTACAACGGGGGAAAATGCAACATACAACAACAGTATGTAAAAATGCATAAACTGTTATTAAAATGGACAGAGAGAAGCTTGATAAGAGTGCACAAATGCCCAGCTACTCTTCATCCAATAGCTTGTCCGGAACACAACTTTGCCACCATGTCCTACAGAATTTCCCTTTGATAGTCGAGATGTTCTGTTTTTGCAGCCGCCATGCTCAAATAATCAGTTACATCCTCAATCCATCTTCTCTGTGGTCTTTCTTTTTGTCAGAATGCCTTCTTCCATAATGATCTTCTCCAACCCATCATATCTTTTTATATGTCCAAAATACTTCAATTTTCTCACTCTTATTTGCAGCATAAGCCAAGTTTTTCTTTGATTTTGAGTTCCTTCTGGATATATTTTTTCCTTCTTCTCTGTTCATGGTAAGTTACTACTACTTCACCCCTAGGGAGCATAGGTCTGCAACCAAGGTCTTCCAAACCCTCCTATCCAAGGCCATCTTCTTCCTCAGGGATGGCGAGCTATGGATTTCATTTGTTGTGGTTTCTGCAGCTATCTGATATTTTTTATGGGGTGTGGTAGTTAACCAGATATCGAACCTCCTTAATCACCTCGTACGACATGCGTGGCAGGTAACAGTGGTTCCATTCTTTACACTCCCAATTTGTGCCCGGTAATCACTCTGGCGAAGCTACTGCGACAATATAAACAAAATATAGAACTGCTACTATAGTCTATAATTTGCAAAAATTCTCAAACTATAATTTAAATAAGCATTAAAAATGAGAAACTATCAATAAACTGCACAAATATTGATTGAAAAACTATTGAATCCCAATCTGATAGACAACTAATTCACATACAAAATATAATTGTACACATTGTTTTGTTACATACCTTTTTGTCTTTGTATTTACTATACCACTCTATTTGGGCTTGGAATATGCCTTGCTTGATAACTTGACCAAAATTCCCTAAAAGTCGAGAAGTTGGTGGCGAGTCTATGCTCATCTTCTCAAACGTGTCATGGTTAGAGGATATGAAGCGAATGAAAACAACAGCGAACAATAGCAGCCCAAGAAGTATGAGAATAAGCCAAATCATTGTATTTGCTTGAGAGACGTGCTGGTAGTACAATTGACTGTGGACTATTTGAAAAGTCAATATTAATGTCTCGCAAAAAAAACACAGGAAATAGTAATCTTCTTTGCGTTAGTTCTTTACGACCAATTTTAATCTCATTGTGATACGTTTGATCTTTGCCAAGAACGTATATACGTTGCACATTGGTTTGGTAGGCCCCTAAACGCATATAGACTTCTACACGCTTAGGACACATGCATCCGATTTCATCCAAACCTCCTTAGTCGCCTCTTACGACATGTGTGGCAGGTAACAGTGGTTCTATTCTTTACACCCCAAACTTGGGCCCCGGTAACCACTCGGACGAGCAAATAGTAATAATTTCTGTTGACAATTATGGTGACTATACTTGTGAAAGTTTGTTTTACAAACTAAGGCTATGTTTTCAAAGTTAAGAGCAAATGCAATTGTTCATCTTTCATATGTCTATTTGTGATGCCTGGTTAATTATTATGTAAGGAGGTCTCTGTGAAGTAGAGGTTAGGTGCTCACCTCTTGTTCCAAAGGTACTTGGTTCGCTACACCTTGTGCAGTCATCAGGATATTTTTCGAGAGATCCCTAATCTTAGTATAGATGAGATCGAGCTCCTAGTTCTATCGGAGATGGACGGTAACATGTAGGTCCTGTATTCAAGTTAAGCAAGTAAAAGAACCCTTAGCAGTTCAAAATCGAGAAGAACAGGCTGGAAAGCCGCTGCCCAGGAACATTCATTGTAAAGACTTTTAACAAATAAAATTCCAACAAAATGTTTTCACCATCTTCTAAATACATTGGGACCCTAGTCGGTGCTACATAGCTCGAGCATTGCTGCAGAGATCTTCCTGTGTAAGAAAGAGATTGGAGCACACATGGACACTCCCCAAAATGCAGTGAAGACAGTCCAATCAATCATTAATTATTATGTGTTTTCTTAACAACCCAGGTTGGCTGTATTGGACTTCAAACATTTCTTGTCCCTTCTGACTGTCCTTCTCTTAGTGTTTTCCTCCCAAATATGTTGTTTTCTTCCTCTTGTACATTTTATCCTTATTTCTGCTTTCACAAATTATGAACAATACTTTCATAAATTCACATCTTGAAAAATAATACAGCAATAGCTGGTGCTACAGAGGTTTTCACAGTATTTATGTGTGAATAATACCAGGTATTTTAGAGCTAGTCAAGTGGTATATTTTCAGATCTGACACAGTTAGTTGAGGACATTACGTTTTTGAGTTTTCTTCTGTGATAAAATGTACTCCTGTGTTATAATTGTAGCTGCCACGCTACACGCCTGATACTTTGTGTTGTGGTGCACAGAGGTTGAAAACCACTGTTCAAATTAAAATTAAGAACACACTATAATAGTTCTTCTTTTCCCTAATCTTGTTTCGACTCACAGCATCAGGATAAGAAGAGATTTCTAGAACAGGTTTTTGTGTGCGCATCATATATAGTATTTTTCACTGCCACTGTTATTTCTGAAGTTCACATTTTGCGTGAACGGCCTTTTGCTGTGTAATCAATGTATAGGGGCAACATTGTTCTTTTAGGCGCACTGTCTGTTGGGTAATCTGCTTATGTGGCCGAAACATTTAATTTTTGGTTTCTTGGTGAAGTTGAGTACTGATGTTGTACATACTTTTTTCCTGATATCTTCTTTTCTAAACTGGTCTCTTCTTGATACTCCCAGCATTCTGCAGAGACACTTGTGTTACCAAATATGTGAACACATTATACTAATGTTATCAAAATGATACCAAAGACATGGAACAATTCTTACCTCATTGACGAAAATTGCATTTTACAGTTTACAAATGTAATGTGCAAGAAAAAGTGACTGCTAATGATGCAGCATAAGTTAGATGGGAAAGAAATGGTGGCATAGGACTTAGCCATCAACCACAGTAAGAGAGTCGTTGATTTTCCTATTACTTTCAAGTTAGATACACTACAATATTATAATAGAGTAATTTGCCCGCCTGCCCAGCGTGTTTGTAGCGCGTTGAACTACGGGTGACTAGCCCTCTGTGAGTGCGTGTTCAATTCCGCGGGCTGGCAGAAAAGTCACAGGTTCCCCAGATTTACGGTGTTCGTGGCACCGAACCGAAGGGTTACGATGTCCATTGCACCGAGTCGAAGAGCTGAAAGCTCAGTGCTTCTGGATTGGAAAAAAATAGAGTAATTTGTAGTGCTGATCATTTTAAGACCTAGTTCCGTTTGTTACGACCTGAGGCTGTGATACCGATGCTATCATCATCAGGTGCCGTCTCCACATCGAAGGTTGGCTGCAATGAATCTCCAGCATCCTCTGTCTTTCGCCTTGGTGTTGCACACTGCCAGACTGTAACCTGTCCATTTCTTAAAGTTTCCTCCACTTATCTCTCGGTCTTCCTCTTGCTCTTCCCCTCAACTTTCCCCTCTAGTAAAGATTTTATCATGGTGTCATGTCTTTTATGTGCCCAAAATACTTTACTTGTCTGAATTTTATTTCTCTTAATAATTGTTTCTTTATGCCTAGTTTTCCTAAAACTTGTTTATTTGTCTGTTTTTCTGTCCATGAAACTCTGCCTATTCTTCTATATATCCACATCTCAAATGCATCAATTCTGTCTTCTAACTGCTTGTTCATTGTCCATGTTTCCGAGCCATACATTAATATAGGATATATATAGCATTTGATCATTCTCATTTTTAGCCTGTTTGTGATTTGTTTGGATGTCAGTAACTTTCTCATTCTATTGAAATTATTCTTGGCCATTCCTATTCTCTTTTTAATTTCTACCGATGCTATATATAGGCCTATATACATTTATATATATATATATATTTATATATATATATATACAGTATATATATATATATATATATATTAGGAACAGGAAAATAATATAATTTTAATTTAAGCAAATAAGGTAATACCTGCTGGGAATATAACTTATAAGTTATATAGCAAGAAAAAGTACACAAACAAACTCACATTAGTGTAGTAAAGTACCGTGTGAACGGTTAGTAAGTTGGACTTGTTCACGTTGGATCGAATCGTCCTTTTAACTGAAGTAATTTAGTGTTTGTGTATGTAAGTGGCATTGCTCATTTTATAGCCATAGCCATGGTAGTAAACACTGACGAAGTCTAGGCCACGCAATCTAGGCCACAGTTTTCGTGTTACATATTAGGTCAACGAGTTTACAAATATAAGCAAACAGAATCATTGAAATGGGTGATTTTATTTTATCAGTACAAACAATGTTTATATAATATACGTATAGAGCCTCTTTCTTTAAATACAAACACCACAAGTCCTTACTTGATCAATAATTATAGCAGGATAATCCACACACAAAACCAATACAATACTCTTCTTCTTCTTTACATTCTTCTTCTTCTTCTGCTAACATTCTTCACGGCCAATTTGATCATTCTTATTGTGATGTATAATTGGTCCACTGGCAAGAACGGAGTGATCTACGTCGGGACGATTGTGCGCCCATGGTGACTAGGCCCGCCCGTCCGTTTTCTGCCAGCTTTTGATTTACTAGGGTGAACTTTCCTTAGAACGATCCTTTCGGATCTACGCCTTTTCGATCAACTTTGCCGTATATTTGGGCTTTGTGATCTACGCCAAGACAGTGAGTTACGCTGCTTTACCCGTTCTGACTGAGAAATATTTCTCGGGCTTGTCAGCTTGTCCTCGGACGGCGTCTTACTCGTATAAAACACCGTGTAAAGTATCGGCCTTCGCCAATGTTCAGGACCCGGGCTTCCTGTTTGATCCGTACATTGTCGGCCTTGCTTTACCGTACATTTTGAGTTTGATCCGGGGAAGGAACATTCTCTGCCTTTTCTAGACGCGTATCGGTACGTGGCAATTTGCAATTTACCTCGAAAGCACTGGCATGGGACCGAGTACAAACAATGTAGAGGGTCGTTTCAGTGGGCACTATAAGCGTAACTGAGGATTTTGCGCTCGCCGCCATCACCCGCCCCAGTTATTCCGGGGATGTTAGTTACGACTGCAATCGAACCTTGCCCAGTTGCCCCAAGGCTAGTTCCTTTAGGCATCACCAACCTCAGTTCTTCCGGTGATGTTAATTTTAATCGCACAGTACCTTGCACGGTTTTCCCAGGGCGGGTAGTTTCGTTATGCACTAAACGCAACTTGTTCTTTTGCGCTCGGCAAACCTTGCCCAGTACATGTATCTGCACCAGGCTACCAATGCGGGGTCAGCTGCAATCTTCTCTCGCACCAACACGAGGGTAGACTTTCATTCGTTACGGTCCTGTCTTATTTATTCTTGCCGACGGGCTGGCAATGTTTGCCCCTCCTCAGGGCTTCGAGCTTCGCCCTACGTGGGCATACGTTTGGTCACTGGATGCACCTCTCATCCATGTCTGAGTCGTTTCGTTGCTGTTTCTTTGCGTTCAGGGACTTGGGCAATATCTTGTTGGACATCGGTCAGGAGAATTGTGCATTTTATTTGTATGTATCTTTATCGTCTTTCCGTAATTGCACTGCTACCACTACCAGTAGTTTCCTCTCCCGATCCCTGCCCCTCTTAGCCAGACCAGAACCAGAGTCTGTTTCCAGGGTCACCGCGTGGAGGTTAGGGGCAGGGTCTTGGTTAGCGCGCCCCTCGCTAACCCTGGCTCATGTTACCACCATGACCTCATGAGCCTTTGACCCCGGATCGTGTCATCTATTGAACCTCGACTGATTTAATGAGCCATTAGCGGTTTCACCGTGAGACAGTGTGAACTTAGACATGCATGGCTTAATCTTTGAGACAAGCATATGACTACTGGCAGGATCAACCAGATAGCTGTCATGGACGAGACCGGACCGACAATGCTCGGGGTAGGTAGACAGCGCTCTGTGCAGAGCGGATCCCGACGTCCCCGGCGAAAATGCGAAATTGAAGCGAAACGACCGAGCGCTCGCTTCCACCGTTTTGCCGGCAAGACTTGCGCCTCGCCAAGCAAAAAACGACACCATGTTACTACCTGCGGACCCACAAGCTCGTTGCGAGAGCCGGGCCTTTTAACGAGACCACCGTCGAGCGTTTAAAATTTTAGACTGACTGCATCACACCGCGACCGAGAAACTCCGATATACGGACACACACACCACCAATAAGACCGCGCGCGGCGAGCGAGCTAGTCTTAATAGCAGACGCTACCTTGTCCCTTATTCGCTGGGAGCCTCGTTCGCGTGAAAAAGCGAGGAGGCACGCGCAGCCGTTAGAGACTATGCACGCAATTGGTTATCGACACTGGGGAACCGCGTTCGCTGACTGGCTCGCCCGTCCGGTTATTTTCAAAACGGGGAGGCACAGTTTGCAGACGCACAACCCAGATCTTCTTTACATTCGTTCTCTACGACCAATTTTAATCACTTTTTGTGATATGTTTGATCTTTGCCAAGAACGTGTATACATTGCACATTGGTTTGGTAGGACCCTAAACGCATAGACTTCTACACGTTTAAGACAGGTGCATCCGATTTCATCCAAACCTCCTTATTCGCCTCTTACGACATGCGTGGTAGGTAACAGTGGTTCTATTTTTACACCACAACTTTGGGCCCGGTAACCACTAGGGCGAATACAATACTGAATCAAGTCCCTCGGTTCAAATATCTGGGAGCATTCATAACATCGGATAGAAGTACCACAGCCAACTGTAAAAAAATATAGGGCGATGGCACAACAAAGCTAAGGAGTAGATTAGCTCAAGCGAAAGCACATCTTTTATGAAAATGAAACATAATATGAGTTAATTCAATACCAATGACACTGCGGAAAAGAGTACTCAAGTGATATATTGAACCAATGACAGCGAATCATGGACAATGAACAAACAATCGATACGATCACTGGAGGCTATAAAGGTGTAATTTTACAGGAAAATGCTGAAAATCCAATTGGCAGGGAAAAACAAATGATGAGGTATTAAAAGAAACGTGTACACAAATAAACATTATACAAAGAATAAGAATCAGAAAATCGAGGTTCTTCGAGCATATAATGTATAGAACATTTAGAGAGGGTTTAGAACATTTAGTGACAACGGGTAAAATACATGACAGAAAAGATCGCGGAAGGCAGAGGAAAAAGATGTTGGGTGGTCTGACATCGTGGTGCGACAAAAGATTGGCGTCAGAACTGAGATTAACTGTAGACCTGCCACTGAAAGATAGTTGTGGAGACACGATCGCCTACGCAGGTAGGCATGGCACTTGATTGAAACTGCAATAAAACTACATTTTATGTTTACAAGCAAATGGAACATAAAGCAAAGGGAAAACTAGAGAAATAAAAAATAGAAGCAGAGACGACGAAACATGGCCTCATGAACAAAGTCTACAGAGAAAGCTATGGGGAACTCTCGAAGAACTCCAACTGACATGCAGCTTCGTAGAGGCACCCATCTCATGGTTTATACGAGCATACGAAACTGAGCGCAAAGAAGAAGGAGAAGAAAATGACGTCCCAGTTCTACTATATCTCCTTCTAGAAACCTATTTGTTTTCTTCTCTGTCCATTGTATACGGAGAACTCAAGAAGTTGTATATTATTCGACGATCTTTGGTCTTTCGCATAACACAGCAGTGTAGATCACAAACGGGACAATCAGCTTGAGTCTTTCAGTTTCCATCAAAGCTGATTTTCAGGTCGACTGAGTGTGGTCATGTTGTTTCTCAGCTCAGGAGAGTCTTGCAGAACATGTTCGTGTGTTTGCTCGCCTGGTGATACTGTAAGAGGCATGTTTGACTTATGTCTTGTCTATTTAAGTGTATGTTGAGTTTGCAGTGTACGTTTCGTAAGATTGTGTAGTTCTTTGAAGACTTATTTTCCATAAACATATCCAGTGTTTGTCTTATAGTCTGTCCGACATTTCTCGCTTATCCCAGTAGAATTCGTTTCAGGGTTTCACCAGTGTGTCATTTCTTTCTTGAACCATTTGCCTCCATCTTTAATTAATGTTTTGTTATTATTTGATCCTTTCTTCTCAGAGTATGCCCAACTATTCCCATCTTCACTTTCTTATTACAGATGTTACTAGTGGTTGACCAAACAACGGTAACTACTGCTGCTATTAAAGGTAACACCATTGTCATGCCAATACTAACCGGACATTTCGTGAAATCGATCTTCTTTCTTTCTATTCTCGAATCCTGTTTTGCCTCACAGCACCAGGATAAAAAAGATTTCTGGAAGGACGTTTGTAATGTGTATGCTTCATAAAAAATGCATTGTTTTACCGTCTAGTCGGTAATGGGTAAAAAAAGGATGGGCGCTTCTTTTGATATAAACCATGAAGTATCCAGTCACGATTTGTTGAGTTTTCTGCCGGGAAAGAGTGAGGGAAAAATGAAAAAAGAGGTGGACACAGAACGTCCAGTTGATGATGCCACCCGTTATACTGTATTTAAATATTATAACTATTGTTACTGCAACGAGAGAGCAGACATTTTGACTGGCTCTGCTACCATATCAGGAGTCAGTCAATGGATAAAACTGACATTCTGAACGCCCTCATAGAGTGTGACCGCAAAGAGAATTTTCATTTAATTAAACCAATTCCCGAGACCCACTAGATTGTAAGAGTTTGGATTGAAGTGGCCAGAAAAGAGCAGCACTACAGGTATATGAGTAGGCTCATTAATTAACATAGAACTTGTACAGTTAGTCACTGGACACTGTTGGAGATATTGCGAAGGAGATCAGGGCACCTATGGACATGTCCGGAGTGCAGTGGAGATGTTGACTTCTTACACACACACACACTACGTATAGAATCAGACAATAAATTCAACTGCAAATTCTAAATTCTAACCCTAGACCCTAAAATTCTAGGGATTCTATATATAGTGTGTCATGTTTGAACTGCATTTCTTCACTTCTTTTGTATCCTTTGCTTGATAACGGCCTTTTGGTCGAAACGTTGCTGCGTGTTGTTATTGTTTTTGTATTTTGTAAAACTACAGTACTTTATTTTTACATGTTTCGCCATTGCTACATAGTTTGACTGCAGTCTTCCTTATATCGAAAATGAAGATGTTCCAAACTGAAACTATTGTTACTGTACAGTACTTGGATGATTTCCCACCGACCTCGTTTCCGTTCTAAACAAAAAACATGGCTGCAGTATCTATATGGACAAGATGTCCAAGATGAAAATAAAATAAAATAGAAGAACATTGAATGCATCTCTACGGAATGAATCAAGAGGAGACTCTTGATGGATCAGTACCATACCAGGATGATACTCTCATTAGTCCTTCTGAAAACACAACAGTCATTTTTGATGATCTTGACGATGAGGAGGAATTGGTTATTCAGCGGGTCGAGTCCGACCAGGTCATTTACCAACCCCCGTTCCGTAAAGTTAAACTTATTGGCGGCAAATATTTGATGGGCAGTGTACTGGGGGAAGGATCATATGGTAAAGTTAAAGAGCTTTTAGATACGGAAACCTTATGTCGCAGAGCAGTGAAAATATTGAAGACACGGAAATTAAAGAGGATCCCTAATGGAGAACAAAATGTTCGAAGGTAATTTATAAATATTAGGTGTACTGTATATGACGGATTTTTTTGTAGTAATAATCATAATGAATGCGCCAGTAGTGTCGCTTATAATTATTTATTATAACTCGAACACAAAAGGGTTAGAGGTTCAATCCCGTACTCAACTTTGCATATTGACCATCCTATCTCCTGCACATTAGAAATGTGAAGGGACAGAGTCAGACACTCATACCCCAAGGTCTGAAGAGGCTACTGGACATTACAAAAAAATAGTAAGTGCATGTCCCAAGAAATGCGTACACCTGAGTGCCAGCAAGAGAATATAAACACCATCATCATTCAAAAGAGTTGTTGGATGAATATGAATAGAACATGTGATATGCAGGGAGACTGCTGTCACTAAAATTGCACTGAGATGAACACAGAGGGTAAACAAAAATGTGTAAGACCCAAACTACCTGGAGGAGAACAGGAAATGAATTACAGCTAGAACACAATACAGAGGACAGGTGCAAACAGAAGAATGATGTGCATTTGTTGCTGACCCAAGAGCGTCGCAGGCTAGAGAGAGTCCCAGTGCACAACATATTTTGTGTCGTACAGTGGTTGTTATATTTTCTCCTCAGTAAAGGTCCTATGTACCTTAATGAACGATGTTTGGCAGAATGAGACCCCTCCAAAAGATTGGAAAGACGGAGTGATATTCAAGCTCCCAAAAATAGGCGATTTGTCAAATTATAACAACTCGTGTGGAATAACTCTGCTATCAACACCTGGCAAGCTATTTTGCAGCATTTTGATGGAGAGGCTGAAAAAGCCGCGATCAAGGCTAAGAGAAGAACAAGCTGGCTTTCGTCCACATCGTTCTTGTACCGATCATATCTTCACGCTGAGATCCATTATAGAAGAATCAATTGAATTCCAGTCACCACTAGTGATAAATTTTATAGACTTTCAGAAAGCGTTTGATAGTCTTCATCGTTCTACTCTCTGGGAGATTCTTAAGACCTACGGCTTCCAGGAAAAATACATCAATATTATAAAAGCCTTCTATTCTGAAGCATCCTGCTGTGTAAGAACAGATGCAGGAAACTCAGACTGGTTCACAGTCAATTCAGGTGTGAAGCAGGGCTGCGTTATGTCACCTATGTTTTTTGGGATAGCTATAGACTGGATCATGCGCACCCAAGATGATCAACTAGGCATCAAATGGCTTAATAACAGCAGACTATTTGATCTTGACTTTGCCAATGATGTGGCCATATTGAATTCAACCACACAAGCAACCCACAAACTAATGAGCAATCTTTGCACACTTGCAGAACAGGTTGGTCTCCAGATTAATTCTGCCAAGACCAAAATTATGGACCTCACAAACTCGACAGACAACATCGTAATAAATGGCCAAACACTGGAGAAAGTTAAACATTTGACATATTTGGGTAGTAAAGTGTCAAACAACAGAGACACGATGAAAGAAATAAACTCGTATTGCTATAGCAGCTAGTGCCTTCACTAAATTAACGAATATCTGGCAATCTCAAGACCTTAGTATATGCACAAAAGTTAAATTATTTAGGTCATGTGTGATTCCTGTACTGACCTACGGTTGTGAAAGTTGGAAATCAAGAAACTGGACAGCTTTGAGAATAAATGTCTCAGAAAACTATTAAAAGTAAAATGGAGTGATTTTGTTTCTAACAACACAGTGAGAGATAGAACACACCAACAACCCGTATCAAATATTGTAAGGAAACGAAGGTGGAACTATTTAGGTCATGTTCTTAGATCAGACGAAAAGTCACTAAATCGACAAGTCCATATGTGGTCACCAGTTGGGAAAAGAAAACGTGGAAGACCAAAGACCCACTCTTTGAAGAACCATCCAACAAGAAAGTAAACTATTGGGATGTAAAACCATGCAAGATCTCCAACTGCTAGCAACGAACCGCATCACATGGAGATCTAAAACCTCTGCCCTATGTGCCGCCTTTGGCACGCACGGAACAAACTAACTAAACTAAAGGTCTCGTACAATGACATGATCTATATATTTTGTAAAAACTAATTTAATTTCTCCTTTGTGGTTTTCAAGGTAGTGAAGAAAAGAACAACTGTCTCCTCTCGCATGTCATAAAAGGTGACAACGAAGGGTTTGATGTGGGACCAGCAACCCCCACACTGTAAAAACAGCTACGGAAACATAGACAGACGAAACCCAACTTGCCCATGAAGATCAGGATGTTGTGGTAAAGGCACAGGATCGAATTGAGTGAGGGAACATTCTTTTGTCTCTGCCTTATGCGACCTTGGGTGCGACAAGGACTGATGATGATGAATTTGCTAGCTTCTTGCTTAAAATATATTCTTAACTTTCAGACATGCTAGCACTTCAGAGGTCGTAGAAGACATACTTTTATGGCGAGGGGCACTGATGATTTTTTTTTTTCGATCCAGAAGCACTTGAGCTTCGGCTCGGTGCCATGGACATCGTAACCCTTCGGTTCGGTGCCACGAACACCGTAAATCTGGGGAACCTGTGGCTTTTCTGCCAGCCCGCGGAATTGAACCCACACTCACAGAGGGCTAGTCACCCGCAGTCCCACGTGCTACGAACACGCTGGGCAGGCACTGATGATAAGGAAAGCAAACCTTCACCCAACAATCAGTAAGAAGCGTCTTACCAGACGCCTTGACTACTCCTGAATTCATAGCCGGTGAACACAAGAAGAAGACATGCTAGCATTTGAAGAACAGTTTTATTAATTTGTGATGTTTAAATAAATATTTTAGAAACTTAATTGGATAAAAGATTGAAAAGTACCTTCTTCGATTTCATTACAGAGAAATTCAGTTACTCAAGAGGTTGTGTCATCGGAATATTATTCAGTTGATTGATGTGGTTCTGAATGAGGAGAAGCAGAAAATGTAAGTGGGTATCTGTTTAAATTTCAATGTTAGAATAGTACTTGAGTGGTGTGGATAGATTTATACCTATTTATATCGTTGCATGTCCCTGGGAGCACATTAGGCTTTCACAGGAGATTTCTATAATTGTCATTCTGCCACCTTTCTATTAATTGTTTCCCACGTCCGACCACAATCTTTACACAGGAGTCTTGGTGTTTCTGAGTCTTCTGCTATCAGCATATCTGTGCAAACTTCATCACTACCATCACTACAGCCTTATTCTTCTGCTGCATCTTAATGGCTTATTTTACCTCTACTTCTGAGATGGGTTGGTTGTATGTTTATGGCTTAATTTATCTTTTACCTCTGCTATTGTGGGAAGTACAGGCAAATTTTGGTGGTTTAGCAACTGTTAAAAATGATCTCTTTTGTTTGCCATATTTTACTCCATGTTGCAGATTAAATCCATTCTTCCTTTTCGATTTTCTCTATCCCAATATATTTTTTTCCCGCTAGATGCACTCGTATCTCTCTCTAGCATGTGATGTGCCAGCAAAAATACACACCAATCTTCTCCATTCTTGGCCGTTCTCAGAATTGTGTTTCAGCTGTGATTAATTTCTTTCAGGTCTTGTTTTACTATTCTCCTCCAGATCGTTTGAGTCTTCCATGTTTTAATTTACCCTCTGGTGTCCATCGTAGTGCAATTTCCGTGACAGAGTTAGTCTCTATGTGTATCACATATCTGATCCATCTTCAGCATCTCTTTTGGATGATGGTGTTCATATTATCTCTTTTGGATGATGGTGTTCATATTCTCTTGTTGACACTGTGTAAGCCATTCTTGTTAAAGATGTATCATCTGTGATATGCACCCAATACTTATTAAATATTTAATTACCTTTGAATTTCAACACACGTATCTTAACACCAATATTTACTAATGTTTAAATGTGAGAATAAATAACAAGTCTGATTTCTATCTGTAGCACAGTTCCCAGTAAGGTTTTTACAAGTTTAGGGCAAATTGTAAATTCATTTTTAATTATGTATTTTGTTTGTTTGAATGCTAGTGTTATTCTCTCGGTGTTGGAACAGGTATATCTGCCATTTCTATGTTTTCCAGGTATATAGTGATGGAGTATTGTGCAAGTGAACTGCAGGAGATGCTGGAAAGCGTACCAGAGAAGAAGTTCCCGATTTGGCAAGCCCATGGGTAAGAAATGCTAGAATAGTTTGTAACAATTTCACAGATGTCAGGGGTCATGCTCTGATTTAGTCCTTGCTTCATAGAAATAGTAGGCTTAGAACACAATGTGGCAGCCTATAAAAGCAGTGGGAGACAAGATAGAGGAAGACAGAGAAAGAAAACTCTGTGGATAGCCTGACTTCTTGGTGCGGAAGAGTGTCAACATCCGAACTTGGTAGTCACTCCAAGGACAGACATTTAGGAGATTCATGATCTCCAGCTGGCATGGCAAATTAACCTTTTCTATCATTCTACTATTGTCTTTACTGAATGAGAAACATTTACTTTAATCATTATTTTCTTTCAAGTTGCAGAGTTCCTTTTACATCTTTTTTTCTTTTGCCATCACACTGTTGGCGGGTTGTTGCCTAGTGTCAGGGTTTTCTGTTTTTGTCTTGCACTGTTCTAATGGCTGGGGTGATTTTTGAGTCATTTTTGCTTTTTGACAGGATTCTCGTATGCTATCTATATTGTGGTCTTCCTCTCGCCTTCTTTCCTGATGTTTGTTGTAGAAGACTATATATAGTGGATTTTGGTTTGCATTCTTACTTAGTAGCCAACCACTTCATTCTTTGTTTCTCAATGTAATTCAAGCAAGATTTTGTCCCAACTTTCTTTCTTATACTTATGTTGGTCTTTTCTAGTGTTGATAACTTTTCGTAGGCATCGCATTTCACATGTAGTTATTTTTGCGACTCTGTTAAATTTTGGTTAAACATGCGAATATATTTACTGTTTTTTATTCTACCAGGTATTTCTGTCAGTTGATAGCTGGCCTTGGATACCTCCATAGTCATGGTGTAGTCCACAAGGATATCAAACCTGGCAACTTGTTGGTCACTAATGATGAGACATTGAAGATTACAGATCTGGGAGTTGCTGAGGTATAAACTTTGTTACGCACTGAAGACAGACAAACTATCATCCTCTCAGCCTGTTCATTATCTGCTTTGTTCATTGATTAATCAATGTCTTCAGTTCTGCCATCACACCATCATCTCCTCAGCCTGTTCATCATCTTTTGTGTTCTTCTTCTGCTTCGAACGCCCCATATCAACCACTTGTTAACCACTCTTTGTGGTTTGTTTGTGATCTGAACCTAAGAGCGATTGTGCCAATTATGCGCCTACAAGTAGGCCAGCACTTCTGATTTCTGCGATGCTTTTTATTTACTAGGGTAGCTTCCCTATGCCCCTACCTCAGTCCCCTCTTACGACTTGCTTTGTAAGTCGCAGTGTTACTATTCTTTACTCCCCTTGCGGACCCCGGGAACACACGGCGATCTTCTGTGTTCAGAAATTTGATTATGTAATATCTTCAGGCTTGTCATCACACCATCATCCCCTCAGAGTGTTTATCATCTTCTGTATTCAGAAATATGATTATGTAATATATGTAATATCTTCATCACACGATCATCCGCTCAGACTGTTCATCATCTTCTTTGTTCAGACATTGGTTATGTAACATCTTCAGGCTTGTCATCACACCATCATCTTCTCAGCCTTTCATCAGACCATCATCTCCCTCAGCCTGTTCATCATCTTTTGTGTTCAGAAATTTGATCATGTAATATCTTCAGACCAATCATCACCCCCTCAGCCTGTTCATCCTCATCTTTATTTGTTTTGTTTGCAAAACATTTAGATTTACATTCCTTACAAGTTACTGAAAATGGATATGTAGAATATTGATTATTTCCTACAGCTCCTGGATAGGTTTGCAAAAACTGATGATTGTCATATCAGTCAAGGATCTCCAGCATTCCAACCGCCTGAGATTGCCAATGGTCATAACACATTTTCTGGCTTCAAGGTGGACATTTGGTCAAGTGGAGTAACATTGTACGCAATAAAAGTTAAAATTTGTTGTTAAGTACTCACTAATAATTGAAAATATTGCCCATACCTGGTTTATTTGTTATGCTAGTTAGCCAGTGTGCATACTTTCAGAATCAACAATGTAATAATAGTAATACTAATAAATGTTTTGCTGATAGCGAAGTTGATAACTTGTTGCGCTAGTGACTGTTGTGAAAATTCTGGAGTTCGAGGTCAGCTTGGGTAAAAAATTCTTGGTGTGCATGCAGTGCGTGGTTGGACTACAGGAAACCCTAATCTTTTACTTGGGGATCTAAACCACAAACAGCTCCGAAGTCAATGTCAGAGTAATTGTTGGAGAGTTAAAGATGGGTAAGGAGGATGTTCTTTGGTATTTTCGCGACTGCATGTTGGATGAAGACACTAAAATAGATGTTGAATCGATTCAGCGATTTAAGCAGTTTGTACTTACCTGTTGTACAGGTAGAACTGGATGACCTCATGGGCAGAGTGAGGAGTGTGTTTAACCAGCGAGCCACATAAACAATCAGTATGCATACTCTTTGATATCTGTTAGGGAGACTGAGCACCTATGGGTCTGCCCGGAGTGCAATGATGTCAGTTTAGTAACCAATAATCAATGCTTTCCTGAATGACGAAGAACACTGGGGACAAGGAAAGCAAACATCCATGCAAAAATCGGTCAGAGGCGCCATAAATACATCAGATTTAATAGCAGATGAATGAAAAATTAATGAATAAAACGATATAAAAATTGTAATCTACTTCTTCTCTTCCACTATTTATTTCTTTATAGAAGTGTTAGGGAAGGGGGATGTAGTGATCTTGTGTGTGCTTGTACTAAGGCACTTTGTAAGGTGTTATTAGTTTTCTTAAGGCTGTTCTTGATAACGCTTCCCCCCGCCCATCTTTTGTGTGGTCTTCATCTTGCTCTGTACTCGTTATACTTTTTAAGTGTGGCTTAATTTGTAATAGAGGAAATTATCTTGATATAAAGTCCTGCTGATCCAATATCATGGATTTTTTTTTTTCAGATACAATTTAACAACTGGCAAATATCCATTTGAAGGTGACAACATCTATAATCTGTTTGAGAATATAGGCAAAGGAGTTTACACAATCCCTGATGGAGTCTCTGATCTTCTGGAAGATTTACTTAAAGGCAAGTAATTACAGTTTCTGTGGCATAGAGGTTAGTTACTCACCTCTTGTTTCAAAGGCACTCGGTTTGCTCCGTTGTGGAGAGATTGAATATTTTTCCCCAATCTCGGTGTAGGTGAGATTGATTTTCTAGTCCTTTCGGAGACAAACGATAAAATGTAGGCTCCGTGTTTAAGTTGAGTACGTAAAAAAAATCTAGATGGGCAGGCTGACCAAAAAAAGCAGCTGCCCAGACAAAATTTATTAGAAAGATTAATAAATAAAATTCCTACAAAATATTTTCACCATTTTCTAAATTACATCGGGACTCTTGCCGGTGCTACGGAGTTTGTGCATTAACACTGAGATCTTCCTGTGTGAGAAATAGGTCGGAGCACACATGGTTACTCACCAAAGTGCAATGATGATGGCCCTATTAATCAATCTTTTTCTTCTTCTTTGAACGCTCCATATCAACCACTTGTTAAACCGCTCTGTGATTTGGATGTGATCTGAGTTTAAGAGCGATTGTATGTTGTGCCAGTTATGCGCCTACAAGTAGGCAAGCACATCCGATTTCTGCAATGCTTTTTATTTACTAGGTAGCCTCCTAGGCTCTTACCTCAGTCGCCCCTTACGACAGGCCTTGTAGATCGCAGTGGTAATATTCTTTGCTACCCCCTTGGGTCCCGGCAACACACAGGCGACATAAAGAAATAAAAGAGAGGAAAGAGTTTTGCAGTCAGTGACTTATTTTATTCACTTTGTCATCATTTTTTTCTTCTTCTGTAGGAATGCTGGCATATGAATGTACAAACAGGTTCAACCTACAGGAAATAAGGCAACATGCGTAAGTATATCTTTTCTCTTTGAATATAACAGAGAAGAATATTGTTAGTTTCTAAATGCTGAATGTGGTACAACCGCGTTTCCCAAACTGGAGTCCGCAGACCTCCGGGGATCCGCAAGGTACTCACAGGGTGTCCTCAAGCGCTTGAAGAAACATTATGATCTTTGACATTTCAAACATAAAAATAAATTTCAAACACATGTAGAAAAACAGTAATAAATTAGTTCCGATGCAAAATCAAAGGACACTGACAAGACTGGAATCTAAATGTCTGACAGGACAAAATGAAAGATCATTTGAAGTTTCTCACAGTTTAAGAAATTGGAGCCAGCTTGACTGTTGGTGTTGTGTAATAATAACTCCATCGCTAGAAGATTTTCATATGTAGAAACTTTTGGGGGTCTGCGGCAGCACAATGTATTTAAAAGAGGGTCAGCGGTAATGCATAGTTTGAGAACCGCTGTGGTACAATGTTGTCAATTGCTTCTGTAGTCATGTTTGAGCCATCAAGTAATCGAGGTAGTGGCATGTATACATAATGTATTTGAATGTCTGGTGGCCATTTTGATATATAAGCTGGTCAATTGTACAGCTTTCATTTTGTGGAAATGTGCTTGTAGTGTGTCCTGTGGAAAGAGAGTTGAAAGATTGTGATCTGATGTAGGAAACAAATTGTGTAACACTTTCACTGCCATGGACGACAAAAGTCGATGAAACATAAACTCCCTTTCTCTGCTGTGGTTGACTTTTGTCATCCCGGCGTATGTCTTTATTCATGGGGAGCTTCCAAAATGGCGGATCTAGCGTACATGTGTTTAAAATACAATAAGTCAGATTTTGAATGAATTTTTTCCAGATTTTACGTAAGTAAACAAAGATTTTCAAAATGAACGATGTAGCTGATTGTAGTCAGGCCCAAAATGGCTCTGATTTGGACTTCTTAGCCAGTAATAGTGATAAAGCGTACGCTGAATGTGATAATATTCAGTATATATATATATGGAACTGCAGTAAAACTATTTGGCAAAACACGTAATTACAAAGTACTGTAGTTTTACAAATTACAAAAACAATGACAAAATACAGCAACGTTTCGACCAACAAGGCCTTTATCAAGCAAACGAACAAACAGGAGTGACAAATATGAAAAAACACGTAATTACAAAGTACTGTAGTTTTTTCATATTCTGCTGAATGTGATACAAATTTGAACTTGATTCAAGTGAGGATGTTTATAGATTAATAGCAGATATTTCTAGGGGTACAGGAGTAGGTGATGGACCCCCACCTTGAAAACGGGGGTGTATCATACTGTGGATAGGTATGGGGAGCAACGCCAACTGCAGTTGCAGCAATAGCTTGTGAAGAATATACTCTACATATAGACAGATCAGTAGCTCATTCATATATGAACATTATCCCATAGTCTCAAAGTTCATTAGGTTATTTTTTAATGATTTTTTAAAATTATCACCCCGAAAACTGATCATGCACAAAAAATAGTGGGACAGTGAGCCGGACTTGGTTGAAAATTGGGTGAAAGGGATAAAGGCAGCAGAACGGCAACAGTGGACATCTTTTGTGGAAGCCTTATGTGTCAAACGAGATGCGAAGAGGATATAGATAGATACAGGGTGTTCAAGATTAAAGCAGCCCCATTGACAAATCGAAAGTTGCCAGATAATCTATCGCGTTATGTTTATGTACTATTTAAACCGGTTCTGACTAGCTCGTTTACGTCACATTTGTTCATCGCCCCTTCCGCACTACAATTACATACCGTCACATAACCTTGACCTATACTACGTCATAACTGAACCTTCTCATTTTCATACATATATGCCAGATTGACTCCATTCAAAGGCTGCTTTTATCTTGAACACCCTGTAGAATATAACGATAGAATATATTGATTTGTTTGCAAATTGTTATATGAGCATGCATTGATTGAATGGGAGATTCCTGTCTTATATTTTTGTTTTCTGTTCAACATCTGCAGCTGGGTCAAAAAACAACATCCTAGAGTCTTAGAACGTGTTATGATTCCACCTTCATCGGATGCCCCCGATGACCGTCTGCGTTGCTTAACGATGATACAATGCCTCCATAGCATGCATTCAGATGGATACAGCATAGAGGAAGAGTCAGACGATGATGAGATAGCAGCAATTGTACGATCACGGAACAGAATTTACAATAGAAATGACCCAATTTCCAATAATGGTACCTTTTTAACTTATTTATAAAATGTACTTGTTGTTAAATATGTGCTTTGTAATGATTGATTTTAGCTAATAAAGCATGCTGCACTTACATCTGTACAGATCCATAGTTGCTCAGTATTTCCAAGAAAGGGCCAATCTTGTTAATTGGATGGTCTAAAATCTTGGTTCGATAAAAGACTGACGTTAGAATTGATTAACTGCACCAAGGAGAGAGAGTTGTGGAGATACATGATCGCTTACACCGACAGGCATGGCATTTGATTGATTTATATCTTAACTCTTTTTTTCTCCAACTGCATCGAATCAAACAGCAACATAATCAAAAGATAGTCAAAAACTGTTCTTGGCAGACATTCTTTTGCAAACCCACTCTACTCGTCTACTACAGGTCAAAATGTTTGCAGGAAATCTAGTAGGAAATCTTTGCAGAATCAAACAACCGTTGTTGCAGTTAACATACATTTTTTTCCTTATATGGCTGTTTGTTTCTTGTGGTGCAACCCTCATTACTTTTATTTATGGTAGGGTGCATGCAGTTCTTTTTCCATCTCCAAAAACTAGAACGCATCCAAATTATTACACTGCATGACAGATTACTACAGGAAATAAAAATTAAACAAATAAAATATTTTGGACACATAAAGAGACATGACACATTGATCAAAACCATATGTGAGGGAAAAGTTGAAGGATAATGAGTAAGAGGAAGACCGAGACACAATTGGGAAGGAAGTCAAGAGATGGACAAATTACAGCTTGACATCAGTGTAACATCAGACAGGAGACAGAGGATGTTGGAGATTCATTTCCGTCAACCTTCTATGCCATGATGGTATCTAATGATGATAACACATTTAAAAGTACAGACTGTAGTTATTGTTGGCTACTTTTTCTTACTTTACTTTTATATCATGATCAAATAGCTTGTCCTGAGCAGAACTTTGCCACCTAACAGTCCTTGAATTTCTTTCTCTCATATTCTAGATGTCCCGTCTTTACAACCATCATGCTCAAACCATTAGTTACATCCTAAATCCATCTTCTCCGTGGTCTTCCTCTTCTCTTCTTCGCTGGAGTGCCTCTTTTCATGTCTTCTCCAACCATTCCGGTCTCTTTTTATGTCCAAAATACTTCAAGTATCTCATTCTTTTTTATAGCATCTGCCAGTTTTCTTTGATTTTTAGCTCTTTCTAGATAAATATATTTGTTCTCTGTCTGTGATATACGGAGGACTCTTCTGTAACACTTATATTCAAAAGCATATTATCATGATAGTTTTAATATAATTAGTTTATAATGTCTTTTTCTATATTGAATTCATCAGATCATGCGGTGCCATTCCAGAAACAGACTGCTGTGATAGAGGACAATGGGGAGGAGTCCCTGCAGACTTCCAACCTGAATCTTCCTAATGGAAACTCGAAGGACAAGAAAGAGAAGAGTAAATTCTTTAGTTGCCGACAGTCTTGACATGTAGTCGTTAAGTCCTTGAGTCATTATCATCTAGCTTGTCCCTGTCGGAACTGGGCTTCAGTAACAGCAGCTCTAATTGCGTTCTTGTCCTGCACGAGATGTCCGGCATCAGTTGCAGTCCAACTTGGTTCATCTATTGCATCTACCTTCTTCTTGGTCTTCCTCTCCACCTTCTGCCCGGTATCATACCCTCCAGAATAATCTTCTTCTAAGAATCATATCACTTTATATGTCTAAAGTATTTCATTTTGCTTGTTTGTATATTCTTCAGAGTCGCAGTAGCGTAGTTGTCGGTAAACTCACTTTTTAGACTAGTGGTCCAGGTTCAATTCCACAGTGGGCGTAGAATATGTTTCTGACAATAACAGCTCTCAGGTCGACCCAGCCTCAAATGGGTACCAGGAAAGGCACTGGGAAGTAAAAGGCTGCCGGTGTGATGTTGACCACATCACCCATCTTTTCCTGGCGGTCAATGAAAAAGATGGACCTCACACCATATTACCCAATATACCTCAAAATATGAAAAAGGGTTCCTCTACTTTTTTTTTTACTTTGTATTCTTTATCAACCATTTCTCGTCCATTTTAAGATGGATATTTTGGTTTTTGTCTGTCCAAGGTATTCTGAGTACTCTTCTGTAACACCCGTATTCACAAGCTGTTTTATTAATAACCTGCTCGTTGCCATATGTTTAGTACATTTATAAATATTTCATTTTCAGCTCTTGCCATTATGAAGTTAAAATGTTTTGAGGTTGGAAGACAGAACACTGTTAAGGATAATTCATTGTTTGAGCTGTCACATACACTCACCACTCTTATCAGAAAATACACTCACCACCCTTATCAGAAAATACACTCACCACCCTTATCAGAAAATACACTCACCAACTTTAACAGAAAATACACTCACCACCCTCATCAGAACATACACTCACCTGTTTGATAAAGGCCTTTTGATCGAAACTTCACTGTATATTAATTTTATTCTTTGTAAAACTACAGTACTTTGTTTTTACGTAGAATATTTTGGACATATGGTTATGTTGTAGGTCAGAACCGTTATAGTCGGGGAAAAAAATTCAACTCCCACTTTAGATGAATTGATACTAGGACCATGCGCCTACGAAGAAAGTACACTAACCATGAAGTTATTGTTGCTATCATTTATACACATACACCATCATATCTTTAAATAACAACAAACATACTAATTCTTATTTATTTCTTTTCTTTAATCCTGTTTTGCCTCACAGAGTCAGGATAAGAAGAGATTTCTATAACTGGCTTTTGTGTGCGCATTTTAAAGTGTTTTTCATTACCTCTGTTATCTCTGAGATCCACCTTTTGCGTGGATGGCCTTTTGCTTTATATCCACTGTTTCAGACTAACATTGCTCTTTGAGATGCACTATCTGCTGGTAATCTGCTTATGTGGCCGAACTATTCTGATGTTCAGATACAACCAATTAAACCTATTAACTACCGCATTGAAAAAACCCTCCGTGGTAAAATACATTTTTGCTCACGTTATAGCATCACATGTATATGATGTAATTTAAGCTGTAGTTTACATTTTTTGTGTGCTGAAAATTTATGAATGATATGTAATTTTGTAAATTAATAAATGGGTTTTTATCACAAGCTGAACGTATAAATTAAGATCCCGTAACATTTGAAATACATAGAATAGAGAGACTGAGATGATTATAAAAGAGCCAAGGAGGTGACGCTAGCGAGGGATATGACAGACATTGATAAGACCAACCGGAAGTATTGCAAGACAGGCATTGTTTAGGAACCTGCAGGGAATGAAGAGTTGGGGAAGGCCTAGAAATACATGGAGAAGAGAGTTGGAGCATGATATTAAAAGAATAGGCTAAAGGTGGAAAGAATTGGAAGGGATGACAAGTGGGTGAAAGTGCTGGAAGAAGTTTTTTGAAGACATATGCTCCGTTGAAAGGTGAAGAAGATGAAGAAACTTTCGAAATACGCTGCCGGAGGGGAATATAACAAGAATGACCCTATCCTGAAAACCACACGGAAAACGTTGAAGGAAGCCTAGAAACACACGGATAAATGATTTGTAGGCAGAAATTAATGATATACAGAAGAGTTGGAAGAAGTTGCAAGATATAGTTAAAGGTAGGAAGACATAGAAAAATATCTCGATGGCGCGAACAAAGTACCTTAGGAACGAGAGATGAGCACCTAACCTCTACGCCATGGAGAAAAGTTCCCTACAGCAAAGAAACTGATTGGTTCAGACTGCTGGTTTAGAAGAAGGATGTAAACTGTCTGGTAGTTTGTCCGTGAACAATTTTATTTTCTTCCGTGAAATATGTGTGTATTATTTGTTTATTGTAGTTAATATATACAAGCATTATTATACTTATATAACAGAGAGGTACAACAGCACATCAGGCTGTTGTCATCATGAATTTCGATTGATGGCTATTACTATTATTACTTATATAACAATTTATGAGCAATTTTTTATCATCTTGTTATGTTGTGGGAATTTGTATACATTTGTTGTGTTTGGGGCCATTTGTATCTTCTTCTTTGCATTTGGTTTTGTATGCTCGTCTAAACCATGAGATGGGTTGCCTCTATGAAGCTGCATGTCAGTTGGAGTTCCTCGAGAGTTCTCCATAAATTGCTCTGTAAGCTTCATTCATGAGGCTATGTTTCGTTGGTGTATGTATGATGGACATAACTGCAGGATGTGCTCTGGAGTCTGTGTTTCTGTCTCACATGCACACTGTGCAGGCTTTATTCTGTGCATATGGGGCCATTTGTATAAATGTTGTGGAGCATTATATAAATTGGTTGTATTGTGGACCATTTGTATAAATTTGTTGTGTTGCGAGCCATTTGTAGAAATTTGTTGTGTTGCGAGCCATTTGTAGAAATCTTTTGTGTTGCGAGCAAATTTGTTGTTTTTTGGGCCATTTGTATTATAAGCCATTTGTATAAATTTTTTGTGTTGTAGGCATATGTATAAATTTATTGTGTTGGGATAGACAACATTTCTGACTAAACACCATCTACTTGAGTATTTCATGATTATGTAATGATTTAATAATGTTTGCTGAGAGTCTACTCGTTTTACTTCCTCCGTGTACTTTTCTTTTATGTTGCTTGGAAAGTATTGGGTTGTCACTGTAGATGTGATTGGGTTGCCTCGGCCGATGCGATGCAGATATTGCAGATGCGATTGGATTGCCTTGGCCGATTCAATTTGGTTGCCACTGCAGATGCACTTGGGTTGCCACTACAGATGTGTCCTTCCAGTCATAACCTGTCGTTACTGCCTGTAGTATCCTAATATCGTTAAAATTTTGCTACCATTTTAGCCTAGCTAGGTTATAAATGCCTATTTTGTTTTTAAAAAATATACACAAAGGCTTCCCAGACTTTCTGCAGTGGTGGCCCTATGCTCCTGTTGGAGTCATATATGAATGATATGGTTCTGATATACTCTATTGTGCAAAGATGAAAACAATAGGGCAAATTTATTTTGTACTTGTTCTATGTATACAGCTTTTGTGCCATTTAAGACTTATTTATTACACTCAGAGTATTGGTTCATTTTTTTCATATTTAAATTTACAAAATATAAACTCTGACAAATGGACGGAAAAAACATTGTTTTTGTTCATCCTTAAGTTGTTTTGTTGAACTGGGAGAAGAATGATATACTTAAATCGTGGTTTGGATTGAATGTGTGTTTATTACTTTTATTTATGTGAATGTAGACTCTCTAGCCTGTTCTATCAGAGGAGAAAGACCCATGAACCTGCCCGGAATGCGGTGATGATCCTTTCGTTCGCTTGAAATATGTCTATATATTCAATGTTGTCTCTTGTATGAACATCACTGTCTTTTGTAGCTCACACAGAGGTCCGTGTAGTTTTCTGTCGAGTGTTGTTTCGTTAGGCCAGTGAGTTTGCCTCAGTGTATCATATTCGGGGCAGTCTTGAAGTATGTGCTCTGCAGTCTGGTGTGCCTGTCCACATGTACACATGGCTGAATTGCCAATCTTGAATTTTGTATACATGTGGCTGCTGAGCCGATTGTGTCCTGTTCTAAGGCGCAGAATGATAACTTGTTCCAATCTGCTCATATTATAGTAATTGTCTTGTGTTGGCATTTGTGGCTTTCTCATTGATTTAATCATCCTTTTCTTTTGGTGGTAGGTAACTGGCACATCCAGTTGCTCTCCTGCAGCACCTTCCTTGGCCAATCGGTCTGCTGTTTCATTTCCTGGTATTCCACAGTGAGAGGGTGTCCACTGCAAGACGACCCTGCGCTGCTTGGACAATTTAGACAGTAGGGTCTGTAGGTGATGCTCGTCCATCACAGGTGATTATGACCACATAATTTTCGTCCAAGGAAAAGTAGTTGCGTTATGTTTGTCTGTGTGTGCGTAGATGACTAGTGAGCCCGATGCGAACTTGAAATGTTCTTGTACAGTGTGGGCAAGGTATACTAGCGCTTGTGGGGAGTTTTACTGCCTTTCTATTTTGACGTTTTTGTTCCATCCTTACAGGCCGAAGAACCATGTCGAAGAAGTGTGCGCCAGGTTGATCTGTCTTGAGCAACATTCTCCGAGTTGTCGACAGCTATACCAAAGGATTTCATCGAGTTCTTGGGTGTGTCTCTGAATTGCTTTTTTTTACCACCCTGTGAGCTTTACGCTATGCAACTCACAATACAAGTCTTTTGGGTATTCTGCAGTCCGGCATTCAAGCCACATGTCCTGCCCATTGTGTCTGGGACTGCATCAAGATTGTATAGATGCTGGGGATATATATATATATGAAAATCGTGGCATATCCCAAAGGACGTAGCCATCAACCACAGTAAACAAGTCGTTGATTTTCTAGGCACCACTTATACGTTCAGTAGTTTGCCATTGCTTTCTGAACGGGTGACGCCATCGTCCTTTTGTTAAAATCAACGGAAACAATTTGCAAGCAAACTGTCCGCAGCGTGATTCGAACTCAGAACGTCGGGGTTAATAGACCGAGTCACTAACCCCTAGGCCACAGACGCCTACAGTTATATATATATCAACACATAATTACGAAAAGACTGTCATGCAGTAAAACTACGTAAACACAAAGAAAGGTAAGTTTACTTGGTACAAAAAAAAGGTATAAAGGAAAAGGATTGACTTCATTGCACCGGTTGTCCCCATATGGCTCCATCCCTACCGACAAATGGTACTCCATCAGCTGAAAGCACGAACTTCAGCAACAATGGTATGGAACTCGTGAAAGAATTGCACATGTGATTCGGTCTAGATTCGAACCCACAACCTTCAGAAGAACGACACGTAAGCGTCTTAACTTGACTTAATCACTTCACCATACTATGACCCAAAGTAGAGACCCAGCCCCACGCCCTTTTTTCATCATCATCAAGTAGCTTGTCCCTTGCGGAACTTGGCTGCCACACCAGCAGTCCTGAACAACTCTGTTCTGTGCTAGATGACCGACGTAATTCTCAGATTGTTAATGACATCTTGCACCCATCGTCTTCCTCTAATTTTTCTTCCAGGCACCATTCTCTCCAAAATTATCTTCTCTGGGTACTCATGCCGTTTGATGTGATTGTGTCCGAAATATTTCATTTTCCGTGAAATGAATGTTATGCTCTTTAATAGCCAACTCTCTTTAATATCAAGCTGTTGCAGAACAGAAACATTTGTTCTTTTCTCTGTCCCCGATATTCTAAGTACACTTCCGTAGCGTTTGCATTCAATTGCATTAATGATCTTCTCCGCCGCTTTGTCAGTCACTCTCACAACCATTACACCCTATGTTGCCAAGGAATAAACGCTGGCTTGTGAATCGTAAAAACACGATTTTGTTCTTATGTCAGGTCCCTTTTTACTTTGTAGAAAAACAAGATACAGCGACGTTTTGATGAAAAAGTTTTATCAAACAACTATACAAGAACAAGTCCAGTTTTATTTGACATTATAGACACTGAAACAAGTTTAGTGTTCTTGGTATTTATGTTAGGAATATGTATTATTGTTTTACTATTATTATAGTAAGTTACAATTTTTAATTTAATTCTACTTCCGGTTGTCAAATTGAAAAAAATTAAAAGAATTGAATGGGAGTTGGCTAGTTGTAGTAACATAAACATATCAATAATCATATATGAGTCAATTCTCGTACTCGTAGGTACTTAGTTATGGAAGACGAAGACAACAGTTCATTCATAGATAGTGAATTGGAAGTACCTTCATGTTTTGATCCGAAACATGAAAATGCTCCAACATCTTCAGTGGAAGAGGTAAACTTTACCACCGTAATTTACTTTACCGTAAAGTCTGTGTTAAATAATAAAATATGAATATATATTATTTATTTTAATAACTACTTATAAGTAATAACATTAATAACAACAATAAACATAACTAAAATACTAACTTATATGATACTTATGTAATGTTTATAATCATATAATGATTGCAGAGAGACGTCGAGTTGAGAAATCAGATCTGAGATTTAATAATATAATTTATTTTATTAATATTGAATATTGTAAAATAAATATTAACTCTAGACTAGGGCAAAAACCACGTTCTTATATTATAAATAAATACAATACACTACAGTATTACAAATACATAACAGCTCAGGTCGGAAGGATGTTGTGAAGGAAGACAATAGTGGTTTTGCCATGACAACGAGCAGTCTCACTATGGGAAAACATGACGGTTACTAAAGCGATGGTTTGGCTGGAATCACAGACTTTTATCCATGCATGTTTTCTCAGTGATTCAATGAGTATGCTCAGGAAAATTGAAACAGGATGGACTAGGAGACATTGGATGGAGTCGCTGGGGAGGTCTAAGCTGACAAAGATCAGTTTTATTTTTGTACTAGGACATGCAGGTGTAAGGGGGAACGAACGTGCGGAAAGGCTTACAGGTATGGCTGCTGTACAAAGCGGGCGAGCAATGGACCATGCTGATATTATAAATTCCCTAAGGAAGAGAGGACGTGTGCAAGATTCATGTAATAGTGGTAAATCTATAACACTAACCAAACTGCAAGAACTCCAAGTCAAGTGTGGTGTAGCTAGACAAGAACGCTATGCTGGTAGCTACAGAAGAATAGTAAACCAACAAAGAACCAGTGTCGTTAGTCACCACACACTGAGTGGGAGATCGGAGCACTTATAGACTAATTGGTTCAACGTGCAGTGATGATGATCTGACAACTAAACAAACAAACTAAAACTTAACTAAATAAATAACCGTTAAACAAGCTATTTTAAAAAATCCTACATTTTAATAGAAGTTATTACTTATTAAATATTGTCGTTCCGTTATAATAAATAACAGCATTTAAAAAAAAAAAAAAAAAATAAGTTATATAACAAAACAGAGTGAATGAAACTAAAAATAACGGTTATTAGTTTTGTCATTTAACTTATTTTAAAAATTTTTGGAATATGTACCGTATATCAAAATGTTTAGAGTTGAATGCTTTCTTTATTTACATTATTAGTGAATTATTTCTGAATAAGAAAAGAGATATACTGAGGAAGGGATCGGAACACTTATGGACTAATTTGTTCGACGTGCAGTGATGGTGATCCGACAACTAAACTAAAACTAAACTAAAGAAAAGAGAAATGAAAATGATTGTTAGTAATAAAAAAAATGAGAACAAAATTGTCACTTACCACCCACTTTAAATATATCCTATCCTGCAAGCCATAAAACATGTTTCTGTTCATGATTCGGTATGTATATTGTTATATTATTCATATTTTAAACGTTTCACAGGTCATTTAGTATACATGTTCAGTGATATTCTAGAAACAACTCAACAGGCTAAGTGTGACCTAAGGGCTGTAGGTTACCCACCTATTAATCATTTAACCCTATGACATTTTGTTCTAGGTGTCACTTCTTCCTGAACATGTCAAGCCCTCCACAACCAGTGAGCTTGTTGGAATGTTGAAACAGGCAGGCACCGAGTTGACCGTCAGATACATAACTGGTATTACACCTATTTCATTTCTCTCTCTCTTTGGTCCCACACCTATTACATTTCTCTCTCTCAATCCCACACCTATTACATTTCTCTCTCTCTTGATCCCACACCTATTACATTTCTCTCTCTCTCTTGATCCCACCCCTATTACATTTCTCTCTCTCTTTGATCCACACCTATTACATTTCTCTCTCTCTCTCAATCCCACACCTATTACATTTCTCTCTCTCTCTCAATCCCACACCTATTACATTTCTCTCTCTCTGTCCCACACCTATTACATTTCTCTCTCTCTCTCGATCCCACACCTATTACATTTCTCTCTTGATCCCACACCTATTACATTTCTCTCTCTCTCTCAATCCCACACCTATTACATTTCTCTCTCTCTCTCGATCCCACACCTATTACATTTGTCTCTCTCTCGATCCCACACCTATTACATTTCTATCTCTCTCGATCCCACACCTATTACATTTCTCTCTCTCTCTCTCGATCCCACACCTATTACATTTCTCTCTCTCTGTCCCACACCTATTACATTTCTCTCTCTCTCGATCCCACACCTATTACATTTCTCTCTCTCTCTGATCCACACCTATTACATTTCTCTCTCTCTCTTGATCCCACACCTATTACATTTCTCTCTCTCTCGATCCCACACCTATTACATTTCTCTCTCTCCGATCCCACACCTATTACATTTCTCTCTCTCTCGATCCACACTATTACATTTCTCTCTCTCTCGATCCCACACCTATTACATTTATCTCTCTCTCTCGATCCCACACCTATTACATTTCTCTCTCTTTGATCCCACACCTATTACATTTCTCTCTCCATCCACACCTATTACATTTCTCTCTCTCGATCCCACACCTATTACATTTCTCTCTCTCTCGATCCCACACCTATTACATTTCTCTCTCTCTCTCTTGATCCCACACCTATTACATTTCTCTCTCTCTGTCCCACACCTATTACATTTCTCTCTCTCTCTCGATCCCACACCTATTACATTTCTCTCTCTCGACCCCACACCTATTACATTTCTCTCTCTCTCTCTCGATCCCACACCTATTACATTTCTCTCTCTCTCTGGATCCCACACCTATTACATTTCTCTCTCTCTCTTGATCCCACACCTATTACATTTCTCTCTCGATCCCACACCTATTACATTTCTCTCTCTCTCGATCCAACACCTATTACATTTCTCTCTCTCGATCCCCACCTATTACATTTCTCTCTCGATCCCACACCTATTACATTTATCTCTCTCTCTCGATCCCACACCTATTACATTTCTCTCTCTCGATCCCACACCTATTACATTTCTCTCTCTCTCGATCCCACCCCTATTACATTTCTCTCTCTCTGATCCACACCTATTACATTTCTCTCTCTTGATCCCACACCTATTACATTTCTCTCTCTCTGTCCCACACCTATTACATTTCTCTCTCTCGATCCCACACCTATTACATTTCTCTCTCTCGATCCCACACCTATTACATTTCTCTCGATCCCACACCTATTACATTTCTCTCTCTGGTCCCACCTATTACATTTCTCTCTCTTCTCGATCCACACCTATTACATTTCCTCTCTCTTGATCCCACACCTATTACATTTCTCTCTCTCTCGATCCCACACCTATTACATTTCTCTCTCTCTTGATCCACACCTATTACATTTCTCTCTCGATCCCACACCTATTTCATTTCTCTCTCTCTCGATCCCACACCTATTCATTTTCTCTCTCCTCTCCGATCCCACACCTATTACATTTCTCTCTCGATCCACACCTATTACATTTCTCTCTCGATCCCACACCTATTACATTTCTCTCTCTTGATCCCACACCTATTACATTTCTCTCTCTCTCGATCCCACACCTATTACATTTCTCTCTCTCTCGATCCCACACCTATTACATTTCTCTCTCTGATCCCACACCTATTCATTTCTCTCTCTCTCGGTCCCACACCTATTACATTTCTCTCTCTCTCTCAATCCCACACCTATTACATTTCTCTCTCTCTGTCCCACACCTATTACATTTCTCTCTCTCTCGATCCCACACCTATTACATTTCTCTCTCTCTCGATCCCACACCTATTACATTTCTCTCTCTCTCGATCCCACACCTATATTTTCTCTCACCTCTCTCTTGATCCCACACCTATTACATTTTCTCTCTCTGATCCACACCTATTACATTTCTCTCTCTCTCTGATCCCACACCTATTACATTTCTCTCTCTCTTGATCCCACACCTATTACATTTCTCTCTCTCTGTCCCACACCTATTACATTTCTCTCTCTCTCGATCCCACACCTATTACATTTCTCTCTCTCTCGGTCCCACACCTATTACATTTCTCTCTCTCGATCCCACACCTATTACATTTCTCTCTCTCTCTCCATCCCACTACCTATTACATTCTCTCTCTCTCGTCCCACACCTATTACATTTCTCTCTCTCTCGATCCCACACCTATTACATTTCTCTCTCTCTCGATCCCACACCTATTACATTTCTCTCTCCTCAATCCCACACCTATTACATTTCTCTCTCTCGATCCCACACCTATTACATTTCTCTCTCTCTCGATCCCACACCTATTACATTCTCTCTCTCTCAATCCCACACCTATTACATTTCTTCTCTCTCAATCCCACACCTATTACATTTCTCTCTCTCGATCCCACACCTATTACATTTCTCTCTCTCTCTGTCCCACACCTATTACATTTCTCTCTCTCTCTCGATCCCACACCTATTACATTTCTCTCTCTCTCGATCCCACACCTATTACATTTCTCTCTCGATCCCACACCTATTACATTTCTCTCTCGATCCCACACCTATAACATTTCTCTCTCTCTCGATCCCACACCTATTACATTTCTCTCTCTCTCTCGATCCAACACCTATTACATTTCTCTCTCTCGATCCCACACCTATTACATTTCTCTCTCTCTCTCAATCCCACACCTATTACATTTCTCTCTCTCTCTCGATCCCACACCTATTACATTTCTCTCTCTCTGTCCCACACCTATTACATTTCTCTCTCTCTCTCGATCCCACACCTATTACATTTCTCTCTCTCGGTCCCACACCTATTACATTTCTCTCTCTCTCGATCCCACACTATTACATTTCTCTCTCTCTCGATCCCACACCTATTACATTTCTCTCTCTCTCTCGATCCCACACCTATTACATTTCTCTCTCGATCCCACACCTATTACATTTCTCTCTCTCTCGATCCCACACCTATTACATTTCTCTCTCTCTCAATCCCACACCTATTACATTTCTCTCTCTCTCGATCCAACACCTATTACATTTCTCTCTCTCTCATCCACCTATTACATTTTTCTCTCTCTTGATCCCACCTATTACATTTCTCTCTCTCTCGATCCACACCTATTACATTTCTCTCTCTCTCTTGATCCCACACCTATTACATTTCTCTCTCGATCCCACACCTATTACATTTCTCTCTCTCTAAATCCCACACCTATTACATTTCTCTCTCTCTCGATCCCACACCTATTACATTTCTCTCTCTCGATCCCACACCTATTACATTTCTCTTCTCGATCCACACCTATTACATTTCTCTCTCTCAATACTATTACACTCTTTCGATCCCACACCTATTACATTTCTCTCTCTCGATCCCACACCTATTACATTTCTCTCTCTCTCTGGATCCCACACCTATTACATTTCTCTCTCAATCCCACACCTATTACATTTCTCTCTCTCTCGATCCACACCTATTACATCTCTTCTTCAATCCACCTATTACATTTTCTCTCTCTGATCCCACACCTATTACATTTCTCTCTCTGATCACACCTATTACATTTCTCTCTCTGATCCACACCTTTACATTCTGATCACATATACATTTTTCTCTCTCTCGATCCCCACTGTACATTTCTCTTCTTGATCACCTATACATTTCTCTCTTGATCCCACACCATTACATTTCTCTTCCTGATCCCACCTATGTTTTCTCGACCACACTATTCATTTGAAATAAATATATGGATATTAAAATTAAAGAAATTATTGAAAGTATATCGAAACAGAGAATGAAGTGGTTTAGCCACTTAGTAAGAATGCGAACAGACCAAACTGCTATGAAGCTTCACAATAGAATATCAGGAAGGAAGCAGAGAAGACCGAGAAAGGTGGATAGATAACGTAGTTTAATTCTGTCAGGGGACTAAGTAAACCATCTCACAAGTCACCAGAGAAGCGCAAGACAAATACATAAAACCATGATACTGGGTTAACAACCCGGTAACAGTGTGCTGACAAAAGAAGAAGAAGATTGAAAGTATTTTTTGATACATCAAAATACATAAGGGGGGTTCGGGGTATCTCTGTGGCTAAGTAGTTAAACTGATGTCTTGCGTTCTGAAAGTCGTGGGTTCAAATATGGACTGACATTCTGATCACAAGTGCATTTTTTCCTAGAGATTCCTAAGATTCTTGCGGGAGCTACAGAGTTCATGCTTTGTGCACTACAATCAGCAGGTGGTGGTGTGCCATTTCTGTGAAGAGGCACCAAATCATATGTAGTAAAACCCGGTGCAATGAAGTCAATTCTTCGCCTTGAAACCCTTTAGACATAAAGTGTTGGAGAAAAAAATTGAAAATGAAGAGTCTCTAGCCCTGTCATTGTGAATTGGCAGGTATGACTTTTTTTCCTGATCCAAAAGCACTTGAGCTTTTAGCTCTTCGACTCGGTGCCACGGACACCGTAAATCTAGAGAACCTGTGGATTTTCTACCAGCCCGCGGAATTGAACCGCACTCACAGGGGCTTGTAACCCGTCGTCCAATGCACTACAAACACTCTGGGCAGGCGTGCGCAGATATGACTTAAGGACATTTCCTTTCAAATTGTCCACTACTTGTAGGCACATAACTGGCACAATGTACAATCGCTCTTGGGCTCAGATCACAGAGTGGTTAACATGTGGTCAATATGGACTGTTTGAAGAAGTAGAAGACATTGATCTGTTAATATAATAATTATTGTCGAATCTAATAATTAATGTCATAATATCTGGGAACATTCCTAACATCAGATGGAAGATCGCCAGTGGTTACGGGCCCAAATTTGAGGTGTAAAGAATAGAACCACTGTTACCTGCCACGCATGTCGTAGAGGTGACTAAGGAGGTTTGGCTGAAATCGGATGCATGTGTCCTAAACGTGTAGAAGTCTATGCGTTTAGGGGCCTACCAAACCAATGTGCA
This sequence comes from Arion vulgaris, assembly GCA_020796225.1. Lineage (NCBI taxonomy): Eukaryota > Metazoa > Mollusca > Gastropoda > Stylommatophora > Arionidae > Arion > Arion vulgaris. Next base: position 11,180,811 of record CM036769.1, read on the forward strand.
ACATATACACGTTCTTGGCAAAGATCAAACATATCACAAAGAGTGATTACAATTGGTCGTAAGAACGAACGCAAAGAAGAAGAAGAAGATGGAAGATTTACAATATAGATGAGATAAGGAGTATACTAGCTCAGGCAAAAGTAACTTTTATGAAAAACATACTGTGTGTGAATTCACTACCAACAACACTGCAGAATAGAATACTCCGGTGCTATTTTGAACCAATGCTTATGTAGAGCAGCGAATGCTTTTGTCGAATCTGTATGCTCTTATTGTTGTAAAAGTGGAGCAAGAGCAATGAGATTATACAGGGTGTTCAACTTAAAAGCAGCCCCAGTGATAAATAGAAATTTGCCAGGTACGCATTGCATCTCGTCTATTTACTATTTAAACCGGTTCTGACTAGCTTGTCCTACGTCACATTTGTTCATCACCCCTTCCCGCACTACAATTACACACCATCACACAACCTTGACCTATACTACGTCACAACTGAACTTTCTCATTTCCATACATATATGCCAGATTAGCTCCATGCACAGGCTGCTTTTATCTTGAACACCCTGTATAATAGTTATGTGGAGACCTCTGAAATTGGATTAACTCATAGTGGACCAGGACCAAAGCGTGTTTTACAAGCCATTTGTGTTTAGAATAAAAAACGCCCTTCAGTGTGGCTCCTGGTAAAAAGGCATCCAACCCAAAGCCACATAGTGTTGCGTTTGGTCCACAAGGAGTTAATTCTGGCTTGAATGGCAAGGGACACTGGGGATAAGGAAAACAATCCTCCACTCAAAAATCAGTCAGAGATACCATATTTGGCACCAATACTATGCCTGAATTCATAGCGAACAAAGATAAAAAAATAAAAATGACATCACTTTATATTGGTACACCACACATTTCATCATGTTTTTATTTATTGTAAATTTTTTTTTGTTACAGGGAGATCAGTTTTGAAGACTTTTGTCAGGAACTTGATAAAATGAAACCAAAGGTTAAAAGTTCAGTTGCTGTTAATAAATCCCCATCAACTTCATCATCTGCTACTGTAGCACAGAATTTACCTGCTTTTGACAAGTTTTTTGGAAATGTTAAAGAAGAGAGAGAGGAGGAAGACATGGAGGATGATGATGATGACGACGATGAGGAGGAAGAGGAGGATGATGATGATGAGGTAGAGGAGGAGGAGGAAGAAGAAGATGAAGACTTTGTGGACGCAGAAGTTACCAGTGTAGAAGATACAGAATGGACACCAAATGAACGGGTATCAAAGAAAGGGAAGGGTAAAGGTAAGGCTTATTGTGTTGGTTGCATTTTCATGTAATCTGTAATTATAAAGCTGTTTATTTTGTTTATATTATGAGGCCTGGAGAAGTGTCTGGCCGAATGGATTAGAGCACTGGCTCCTATTTGGGAGACCCAGATTTGATTCCCATTAAGGCCAAGGAGTTTGTTATTGTCAGAAAAAATCCTAACCAGAATAGTTTAGCGGCGACTGCATTAGCGATTCGGCTATTAAATTTCTCAGGCTCCTGTCCCCCTCTCCTTTCCCGTCCAACATTGCCCTAAAAAAAGCGGTACCGCAGGCAGTAAAGACAGTTTTAAAAAAAATAGGACCAGATGCTCTATTCCCCTTTGGGGAACTACACACAAGCTGCATGGACTTGTAGCAGTCACGACTCATTGCTGACTGCTAGCGTCGGGGTCAGCGTAAGAACAAAGCTGAACAAGACTCATCTTTGCCTCTCCGTGGCGGCCTCGGAAACAGGCACCTACCGAGAAGCTTACTCGGTATCTCAGTCATTGATGTTACACTTTGCCAGGCTGTAATTTGTTCATCTCTTGATGTTTCCCTCCCACTTGTGTCTCAGTCTTACTCTTGCTGGCCACCCTTCAACTTTTCCCTCTAATACAGTTTTGATCAATGTCTTATGTTTCTTCATATGTCCGAAATATTTAATTTTTATTTCTTGTAATAATTCTTTCTTTGTTACTAATTTTTCTAGAAATTCTTTGTTTGTCTGTTTTTCTTTCCATGAAATAGTTGTCATATTCATCTGTATATACGCATCTCAGAAGCAATAATTCTGTCTTCCAACTGCTTGTTGATTGTCCATATTTCTGAATCATACAGAATAAATATAAAACTTCATAATCCTCATCACAGCACAATCTTTCTACCAACATTGTGCTATCAGTGCCAAACCTGGACGCCGACATCAAATGATAGAAGAAAACTAGTCAGAAAAGAGATGAAGTGTCTACACAGAATGCTGGGAGTATTAAGAAGAGACCGGTTTAGAAATAAAGACGTTAGGAAAAAAGTGAGTACTGATGAGGAAAAAAGTGAGTACAACATCAGTACTGAACTTCATCAAGAAACAATGGTTCGCCTATTTAAGCAAATTACCAACAGCCTAAAAGAGTAATGTTTGATACAGTAGAGACAAAGTAAAAGGCCATCCACGCAAAAGGTGGACCTCAGAAATAACAGGCAGGGAAAAATACTATTTATGAAGCGTACACAACAACCTATTCTAGAAGTCTCTTCTTATCCTGACACTGTGATGCAAAACAAGATTAGAGGAAAGAAAAAGTCCTCAGCTTATTTGTTGTCTGTTTAGATGTGAGTAATTTGCAAATTTCATTGAATGTATTCCGTCATCGCTATTAAAACATCCAAGCATTAACATGGCAGTCAAACGACAACTGATAAACTGCATATTTATTCCAACTCTCTGCTATCAGTGCCAAACATGGCCCCTGACTAAGATACAAGAAAGAAAGATTACAACATGTGAAATGAGATGTCTACGAAAAGCTGTCAACGTTACAAGAAGAGATAGAGTGAGAAACGAGAATATCAGAAGCATCGTTGGTACTATACCATGCATACAGTACATCGAGAAGAAAAGAATTAAGTGGTTCGGCCATCTAATGAGAATGGAACCACATTTACTACCATCACGTGCATACAATAATCGACACTCAGGGCGCAGAGCACCACGAGGCAGGCCAAGAACATGATGGATAGTTAACATCTCAGAGTCCCTGCGAAAGCATGGACTGACAACGTCAGCGCAACACACCTGGCACAAGATAGAAAACTAACTCTCCCCACGCGCTTCACGGCAAATGTGGTTAAGATAAGATAAGATAAGATTGAATGTACTTGACACCAGAAAAAACATTGCTTCAGAAATATTTATTTTCCTTTATTGCTTAGGAAAGAAACAAAAGACGACACAATTGGAAGGAGACAGCACTTCAATATCAAAAGGAAAAGTTCGAAGTCGTTATAAGGTTTTAATACTTTCTTGCATTCAATTTCATTGTTCATTTGAGGATCATCTTCATCGCACATCAGACATGTCCATAATTGCTCCAATCTCCTCCCAAGCATGTATTTCAGTGTGTTTAGACTAATAACTGCCGTTTTGTGTTGGTTGATGTATCTACTGGGGTTTCTCTCATGGTTTTTCCGTCTTGCCGCACTTATTGGTATGCATAACTTGCACAATCGAGATAGAGAATACCCTTTATCTTCTTCGTTGAAATCTTCAGAGCGTATGTTTTCTCTTCGAGTGTTGATGATCTTGCTTTTTTCCATAGAAGACCCATTCTCGATCACAGCATTGCTCGCCAGTGCATCCGCTCTCTCATTGCCCTACACCCCAGATGACCTGAGACAAAGATCTTGCCATCATAATTTCATCCAAATTACCGGTATTCAGTTACACTATGACATCTATTTCAACCAGTTTATTTGTACGGTAAATTTATCATACTGTAGGTCAGCTCTGTCCAACGCTGCGACATGATGCCCCAGTGATACATTCCTTGCACCCTATTTTACTTCGCTTTCTTCAACGCTAATCAGAATTTCTTCTTTTTCGAACGCTCCATATCGACCACTTGCTAATGACTGTCTGATTTCTATGTGATCTGAGCCTAAGCACAATTGTACATCGTGCCAGTTATGCACATACAAGTAGGCCAGCACACCCGATTTCTGCTACGCTTTTTATTTACTAAGGTAGTTTCCCTACCTCAGTCATCTCTTACAACATGCCTTGTAGGTCGAGTACTGCTATTCTTTGCTTCCTATGGAACCCGGCAACACACAGTTGCATAGTTTTACTACAGTCTTCCCTTATATCGATAAAAATATCCTAATACAATATTTTCTTACTGGCTCAAATTATTGTGTATTTGTTTAATGCAGAAAAGACGAAGAAAATCGGATCTGCCAAAACTTCTTACCGGTGCAAACGGCAGAGCTATACTGTTGCGGGCTCAAGGAAAAACTGATGAGGCTGTACTACTTCTGTATGATATAATCAGTAAAGGTAAATGTTTCAGAAAGCATGACTAAAGACAAGAATAGAACTGGTTATTAGAAGTTTAGTTTAGTCGTAGGATCATCATCACTGCACATTCAACCAATTAGTCCATGCATTCCGATCTCCTCAGTATGTCTCTCAGCGTGTGGCAACTGACGACACCGGTTCTTTGTTGGTTTACTATTCTTTTTTGGCTACCAGTATAGTGCTCTTGTCTAGCTACACCATATTTCACTTGGTATTCTTGCAGTCTGGTTAGGGTTGTAGATTCACCACCTTTACTTGAATCATGTACACATCCTCTCCCCCTTTAGGAATTCAGAATATCAGCCTGGTCCATTGTTCACCCACTTTTTACAGCAGCCATACCTGCATGCCTATCGGTGCATTCATTTCTCCTTACACCTGCATGTCCTGGTACAAAAATAAAAGAGAATTTTTGTCAGCCAAAGCCTCATCAGCGACTCCAACAATTTTCTCCTAGCCCAGCCTGTTTCAATCTTCCTAAACATATTCATTGAGTCACTGAGAGAACATGCATGGATAAAAGTCTGTGACTCCAGTCAGACCCTTGCTTTAGTTACTGTCATGGTTTCTATAGTGAAACTGCTTGGAGCCACTGCAAAACCACTATTGTCTTCCCTCACAACATCCTTTCTGACTTGAGCAGTGAAAGGCCATGAGCTCTGCACATGTTGAATCATTTAACCATCTTTCGAAATGATTACATCATCCTCAGATGAGTTCTCAGAAATTCTGCCTCCAAGATCGCTAGGTTTTCTTGTCTATATTCTCTATCACATTGTGACAACCGGTAAAATCAAGGGTAGACGAGACAGGGAAAGACAGAGAGAGAAAATTTTGGATAGCCTGACTTCATGGCATGGTAGAACGTCAACATCTGAGTTGATAGCGAACACCAACGACAGAGATTTGTGGAGATCCATGATCGCCTACTCCAGCCGGCACGGCACCTGATGATGATTATCAAGTTTGATACATACTGAAAATGGTGTATTGATTCATGTTGGCATTTGTATCCATTCTTCACCGGGCTCAATGTCTTCAAGTGAACACACCTTTTTGAATACAGTCCTTGGCCTGACCCATCTAAGATTGTCCTCCTGTTAACCTATTTCTAACTGATCTTCTTCTTTGCGTTCGTTCTTTGACCAATTTTAATCACTCTTTGTGATATGTTTGATCTTTGCCAAGAACGAGTATACGTTGCACATTGGTTTGGTAGGCCCCTAAACGCATAGACTTCTACATGTTTAGGACACGTGCATCCGATTTCAGACAAACCTGCTTAGTCGCCTCTTATGACATGCGTGGCAGATAACAGTGGTTCTATTCTTTACACCCCAAATTTGGGCCCGGTAACCACACTGGTAAACTGATCATAATTGTTTATTCATTCATTGGCCTCTTTGTCTCAGGAGACAATAGGTCTTGTGTCACGTAGTATGTTCTGCGCTGAATCACGTTTCTTGTGGCTGTAATGGCCTATTCTGGAGTGGCACTCCTTGCCACAGTTGCTGCAGGTAAAACTGGAGATTGGAGCTAATACATAGGATATTCTCTCTTCGCTCTCTTTTGCCTCCACATGTGAGGTTGTTTTTCTTCCTTTCTTTTTGAGCCACCCCTCACTGCTGCTTGCCTGTCTTTGGTCAGCTGCTCCCAGTGTTCTTTGTCTATGCCGCATGAAGTTAGATCACCCTTGCAGGTGTCAATGACACTTGCAGGTGTCAATGACACTTGCAGGTGTCAATGAAGCGTAATAATGGGCGCCCATGCTGTCTAGCACCAGATGCGAGTTGACCATATAGAATGTTCTTTGGGATTCTATCATCGCTCATACCGCACACATGTCCCAGCCATCTCAAACGTCGCTGACTTAGCAAGGTGTACATGCTTGGAATGCCAGCACTGTCCAGGACATTTATATTGGAGATGTGGTCTTGCCATCGGAGATGTAGTCTTGCCATAATTGTAGGCCACTCCATAACTTAGACTACTGTGAATAGTACATAGCAAATTAATTTTGGTCTTTATTATCATTAAATACATTGTCTTATTTTTGTCTTGATTGTATTCCTGTCACAGAGTACATTCCATCTTATTTTTGTCTTAAAAATAGCACCAAAGGCTGCAGCTCCTTATCAATCTCTTGGCAACATCCATGAAGACCAGGGTAATTTACAGCAAGCTCTGAAGGTACTCTAGCCTAGCAATAATTATAAACTTGTATATCTAAAACGGCATGACATAAGCAAAGAAACAGAAGTAAGACTTCTGAGAACATGCATTTTCCCCTGTGGCAACATATAGATGTGAATCGTGGGCCATAACACAAACATTAAAGAACAAAATTGAATCCTTTGAAACAAGTTATTACAGAAAAGTTCTTAGAACATCCTGGACAAAGAAGAGAAAAAAACAAAAACATCCTACAAGACCTGCATATCGAGGAGCATTGGCTCATAAATAACATCATGTCCCGGAAGATGAAATATTTTTTCCTTGTTAAACATCACAGTGGTTTGGAGAAAACGGTAAGGGAAGGCACGGTTCCTGGAGTATAAGGCAAGGGATAACCAAGACGAAGGTGGCAGCAGGACATCAAAGAATCCTTGAACATGATGCTGGTGGAGGCGGGAATACTTGCTAGCGACAGAGGGTTTTTCAGGCGGGCAGTGATGAAAGCGACGTTCTGCAAAGAACATGCTACTGCTTGATATCAAAAATAAATGTGCACATAGCGGTTTACACTTTACTTGAAGAAGTTTGTAAGGACTTGGGAGCAAATAGTCAAGTACTGAAAAAGAGATAAAAAACGTAGATATGAATTTTTTTATTGATGAGAATGAAAGGTGAAACACAAGAGGGTTCAATGAAGGGGTGTCCAGTGAACCCCTTCATTGTGCAGGCATGCAGAAACTTCAAAGTTTATACATGAGCTGACCTAAAAACAGCCACTGATGACAGTATACATTGGAGAAGTATCTTCTTCTTCATATCGACCATACCAACGCTCCATGTCAACCACTCTGTGTGATTTGTATGTGATCTGATCATAAGAGCGATTGTACATTGTGCCAGTTATGCTTCTACAAGTAGGCCAACACATCCTATTTCTGCGCTGCTTTTTAACTTACTAGGGTAGCATCCCTAGGGCCTACATCAGTCGCCTCTTACGACATGCATTGTTGGTCGCAGTGGTACTATTCTTTGCTTCCCTTGCGGCCCCGGCACCACACGGGCGAGTGGAGAAGTATGAATAGATGATTTCAGTACCAGACTTTGGATTTTATAACCTGAGAATACAAGTTTAACATCTGATTCTGCATTGTGAGGGACTGAATGAACCTCCTTATTGTCGGCAGTCTCTGTGGCTTAGAGGTACCAGTTTCGCTCCCTTGTGGAGCCATCTGAATATTTTTCCAGAAATCCCTGATATCAGTGTAGGCGAGATCAAATTCCTAGTCCTACCGGAGACGGACGATAAAACGTAGGAGAACACGTAAGAGAACCCTTGGCAGTTCAAAATCAAGAAGAGTATGCTGGAAAGCTGGTGCCCGGGCAGTATTCATTAGAAAAGATTAAAAATAAAATTCCTACAAAAATATTTTCAAAATCATTTATCTTTTCCATCTTCAAAATTACATTGAGGATCCTCACCGGTGCTACGGAGTTCGTGCACTGCAGCTGAGATCTTCCTGTGTAAGAAAGAGATTGGAGAACACATGGTTACTCACTATCAATCAATCCTTATGTTTGAACTGCGGTTTTATTGTGACTTGTTTCGTTCAGCGTGAATTGCAAACTCAAGTGATAGACAGTTGGTGTTGGTACTTTGGGAGGCTGCATTATGTATTAAATGCATGTGCGGACTGCCGCTAGTTTGTGTTGTGACTGCTATTTACCCCACAAGTTCACATGGGATAGTAATGAGAATTTTGTGTGGTCTTTGCTGACGCAAGAATGGAACATTTATGGGAAAACCTGTTGCCATGAATTTGGAACCATGGCTAATAACTAATTCACCAAGGGCAACAGTTAAATAATTTCTTAAGTAAATTTTAATCATGCCGTACACATTTAAAATAATTTAAAAAGGACTTGCAAAACATCTGGGACGTAATCAAATGCCCTGCACCCCATAGTTAAAGGGCCACTTGTTGTCATCATTTGAAGTATGTTAAACATAGTTATGTTTTTATTTTCAGTTTTACATGGTTGCGGCAAACCTTCGCGGTTCACATGCAACCGAATGGATGGAGCTGGCAAATATGTGCATTCAAATGAAAGAAGAGAAACTTGCTTTTGATTGCTTCTCTAAAGGTAGAGATAGCCATTTAGTAATATAGATGTTTCATTTGGACTTGGGTGTGATGTATATTCTTCTCTATTCTTTAATTTTGAGTTCCTTCTGGATAGATCTATTTGTTCTCTTCTCTGTCCATGATATACGAAGGACTCTTCTGTAACACTTATATTCAAAACTACATAAATGTTTTTTCACTGCCTTGTTAAATGTCCAGGCTTCGTATTTAGCAATATATAGACTAACTTATCGCCCATGTGGTGCCAGGGCCCTAAGGAAGCAAAGAATAGTACCACTGCAACCTACAAGGCATGTCATAAGAGGCGACTGATGTAAGGACATATAGAAGCTGCCCTAGTTAATAAAAAGCATTGCAGAAATCAGATGTGCTGACCTATTTGTAAGTGTATAACTGGCACAATGTACAATCGCTCTTAGACTCAGTCACATACAAATCACATACAACAGACACAGTCACATACAAATGGGCCCGGTTAGCTCAGTCGGTAGAGCATCAGACTTTTAATCTGAGGGTCAAGGGTTCAAGTCCCTTATTGGACGTATTTTTTTTTGGGGTCTCTGTGGCTGAGTGGTTACGCCCTTTCCTTGCGAGTCGAAGGTCGTGGGTTCGAATCCGGACCGCGGCCTTCTGTTCACAAGTGCAGTTTTCCAGAGACCCTTAGGATTGTTGCCGGAGCTACGGAGTTCGTGCTTTGTGCAATACTCTCGGCAGGTGGCGTGCCATTTCTGCGGAGAGGGACCGAGCCATATGGGGTAAAACCCGGTGCAATGAAGTCAATCCTTCGGCTTTAAAACCCTTTAAACATACAAATCACACAGGGAGGTTAACAAGTGGTTGATATGGAGCATTCAAAGAAGAAGAGAACTACCTTACTATTTTATTATTCAAATTGTCATTCCAGCTCTGAAGACCGCTAAAACCAATCAAAGTAAGATTGAGGTCCTCTCCAAAAAAAGTGAATACTTTGAGCAGCTTCAGATGCCCATCAAAGCTTTGCAGTGCCGAGAACAGATGTTGCCATTTATGGATAGGGATAATCCGGCAGGCATCTTGTCATTTGCCAGAAACATCTATAATGTGAGTATATTTATATATCCTTTTTTACATCTGTCAATTGGCAAGTATTTTACAGTGACAACTTCTGAGCTTGTGCTTGTCTCTCTTGCCTTTCAGCTCATTCCCAAGTCTCTCGTAACTGTTGTTTTCTGTGTCGTTTCGAGCGAAAGCAAGGATAAGTGTCTTCTCCATTTATGCCTAGCCAGAGCAGCGGATATGGGAAATGTGCCTTGCCCTTTCTGCACAAACTTTCTCTTGACCATACTGTCCATACGTTTGAAATTAAGCAGGGTTTGCAGGGGATGTCAGAAGATGGAACGGAATACACACATAACCATCAACTGCCTTAGGGTCCCTCTCTTTGGATTTATGGTTAAGGTTTACTCCTCTAGTCTTCTGCATAACTGTGCTGACCCACAAGGTAGTGGGGATTTTCTATCAGGGTTTATTCCCCTAGCTGTTAGCTCTCCAGAGTCCCCATCCACCAGGCAGTGGGTTTAACAGTTGCAGATGGTACCTTCTACATACGGCAGCAAATGAAACATCTGATCTGGCCTCATATAATGTGAGTATACAATAAATGCAATCTTCATACCAACACTATGCTACCAGTGCCAAACATGGGCACTGACAAAAGAACAAGAAAGGAAAATTACCATCTGTGAAATGAGATGCTTGAGGAAAGTTGTAAATAAAACAAGAAGAGACCATATAAAAAATGAGGAAATTAAAAGAACAGATGGAACAAGACCTACTATTAGATTTATTGAAAAACAGAGACTCAAAAGGTTTGGCCACTTGGTGAGAATGAACCCGAATACACCAGTTGCATGAGCGTACAACCTGAAAATGGAATCATCAAGAGGAAAGGGCAGACCAAGAAAAAAATGTATTGATGGAGTTACAGACATCTTAAAACTCCACAATACCACACCATATCAAGCGACCGAGCATGCATTATCTCGGAAACCGATCATCAGTTAAACCTGCTATGCCTAATGGCCAAAAAAAAAACAGAGGTCAAAAAAAAAAAATGTAATCGATCACAGATGAAGTGGCACCTTCACCTCTGTGTTTTGCTTTAATTAATCATCATTCTTTTCATTATGGTACATTGAATTTTATATGAACCTTAAAAAAACCTTACAAGTCTCTTTCTCTTGTTCTAGTCCGTGTCATGTTCTAGCTATGAGTTCTGATACTGTTTTCAAGTCATGCCATGATGATAGGATGTCTAGAATCTTTTTTCTCTGACGACCTTTATCTCTGTTAACATTTGGTATGCCTCCTGATCTTTTTCTTTTGTTTTCACACTGTTACCGGGCTGTTGCCCAGTGTAGTGGTTTTCTGTTTTTGTCTTGCGCTGTTCTAGTACCTTGGGTGATGGTTATTTTTGTTTTTGACAGGATTCTGCCATGTCATCTATCCATGTTTTTCATTGTCACCCTCTTGCCTTCTTTCCTTAACTCTTTCCAAGCTTTTCATCCCACACTGCGCCACAGCGGAAGTCCATTGGGTGCCATTAACCGTACACTGCGCCATAGAGATGCTTCCCTTAAAAGAAGTCTTTCTAGTTTTACTTTTACTATTTTACTTCTACTAGTTTTTAACCTTGTTATTCTGTTCTGTTGTCCAGTTTTCTTCAATTTAGTATATAATAATATATATATGTTTATTTATTGACAAGCAGTTGGAATTTAAGAAAATTAATTTTTTTTACTTGCCTTGAATTGATTGTTTAAAAATTGAGGAAATCACCACATGGAAAGAGTTAACCTGGTGATAATGTCAAATAAAAATATTGTTTACAACATGTGGCTGTCTTAATAAATGGCATGAACTTATTTTTGTCAAGGACAACATGGAGTTTGAAGATGAAAATGCAGCCATATCAGTCCTACAGTATATGCATAAAGAATTTCCCAGTGACATCGATTCGGAAGGTCAGATTTGTTTTTGTGGTAGAATTCTCGGCTTGGTCTTTGATCTTTTTCTTTCTTCTTCTTTTGTTGTCACACTGCTACCGAGTTGTTGCCCAGTGTTCATGGTTTTCTATTTTTGTCTTGCGCTGTTCTGGTGGCTTGGGTGATTGTTATTTTTGCTCTTTGATAGGAGTCTGCTATGCCATCTAACCATCTTTTTCGTGGTCTTCCTCTCGCCTTTTTCCTGATGTTCTGTTGTAGAAGACTCTGTATACTGTGGAGTTTGGGTGCATTCTTATTAAGTGGCCAAATATCTTTTTCTTTGTTCACCTTAAAAAGAATGTTTGTTGTACTGTGCTACAGGTTACAGAAGGGCTACGTTTCCTGATTGATTGATAGGACTTATCATTGCACTTTGGTGAGTAACCCTACATGTGCTCCGATCTTTCTTGCACCGGAAGATCAGCGGCGGTGTGCAAATTCCATAGCAACGGCGAGGGACCCCTATGCAATTTAAAAGACAGTGAAAATATTTTTTAGGAAATTATTTTTTCTAATGCATTTAGCCCGAGCAGCGGCTTTCCAGCCTGCTTTCCAGCCTGCTTTCCAGATTTTGAACAGTCAATGGTTCTCTTAAGCACTCAACTTCAACACATGAGCCTCATTTTATCATCCGTCTCTGGTAGGACAAGGAACTCATTCTCACCTACTCTGAGATCAGGTTCTCTGGAAAAATATCCAGATGGCTCCATGAGGGAGCAAACTGAGTACATTTGGAATGAGAGGCAAGCACCTAACCTCTACACCACAGAGGCACCCCCTACCCTTTTTTCAGGTCATAAGGTGTGTTACCTACACCTTGCAACCTGTCACAGTGCATGACCTTTATAGGGAAAACTGGCAAATAGCTTAGTGACCGTTTCGGCCAATACTTACGTGATATACGCAAATGCTCTGTAACCCATGTAGCTACTCATTTTAATGGAAATGACCATTTGGGAGCTCACGATATCCAGGTCACAGCCATCCGCTCATGTTTCTCTGATGATCGAAGTCAATTTGCTCTAGAGAATTGTTTTATATCTTTATATGGTACCTTGCAACCTCATGGACTCAACGCACTACATTCCTATGCTTCTTAATACTGTCTGTTCTCTTGCTCCATATTCTATATGTGTGTGTGTTAAATGTATATGTTTTATAATATATATAATATAAATAAAAGTGTATAAGTTATATATATATATATATATATATATATGTATATATATATATTTGATTTGTATTATTTATCTTCTTTTCCACTTCTAGTTTTTGTATTTATTTCGTTATTCATTTTTAGTCACAGATTTTCATTTTTAGGGCTCTTAGGAACTTATTGTTTGATTCTACATGTTGTTGTGTGAGAAGTGAAATTCTTCACTCCTCTTGTATTCTTTGCTTGATAAAGGCCTTTTGGTCGAAACGATGCTGTGTATTGTTGTTTTTGTATTTTGTAAAACTACAGTACTTTGTTTTTACATGTTTCTCCATTGCTACATAGTTTTACTGCAGTCTTTCTTTATGTCGATAAGACGCCTGCCTGCCCAGCGTGTTGGACGACGGTGTGACAAGCCCTCTGTGAGTGCGGGTTCAATTCTATGGGCTGGCAGAAAAAACCACTGGTTCTCCAGATTTACAGTGTTCATGACATCGAACCGAAGGGTTACGATGTTCATGGCACCGAGCCGAATAGCTGAAAGCTCAAGTGCTTCTGTATCGGAAAAAAAAAATATCGATAAGACCCTTTAGTCACAAGTAGTATCTCTTGTGGTCTCTGTTGATTCTAAATAGTTACCAGTTACTAAAAATAATGATGTTGTGATATAATTTTTATTGAGACTCAACATTCATTATCTAAAACCTTCATGTTTTTGTCTTTATTTCTGTAGATGTCCACAATCTTGCAGAGTTACTAATGTCCCAGAAGAGCTACATCAAAAGTTCAGAGGTTAGTCTGGAGTGTATCTGCATGTCTATATATGTATATCAATAATGCAACAACACAACATCAGGAAAATAGGTGAGAGGAAGACCACGAAAAAGACAGATGGCATAGCAGAATCCTGTCAAAGAGCAAAAATAACAATCACCCAAGCCATCAGAACAGCGCAAGACAAAACCAGAAAACAGTGACACTGGGCAACAACCTAGTAACAGTGTGACGACAAAAGAAGAAGAAGAAGAATACAACTGGCTAGAGTGATTAACAAGATATAAACATAATTTGCCATAGAGGTAGAACTCTCTCTCTCTCACTCGATCACCGCCCAGACCGATGTACTAGATCTCCCCATAAATTCCATTCATGTGGAAATCTGGTTCATGCAGCCTTAGCATTGGTGTGTTTTACCTCACATCTTCAGCACCATTTGGAGCTCTGGTGCTTATCCTTCGACAATGTGTCCGGTTTCAGCCAGCATTTACTCGGTTTGCTCTCCGTTCTGTAACTATCTAGTGTTTTTACGGTGTGGGGTAGCTAACCCCACTCAACCTCCTTAGTCGCCTCTTATGATATGTGTGGCAGGTAACAGTGGTTCTATTCTTTACATCCCAAATTTGAACCCTAGTAACCACTCGGGCGGAATATTGGAACGATCATAGAATGGATAAAGGTATCTACTGGTAATCATCCTGTCACTAAATGAACAGAGTATGTCATGTCCTACAGGACTATCCTCAGTATGCAGACGTGGAAAAGGAAAAGTGGCCGACATACACCAGCGTCCAAGACAAACTGTATAGTATGGCTGACAACCTGAAGCAGATGACGGCTAATATAATTAACAGTTAGACCACAGAAGAAGTGCCTGTGTGTTGTTGGGGCTCAAGGGAGCAAAGAATAGCAACACTGTGACCTACAAGGCATGTCGAAGGAGGCGACTGAGGTAGGGGCTTAGGGAAGCGACCCTTGTAAATAAAAAGCGTCACAGAAATCGGATGTGCTGGCCTACTTATAGGCCTATAACTGGCACAGCGTACAATCGCTCTTAGGCTCAGTTCACATACAGATCACAAAGAGTGGTTTAACAAGTGGTCGATGTAGAGTGTTAGAAGAAGAAAAATTATTATTAGATCAACATTGATGATACAATTTCATATATTCTCTGTTCTCCTTCAGGTGATAATTAAACATTGTGGTGTAGTAGTGCAGTTTGATAATGTTGTTCCATCTGCGGAGGATTTGATAACTTCTTTAGAAGCATTCGAAAGAAAAGAAGTCAAGTTGAATAGGTAAGTTGATGATTAGTTCTTGTTAATTTTGATATTACCACTGTGAGGGTCTGTAGCTTAAGCGGTAGTGAGCTCGATCACAACCCAAGTGTAGCTGGTTCAAACTCCGCGGCAGGCAGATTGGAAGCACATTCATTTCAGTGGGATTTTTACAAAAAGTAAAAATAGACCTCACCGTTCAGGAAGCAATGGCAAACTACTGAGCTTATAAGTAGTGCCTAGAAAATCACAGACTCGTTTACTGTGGTTGATGGCTATGTCCTGTGAAGGATATGACGGTTTTTTTTCATTACCACTTAACCCGTTGTTTACCACTACGTGAGGTGCGTAGTAAATGGGCGTCGGCCATATCCACTACGTGAGGGTCACGTAGTAAACTCATCAGCAAAATATACGGGGTACTACTAAAGTAAATGGGGAACTACTACAACAATAGACTATCTATAGCATTGGGGATACCTTCCTTTATATAAAACATTGTCATTGGTCAGTTTTTGCGCCCACAAAGGTTATTTATAACTTTGAAAGAGTGTTTCTCTTTGTCAAAAGTAGTTCAAGCAAAATGGCGTGTAGAAAATCTTCCAGAACGATTACACCAACACAAAAAGCTTTAGCGTTGTTGTCATATGGTGCTGACGACATATTCAACGATGTAGATAGCGGAGATGATGATATATTCTCATCAAGTGAATCTGTTCACTCAGATTCTGAAAATTCTGATGTACAGGTGAGTGACACTGAAAACGAAAATAGTGATACTGATACTATTACTCATGAATGTGATTTACGTCCAAGCAAGCGTTCTAGAACCAACCCTGTCGCAAGTACTAGTACTGAGCGAGTAGCAAGTACTACTAGAACTAGTAATAGTGGACAGGGTTCACAACTAGGAAGACCTGGAGGTTGTGGTAACCAAAGGGAAGCCATACAAGGTGCCCAAACAATTCAAAGAGGGCGTGGCAGAGGACTGCCTGTTGCTGCTAGAGCCACTAGAGGAGGTTATCGTCGTGTTGCTGGTGCTGGAAATACTACTAACGATAGTATAGCTAACTGGATTGATGCAGGACATCAACCTCCTAATCCAGATATACTATTTGAAAGTGTTCCAGGCCTCCAGTGTAACACTGATGGATTTACAGAGGCGCAGTTTGTAGAACTGTTCATCAATGAAAATTTTGTGAACAACCTAGTTCTGCAGACTAACCTCTATGCACAGCAGTACAGGGATGGTTTGAATCCAGAGAAGCTGGCAAAATTTCAGTGGAAAGAAGTCGACTATGTTGAGATGAAAAAGTTTTTAGGAATGTCCCTATTGATGGGGATAATAAAACTCCCAAACATCCGAAACTACTGGTCGACAAAATCTCTCTACAATTTGCCAGTATTCCGCTCTGTGATGTCACGGAACAGATATTTTGATATTTTGAAATACCTGCATTTCAAAGACAATGCACATTTGCCTGCCAAGGATGACCCTGCATATGACCGCCTGTACAAGATCCGGCCTGTTGTTGACCACTTATTCGACAAATTTCAACAAGTTTATCAACCTCGCCGTGATGTGTGTGTGGATGAAAGTCTACTACTGTGGAAAGGCCGTCTGCTATTTCGACAGTACATCCCACTCAAGCGAGCCAGGTTTGGCATAAAAACCTGTGCTGTGAGTCGGATGGTGAAGTGAGTGGCAGTGGTGGTTATTGTTATAGATTCAAAATCTACGCAGGCAAAGAAGACAACGTGAGCGACATCCAGCAGGTTATTCCTGCTGATGCTGAACACTTGTCAGTGAGCGAGCGGATGGTTGTGTACCTCATTGCTCCCCTGCTAGGCAAAGGTCACCATGTGTACTGCGACAACTGGTACACTAGTTTGCGACTGTTTCTCTACCTGCTAGAGAAACAAACTCTTGCCTGCGGCACAATCCATGTGGGAAGGGGCATACCGGAGCAGTTGCAACTAGTCCAGCTGGATAAAGGGGCCTCATCTGCCATCTGTGGTGACGGAAAAGTTGTGGCCACCAAGTACCACAGTACAAAAGTAGTCCATCTACTGTCCACTGTTCATGGGCATGCGGAGGATGAAATTCCTGATACCAGGAATAAGGGATCACCGCAGGCCCAAAGTATCAACCCAGTACAACAGGAACATGGGAGGTGTTGACAAACATGATCAGCTGATACAGCCTTATGACTGCACCAGGAAGTCTCTCAAGTGGACCAAGAAACTTTTTTCCATTGTCTTCAATTGGCAGCATGTAATGCTTTCATTCTTGCCAAGAAGACTGGATATTCAAAAAGATTTCTTGATTTCCTCGAGTCAGTTGCTGCATCATGGATGTTCAACAATGGCCCTCCTCCAACGGTACCTGTACCTGGCACAGTCTCTGTCAACACTGGTGATGCTGATGATGATGCAGTTCAAATGATTGAAAAGCATTACATTTATATGCTACCCCCAACACAGAAAGCTAAACTATACAAGCCCTGTAGAGTGTGCCTAAAAAAAAAAAGCGAAAGGAGTCTCGCTTTTACTGTTGCTCCTGCCCCTCCAAACCAGGCCTGTGCTTGGGGGAATGCTTTGAGGATTATCATTCGAAGGCTATATACTGGATGTGACTTGTGGTAAGTCTGAATGTATGTTTATGTGTATGTTTATGTCGTTTTACATTATTATTTATGCTAAAATACCAGAATTTTTGCTGCCATTTTTTTTTTTTTTTTTTTTAAAAAAAAACAATAAGCAGTACAAACACAATTTTTATTATCAAAACATACACATACATATTTTATATCAAAATACAAAATTTCAAACAAATATTCCAAAAATAACAGAGTTATTAAATTTTCAAATAAGTTGGTAGTAACTTGGTAGAAATGCAGAAAAACACTTGGGATAGGCTGTGCAGTTTATCCTATAACCACTGGTAAACAAGGGGTTAACATCAAACGACATACATGAATGCTTAGAGAGGTTAATCCTGGAGGGAATGGTGCCTGGAAGAAGAATGAGAGGAAGACCTAGAAGACAATGGATGCATGATGTCGTGGACGATCTGAGAATGACTGCTGCTGACGCCAGTCAACTTGCACAAAACAGAGAGTTTTTCAGGACTGCTGTCATGGGAGTCAAGTTCGGGAAGGGACAAGCTACTTGATGATGATTACAACTTTGTGAAGTGAGAGACATTATAAGTAGCTGTCAAAGCCAGAAACATAGTTCTTCATTATTTCATGTTCTTTAGAGTTGCATGTTCTTCAGTTTTACATGCTCTTAATTTTAATTGGAAATGAGATCGAGTTCCTAGTCCTATCGGAGATGCATGATAAAATGTATGCCCCATGTTAAATTTGAGCATGTAAAAGAACCCTTGGCAGCTCAAAATCGAGAACAGGCTGGAAAGCCGCTGCCCAGGCAAAATATATAGAAAAGTTTTAAAATAACAATTCCTACAAAATGTCTTTACATCTTCTAAATGACATCATGGACTCTCACCGGTGCTACGGAGTTCAAGCTCTGCCGCTGAGATCTTCCAGAGCATATATGGTAACTCACGGAAAGTGCAATGATGATGGTCCTATCAATTAATCAACAAGAAATGTTAATTTTACCTGTTTTTATTCTGCGTAAAACTACTTCACTTCGTATTTTGATGTTACGTTTTTGGTAAATAAGTTTACTACATTCTTTCTGATGATCAATTTTCTGAGAGAACTGTATGTGGCTAAATGAGAGCAAATGTAAGATAACTTGATAACATCATTAACTCTTAGTGGACCAGGGCAAAAACCATGTTTTTATAAGCCATATGTTTTAGAATAAAAATGACCTTTAGAGTGGCTCCTCGGAAAAAAGGCGTCCAATCCCAAGCCACATAGTGTGTCATTTGGTCCACTAGGAGTTAATTGTCATCTCATGATATAACAGGCAGTCACTGGGTGGCTTCATTTCTTGTTCCGTTAGGGTCATGATTCTCCCACTGTAGATGCATCTTAGTATGTCATTGTAAAATGGTTTGTGCCACTCAATGTGCATCCATCTACTGCAGCTTTTCTGTTAGGCTGCCCTCCTTAGACTTTGACTATCCCCAGTCAATCTCTTAGTATGTCATTGTAAAATGGTTTGCGCTTCACATTGTACATCCATCTACTGTTGCATTTTGGTTAGGCTGCCCTCCTTAGTTTCTGACTCCCCAGTCAATCTTTCTTCTTCTTCTGCGTTCTCACTAGATTGAGATTTCGGATT
Organism: Arion vulgaris; assembly: GCA_020796225.1. NCBI lineage: Eukaryota > Metazoa > Mollusca > Gastropoda > Stylommatophora > Arionidae > Arion > Arion vulgaris. The sequence continues at coordinate 11,199,999 of CM036769.1, forward strand.
CTCTAATAAAGGCCGCCGTCTGCCTCAGATTATCAGCCACGCCATACAGTTTGTCTTGGACGCTGGTGTAAGTGGGCCACCACTTTCTTCTCAGGTCTGCATACTGGGGGCAGTTCTGTAGGATATGTTCTGTTGTCATACTGCCAAGCCACAGGGGCACAGGTCGTTGGTGCCTATCTTGAATTTAGTGTACAGGTGGTGTCTCATTCTGTTGTGACCCGTCCGGAGGCGGAGTATAGCTGTCTGGTCCCTTCTGGACAGTTGGTAATATCCATCATTCTTGTTGTGTTTTGGGTGTTCTTTATCCCATTTTGCTTTGTAGTGCCCTTTGATGGTGGTTTTTGCTTCTTCATACCTAACCAGGTTGTCATCTTGGGGGCATTCCTGCTCCCTCTTTAGCCAGTCTGTCCGCATCTTCATTCCCCTTGATCTTGCAGTGTGAGGGTATCCACTGGATTACTACCCTCTCAGATTCTCAGAACTGGGCTACGGTTGATCTGAGATCACTTAGTTCTGTGTTCCTTTCAGATTTCAGTGCTGAGATAGCAGACAGTGCGTCAGTCAAGAACACTATTTTTCCATGTATTTGGTTCATATTTTGTAGTGCCATTTTTGCAGATGCACTGAGGGCCTCTACCTCAGCCCTGAAATTGGTTGAGAACTTGCCGGTGGCCAGAGCTAAGGTTAGTTCTACTCCATTTTTAGTCTGAGGACAACTCCCCTCCTCCATTGTGGGTGGCATCTGTAGCAGAGCCATCCGTGTATGCATGTGTCCATGAGTCCATTGGGTAGTTTTCATTTATGTGTTTTTCTGCGATGAGCCTTCTCTCCAGGTCTGTTTGTGTTCCTTTCTTGCCAACGCCTCTTATTTCTTCTGAGAGCTCTGGGAGACTGCATGCCCAGGAAGGGGAGGTGCTGGCTGGTTGAATGTGTCTTGATTGAGCCAGTGCCAATATTGCATCTTTGTGAGCAAGTTCTTTGGAGTTTGCCACGAAGTTACTTCTTTTCAATCTGCCCCTACCATAGCTGTTGATTCGGAGGTGCATTGGATGGTTCGTCAGTCTCTTGAATTTTTCTCCTTGTTGAAGAACCTTCATGTCCCGTCTGTCCTCCATTGACTGGAGCCCTGTCACAGTTTCCAGTACTTCTATGGGGGTAGATTTCATGGCTCCAGTGATGATCCGTGAGGCCTGGTTTTGAACTCTGCTTAGCTTTACAAATTTTGTCTTGGAAGTTGTGGCCCAGGCTGCTATGCCATACTCGAGTCAATCTTTCAAGGCTGCAGATTGATTTTGCGCTCAATCCATCATCAGGCAGCGTGTAATCTATCAGAAACAGGTCTACAGACCTGTATGAAATAAGCTTTATGAGACATTAGAATAATTCTTACCGTGTTGTCATTCATTGTAGATATGTCTCTGTGGCTAAGTGGTTAAACCTTTGTATTGCAGTCCAAAGGTCATGGGTTCGAATCCAAATAGCTCTGCTCTGTTCATGAGTAAATTTTTTCCAGAGATCGCTAGGATTATTGGTGGAGCTAAGTACAGTACTTCTTCTACTGTTCACCCGCTGTGAATTCAGGCGTTAACCATGATGCCTGGTATGGCGCTTCTGACTGATTTTTGTGTGAAGGCCTGCTTCTACCATTTGACTGGTGTCCCCCACCATGCAGGCGAACCTTTGCTGACTTCAGAGGTACTACAGTTCTCATTCGTGCTTTGTGTAATACTCTCAGCAAGTGGTGCACCATTTCTGCGGAGAGGGTCTGAGTCATATGGGATACAACCCAGTACGATGAAGTCCATCTTCCTGCTTAAGATCATTTATGTTTCAGTATTTTCCACATAAATCTGTTTATAATTACATTTTTCTCAAATTTGTTTCAGCTTAGTATTTCCGGCCCTGATGCCTGTTGACCTAAGATCCAAGCTTGTACAGTGTTTTGTAAGAACAAAAGTTCTTGAGACTTTGAGTGTCTTAACAGTAAGTAGAGTTTTACATACCTTTGTCTTCTTCTTCTTGCGTTGTTCTTTATGACCAAATTTAATCACTCTGTGATATGTTTGATCTTTGCCAGAACGTGTATGCGTTGCACATTGGTTTGGTAGGCCCCTAAATGCATATATTTCTACGCGTTTAGGACATGTGCATCTGATTTCAGCCAAACCTCCTTAGTCGCCTCTTACGACATGTGTGGCAGGTAACAGTGGTTCTATTCTTTACACCCCAAATTTGGGCCCGGTAACCGCTCGGGCGACATACCTTTGTATTATTGTTTAATATTAACCTGAGTGATACAAAGATTTCTTCTCCTTCTTCTCTCAACTCCCCTTGAAGCATAAGGCATCAACAAACTTGCTCCCAACCAGATCTGTCTTCTTGAGCAAGCCAGATTAGTTCATTCCAAGTTTTTCGCGCCTTTTCTCTTTCTTTGCCTACAGTTCATCTACATGTCTCTCTAGGTTGCACCCCCTCTACCTCTCTTGCATTCCGGATTCCATTTCAAAGCCACATATGGGTGTCTGGTCATCTACATTCTTAATATATGTCCCAACTACTTCCATCTCCTATGTTTTATTTTCTCACAGATATTGTTGATGCCTGTGCGTCATGTGATCTCAGCATTTAGTATTTTCTGGTCCCAGCGAATTCTGAGAATTTTTCTGATGCAAGGATAGTGACACTTGAAAAATTAAGGTGAGGAAAAAGTTTATGCGCCTTCGATGGAATCAGATTTATTTATCAGATGGAAGACGTAAAAACAGATATTAGGATATTAGGAATAGAATAGCTCAAGCAAAAGCAGTTTTTATGAAAATAAAAAACGCACTATGCATGAACTCACTACAAATGACATTTCGAAAACAAGTACTCCAGTGCTATATTGAACCAATACTTCTGTATGGTAGCAAATTATGGACAATGAACAAACAATATGATCATTGGAAGCCACAGAGATGTGGTTTTACAGAAGAATGGTGAAAATTTCATGGACAGCGAAAAAAACAAATGATGAGGTTTTAAATCAGGTCTGCACACAAAGAAACCTTATAAAAAAAATAAGAATCAGGCAATCAAGGTTCTTCATGCATATAATGCGCAGAGAAGGTTTAGAAGATTTGGTGACAACAGGTAAAATTCAGGGAAGGAGATATCGTGGAAGACAGAGGGAGAAGAAGTTGGATGGTCTGACATCTTGTTCTACAAAAGATCGACGTCAGAACTGATTACCTGCACTAAGGAGAGATAGTTGTGGAAAGACATGATCGCCTATGCCGGCAGACATGGCGAGTGACTGATTGATTAAAGTGTTGCCAAAACAGTGGTTTTATGTCAGGAAAGTAATACATCAACAAATATCAATTCAAATGGTAACCATCTAAAACCAATTCAAAAATGTTGCTATCTTGGGCTCTCTCTCTCACCGCGATCGTTCTTTCGGTCATAAGCACTGGCAAACTTCAAAACATACAAGTGGTGCAAATCAACTACTAATTTACTGTAAGTGATGGCGACTCCCTTTAAAGGATATGCCACGATTTTCATTCCTTATCTTGTTTGTTAATTTTATTTTTAGAACCTTATCAAGAGTTTGGCCGATACGGATGTTGAAAATTTTGGTGATATCCACTACGACATAGCTGAGACCATGGTGGAGTGTGGATACCACGAGGAAGCTAGACCAATCCTATATTCACTTGTACATTCAGATAAATACAATAAGGTAATACTTATTAATTATTTTTTTTAATTTCTTATTTTGCATTTCTGTTATCGAGAATAGTCTGAATCCATGAATAATGCATATATTGTAAAGACAATGGATTTAACACCAAGTTAACCAATATGGCTAGATCCTTCTGTGTAGAAATTGCATGCATTCTTTCTTTTACTTTGGGAAGTTCATTTGTAGGATTGGTCATTCTTTTTTGATTGATAGGACCGCCCACGGGGTGCAAGGGTCCGCAAAGGAAGCAGAGAATAGTACCACTGCAACCTACAATGGATGTTATAAGAGGTGACTGATGTAGGCCCTAGGGATGCTACCTAGTAAATAAAAAGCAGCGCAGAAATTGGATGTGCTGGCCTACTTGTAGGCGCATAACTGGTACAACGTACAATCGCTCTTAGGCTCAGATCACATACAAATCACACAGGGTGGTTGACAAGTGGTCGATGTGGAGCATTCGAAGAAGAAGAAGATTTATAGGACCATAATCATTGCACTTCGGTAAGTAACCATATGTGTCCAATCTCTTTCTTACACAAAGATCTCAGCAGCAGTGCACAAACTCTGTAGCACCGGTGAGTGTCCCTGATGTAACTTAGAAGATATTGAAAATATTTTGTAGGAATTTTTGGGGATTTTAATCAATCAATCAATCGATCGTTATTCTTGTTACAACAGGCTGCTGTGTGGCAGACTTTTGGCCAGTGCCTGAATGCTCTCGGAGATCTGAAAGCTGCAACTGAGGCTTACACACAGGTAGTAGAGATGGCACCAGGATATTATGGTGCTAGGGTCACACTTTCCTCCCTGCTTCAGCAGATGGGCCAGAATGAAGTTGCCCTGGATGTTCTGTCTAGAGGTAAGTGAAGTTTTCAATTAAAATATGAGTAGCATTCGTTGTGGTAGGAGTCTATTATGGTGAGGTTACTTGATGCAATGTGAAGGAGATTGCTGGAAACTACAATGTGAGTGAGACTGCTGGATGCAATATTATACAGACTGTTGGAAACTGCAATTATATGGAGACTGCTGAAAACTGCAATGTGAGGGAGACTGCTTGAAACTGCAATGTGAGAGAGACTGTTTGAAACTGCAATGTGAGGAAGACTGAAAATGCAATGTGAGGGAGACTGCTTGAAAATGCAATGTGAGATAGACTGCTTGAAACTGCAATGTGAGAGAGACTGCTTGAAACTGCAATGTGAGAGAGACTGTTTGAAACTGCAATGTGAGGAAGACTGTTTGAAAATGCAATGTGAGGGAGACTGCTGGAAACTGCAATGTGAGGGAGACTGTTTGAAAATGCAATGTGAGGGAGACTGCTGAAAACTGCAAAGTGAGGGAGATTGCTGGAAACTGCAATGTGAGGGAGACTGTTTGAAAATGCAATGTGAGGCAAACTGCTGGAAACTGCTTTTAAATGTGTGTATGAAATATGAAGAACAGAAAAAAACCAGATGTGACTGTCACCGATATCATTTCAAGACAAATCCTCTGGCAACACTAACATCATCAAGATGACCACTTCTTTCTGTTAAGCATATATTTAAGTGAATTTCTTAGATCGTAGACATGAGAATTTAAGTAACTTCATTGATTGAAACAATTCAAGTTTAATATAATTTAATGTTATATATAGTTTAGTGATGAAGATGGAGGTGGATTAAGCATGTATATCATATCAGAAGGACCGCGGATTGGAAAAAAAAAAATCTGGATGCCCAGAAGAAGCATGGGGAAGAACTGGAAAGAGAGTTGAAAGATTTGACCTCGTCCGTGTGTTGTTGGGCTCAAGGAGAAAAGAATAATAAGACTGTGACTGAGATAGAAGCCTAGGGAAGCTACCCTTAGATGTGCAGGCCTACTTGTAGGCGCATAGCTGGTACAACGCACAATCAATCTTGGGCTCATATCTCATACAGATCACATAGAGTAGTTTCAAAGGTGGTCTATATGAAGCATTCGAAGAAGCAGAAGATTGTGATCTGACATGGGAAACAATTGGTAGGAGAGTGACAACAATGCAAATCTCTTGTGGAAGTCATGGGCGTAAAACAGAGAACAAAGAAAAATATGTATATATATATATATATATATATATATATATATATATATATATATATATATATATATATATATATATGTGTGTGTAAATAATTCAATGTTGGACCAACTGATATTGTGAGCTGTTATGTACAAAACTAGTCATAACAGAGATAAAGTGTCTACGCAGAATGCTGTATCAAGAAGAGACTGGTTTAGAAATTAAGACATCAGAAAAAAGTGGGTACAACATCAGTACTGAACTTATCAAGAAATTAAACAAATTAAATGGTTCGGCCACGTAAGCAGATTACCAACAGACAGTGTGCCTCAAAGAGCAATGTTACTCCGATACAGTGGATACAAAGCAAAATGCTGTCCACACAAAAGGTGGACATCAGAGATAACAGAGAGGAAGAAAACATTGTTTATGAAGCACACACAAAAGCCTGTTCTAGAAATCTCTTCTTATCCTGTCGCTGTGAGGCAAAACAGGATTAGAGAAACGAAAGAAGATGTACATATTCTATGAAATCTGTTTTTATTTCATTGTATTTTATGTTTAAAACAATATTTGTCTAATCAATATGAAGGTCCCTCGGAAGAAAGTGAAGCATCCGCGGATCAGTTACTGCTCCTTCACAAATGTCAACTTCTACATTCACAAGGAAAGATGGATGAGTTCATTGTTGAAGCACGCAAGCTGTTGTCATTTAGCTTTCCTGGACAGTTTAGCCATGAGTTTATCAGAGGTAACTACTTTGATCTTCATTGACTTTAACCCTTTATTGTTATATTATGTTATGCGATCAATGTCATGGCTCATTGGGCATTCAAATATGTGGTCCACCCTCTGCTGCAGCAGCCATCCCAAAGTCCACTTGCTCACTCTGTGAATGAGAAGTTGGTTAGTAAATCTTCTCTCTTTCTACCACGAAGACAACACTGTCTGGCATGTCCAAACTTAATTCCTAATTTTCACAAGTGGTCCGGTGCCATGGGTGTCACAGACTAAAGATTGTGACTCGGTCAACCCGAGAGATATATGATCGAAAAAAATCCCTCTCCAACTGGAGGATTTGATCCTGAGCCACGCCCCTATAGATTAAGTGCACTAAGCACTATGCTGTCGGGGCTCTCTAAGACTCTAAGCTAGCCACAGCTGACCAAGACTATACACAGTGTCCATGTAGTGGCACTGGTAACATGCTTTATTACTGCAGTTTGGATAAGATAGTTCAAATTAAAGAGGGAAGTCAAACTCTGATCAAAGCTGGCGGCACTCAGCATATATTGCACATACTGGAAGTAAAGTAAACCCTGATCCGTTACTTGAGAATCTAAATTACAAGTACTACTAAAGTTGGAGTCAGACTCGCCTGAATGACACAAATCAGTCAGATATGCCATATTAAGGAAAGCTACCCTAGTAAATAAAATGCTGGCACTAAATCGGATGTGCTGGCCTAGTCACCATAGTCACATAATTTGGCACAACATATAATTGCTTTTAGGCTCAGATCACATACAAACCACAAAGAGTGGTTTAATGAGTGGTTGTAGGGAGCGTTTGCAGAAGAAGAAGAAGATATGCCATATTAGGCGACATGACTGCATCTGAATTCATAATGGTGGATGAAAAAAAAAAGGGTGGTGAATATTTAACGCACCTCTGAAGTCTTAGAAGGCACGCCTGTATGGCGAGGGAGCACTGATAAAAATAGGAAAGCAGGCATTCAAGCAAAAATCAGTTAGAAGTGCCATACCAGGCACCCTGACTATGCCTGAATTCATAGCGGCTGAACGCAAGAAGAAAAGAAGAATGGTGAATGTTTTACCGTAACCAGTCTCTACCTTGACCAACTCTGAGTCGATGCTTCACAAGATCCAGAAGGGCAGGTTTCGGTATGAGTGGATGCGTCTATAGAAGTTTCTAACCTCCAGCGGCTTACGTGGATATACTGTCCTGGGCATGCGGGTGTTTACGGTAATGAGAGAGCGGACAGGCTTGCATCAACAGCATCGATTGTTGGGGAATTGAAGATGGATAAGGGGATATTCTTCGGTCTCTTCGCGACTGTCCGTTGGATGAGGACACTAAAATCGATGTTGAATCGTTTAAGCGATTTAGGCAGTTTGGAGTTACCCATTGCTCAAGTCGAACTGGATGCCTGAGAGGCAAAGTGAGAGGTGTGTTTAATCAGCGAGCCACAGAAACAACCAGTATACATACTCTTCGATATCTGTTGGGGGAGACTGAGCACGTATGGGTCCGCCCGGAGTGCAATGGCGTCAGTTTAGTAACCAATAACCAATACCTTGACCAGGTCCACCATGAACTTGTTTATTAACTATACTGAACTTTCTTCTCTTGGTTCTAGTCTTGCTAGGCATCAGGACAGCCAAATGCCGAAGGAGTATCCTTCCCCAGTTTTTGACAAACAAAAGAGTAGATTCAGGTCAGTTTTTATTGTTATAAAAAACATACATTTTTGTTTTCTTTTTGTGTGATAGTTAATAAAAAAACAAACTGTTGTTACTGTCTGTAGTACCGCTTTTTAGAGTGGTGTAGTACACGTCAGGCGAGCCTGAGGAATTTAATGGCCGCATGACTAATGCAGTCGCTAAAGCCGTTCAGGTTAGTATTTTCATTTATGCCCGCAACAGAAAAAATTCTTGGCCTTACCGTGAATTGAACACGGGTCTCCTACATGGGAGCCGCACTCTAATCTATTCGGCCAGACGCTCCTACACGATAGTTAATTAAACAACTAAAAACAGTATGGAATGGAGCGGTTAAAAAACAAAGATCAGAATATTAAATGCATGCATACTCCCACATATTCCCAGTGGCATAGTATGGATGTGAAGCATGGACATTTAACAAGACGGTGGGAAAACATATATGTGCTTTCGAATATAGGTGTATAATAACAGAAGAGTCTTCTGTTTACCAAGGGCAGAGAAAAGAAGAAATAAATCTATCTAGAAGGAACTTGAAAACTAGCTGCTGCTACAAATAAGAATGAGTATGCTCAGGAAGATTGAAACAGGATGGGCTAGGAGACATTGGATAGAATCGCTGGGGAGGTCTAAGCTGACAAAGATCAGTTTTATTTTGTGCCAGGGCATGCAGGTGTAAGGGGAATGAACGTGCGGATAGGCTTGCAGGTATGGCTGCTGTCCAAAGCGGACGAGCAATGGACCAGGCTGATATTATAAATTCCTTAAGGGAGAGAGGCGTGTACATGATTCAAGTAATAGCGGTGAATCCACAACACTAACCAGACTGCAAGAACTCAAAGTTAAGTGTGGTGTAGCTCGACAAGAACGCTATGCTGGCAGACAAAGAAGAATTGTAAACCAACAAAGAACCGGTGTCGTTAGTCGCCACACCTGATGGACATACTGAGGGAGAGATCGGAGCACTTATGGACTAATTTGTTCGACGTGCAGTGATGGTGATCCGACGACTAAACTAAACAAATAAGAATGAGAAAATTGAAATATTTTGGAAATATGAAAAGGAGGAATACCTGCAAAGAGAAGGATGTTGCCACTGTGAATATGTATGTTCTTAGTATTCTGATCACAAAATATATATATGAGACTGCAGTAAAACTATTTGATTGGCAAAACACGTAATCACAAAGTACTGTAGTTTTACAAATTACAAAAACAATGACAAAAGCAAAGCGTTTGACCAACAAGGCCTTTATCAAGCAAGCGAACAACAGGAGTGACAAATTTAAAAAAACAAATGGACGACCAAAAACATTTTGATTAGAAATGTTTGTTTTGGTCGTAAATTAATTTTTTAAATTTGTCACTCCTTGTTGTTTGCTTGATAAAGGCCTTGTTGGTCAAACTCTATATTTGTCATTGTTTTTGTAATTTGTAAAACTACAATACTTTGTGATTACGTGTTTTTATTCTGATCTAGTTTACCTATCAGTTCCATTCCATACTGTTTTTAATTGTTTAATTTTTTGTTAATGCCATGTTTGTTCTTCTTTTAATTTCTTTCATCCCATTTCCATCTGTTGTTAGCAGTGAACAGAGATATTCAAAACTGTTCACATTTTTTTATTTTCTCTCAGTTTATAAAAATAACTTCTGTCATGTTTGTTTTATCCATTTTTGTTTCTGTCACATTGAGATATAGATTTTACTTTTTGCTTTTCTCTTGCACTTCCATTATTAATTTTTCAATCCCTTTTTGCGATGTTGATAGTAACACTGTATCGTTCGCATCTTAGTTCAGGTATTTCTCTACCTCCGATTTAAAACGGTTTGTATTGTACTTTTTCTCAATCTTCTGTAATATTCCTATGATATTTTCTGCATATATGTTAACTCTTAGTGGGCCAGATCAAAAGTCATGTTATTACAAGCCATTTGTTTTTAGAATAAATAATGCCCTTTAGTGTGGCTCCTGGCAAAAAGGTGTCCAACGTAGTGTGACATTTGGGCCACAAGAGTCAAACTTTTCGCCCACCGCCCACTTTGCACGACATAAACTTTGTAACGCCCTCCCTATTAAAACAGTTTGCCAACGCCCCTCACACACACACACACACACACATATATATATATATATATATATATATATATATATATATCTGACCCCATATATATATATATATATATATATATATATATATATATATATATATATATATATATAGATAGATGCTCTATTTTCAGTTTGACATAGACAATTAATATATATTTCTGTCATACATGGTCAATTTTCAAATGATTATATACAGGAAATAGAAAATTGATGAAAAAATGGATCGTGTAAGATGGGCATAAGATGAATTAAAATACAGAATTCAAATTTGTAATGATTATTCAATCGCAAAATCGCGACAAAAAATCCCCCAAATGCTTCTGAACCCACTATCGCCCCTGGAAGGCTTAGCGCCCACTTTTGGAAACGCTGATATAGACTAACAAAGTGAACCATATAATTGTAACAGTGAAAGCTGATAGATTAAAAAGATAGTCCACATTTATTTAGCCGTGAAAGAAAGTGTTGAATTAACATAGTATGTTATAATAATGGCTCAAGTAAGGTTGATTACACCACGAGCCATTCTTGATTGTAATCAAGAATGGCTCGCTGGTTGTGTTAAAGAGACGCTTGCATTGCTAACAAGGCGATTGGTGTTGTAAGAAATGAGGGTAAGTGGTTCAAATCCTGTGTTTCTGGGCTGATGGCGCTCATAAGCACAGGAGGGTAGGCCGTCTAAGGGTCGCTGCCCTGAAAGAAAATAGCAGCCTGCTGCCTTGTGGGTTTTGGCTGGGGACAGCAAAGGTTAATGGAGAGCGAACCCAGTAAACGCTGGTTGAAACCAAACACACCACCGAAGGATAAGCACTTGAGCTCCAATTGGTACTGAAGGCTGTGCAGTACATTCCATTCTTGATGTTTGGCTGTTTATACATTATCACAATAGAATGATAAAAACAGCTTAAGAATGATCGTGAGAGAAACCTGTGTTTGTCTATGTTTTTTTCAAACGCTCTTGATACCTGTACATTTTTTATTTGTGGATTAACATAGTAGCTGATATTTTTTTTGTTTTGCAGACAAAGACTTGTCCTCTGAGATCCCTGAACTGAAACAGGGAGAAGAAAAGAAGTTCCGAACCAACCTTTGGGATGTTTATATCAAGGTAAGATTTATCTATTATCTAATCCTGTTTTGCCTTTCAGCATCAGGTCGAAAAAGGAGACACCTGGAACGAGCCTCTCTATGCACCTTGCCTTTCATTTTCTTCTCCAATCCTGATTTGTCTCACAGCTTTGGGGTAAGAAGAGATTTCTAGCGTAGGCTTTTGTGTATGCTTCATAAATAGGGTCTTTTGTCGCCTCTGTTATCCCTGAGGTCCACCATTTGTGTGGCCGGCAAGGTAAGATAACTTCTTTATATCTGATCTTGATTCTTTGTGTCTGTAGCTTAAGCGATAGTGAGCTTGATCACAACTCAAGAGTACCTGGTTCTAAACTACTAAACTTATAAGTGGTGCATAGAAAATAAACGACTCATTTACTGTGGTTGAGCGTCTGTAGCTCAAGCGGTAGTGTCAAGCGGTAGTGAGCTCGATCACGAACCCAAGCGTACCTGGTTCAACCCCACGGTGGGCAAGTTTGGAAGCAAATTCGTTTCCGTGGGATTTTTACAAAAGGTAAAAATAGACCTCACCATTCAGAAAGCAATGGCAAACTACTGAACGTATAAGCGGTGCCTAGAAAATCAACGACTCGTTTACTGTGGTTGATGGCTACGTCTTGTAAAGGATATGTCACGATTTTCATTTCAGTACCGCTTTTAGGGCGTGTAGAACATGGGGAGGAGACATGAACCTGAGGAATTTAATCACCCGAGTGGTTACCGGGGCCCAAATTTGGGGTCTAAAGAATAGAACCACTTACCTGCCACGCATGTCGTAAGAGGCGACTAAGGAGGTTTGCTGAAATCAGATGCACGTGTCCTAAATGTGTAGAAGTCTATGCGTTTAGGGGCCTACCAAACCAATGTGCAACGTATACACGTTCTTGGCAAAGATCAAGCATATCACAAAGAGCGATTAAAATTGGTTGTAAAGAACGAACGCAAAGAAGAAGGAATTTAATCGTAGCATGGCTAGTGCAGTCTCCATGAAACTGTTCAGGTTAGGGTTTTTTCTTTATGCTCCCGACAGAAAAAAACTCCTTGGCCTTACTGGTGATTAAATTAGGGTCTCCCGAATGGGAGCCAGCTTTCTAATCCATTCGTCCAGACACTCTTATTTCTAGTATCACAACTATATAAACCACTTTTAATTATTGGTCTGTGATTTGAGTCATTTTAAGTATGCACACATTTGTAGTTACCAAAGAGAAGTGATCTTCTCCTTCTTTGCGTTCGTTCTTACGACCAATTTTAATCACTCTTTGTGACATGTTTGATCTTTGCCAAGAACGTGTATATGTTGCACATTGGTTTGGTAGGTCCCTAAATGCATAGACTGCTACATGTTTAGGACACATGCATCCAATTTCAGAGTCGCTTCTTACGACATGCGGGGCAGGTAACAGTGATTCTATTCTTTACACCCCAAATTTAGGCCCACTTGGTAACCACTCGGCGAGAAAGTGATGAAATCAGAGAAATGTCTGGTCAATCACTAGTAACAACTGTTATAAGAAGGAGGAGATTAAAAAAAGGAACCTTTATGAACCTCAAGGTATATTGGGTAATACAATGTTAGGCCCGTATTTTTCATTGACCGTCGGCACACGATAGGTTATGTGGTCAACATCACGCCGGCCTTCTTTACTTCTCACTGCTTTTCCTGGTACTCAATTGAGGCTGGGTCTAACTAAGAGCCGTTATGGTCAGAAAAATATTCCACGCCTACTGTGGAATTGAACCCGGACCACTAGTCTAAGCAGCCAGCTCACTAACAACTGCACTACTGCGACTGTCATTGGCATTATACCTCAAATATACATTGTCTTTTGTTGACAGCTCTGTAATGCCATGCATTGTTTTCTGTTGACAGCTCTGTAGTGCCATGCATTGTTTTCTGTTAACAGCTCTGTAATGCCATGCATTGTCTTCTGTTGACAGCTCTGTAATGTCATGCATGAGAAAGGTATGATGGATGAACTTTTAGAAACAGCAATCTTAGGTCTGACCTCTCCTGCATTCTCCCATGATGCAACAATGGTCAAGGTATGTTATCTATATTTTCATTATTTATTTTGTTTGTTTGTTATTTGTGAACTGAGAGTAATGGAACTTTAGTATTTGTGGACTGAGAGTAATGGAACTTTAGTATTTATGAACACCTGGTAACTGGCTGTATATGTGTACACCTGGTAACTGGTTGTATATGTGTACACCTGGTAACTGGCTGTATATATATATACAGTGAGACTGCAATGCCTAATCAATAATTTGTCAAAGGCATGCAACCTATTTTCTCTGACTATAAGTGTCTCCAAAACAGTTGTACTATGTCAGGAAGGTAACACAACAAATATCACTTTACATGGTAACCATCTAGCACCAGTTCAAAAATTTTGCTATCTCGGGTCCTTGGTCACTGCCAGCCTTTCTCTTGATGAAGAAATCAACGCTCGTGTAGGGAGTGCGGCTACTACATTCGGCAAACTATCAAAGCGGGCGTGGGACAACACAAAACTGACATTGCAGACGAAGATTCAAATATATCGAGCCTGTGTAATTAGTTCTTTACTATATGGCTCACCTTCATTTTTGTCTCTGGGCACCCAGGAGTTAAGGGTAATGAACGACCTGATAGATTGGCTGGCTCTGCTACAATATCAGAGGGAGCTGCCATGGATCGAAATGACATTCTTCACGCATAGAGAGAATCTCTCTGAACAGAGAAGTTACAGGGCTGTGAATCCCACTCGCTGACCAGATTGAGAGAGATGGGTGTCAATATTGGTGCAACCCGAAAAGAACGCCACACTAAATATGCAAAGAGATTGATTAATCAACATCGAACTGGCTTGTTGGGCTGCTGGACACTGCTGGATTTGCTGAGGCGGAGATCGGAGCACCTGTGGACATGTCCAGAGTGCTATCCTCATATAACTGATAACTAAATAAACAGAGATATAACACAACACAGATGACTCATCTGACTCTGGAGCGCAAACTAAAGCTCCCACTCCTACGCTAATGGCAGAGTGGACAACCAATTACATCATCCAACCGGGAAAGACAATAGACTGTTTAACTTGTGTTTATAAATGTAAATACTACTTGGTAAATTGTCAATACCTTCTCTATTGTAGGATGCAGAATTTTTGTGCCTCAAGATGGGACCAGTCAGTATCAATATTTATCATTTAGCAAGAAATATGATTCTTGAAGTAAGCTATTTCAATACATTTTTACTGTTTATTTGACTTTTTTTTTTTTTATCCAGAAGCACTTGAGCTTTCAGCTCTTCGGCTCGGTGTCATGGACATTGTAACCCTTCGGTTTGTTGCCACGAACACCATAAATCTGGAGAACCTGTGGCTTTTCTGCCAGCTCGCGGAATTGAACCGCACTCGCCCGGGTGGTTACAGGGGCCCAAATTTGGGATGTAAAGAATAGAACCACTGTTACCTGCCACACATGTCATAAGAGGCGACTAAGGAGGTTTGGCTGAAATCGGATGCATGTATCCTAAATGTGTAGAAGTCAACCTGCTGCCTTGCAGGACGGCTGGGGACAGCCAAAGGCTAACGGAGAACGAACCAAGTAAACTATGGCTGAATCCGGACACATCGCCGTAGGATAAGCACCAGAGCTCCAAATGGCGCTGAAGATGTGACAAAGCCCACCCATGCTAAGGCTGCATGAATCAGATTTCCACATGAATGAATTTATGGAGAGATCTAGTACATCGCTCTTTTAGGGGATCGCACGAGAGAGAACCGCCTCAGAGGGGCTTGTCGTCCAAAGTGCTACGAACACGCTGGGCAGGCGGGCAATTTGACTTGTTGAAAAATATATGTTCTTTTTCTTTGTTGGCTTGACGCCAACCACTTGTTTAACTACACCTTTTGGTTGGTGTTTGGTCTTAGAGCTTGAATTTGCTAACATAACAGCCCTGGTCATTCTAAGAACGCTCCATATTGACCATTTGTTAAACCACTCTTTGTTATTTGTATACGATTTGAGCCTAAGAGTGATTGTACGTTGTACCAGTTATGCGCCTACAAGTAGACCATCACATGCTATTTCTGCCACGTTTTTTAAAATTTACTAGGGTAGCTTCCCTAGGCCTCTACCTCATTCACCTCTTACGACATGACTTGTAGGTCGCAGTTGTACTATTCTTTGCTTCCCTTGTTGGCTCCGGCAACACACAGGCGACAGCCCTGGTTAGAAAGGTCTCAGAAAGCAATTTCAAAGCTGCTGTGACTTTCTGAACCTCCATTTACATAGATTTACAGCTGTAAGCACACATTGTTGTTAACAAATTGAACTGCTGACCTGTTTTCTTGTTGCGTTAACACCTATTTTCATTTCATGTCTGTTTTCTTGTTGCGTTAACACCTGTTTTCTTTTTTTTTATTTCATGTCTGTTTTCTTGTTGCTTTCACACCCGTTTTCTCTTGTGTACACACCTGTCCTATATTACATTCACATCTGTGTACTCTCATGTACACACCTGTCATATCTTATTTTCACACCTGTTCTCTCTCGTGTTCATACCTGTATTATCGTACATTCATACCTGTTTTCTCTCGAGTACATACCTGTCTTATCTTACATTCACACCTGTTTTCTCTCATGCACACACCTGCCTTATCTTACATTCACACCTGTTTTATTTCATGTACACACCTGTCTCATCATACATTCACACATGTTTTCTCTCATGTACACACCTGCCTTATCTTACATTCACACTTGTTTTCTCTTGTGTACACACCTGTCCTATCTTACATTCACACCTGTTTTCTCCCATGTACACACCTGTCATATCTTATATTCACACTTGTTTTCTCCTCGAGTGCATACCTGTCTTATCTTACATTCACTCCTGTTTTCTCTCAAGTTCATACCTGTCTTATCTTACATTTACACCTGTTTTCTCTTGAGTTCATACCTGTCTTATATTCATTTATGATTTCACAGGAAAAGAACAACAACCAGGCATGGAACCTCTACAGTTACATATTCACTCGTGTGAGAGAAGTTGCAGATTTACGCTTTGCGACACGGGCTCTGATGAAGGTGAAGACAAATATTTGATAAATATGTACCTCAGTCAAACTATTTACTAGGAATAAGTCAAACAACTCTCTGCCAATGTCAGCAGAGAAACCTGACAGACCTGAAGCCGACTGTCAAGTTTGTGGTCCATATTAAACTAAGCGCATGACCAGAGATCGCTGAAGAAGTAGAAACTATGTACAGTGACACATCAACAAGCCAACGCCGGCAAGATGGTGGCTGAACTTTGAACTGTTGGAATTAATATGTAATATTCCGTATGGCTGAGAAGCTGTATGGCTGAGGAACTGTATGGCTGAGGAACTGTATCGCTGAGAAGCCATATGGCTGAGGATCTATTCAGTCTTTAATCTGAAATGCTACTTCTGTCCGTGCTACGGAGAAGCATGCACTGACGCTGGAACCTGTCATAACAAAACCACAGCGTTCAGCAGTACTAACAATTAAAGGTAAGGATGATTCTAACTGGCGTGTTGTGCCGCTGCGTGGATTTGTTGAGGCAGAGATCAGAGCACTTATGGACATGTCCTCATACAACTGACAACTGATCAACAAAATAGCAAATACAAACACAAGAGACAAGAATACTCGGGAAGTTGAACACTAATCACCAGAATATCAAGTCCAATAGTAGTTGAAAACATAAACTCAGATCTAGTCTATTCAAGTAGTAACACGATTGCAAAGGTGTGGGTTTTATATTTAGATTATTAGTCAATTGATGGTTTTTTTCTCTTTGATTGTTAGTCAATTGATGGTTTTTTTCTCTTTGATTGTTAGTCAATCAATGGTTTTTTCTTTAGATTGTTAGTCAATTGATGGTTTTTTCTTTAGATTGTTAGTCAATTGATGTTTTTTTTCTTTAGATTGTTAGTCAATTGATGGTTTTTTTCTTTAGATTGTTAGTCAATTGATGGTTTTTTCTTTAGATTGTTAGTCAATTGATGGTTTTTTATCTCTTCGATTGTTAGTCAATTGATGGTTTTTGATCTCTTCGATTGTTAGTCAATCGATGGTTTTTTCTTTAGATTGTTAGTCAATTGATGGTTTTTTCTTTAGATTGTTAGTCAATTGATGGTTTTTTCTTTAGATTGTTAGTCAATTGATGGTTTTTTATCTCTTCGATTGTTAGTCAATTGATGGTTTTTATCTCTTGATTGTTAGTCAATCGATGGTTTTTCTTTGATTATTAGTCAATTGATGGGTTTTCTTTGATTGTTAGTCACTTGATTGTTTTTCTCTTCGATTGTTAGTCAATTGATGGGTTTTTCTTTGATTATTAGTCAATTGGTGGTTTTTCTTTGATTATTAGTCAATTGATGGGTTTTTCTTTGATTGTTAGTCAATTGATTGTTTTTTCTCTTCGATTGTTAGTCAATTGATGGGTTTTTTCTTTGATTGTTAGTCAATTAATGGTTTTTTCTTTAGATTGTTAGTCAATTGATGTTTTTTTTTCTCTTCGATTGTTAGTCAATTGATGGGTTTTTTCTCTTCAATTGTTAGTCAATTGATGGGTTTTTTCTTTGATTGTTAGTCAATTAATGGTTTTTTCTTTATATTGTTAGTCAATCAACGTTTTTTTCTTTATATTGTTAGTCAATTGATGGGTTTTTTTTCTCTTCGATTGTTAGTCAATTGATGGGTTTTTTTTCTCTTCGATTGTTAGTCAATTGATGGTTTTTTCTTTGATTGTTAGTCAATTGATGGTTTTTTTTGATTGTTAGTCAATTGATGGTTTTTTCTCTTCAATTGTTAGCCAATTGATGGGTTTTTCTCTTTGATTGTTATTCAATTGATGGGTTTTTTCTTGATTGTTAGTCAATTGATGTTTTTTTTCTTGATTGTTAGTCAATTTATGGTTTTTTTTCTTTGATTGTTAGTCAATTGATGGTTATTTTCGATTTGATTGTGGCTTGAAGTGTGTTCTTCTTCTTCTTTGCGTTCGTTCTTTACAACCAATTTTAATCACACTTTGTGATATGTTTGATTATGTATGCAAGAACGTGTATACGTTGCACATTGGTTTGGTAGAATGCATAGACTTCTACATATTTAAGACACATGTATCCGATTTAGGCCAAACCCCTTAGTCGCCTCTTATGACATGCATGGCAGGTAACAGTGGTTCTATTCTTTACACCCCAAATTTGGGCCCGGTAACCACTCAGACGTTGAAGTGTGTTGATAAGATGTGTAAATAGGTACCAAAACAGACTACATTATATATCAGCATGGATGATACTAGATATCAGCATGGATGATACTAGATATCAGCATGGATGATACTAGATATCAGTATGGATGATACTAGATATCAGCATGGATGATACTAGATATCAGCATGGATGATACTAGATATCAGCATGGATGATACTAGATATCAGCATGGATGATACTAGATATCAGCATGGATGATACTAGATATCAGCATGGATGATACTAGATATCAGCATGGATGATACTAGATATCAGCGTGGATGATATTAGATATCAGCATGGATGACATTGTATATCAGCATGGATGACATTAGATACCAAACCAGACTACATTAGATATCAACATGGATGATATTAGATATCATTCGGAGGGGATGTTGTGAAGGAAGATGCTGGCGGTTTTATAGACATCAGGAAAAAAGTGGGTACAACATCAGTAATGAACTTTATCAAGAAGCAACAAATGAAATGGTTCTGCCACATAAGTAGATTACCAACAGACAGTGTGCCACAAAGAGCAATGTTACTCCGATACAGTGGATACAAAGCAAAAGGCTGACCATGCAAAGGTGGACCTCAGAGATAACAAAGGCAACGAAAGACACTATTTATGAAGCAAACACAAAAGCCCGTGCTAGAAATCTCTTCTTACCCTGAAGCTGTGAGACAAATCAGGATTGGAAAAGATAAAGAAAGACAAGGCGCATAGAGAGGCTCGCTTCAGGTGTCTCCTTTTTCGACCTGATGCTGAAAGACAAAACATGATTAGAGAATAGATAGATGGATGATATTATACAGGGTGTTCAACTTAAAAGCAGCCTATGAATGGAGCTAATCTGGCATATATGTATGGAAATGAGAAGGTTCGGTTATGACGTAGTATAGGTCAAGGTTGTGTGACGGTGTGTAATTGTAGTCGGGAGGGGCAATGAACAAATGTGACGTAGGGACGAGCTAGTCAGAACCGGTTTAAATAGTAAATAAAGATAACGCGATGGGTTATCTGGCAACTTTTGATTTGTCAATGGGGCTGCAATTATCTTGAACACCCTGTATATCAACATGGAGGACATAGATGACATTTTTTCAACATCTACAGGGTGTTCAAGATAATAGCAGCCTGTGAATGGAGTCAATCTGGCATATATGTATGAAAATGAGAAAGTTCAGTTATGACGTTGTATAGGTCAAGGTTATGTGACGGTATGTAATTGTAATGCGGGAAGGGGCGATGAACAAATATGACGTAAAACAAACTAGTCAGAACCGGTTTAAATAGTACATAAACATAACGCGATAGATTATCTGGCAACTTTCGATTTGTCAATGGGGCTGCTTTAATCTTGAACACCCTGTATAATTAAACCTTGTTCTGTATTTATAACCAAGTATTTGTTCTGTTTTTTAGAATCCTTGCAGCCTTGCTCTTGGAATGCTGAATGGAAATGCTAGACTGATCTCGGGAACATACAAGCAGGCACTTGGTAACAATATTCGTTAGAAATTGATTCTCCATTCTTATTGCTGACTATATTACATAGTTCTTCTTACTTCTTCTTCTTCTTTGAGCGCTCCATATCGACCACTTGTTAACCACTCTGTGTTCTGAGTGATCTGAGCTTAAGAGCGATTGTACATTGTGCCAGTTATGCGCCAGCACATCCATTTTCTGCGATGCTTTTTATTTTACTAGGATAGCTTCCCTAGGTCCTCCTACATCAGTCGCCTCTTACGACATGTCCTGTAGGTTGCAGTGGTACTATTTTTTGCTGCCCTGGCACCACATGGCTGTACAGCTCTTACAACTCACATTGATATCTTTGTTTATCTTTGATGGCTCTTGGTTTGTCTTCATATTTGTTCTTCATTTAGAAGTGTACAATTAGATTGTAATTTTCTGCATGATACATCTATTTTTAGCACACCTTTTTAAAGCCTGGTTTGCCTTCCCTTCTTGATCCCTACCTACTTCACTAGTTCAATTCCTGGTACATTTGATTCTCCAGTCCCCTCCTAGGAAATAGATATCCAGAGTTCCTGAGTTGTGGGGCAATTTGAAATCATTGTGCGAGTTACTTTGTAATTACTCTGCCGCTGATCATTTTAGATAGCATAGCTGATTTTAATTGAGCACCTATGGAGATATTCTGAGTAGAGATAGAAAAGTTGATGCCGATGCGAGTCATGGACAGTAAACAAACAGATTGAAAAATCGCTGAGGGCCATAGAGATGAGGTTTTACAGAAGAATGATGAGAATCTCATGGACTGCTAAAATGACTAATGTGGAGTTGTTGAATGAAGTCAAGACACAAAGAAATCTTATCATCAATATAAGAAAGAGACAGTCATCATTTTATGAACATGTGATGAGGAAGGAGGTTTAGAGCACATTGTAACAACTGGTAAAATCAAAGGTAGACGAGACAGAGACAATTTTGGATAGCCTGACTTCATGGCATGGAAGAGCGTCAATATCTGAGATGATAGTAAACACCAGAGACAGAGATTTGTGGAGATCCATGACTGCCTACACCAAACGGCATGGCACCTGATGATGATGATGAGTTGATTTAACTGAGCACATATGGGGACATTCTGAGTACAGATAGCATAGCTGATTTAAACCGAGCACCTATGGGGACATTTGGTGTACAGATATCATAGCTGATTTCAACTGAACACCTATGGGGACATTCTGTGTACAGATAGCATAGCTGATTTCAACCTAGCACCTATGGGGACATTCGGTGTACAGATAGCATAGCTGATTTCAACCTAACACCTATGGGGACATTCGGTGTACAGATAGCATAGCTGATTTCAACCGAGCACCTATGGGGACATTCTATGTACAGATAGTATAGCTGCTCCAACCTGGAGCGTAGAGATCATCTAGAGAGAGCTTCACATGATTCTGGTAAGCAGTATCTCATCTGACCCAGTTCCAGTCGTTAGTCCTGCAGAGACTGCCGATGTTATATTGCCATCACACTGTAGGTCTTCCTAGAGGTCTAGACCCCTAACTTCTTACATCCATAGACCTCTAACTTCTGACCTTCCTAGACCCCTAACTTGACCTCCCATGCTTGATGTAGCAATCAGTTCTCATCTTTTCTGCAGAGATGAGCAAACCATCAGAATTTGATCTGTTCTGTTCTGATCTGGTGAGGTTGAACTTTGATGACTGAGAGTAATGATAATGTTATGAAAGTTTGTATTGTTCCCATCAGTTGCTATCTGTAATATGTGTTTGTAAATGTCTATGGTTCAGTTGTCACATCTTGTTCCCATCAGTTGCTATCTGTAATCTGTGTTTGTAAATGTCTATGGTTCGGTTGTCACATCTTGTTCCCATCAGTTGCTATCTGTAATCTGTGTTTGTAAATGTCTATGGTTCGGTTGTCACATCTTGTTCCCATCAGTTGCTATCTGTAATCTGTGTTTTGTAAATGTCTAGGGTTCGGTTGTCACATTTTGTTCCCATCAGTTGCTATCTGTAATCTGTGTTTGTAAATGTCTATGGTTCGGTTGTCACATCTTGTTCCCATCAGTTGCTATCTGTAATCTGTGTTTGTAAATGTCTAGGGTTCGGTTGTCACATCTTGTTCCCATCAGTTGCTATCTGTAATCTGTGTTTGTAAATGTCTATGGTTCGGTTGTCACATCTTGTTCCCATCAGTTGCAATCTGTAATCTGTGTTTTGTAAATGTCTATGGTTCAGTTGTCACATCTTGTTCCCATCAGTTGCTATCTGTAATCTGTGTTTGTAAATGTCTAGGGTTCGGTTGTCACATCTTGTTCCCATCAGTTGCAATCTGTAATCTGTGTTTTGTAAATGTCTAGGGTTCGGTTGTCACATCTTGTTCCCATCAGTTTCTATCTGTAATCTGTGTTTTGTAAATGTCTAGGGTTCGGTTGTCACATCTTGTTCCCATCAGTTGCTATATGTAATCTGTGTTTTGTAAATGTCTAGGGTTCGGTTGTCACATTTTGTTCCCATCAGTTGCAATCTGTAATCTGTGTTTTGTAAATGTCTAGGTTCGTTGTCACATTTTGTTCCCATCAGTTGCTATCTGTAATATGTGTTTGTAAATGTCTATGGTTCGGTTGTCACATCTTGTTCCCATCAGTTGCTATCTGTAATCTGTGTTTGTAAATGTCTATGGTTCGGTTGTCACATCTTGTTCCCATCAGTTGCTATCTGTAATCTGTGTTTGTAAATGTCTATGGTTCGGTTGTCACATCTTGTTCCCATCAGTTGCAATCTGTAATCTGTGTTTTGTAAATGTCTATGGTTCAGTTGTCACATCTTGTTCCCATCAGTTGCTATCTGTAATCTGTGTTTGTAAATGTCTAGGGTTCGGTTGTCACATCTTGTTCCCATCAGTTGCAATCTGTAATCTGTGTTTTGTAAATGTCTAGGGTTCGGTTGTCACATCTTGTTCCCATCAGTTTCTATCTGTAATCTGTGTTTTGTAAATGTCTAGGGTTCGGTTGTCACATCTTGTTCCCATCAGTTGCTATATGTAATCTGTGTTTTGTAAATGTCTAGGGTTCGGTTGTCACATTTTGTTCCCATCAGTTGCTATCTGTAATCTGTGTTTTGTAAATGTCTAGGTTCGTTGTCACATTTTGTTCCCATCAGTTGCTATCTGTAATATGTGTTTGTAAATGTCTATGGTTCGGTTGTCACATCTTGTTCCCATCAGTTGCTATCTGTAATCTGTGTTTGTAAATGTCTATGGTTCGGTTGTCACATCTTGTTCCCATCAGTTGCTATCTGTAATCTGTGTTTGTAAATGTCTAGGGTTCGGTTGTCACATCTTGTTCCCATCAGTTGCTATCTGTATTTTGTGTTTGTAAATGTCTATGGTTCAGTTGTCACATCTTGTTCCCATCAGTTGCTATCTGTAATCTGTGTTTGTAAATGTCTATGGTTCAGTTGTCACATCTTGTTCCCATCGATTGCTATCTGTAATCTGTGTTTTGTAAATGTCTAGGGTTCGGTTGTCACATCTTGTTCCCATCAGTTGCTATCTGTAATCTGTGTTTGTAAATGTCTATAGTTCGGTTGTCACATCTTGTTCCCATCAGTTGCTATCTGTAATCTGTGTTTGTAAATGTCTATAGTTCGGTTGTCACATCTTGTTCCCATCAGTTGCTATCTGTAATCTGTGTTTTGTAAATGTCTAGGGTTCGGTTGTCACATTTTGTTCCCATCAGTTGCTATCTGTAATATGTGTTTGTAAATGTCTATGGTTCGGTTGTCACATCTTGTTCCCATCGATTGCTATCTGTAATCTGTGTTTTGTA
Organism: Arion vulgaris; assembly: GCA_020796225.1. NCBI lineage: Eukaryota > Metazoa > Mollusca > Gastropoda > Stylommatophora > Arionidae > Arion > Arion vulgaris. Next base: position 11,224,066 of record CM036769.1, read on the forward strand.
AATGTCTAGGGTTCGGTTGTCACATCTTGTTCCCATCAGTTGCTATCTGTAATCTGTGTTTTGTAAATGTCTATAGTTCGGTTGTCACATCTTGTTCCCATCAGTTGCTATCTGTAATCTGTGTTTGTAAATGTCTATAGTTCGGTTGTCACATCTTGTTCCCATCAGTTGCTATCTGTAATCTGTGTTTTGTAAATGTCTAGGGTTCGGTTGTCACATTTTGTTCCCATCAGTTGCTATCTGTAATATGTGTTTGTAAATATCTATGGTTCGGTTGTCACATCTTGTTCCCATCAGTTGCTATCTGTAATCTGTGTTTGTAAATGTCTATGGTTCGGTTGTCACATCTTGTTCCCATCAGTTGCTATCTGTAATCTGTGTTTGTAAATGTCTAGGTTCGTTGTCACATCTTGTTCCCATCAGTTGCTATCTGTATTTTGTGTTTGTAAATGTCTATGGTTCAGTTGTCACATCTTGTTCCCATCAGTTGCTATCTGTAATCTGTGTTTGTAAATGTCTATGGTTCGGTTGTCACATCTTGTTCCCATCAGTTGCTATCTGTAATCTGTGTTTGTAAATGTCTAGGGTTCGGTTGTCACATCTTGTTCCCATCAGTTGCTATCTGTATTTTGTGTTTGTAAATGTCTATGGTTCAGTTGTCACATCTTGTTCCCATCAGTTGCTATCTGTAATCTGTGTTTGTAAATGTCTATGGTTCGGTTGTCACATCTTGTTCCCATCAGTTGCTATCTGTAATCTGTGTTTGTAAATGTCTAGGGTTCGGTTGTCACATCTTGTTCCCATCAGTTGCTATCTGTAATCTGTGTTTGTAAATGTCTATGGTTCAGTTGTCACATCTTGTTCCCATCAGTTGCTATCTGTAATCTGTGTTTGTAAATGTCTATGGTTCAGTTGTCACATCTTGTTCCCATCGATTGCTATCTGTAATCTGTGTTTTGTAAATGTCTAGGGTTCGGTTGTCACATCTTGTTCCCATCAGTTGCTATCTGTAATCTGTGTTTGTAAATGTCTATAGTTCGGTTGTCACATCTTGTTCCCATCAGTTGCTATCTGTAATCTGTGTTTGTAAATGTCTATAGTTCGGTTGTCACATCTTGTTCCCATCAGTTGCTATCTGTAATCTGTGTTTTGCAAATGTCTAGGTTCTTGACACCTAATGTATCATTTGTTAAAATTAATTAAAGCTTAAAATTAAGTAAAAAATTGTAAAATTAATTAAAGTCAAGCGCAAAACACCTGGCACAAATAGAAAACTAACTCTCCCCACGACGCTTCACGGCAAATGTGGATAAGATAAGAAGATAAAGTTTAAAATTAATTGGATAAGTTGTAAAATTAATTGGATCATTTGTAAAGTTATTTGGATAAATTGTCAAATTAGTTTGTAAAAATGTAAAATCAATTGAATAAATTGTCAAATTTAATTGGATAAATTAAAAAAATTAATTGGGTAAATTTAACAAATTAACTGAATAAATAAATACAAATTAATTGAATAAATTGAAAAAATTAATTGGAAAATTGTAAAATTAATGAAATAAATTTTACAATTAATTGTATACACTTTGAAATTAATTAGATACATTTTAAAATTAAGGAGGTAAGTTTTAAAATTAATTGGATAAATTTAACTTGTTTATTGATTTAGGTGAGTACCTGACTGTATTCAAAAACGCACAAGACAACGACATGGCACTTCTGTGTTCTGCCCTATGTTTTGTCCACCTAGCGTCACAGTCCTATTCGGTCAAGAAAAATGTGCTTATTACTCAGGTAATATATTTGATCACATTCACAAAGTTTGGAAGGTTCCAGTACAGCGTTTCCCAAAGTGGGTGGGCCCATCCACCAGTGGGCGTTGAAGCGTTCTAGGGGGACGATTGTGGGCTCAGAAGAAATGGGGGTTCAGGCAATTAGGGATCGGTGGCTCCTTAAAGAAGAAACTAATAAATATTTTAAAATAAATTGCTTTCGTGATTTTGCGATTGAATAGTCATTTAAAATTTGAATTTTGCATTTAAATTCATCTTATGCCCGTCTTACACAATCCATTTTTTCATCACATTTCTATTTCATGCATATAATCATTAGAAAATTGACCATGTATAACAGAAATATATATCAATTTTCTATGTCAAAATGAAAATAGAGCATGTATATATATGTGGGGGAGGGCGTTGGCAAATTGTTATAATGTGGAGGGACGTTACAAAGTTTATATTGTGCAAAGTGGGCGCTGGGCCGAAAATGTTTGGGAATCTATGTTCTAGTATAATTGAAGGTCTAGTCGTGGTCCCGGGAACATAAGGCAGACTAGCTCAGACGGGGAAATCAAAATTCCTATTTAGAGGGGAGCTGGTTTTATAAGTGTTCAATAGAACACTGTACTGTTTTTGCAATTTACACAATTCTATGACTCCATGGCAATTTATTGATGAAATTTAACCCTAGGGTTGGGGGACTGCCTAGAGTAGTTGATAGTAGCTCGGCCTGCTAGCTGTGAGACGCCTCATAGCTCGGGTTCGAACCTACTGTCTGGCATTTGTTCGAGTCCCTGGTCTTACTCAGGACGATAACGTGAGTACCTCTGAAGTCGGAGAAAATCTGCCTGTATGGCGAGGAATACTAATTACGAGTACATTGAGCACACGGCTGCCAGTGTAAAGTAATTTACAATGTGCACGCTGCTGCCATTGTAAGAAATTGGAAAACGGATTTTCACGCAAAAATCAGTTTCAGAGATGAAACTTCGTCTGAGTTGAAAGCGGACGAAAGCAAAAAAAAAAAAACCCTAGGGTTAAAGGGGGAAGAAGGAGAAAGGGTTACTACTTAATATTCTAGCATTTTCATGTTATGGACATGTCAGTTCTGACCACCTTCCCATGTAACCAGTTAGATCTGACACCCGCCCAAGTGGTTACCAGGCCCAAATTTGGGGTGTAAAGAATAGAACCACTGTTACCTGCCACGCATGTCGCAAGAGGCGATTAAGGAGGTTTGGCTGAAATCGGATGCACATGTCCTAAATGTGTAGAAGTCATGATGGTGCAATGACCACTCACAATGAGGAATGGGATAGCGGATTCTATGGTCGCCAATCTGCCTCGTAGATATAGCCACGCAGTAAGAATGTCAGACCTACCAACACGAGGGTGGCCAAAACTTATTGCGGGAAGAGGTCGGCACACACGGGGTAGTAGAAATCATAGAAATTATATCCTACAGAACTACCCCTAGTATGCAGACTTGAGAAGAAAGACGTGGCCCACTTACACTAGCGTCCAAAACAAACTGTATGGCGTGGCTGATAATTTGAGGCAGGCGGCTGCCTTTATTAGAGAATTCGAAATCCCAATCTAGTGAGAATGCAGAAGGAGAAGATCTGACACCATGGTATAATATAGCTCAGTAGATATGGTACTATCAAGTGGGGTTTTATGTTCTTAATATCTTATCAAACCCTATCTGTACAAATTTGTTAGCTGTTAGTGAATTCACTTCTTAGGCTAGTAGTCCAGATTTAATTCCACAGTGGGTGTGGAACTTTTTCTTACTGTAACAGCTCACAGGTCGACCCAGCCTCAATTGGGTACCAGGAAAAGCACTGGGAAGTAAAGATGACAGGCGTGATATTGACCACATCTCCCATCATGTGCTGACACTCAATGAAAAATAATGCCTGACATTTTATTACCCAACATACCTCGAAGTATGAAAAAGGGTTCCTTTACTATTTTTACTATCATATTCATGGCAGTGTTGAAGTATGCGCTCTGCAGTCTGGTGTGCCTGTACACATTACTGAATTGCCAATCTTGAATGTTGTATACATGTCGTGACTGTGAAGTCAAGTGTGTCCTTTTCTGACACAGAGAATATCAAATTATTCGAATGTGATAGCTCCTGCAGCAAAGAACATAAGTTTCACCCCTGTTAGGCTCTCTTAGGGGGTCTGTGGCTGAGTGGTTAAGCCCTTTGCCGTGCGAGTCGAAGGTCGTGGGTTCGATTCCAGACCACAGCCTTCTGTTCACGAGTGCAGTTTTTTCAAGAGACCCTAGGATTGTTGCCGGAGCTATGAAGTTTGTGCTTTGTGCAATACTCTCGGCAGGTGGCGTGCCATTTCTGCGGAGAGACCGAGTCATATGGGGTAAAACCTGGTGCAATGAAGTCAATCCTTCAGCTTTAAAACCGTTTAAACCCTGTTAGGCTCCTGCAGTATATAGGACAGGCGCATCCAAATTTTTAGCAAAAGTTTATGCATATTATCCAACTGGACACCAATTTGTACAGATGAGTAACAGTAAGATTTCACAAACAGAAGAAACCCCACTTTAAAGTATCACATCTGGAGTTATACTGTAGCATGGTATCAGATCTGATTGGTCATAGGAAGGCTGTCGGAGCTGACTTATGTCATATTGATGGATCGGTCACGTTGCTCGAATGCCTGATAAACGCATCCCAAAACAGTTGATGTATGGCGAACTTGAAGGGGCAGACGTTTAGCTGGTGGACAGAAAACGCTTTAAAGACACTCTTAAAGTGTCTCTGAAATGCTTCGATATAGACAATACATGCTGGGAATCCTTTGCGCAAGATCACCAAATGTGGCGCTGTAACAACAAAAGAGGAACCAGAATAGCTGAGAACCATCGTATTGTTGAGTCACAGAGAAAACGAGCAGCGCGAAAAGACAGAGCACACAACACGCACATGTCTAACCTTGATCATGTATGCCCCACCTGTGGTCGGGATTCTGTTCTAGGATTGGACTCTACAGCCACCTCCGCACACACCAGAGAGGTGCAACAGCACACGTCTGAGATTGTTGTCATCATCGCTTGCGATGGACGGCTATTATATGTCATATTACACACATACAAAATTATGGCCCAAATTGTTACACACATACAAAGTTATAGTCCAAATTGTTACACACATACAAAGTTATAGCACAAATTGTTACACTTGTATGTACTCGTAGGCAATCTGCTTGTTACAAGCGTACAAAGAGCTTCGAGGGGAGTGCCAGGAGACGTACTATAACCTTGGCAGGGCTATGAATCAACTTGGTAAGTCATTGTCAAGTGATATATGTCTATCATACCTACTACCTGTGGTATGTTTCAATTTTTTTGTCTTAAATATATTCATTTCTGGTTCTTGATGTTCAAATTATAACTTTACTTTGCTGGATATATTTTAATATTACTTCTCTACCTACTTTAACATTACTTTTCTTGACCTACTTTAACATTACTTTTATTGACCTACTTTTACTTAACTTTTCTTGACCTACTTTTAGATTACTTTGGGGTCTGGACGCTGACAACAAATGATAGAAGAAAACTAGTCACGACAGAGATGAAGTGTCTACACAGAATGCTTGAATAACAAGAAGAAACCGGTTGAGAAATGAAGACATCAGGAAAAAAGTGGTTACGGAATCAGTAATGAACTTCATCAAGAAACAACAAATTACATCGTTCAGCCACATAAGCAAGATTACAAACTGACAGTACACCTCAAAGAGCAATGTTACTTCAATACAATGGATACAAAGCACAAGGCCGTCAATGCAAAAGGTGGACTTCAGAGATAACAGAGGCGAAGAAAAGACACTGTTTATGAAGCACACACAAATGCCCATTCTAGAAATCTCTTCTTATCCTGACGTTGTAAGATAAAACACAATTAGAGAAAAGTCGAAGACCAATAATGAGACTAACTTACTATTGTATTGATCATATTCCTTAACAGATATTCAATATGCCGCTGTGTATTACTACAAGAAGGCTTTGGAATTACCACCTGTTGTTGCTGATGAGCAGGTAGATATTTCTACAATCTCTTTCTCGCTCTCTCTTGTTTCTTTCCAACGAAATACCAGCAGGTAGCTTATTAACATTTATTATCTTAATTTTCATCCCTGGGCATGCAGGAGTCATGGGTAATGAATGAGCTGATAGATTGACTGGCTTGGCTACAATATCAGAGGGAGCTGCAATGGACCAAAACGACATTCATAACGCATTTTGAGAGTCTTTCCGAACGTAGGAGTTTCAGGGTTGTGAATCCCACTCGCTGACCAGATTGAGAGAGATCAGTGTCGTTATTGGTACAGCTAGAAAAGAACAACATAACAAATATGCACAGAGATTGATTAATCAACATTGAACTGGCGTATTGAGCCTCTGGAACCTGCTGGATTTGTTGAGACGGAGATCTGAGCACATATGGATGTACCCGGAGTGCTATGATGATAGTCCTTATATAACTGATATATAATTTTACTAACTATACTAATTTTACAATTCAGCACTTCAAATGGGACATAATGTTGATATTATTTCCAACAGTGTCAATTTTTCATACCCTGTGGAAATTTGTGCCACCTCAATGTGAAAAGCGGTCATGCATGAATAGTAATGATTTGTTACTTGAATTCTCACTAATGTCTAGAACCGGAAGTCGTGAGTCCAACATAGACAAATTTACTTGTTACTGAATTGTGCTCATTCTTTTAGCCATCACTCATTATTTCGTCACTACTCGTTCTTTGGCCACTACTCGCTGATCTAAATTTTAACAACATTGTACATTATTTTCGTCTAAGGGCACCTTTGATCTGACCCGGGAGATTGCGTACAGCCTGGCGCAGGTATATATAAAGTCTAACAACCCAGTGTATGCCAGATACTACATTGAGAAGTACTGTGTCATATAACAGTAAGTAAGATATCAGATCTAAGTCACGATTGCAGAGAAAAGAGATCTAAGTACTGCATCTTTAAGTCATTCTCTTCTTCTTCTTCACCTTTCAACTCCCAACACAGTAAAGGTCTTCAATAAACTTTTTCCAGTCCTTTCTCTCTCTTGTCATTCCTTCCAATTATTTCCTACCCTTTTTTAACTCTTTAGCTGCTAAGGGCGTGTATATACGTTTTCCCCATTCACTGCCTAAGACGTGTTACACTTCTGTTATTATCTCTGCTCTTTGGGCTAAAGACGTGTTAACACATTATACCTTTCTACTGTCGCTGCTATAGGTGTTCATTCATGTTTGTGACATAGAAACAAAGAGTAACTATTTTTAGATCCATCTTCGGAAAGTATGTAGCAGCGAAAGGGTTAATATCAGTCTCCAGTTCTCTTTTCAAGGTATTTCTAGGCCTTCTCCTCCTTCCCTGAGGGTTCCAAAACAATGCCTGTCTAGCAATGCTTCCGGTCGGTCTTTCAAGTCATTTTAAGTTCTACTTAATTTTAAAATAATGCAAAATTTTAGTTGTAGTTTTTAATGACTTCCGAGTTTGGTCATTTGGTGAAAAACTGGATATAATTAATGTCTATACACTCAGAGCATATTAGGTGCACGGTCCCATTCTCTTAGTTGGTAGTGTCAACAATAGAGTACTTGCACAGTAGCTCAAGCAAGAATTTATATTTGTCCATCAATTTCGAATGTTTGGGTATAAATTTTCAGTTTGGTAGAATAGGGACTGAACTATAGTGGAAATTGAACAGCACATTCGATTTAACGGTTTTTATTTACTAGGTAGCTTCCTATGCCACTACCTCAGTCAGCTCTTCGACATGCCTTGTAGATCACAGTGTTACTATTCTTTGCTACCATTGCGGGCCACAGCAACATACACAATTGTTTTATCAATGTATTTATTTAGTGTGTTTTAGTGTGGGTATACAAAGAGTACTGGCAGGCAGTTTGGAAGCGTTTTGTTCCGTGGATTTTTACCAGTGATTTTAAGAAAGCAATGGCAAACTACTGAACATGTAAGTGGTGTCTAGAAAATCACAGACTCGGTTAATGTGATTGATGGCGACATCCTGTAAAGGATATGCCATGATTTTCATTTGTCATGCAAAGAGTTAATCAGGGAATCACAGGAATCATCAGCATGAATACCTTTCAATATGTACCAGGGGAGGGTGGAATCTGAGCAATTATAGGCTATGATGTTTGCTCATTAACTTGTTCCCCCTTCTAATCTGATCTACTGGCTCACATAATTTTTAAGATGAGCAACGCCAGTGTATCGGCTAATTTAGTATATATTGCTGGCAAGAGTCAGCTCTGACAGTCACCAGAGTGGTTACCGGGGTCCAAATTTGGGGTGTTAAGAATAGAACCACTGCTACCTGCCATGCATGTCGTAAGAGGCGACTAAGGAGGTTTGGCTGAAATCGGATGCACATGTCCTAAACGTGTAGAAGTCTATGCGTTTAGGGGCCTACGAACCAATGTGCAACGTATACACGTTCTTGGCAAAGATCAAACATATCACAAAGAGTGATTAAAATTGGTCGTAAAGAACGACGCGAAGAAGAAGAAGAAGCTCTGACAGTCTCCATATTTTTAAGATAAGCAGCCAGAGTATCGGCTAATTTAGTATATATTGCTGGCAAGAGTCGGCTCTGATGGTCTCCCTGTGACCAAACAGATCTGATACTATACTACAGTATAACTCCAGATGTGATACTTTAAAGTGTAGTTTTCTGTTTGTAATATTGTACAGTTATCCATCTGTACAAATTTATATCTTGTTGGATAATATACTTACACTTTGGCTAAAATTTGAATGTGCCTGTAATACATATTGTAGGGATCTCTGGGGGCGCAACATACTCAGATTCTCAGTGCAACCCACACAGATTACAAATTGTGGTTGATTTGGTTGAGAAGACCAAATGCAAACAAACAGAACACATTGAAATATAAATGTCTAGAGGCGAAGAATTGACTTCAATGCACCGGGTTTCCCCATATGGCTCTGTCCCCGTTGGCAGATATGGCACGCCAGCTGCTGAGAGTGTTGCATGAACTCTGTAGCTCCAGCAACAATCCTAGGGATTTCATGAAAAATTGCACATGTGGCTCAGTCGGATTCGAGCCCACAACCACACGTGTGTTGCCGGGGCTCGCAAGGGGGGCAAAGAATAGTAACACTGCAACCTACAAGGCATGTTGTAGAGGCGACTGAAGTAGGGGTCTAGGGAAGCTACCTAGTAAATGAAAAGTTTTGCAGAATTCGGATGTGCAGGCATGCTTGTAAGCTCATAACTGGCACAACGTACAATCGCTCTTAGATTGAGATCACATGCAGACCACACAGAGTGGTTAACAAGTGGTCAATATGGAGCGTTTGAAGAAGAAGAACTCACAACCTTCAGAGCAACAGACAAACATGTTAACCACTTCTCCATTGAGACCCCCCTCAATAAATATAAATATGTCCGGAGTTAATAAATAATTACAGAGTGAAATGTTTAACAAATAACCAATCCATATTTTATTGTCTCGCTACATTTCTAAGGACATGATTGTAATCAATGTAAACTGAACCTATTTAATTCTTGTTTACAGGGGATGTACAGCAAGGTTATGTCATATTCTCTGGTTTCTGACAGTCTCTTGTTACACAGACATTGTTTCTTGTAGACCTTCTTTCTGATGTTCAGAGCTGGACTTTGGAGGTTTTCATAGACGTCTGATGTTCAGAATTGGCCTTTGGAGATTCTCATAGACCTTCTGTCTGATGTTCAGAGCTGGACTTTGGAGGTTCTCATAGACCTTATGTCTGATGTTCAGAGCTGGACTTTGGAGGTTCTCATAGACCTTATGTCTGATGTTCAGAGCTGGACTTTAGAGATTCTCATAGACTTTCTACCTGATGTTCAGAGCTGGACTTAAAAGAGACATTATTATAAAATTTCTGAGATATTGATGGCTAGAGTAGGATCATGTCAAAAGAAGACCAGCTCGTAGAGTTGTATACGGTTTTCTTTGTTACGCCTCAGCACATTCAGGTTGAGGTACGGATAGCCTAAGTCAGTTAATGATGGACTGATGACATAAAGCGATAGAAGAAAACTAGTCACAACAGAGATGAAGTGTCTACGAAGAATGCTGGGAATATCAAGAAGAGACCGGCTTAGAAATCAAGACATCAGGAAAAAAGTAGGTACAACATCAGTACTGAACTTCATCCAGAAACAAAAAATGTAATGGTTCAGCCACATAAGCAGAATACCAACAGACAGTGTGCCTAAAGAGCAATGTTTCTCTGATACAGTGTATACAAAGCAAAAGGCAGTCCTTGCACAAGGTGGACCTCAGAAATAACAGAGGCGACGATAAACGCTATGAATCGCATACAAAAGCCTGTTCTATGAACCTCTTCTTATCCTGACACTGTGAGACAAATCAGGATTAGAGAAAGAAAAAGATGACTAACAGAAACCAGACCAGACTAACACCAACTGATAAAATTTGGTGCTATGGATAACATCTGAGTTTCAGTTACCTTAATTGCACCTAGGACATGTCCATAGGTGCTCCGATCTCCTTCGCGATATCTCCAACAGCGTCCAGCGACTGACCGTACCATTTCGATGTTGATTGATGAGCCTGCTCAAATACCTGTTGTGCTGTTCTTTTCTGAACACTTCAATCCCAGCTCTTGCAATAACATCTGAACTCGATGGTAAAGACAGAGAAAGTAAGAAAGAAACGTCTAGCTCTGTTTGAGAACTGGTTCTATACTAAGTTAACTAAATTACTGTATTGTTACATAAACAAATGATAAAACAGATTTATGGAGATTTCTTTTAATTTCATCGCTGGTTGCTGTGTCAATTTGTTGTTGTAGTTGTTGTTGTCCCCCCTAACGGTGTCCTCACCGTGTAGTTGGTCGAAGGGCTTAAGTATCCTACCAACCCAAAGAGATATGTTGGCTGTAGCATTGCTGCAGGTAGGTTTAACCATGCCGAACAGATCAAAGGTTAGAGATCAGACTAAGAGGACACCCTGCCCTTCAAGCTGAAGGGTTTTGCGTTGGGTTATCATAGGTTCAAATCTAGACCGTCTTTTTTGGTTCACTGGTGCATTTTCACAGGAGATTCATAGGATTGTTATTGGAGCTACAGAGTTTGTGCTCATTTCTGCAGAGATTGACCAAACAATATGGGGGTTTTAAAAAAAAAGGGTTTTAAGGCCGAAGGATTAACTTCATTGCACCAGGTTTTACCACATATGGCTCGGTCCCTCTCAGCAGAAATGGCACGCCACCTGCCGAGAGTATTACACGAACTCCGTAGCTCCAGCAACAAGCCTAGGGGTTTCTGTAAAAAAACTGCACTCTGGAACAGAACAGCGCGGTCCGGACTCGAACCCACGACCTTCGACTCACAAGGCAAAGGACTTAGCCACGAACTCAGAGCAATAAAGTCAATCCTTTGCCATTGAACCACTTTGACGCCCGAGTGGTTACCGGGCCCAAATTTGGGGTGTAAAGAATAGAACCACTGTTACCTGCCACGCATGACGTAGGAGGCGACTAAGGAGGTTTGACTGAAATCGGATGCACATGTCCTAAACGTGTAGAAGTCTATGTGTTTAGGGGCCTACCAAACCAATGTGTAACGTATACACGTTCTTGGCAAAGATCAAATCATATCACAAGGAGTGATTAAAATTGGTCGTAAGAACACGCAAGAAGAAGAACCACCTTGAAAAATGCAAAAGGATGTTCTCTATTGTTCTCGGTTGCGCAAGTTATGCATGCTGAAGTTAGATGCGTCAAGACTACGAGAGAAACTGAAGTTAGATGCGTCAAGACTACGAGAGAAACTGAAGTTAGATGCGTCAAGACTACGAGAGAAACTGAAGTTAGATGCGGCAAGACTACGAGAGAAACTGAAGTTAGGTGCTGCAAGACTATGAGAGAAACTGAAGTTAGGTGCAACAAGACTACGAGAGAAACTGAAGTTAGATGCGGCAAGACTACGAGAGAAACTGAAGTTAGGTGCTGCAAGACTATGAGAGAAACTGAAGTTAGGTGCAACAAGACTACGAGAGAAACTGAAGTTAGGTGCAGCAAGACTACGAGAGAAACTGAAGTTAGGTGCAGCAAGACTACGAGAGAAACTGAAGTTAGGTGCGACAAGACTACGTGAGAAGCTGAAGTTAGGTGCGGCAAGACTACAAGAGAAGCTGAAGTTAGGTGCTGCAAGACTACGAGAGAAACTGAAGTTAGGTGCAGCAAGACTACGAGAGAAGCTGAAGTTAGGTGCGGCAAGACTACAAGAGAAGCTGAAGTTAGGTGCTGCAAGACTACGAGAGAAACTGAAGTTAGATGCGGCATGACTACGAGAGAAACTGAAGTTAGGTGCAGCAAGACTACGAGAAAAACTGAAGTTAGATGCGGCATGACTACGAGAGAAACTGAAGTTAGGTGCGGCAAGACTACGAGAGAAACTGAAGTTAGATGCGGCATGACTACGAGAGAAACTGAAGTTAGGTGCGGCAAGACTACGAGAGAAACTGAAGTTAGGTGCAGCAAGACTGCGAGAAAAACTGAAGTTAGATGCGGCATGACTACGAGAGAAACTGAAGTTAGGTGCAGCAAGACTACGAGAGAAACTGAAGTGAGATGCGGCATGACTACGAGAAAAACTGAAGTTAGATGCGGCATGACTACGAGAGAAACTGAAGTTAGGTGCAGCAAGACTACGAGAGAAACTGAAGTTAGATGTGTCAAGACTACGAGAGAAACTGAAGTTAGATGCGGCAAGACTACGAGAGAAACTGAAGTTAGGTGCTGCAAGACTATGAGAGAAACTGAAGTTAGGTGCAACAAGACTATGAGAGAAACTGAAGTTAGATGCGGCAAGACTACGAGAGAAACTGAAGTTAGGTGCTGCAAGACTATGAGAGAAACTGAAGTTAGGTGCAACAAGACTACGAGAGAAACTGAAGTTAGGTGCGGCAAGACTACGAGAGAAACTGAAGTTAGGTGCAGCAAGACTACGAGAGAAACTGAAGTTAGGTGCGACAAGACTACGAGAGAAGCTGAAGTTAGGTGCGGCAAGACTACAAGAGAAGCTGAAGTTAGGTGCTGCAAGACTACGAGAGAAACTGAAGTTAGGTGCGGCAAGACTACGAGAGAAACTGAAGTTAGGTGCAGCATGACTACGAGAGAAACTGAAGTTAGGTGCAGCAAGACTACGAGAGAAACTGAAGTTAGATGCGGCATGACTACGAGAGAAACTGAAGTTAGGTGCAGCAAGACTACGAGAAAAACTGAAGTTAGATGCGGCATGACTACGAGAGAAACTGAAGTTAGATGCGGCATGACTACGAGAGAAACTGAAGTTAGATGCGGCATGACTACGAGAGAAACTGAAGTTAGGTGCGGCAAGACTACGAGAGAAACTGAAGTTAGATGCGGCATGACTACGAGAGAAACTGAAGTTAGATGCGGCAAGACTACGAGAGAAACTGAAGTTAGATGCGGCATGACTACGAGAGAAACTCCAGTAGATACCATCATCCAGCACAGAACGGGAGTCATTAGTCTTTTTCTATGTCTTTCAACTCCCAACAGAGGACATTTCTTTAACAAACTTCTTCTGTCCAGCGTGTTCGTAGCGCGCTGGACTACGGGTGACTATCCCTCTGTGTGTGCGGGTTCAGTTCCGCGGGATGGCAGAAAAAGCCACAGATTCCCCAGATTTACGGTGTTCGTGGCACCGAACCGAAGGGTTACGATGTCCATGGCACCGAGCCGAAGAGCTTTCATCTCAAGCACTTCTGGATCGGGGTAAAAAAAACAACTTCTTCCAGCTTTTCCTCTCTCCTGTCATCCCTTCCAATTCTTTCCATGTTGTACCTATCCTTTTATTATCAGCCTCCAGCTCTCTTCTCCAGGTATCAGTTATATGAGGACTATCATCATAGCACTCCGGACATGTCCATAGGTGCTCCGCGTCAGCAAGTCCAGCGACCCAACACGCCAGTTCGATGTTGATTAATCAATCTCTTTGCGTATTTAGTATGTCGTTCTTTTCGGGCTGCACCAATCTCCAGGTATGTCTAGGCCTACCCCGACTCCTCTTTCTCTGCAGGTTCCAAAACAGTGCCTGTCTTGCACTGCTTCCTATCGGTCTTCTCAATGTTTGTCCTACCCATCACCAGTAAACACACTGAAATACATGCTTAGGAGGAGATCGGAGAAATTAGGGACATGTGCGATGAAGCTGATATTTCTTCTTCCAACACTCCATATCAACCACTTGTTTAACAACTCTTTGTGATTTTTATGTGATCCGAGCCTAAGAGCGATTCTACTTTGTACCAATTCTGCGCCTACAAGTAGGCCAGCACATCCGATTTCTGCGATGCTTTTTATTTACTATGGTAGCTTTCAGTGGCGGCTCGTAGTCATTTTTCTTGGTTGGGGCTAGACACAAATGTTTGGGAAAATCATAGTTTTTGGAGTATTTACTATTACTTGTCTATTCCGGGAAGTTTTCCACCTTTCGATTACTAGTGGGGTCTGGCCCTTAATGACGAGCCGCCCCTGGTAGCTTCCCTAGGTCCCTACCTCAGTCGCCTCTTACTACATGCCTTGTAGGTCGCAGTGTTACTATACTTTGCTCCCTTGCGAGTCCCGACAACACACAGATGAGATGAGCAAAAAGAAACAATGTCTATTGTCGTTCCCCATGTGGATAATGGAATTGGTTGTCCACTCTAGCTTAAGCGTAGGGTTAGGAGGAGCTTTACTTTGTGTTCCAGGGCCAGATGAGTCGCCCTTGTTATGTTATATCCCTGTTTATCTTGATATTGTCTATTCATCTTTTCTTGGACTTCCTTAGCTCTAGTACCTGATCTCTTTTTATTGTATGCTATTATTGGTGGTTGGTTGTATTTCATTCTCATTAAATGTCCAAACTACTGCATATGTTGTCTTTCGATGTTGTCTTTCGGTGCATGAAGTTATGCCCGAACAATAAATAGGCAAAATAAATGGAAAACACTCAAATAAATAATTTACATCTACTCCTCATGGCTCGGGGAAAATGTCAACAGCACAACAAAGCCATGGGTTGTCGATCCACCCTCTTCCGTCTGCAGACATGACAAATGAAAGAGAGGGAGAATGATATTCTGGAAAATAGATCTAGTTATGGCTGCCCGTATCAACAGACGAGGCAGAAATGAAAACAGATTATCGTAAGCGTGTTAACAGGCGTACCACATTGACCGAGAAAGTTCATTAGTCGAGTCGGACAGAAAGATGTCAGCTGGTCTTAGACAAGAGATGGTGAATATGTAAATCTAATTTCTCTCTTGTCTTTCCAATTTGTCTCTAGCAATGTTGCATCTTAGCCACTCTCTCTCTCTCTCTCTCTCTCTCATTGTTGTATAAGCAATGTTGCATCTTAGGCACTCTCATTGTTGTATAAGCAATGTTGCATCTTAGCCACTCTCTTTCTCTCTCATTGTTGTAAAAGCAATGTTGCATCTTAGGCACTCTCTCTCATTGTTGTATAAAGGGGTTTTTTAAAGCCGAAGGATTGACTTCATTACACCGGGTTTTACCCCATCTGGCTCAGTCCCTCTCCGCAGAAATAGCATGCCACCTGTCGAGAGTATTGCACAAAGCACGAACTCCGTAGCTCCAGCAACAATCCTATGGTGTCTCTGGAAAAAGCTGCACTCCTGAACCGAACGACGCGGTCCGGATTCGAACCCACGACCTTGGACTCACAAGACAAAGAGCTTAACCACATAGACCCCAGTACGTTGTTATTATATGTTTCGTCATTGCTACATAGTTTTACTGCATTCTTCCCCTATATCAATAGGTCATTGTTGTTGTTGTTTGTTTTTTTCGATCCAGAAGCACTTGCGCTTTTCAGATCTTCAGCTCGGTGCCATGGACATCGTAACCCTTCGGTTCGGTGCCACGAACACCGTAAATAGGGGAATCTGTGGCTTTTTCTGCCATCCCGCGGAATTGAACCCGCACACACAGAGGGATAGTCACCGTAGTCCAACGCGCTACGAACACGCTGGGCAGACGGGCAGGTCATTGTTGTAAAAATGGTTGAACGCTTCTTCTTCGAACTGTCCGTATCGACCACTTGTTGAACCACTCTTTGTGATTTGTATGTGATCCAAGCCTAAGAACCGTTGTGTCAGTTATGCGCCTACAACTAGGCCAGCACATCCGATTTCTGCGACGCTTTTTATTTACTAGGTAGCTTCCTAAGCCCCTACCTCAGTCGCCTCTTACGACATGCCTTGTAGGTCGCAGTGGTACTATTCTTTGCTTCCTTGCGAGCCCCGACAATTTACGGGCATCAAGATCGGAGCACCTATGGACGAGTCCGAAGTGCTATGATGATAGTCCTCATATAACTGATAATTGATACTGGCACAACGTACAATCGCTCTTAGGCTGAGATCACATACAAATTAGAAAGAGTGGTTTAACAAGTTGTAGATATGGATCGTTCGATGTAGAAGATATATTAGTCACCATAGGCGCACAATCGACCCGACGTAGATCTCCCTGTTCTTGTCAGTGGACCAATTATACATCACAAATAAGAATGATAAAATTGGCCGTGAAGAACGTTCGCGAGAGAGAACACAGCCACCTTTAGATAGTCTTCCATTTTGCTTACGGTGGCTATAATTAGAACAATCTAGTGTGGAGATGATAGGGAAAGGGGGTGATTCCAGTCCAATCAAATGACCATCAATCAAACAAAGATGAATGTTAGATAAATCTCGCATCATATTGAAACGCGCGATGTAGGAACATTTAGTTATCACGTGACCGTCCATTTCCCTACTCTTCAACCCCTACGTCACCGGCTTATAATTAGGTTCTCTGTTCTTGTGTTAAATCTTTTCTATCTTACTTTTCTCCAATTTTGTTTCGTCTCACAGCCTCAGGATAAGAAGAGATTTCTAGAACGAGCCCTATTGTGCGCTTCATAAATAGTGTCTTTCGTCGCTTCTGTTATCTCTGAGGTCCACCATTTGCGTGGCCGGCCTTTTATTTTGTATCCGTTGTATCGGAGCAACATTGCTCTTTGAGGTGCACTGTCTGTTGGTAATCTGCTTATGTGTCCGAACCATTTAATTTGTTGTTTCTTGATGAAGTTGCACTCGACTACGCTACTTTAACTACTTGACTACAACAGCGCTCTATGCACTCGACTACACGTGCGCTCAGTGCACTCGACTACGTCACTTTAACTTCTTGACTACACGAGCGCTCAATGCACTCGACTACGTCACTTGAACTACTTGACTACACGTGCGCTCAATGCACTCGAATACGTCACTTTGACTACACGTGCGCTCAATGCACTCGACTACGTCACTTTAACTTCTTGACTACACGAGCGCTCAATGCACTCGACTACGCTACTTTAACTACTTGACTACACGAGCGCTCTATGCACTCGACTACGTCACTTTAACTACTTGACTACACGAGCACTCTATGCACTCGACTACGTCACTTTAACTACTTGACTACACGAGCACTCTATGCACTCGACTACGCCACTTTAACTACTTGACTACACGAGCACTCTTTGCACTCGACTACGTCACTTTAACTACTTGACTACACGAGCACTCTATGCACTCGACTACGTCACTTTAACTACTTGACTACACGAGCGCTCTATGCACTCGACTACACGAGCTCTCAATGCACTCGACTACGTCACTTTAACTACTTGACTACACGAGCACTCAATGCACTCGACTACGTCACTTTAACTACTTGACTACACGAGCACTCAATGCAGTCGACTACGTCACTTTAACTACTTGGCTACACGTGAGTTCAACTCTTGATATCAGAATGAGAGTTATTCACTGCTACATAGAACCAATACCGACATACGGTGCGAGTCGTGGACAATAAATAAACAGATTGAAAAATCTCTGAGGACCACATAGATGTGGTTTTACAGGAGAAAGGGTGTTTTACACTTTCTTCTGTAAAACCACATCGATGAGAATCACGTGGAATGCTAAAATGACTAATGTTGAGGTGTTGAATAAGGCCAAGACACAAAGGGAACTTATTGTCAATATAAGAAAGAGACAGTCATCATTTTGCGAACATGTAATGAGGAAGGGAGGTTTATAACACATTTTAACAACCGGTAAATTCGAGGGAAGACGAGACAGATGAAGACAGAGAAAGAAAATCTTGGATAGCCTGATTTCATGGCACAGTAGAGCGTCAACATCTGAGATGATAGCAAATACCAGAGACAGAGATGTGTGGAGATCCATGATCGCCTACGTCAGCCGGCACCAGATGATGACTCGAGCTCTCTATGCAGTCGACTATGTCAGCTGCCAAAGGCGCACGTATCATACCAGATTTCTGTTACAGCCATTGATTTTTGTCCTCTATACAATCTCAGTATCACTATTTATCGATCTACGTATAAGACCGGACTCTTCTCGATTAATCTACTGCCTACATTTATCGAGAATAACACCACTCTGCTTCAGGGATAGTGTCGTCTCGTCTTCTGGAACCTTCCTGATGGACAAAGTGGTTTATATTGGACATTTTTCTGACATTCTATCCCCAAGATCAAATCTGCCGGTCCAATACGGATCTTCTTGTCCAATCAGTGTCATTGTCGCTTTTCCGGCTGTGATTTCGGTGGTATCCGTACGAAGTTGGGGTCTCATTGTCTTCAGGGCCGGATAAATGGACCCAACACGCTCAAACACGTAAACACACACACACACAAACTAACACAGTGGTTCTCAAAGGGTATGCCCAGGTGCACCATTGTGCCCGGTGACATTCCTAGGGGTGTCATAGGTGATCAGGGGTGATGACAACGCGGTGCTAGTGGGCACCATCATCAAGGTGCGTATCCTTTATAGGACGTTGCTCTCTTTGCAGTACATCTGAAATTCACTCTGTCTCTAGCCAGTTCACCCACTTCGTCGATGGTCATATTAATGGTTTCTTTAATATCTTGTAGCCATCTTCTTCTTGGTCTGCCTCTTCGTCCTGGAACCCTGTCCTCTACTATTGTTCTTTCCAAGCCATCGTGACGCTTGATGTGACCAAAGTATGTAATTTTTCTGTATAGTATGTTGTTTATCAGCCAATTCTCTTTAACATTTAGTTCTTTCAGGACATCAGTGTTCTTTCAGCGGGCACCAGGGTACAAAAAAGTCGCTAAAACACTTCAGACCCATATTTCTAATAAGCAGAAATTAAATGATGAATAAAAGTACGTAAAATCTTCCAAATATTTCTGTACTTCTTTGCTTTCTCCATCTTATTTATTCAGTTTTTGTGAACCCTACGCCTACGATTTTGTATAGTACTTCAAGTGTGCCATGACTTCAAGCAAGTTTGAGAGCCACTACACTAACAGAACGTGGACAGTCTAGAAATATGCGCTTGTATAAAATGTTTTGGTCAACTCATATCTTTATCACTTTCTCTGTCTATCCGTCTTTCTTCTGTCTATCTAGAGATATGAGTAGCAATATATATTCTTCTAGATCGTCTTATTGCGCTGTCTACTTATTGACTTGACCGTTGTCTTTGTCTCATCTGTCTGTCTGATATATTTGTTTTATAAATATGTCTGCAACATGTCATTGTCAATTGAGATCAGAATGAGAGTTATTCACTGCTACAAAGAGTCAATACTGACATACGGATGTGAGTCATGGACAGTAAATAAATAAATAGAAAAATATCTGGAGGCCACAGAGATGTCGTTTCACAGAAGAAAGATGAGAATCCCATGGACTGCTAAAATGACGAATGTGGAGATGTTGAATGAGGTCAAGACACAGAGAAAGTTTACTGTGAATATAAGAAATAGGCAGTCATCATTTTTCGGACGTGTAGTGAGAAGGTCTGTAGCTCAAGCGGTAGTGAGCTCGATCCCGAACCCAAGGGTACATGGTTCAAACCCCACGGTAGGCAAGTTTGGAAGCAAATGTGTTCCCGTGAGATTTTTACAAAAAGGTAAAAATAAACCTCACTGTTCAGAAAGCAATGACAAACTACTGAAGGTATAAGTGGGGCATAGCAAAATCAACGACTCGTTTACTGGGGTTGTTGACTACGTCCTGTAAAAAGGATATGCCACACGTTTCATTTTTTTCAATAAGAAGGAAGGTTTAGAACACATTGTAACAACCGGTAAAAACGACGGGAGACGAGACAGAGGAAGGCAGAGAGCGAAAATATTAGACAGTCTGACTTTATGGCACGGAAGTGTGTCAACATCTGAGATGATAGCAAATACCATGAGGACAGCGATTTGTGGAGATCCATGATCGCCTACGTCAGCCGGTACGGCACCTGATGATGATGATATGTCTGCCACGATGTCTGTCTTTTCAATATTCGTGTCGCGCCTATGTCTGATCGATTTTTCAGTTTATTTTAGTTGTCTATCGCACTTGTCTGCCTTGTCTCGTCTATATGTGTTTATATATATATATGAAATGAAATGAAAATCGTGGCATATCCTAAAGGACGTAGCCATCAACCACAGTAAACTAGTCGTTGATTTTTCTAGGCACCACTTATATGTTCGTGGGGTTTGAACCAAGTACGCTTGGGTTCGGGATCGAACTCACTACCGCTTGAGCTACAGACGCATATATATATATATATATTGTTTTATTAATAGCTCTCTCTCTCTCCATCTCACTCTCTCTGTCTCAATCCCTCTCTGTCTCTCTCTGCATCCCTCTCCCCCTCTCTCCAATCAGAGTCAACTATAAACTTATGGGCCTTCGGACTCAGGTAAGAATTATGGGAAATCAGACCACAACTACACCACGTGACCTCGCATTCCAGTATTGGTGTATATAGACGAATTCATTTTAAAATCAACACAAAATGCTAAATCGAAGTTATATTATGCAGTATATATATATGGAACTGCAGTAAAACTATTTGATTGGCAAAACACGTAATTACAAAGTACTGTAGTTTTACAAATTACAAAAACAATGACAAAATACAGCAACGTTTCGACCAACAAGGCCTTTATCAAGCAAACGAACAAACAGGAGTTTTATATTATGCAACAAGTTAAGTTTAACAATAAGGAATATCAATATTATGAATATTTTTCACCAATAAATAATCATAGACTCACAGAATTGAGTAAAATTGCAAAAAGCTTACAGTGTTCTATCAAACATTTGTATTTTCCAGACCCCTTCTCTGATCTAGGTCAGGGATTCCCCGGTCAGTTGTCTGGCCTAGTTACCTAGCGTTGGCTGTGCTCCAACCCTCTCTCCGTCCCTCGCTCCATCTCTCCCCTCTCTACAAAAATTATTAGTGAGATAATTCTATTACAGTCCGTCCTTCAATCATTTCTCACATCCTTCAGTTATGTTTGTACAGCTTCCAATCCATCCAGTCTGGTCGTAGAATCACGTGACCTACACACACAACCAACCAGCTCGCTCGTTCAGTTAGTATTCACTATTGAAACTCCACCAATAATTTCCGTTGGGTTGTGTCCCCATTTCCCATCATGTTTCTTCTTGTGTGTCCAGTCTCACAATAATAATGTTGTATTTGTTCTCAATTTATCTTCTTCTTCTTTTGTCGTCACACTACTACCGGGTTCTTGCCCAGTGTTATGGTTTTCTGTTTTTGTCTTGCACTGTTCTGGTGGCTTGGGTGATTGTTATTTTTGCTCTTTGATAGGAGTCTGCTATGCCATCTAACCATCTTTTTCGTGGTCTTCCTCTTGCCATCTTCTTTCCCGATGTTCTGTTGTAGAAGACTCTATATACTGTGGAGCAGTGGCGGCTCGTCATTAAGGGCCAGTGGGGCCGGGCCCCACCAAAAATAATGTATAACGTGTATTTATTATTTTATAAATTAAAATATAGCAACCATAAACCATGATTTATCCGGAAAAATGTCTGGCCCCACCAACAAAAATGATCACGAGCCGCCACTGCTGTGGAGTACGGATGCATTCTTATTGCGTGGCCAAACCACTTCATTCTTTGTTTCTCAATGTAATTCAAGCAATGTTCTGTGCCAACTTTCTTTCTTATGCTGATGTTGGTGACTCTGTCTTTTCTGATGTTGTTGTTGGTGTTGTTGTCTCAATTTATATTTGCTTTTAAAATATTAATTCGTATATTTAGAGAGTAGATTGTAGTACACGGGTTTTGCTCCAATTAAACTTTCTATTTAACACCATCTTACTTCATCATTATCAAGTAGCTTGTCTCTTCCGGAACTTGTCTCCTATAACAGCAGTCCTGAAAAACTCTGTTCTGTGCAAGTTGACCGGTGTCGGCAGCAGTCATTCTCAGATCGTCAATGACATCCTGCACCTATCATCTTCTAGGTCTTCCTCTCATTCTTCTTCTATGCACCATTCCCTCCAAAATTATCTTCTCTAGGCACTCATGTCGTTTGATGTTTCCGAAATATTTAATTTTTCTTGATTTTATGCTCTTTAATAGCCAAATCTCTTTAATATCAAGCTGTTGCAGAACGGAAACATTTGTTCTTTTATCTGTCCATGATATTCTAAGTACTATTCTGTAGCATTTGCATTCAAAGACATTAATGATCTTCTCTGCCGCTTGTTAATGGTCCATTTCACCCTCTATTTAAGACTTTCTTCTCACTTACCCTTTATTTAAGATCTCCATCTCACTTACCCTTTATTTAATACTTTCTTCTCACTTACCCTCTAGTTAAGACTTTCTTCTCACCTACCCTCTATTTAAGACTTTCTTCTCACCTACCCTCTAGTTAAGACTTTCTTCTCACCTACCCTCTAGTTAAGACTTTCTTCTCACCTACCCTCTATTTAAGACTTTCTTCTCACCTACCCTCTAGTTAAGACTTTCTTCTCACCCTCTAGTTAAGACCTTCTTCTCACCCTCTAGTTAAGACCTTCTTCTCACCCTCTAGTTAAGACTTTCTTCTCACTTACCCTCTATTTAAGACCTTCTTCTCACTTACCCTCTATTTAAGACCTTCTTCTCACTTACCCTCTAGTTAAGACCTTCTTCTCACCCTCTAGTTAAGACTTTCTTCTCACTTACCCTCTATTTAAGACTTTCTTCTCACTTACCCTCTAGTTAAGACTTTCTTCTCACTTACCCTCTAGTTAAGACCTTCTTCTCACTTACCCTCTAGTTAAGACCTTCTTCTCACTTACCCTCTAGTTAAGACCTTCTTCTCACTTACCCTCTAGTTAAGACCTTCTTCTCACCCTCTAGTTAAGACCTTCTTCTCACCCTCTAGTTAAGACTTTCTTCTCACTTACCCTCTATTTAAGACCTTCTTCTCACTTACCCTCTATTTAAGACCTTCTTCTCACTTACCCTCTAGTTAAGACCTTCTTCTCACCCTCTAGTTAAGACTTTCTTCTCACTTACCCTCTATTTAAGACTTTCTTCTCACTTACCCTCTAGTTAAGACTTTCTTCTCACTTACCCTCTAGTTAAGACCTTCTTCTCACTTACCCTCTAGTTAAGACCTTCTTCTCACTTACCCTCTAGTTAAGACCTTCTTCTCACTTACCCTCTAGTTAAGACCTTCTTCTCACTTACCCTCTAGTTAAGACCTTCTTCTCACTTACCCTCTAGTTAAGACTTTCTCTCTCACTTACCCTCTAGTTAAGACTTTCTCTCTCACTTACCCTCTATTTAAGACTTTCTTCTCACCTACCCTCTATTTAAGACTTTCTTCTCCCTTACCCTCTAGTTAAGACTTTCTCTCTCACTCACCCTCTAGTTAAGACCTTCTTCTCACCCTCTAGTTAAGACCTTTACACTTGATGTCAATTGTTCAAACTTCACACAATAAAAAAACTATTCTATAACCAGAGAACTATCTATAGACTTTCATACAGCGCTATTTCTACTTAGTACTCCATTTCTCTCTATCTCGCTTTATCTACCTCTCTCTTTCACACACACACACGCACACACATACAGACATTCTCCTACTCTGTATCTCACATTTTTAATTGACCCCTGACCCACTAACATTAATCCAACATTTGTTTGCTTTCTATTTTTCTGTCCACGTGATATTAAGTCTTCCGGAAGTGAGCGGGTACTAGAGGTTGACCCTAGCCAGGCCAGACGAATACTTGCTTCTAGCTAGCTGACAGTCTCATCAAATGATGGCAACATTTATATATTGATTGATAATAGTGATGATATGTACTGTACTCTTCTTCTTCTTCTTCTTCTTAGAAAGCTCCATATTGACCACTTGTTAAACCAGTCTTTGTGATTTGTATGTGATCTGAGTTTGAGAGCGATAGCGTAGTTGTTAGTGAATTCGCTTCTCAAGGCTGGTGGTCCGGGTTCGACTCCCGCAGTGGGCGTGGAATTTTCCCGACCGCGAAGCTTTCAGATCGACCCAGCCTCAATTGAGTTCCAGACATGCTTTGTGAAAGTAAAGGCGGCCGGCGTGCTGCTGACCACATCACACATCGTGTGCCGACGGTCAATGAACGATACAGGCCTAACACTGTATTGCCCTATATACCTCGAGGTATGAAAGGGTTCCTTTACTTTTACTTAAGAGCAATTGTTCGTTGTGGCACTGTGGCGTTGTGTCACTGTGGCGTTGTGTCACTGTGGCGTTGTGGCAGTGGCGTTTGTCGGTGGGCACTGTGGCGTAGAGGTTAGCTGCTCAACTCTCTTTTCAAAGGTACTCAGTTCACTACCTCGTGGAAAATCGGATATTTTTTCCAGAGATCCCTGATCTCAGTATAGGTTAGATCGAGTTCCTAGTCCAATCGGAGAAGGACGATAAAACGTAGGTCCTGTGTTCAAGTTAAGCACGTAAAAGAACCCTTGGCAGTTCAAAATCGAAAAGAGCAGGCTGGAAAGCCACTGCCTGGGCAAAATCCATTATAAAAAAAGTTGAAAATAAAATTAACATAAAATATCTTTACAATCCTTAAAATTACATTGGGGTTCCTCGCCCTGTTACTGAGTTGTGTACTGCAGCTAAGATCTCCATGTGTAAGAAAGAGAACGGAGCACACATGGTTACTCATCGAAGTGCAATGATGGTGATCCTATTTATCCATCATACAATCAATAAATCTCATCAAATGACCGGGGCATTTAAATATTTATTGATAAAAATTATCACGTGTGCTGTTCTCTTCTTCTTCTTCTTCTTCGAACGCTCCATATCGATCACTTGTTAACCACTCTTTGTTTTTCCTTCTTCTTTGCGTTCGTTCTTTACGACCAATTTTAATCACTCTTTGTGATATGTTTGATCTTTGCCAAGAACGTGTATACATTGCACATTGATTTGGTAGGCCCCTAAACGCATAGACTTCTACACGTTTAGGCACATGCATCCGATTTCAGCCAAACCTCCTAGTCGTCTCTTACGACATGCATGGCAGGTAACAGTGGTTTATTTTTACACTTCAAATTTGGGCCCCGGTAACCATTGTTTGTGATCTGTATGTGATCTGAGCCTAAGAGTGATTGTACATTGTGCCAATTATGCGCTTACAAGTAGGCCAGCACATCCGATTTCTGCGACGTTGTTTTATTTACTAGGGTAGCATCTCTAGGTCCCTACCTCAGTCGTCTATTACGACATGCCTTGTAGGTCCAGTGTTGCTATTCTCTGCTCCCTTGCGAGTCCGGCAACACACGGTCGGTCTATACTCCATTTATGTTATCCTAAGCTGTGTTGGTTGATTTAAAACACGGCTGCACAGCTGTAATGAACGCTCAGAATTAAAAAAATCTAGACATCAAACACAACTGTACAGCTTTTAGAATAGAAATCTAGACATCAAACACGACTGTACAGCTGTAGAATAGAAATCTAGACATCAAACACGACTGTACAGCTTTAGAATAGAAATCTAGACATCAAACACGACTGTACAGCTGTAGAATAGAAATCTAGACATCAAACACGACTGTACAGCTTTAGAATAGAAATCTAGACATCAAACACTACTGCACAGCTGTATAATAGAAATCTAAACATCAAACACGGCTGCACAGCTGTAGAATAGAAATGTAGACATCAAACACGGCTGTACAGCTGTAGAATCGAAATCTAAACATACAATGGCTAGGCTATGACGTTGTAGATTAGATGTGCTCCATGCAAATCGTTATCGATGTATGCGAGTTTAATCTGATTTCTCTGAATTTCTCCTCGTTTATTCCAAGTTTTATTTGCATGTTCAGTTTGTTCAAGATTTTATTGATAAATTATTTGCCCTTCTGTCATCAACATAAGATAGCATCTGTTTATCACCTTATCTTTATATCTGTCTATCTTCTTCTTCTTCTTCTAACGCTCCATATCGACCACTTGTTTAACAACTCTTTGTGATTTGTATGTGATCCGAGCCTAAGAGCGATTGTACGTTCTGTGTGTCCGTTATGCGCCTACAAGTAGGCCAGCACATCCGATTTCTGCGACGCTTTTATTTACTAGGGTCCCTCCATATTAGTCTACCTTATCGTGGTTGGAGGGTTTGTGTGCCTTTAGGATCCTTCAGGCTATGTCGGCGGGAGTCTAACTCCTGGCAGGTCTAACCAAGCCGAACAGACTGAAGGTGAAAGGCCAGACCAAAAGGCGGGGAGCAGGAGGGGGCCTCATAAGGTGACAGTGCAGAACCCACCGGCAAGTGGTAAATGCTCTGGTTGCAACCAACCCATCCCCAGCTATGGGACAAATAGCACTTGTCCTCTCTCTCTTGAGGAGGACATCCTTTTTCTTGTCTTGTCTTCTACTTCTATGACACTTTCCCTTAAGCATAAGGGATTAAACTACAGTGTCCAGGAAGCACACCCTGCATAAAAGCCTGGGTTGGTGAGCCCGGCAACAGAAGGCTGAAGTCATCTAGAGTAGGACGACTCCAGACAAACCCGGGAAGACAGATCTCGTTAGCAGGGGACTGCAACTGTCTAGAGAACAACCTCAAAAAAAAATGTCCTCAGAAACGGAATGTGTCAGCCATTATTGGCGGGAGGAATCGACACATACGAACAACTCAAATTTACTAGGTAGCTTCCTAGCCCCTACCTCAATCGTCTCTTACGACATGCTTTGTAGGTCGCAGTTACTATTCTTTGCTCCCCTTGCGAGCCCTGGCAACGCACAGATCTATCTATATATCTATCTATCTATCTATCTATTTATCTATCTATCTATCTACCTATCTATCTATCTATCTATCTATCTATATATCTACCTATCTATCTACCTGTCTATCTATCTGTCTGTCTGTCTAACTATCTACCTATCTATCTACCTGTCTATCTATCTGTCCTTCTGTCTGTCTGTCTAACTATCTATCTGTCTATCTATCTATTTATCTATCTATCTCTCTGTCTGTCTGTCCGTCCGCCCGCCCGCCTGTCTGTCTACTCTATCCGACTGCCCGACCGTCCGCCTGTCCGTCTGTCTGTTTAATCTATCTTCCTGCATCTGTCTATCTGTATCTGTCTCTCCTTCTTTCTCTGTCTGTCGTTCTATCAATCTATCCATCCACTTATCCACCCGTCCGTCTATCCATGAATTGTATCCTTCCATACGTCCATCCATCTATTCATCATTCATCTAGCCATCCATCTATATATCATATCTGCCTGTCAGTCTCTGTCTAACTCTCATATATAAATATATGATGTACATTGCTGGCTGGCGTAGGTGACCATGGATCTTCACAAACGTGTCTATCCTGTGTACTAATTAATGTTGACATTTTTACCGTACCAATAAATTATCCGGTTCAGAAGCGTATCTCTCTGTCTGATCTAAAGTTAAATCTTCACGCAGTCTTTTACATGTTGTAGTAAAATCGGGTTTTACTTCCCAAGTTTTTTTTTAACTGTTCGAACCACGTCGTAACCATCGACAATTTTAGCGTCAGATTTCCGTAGTCATTTGTTCATGTTTGTGTGTGTCCTAATGTATCCCACAGTCTGCGCCATAGCATACGAAGTCTCTCGCTAAGTCAGACATCCTCTCACAGTTTTATACCTGGCCTCATTGTTTCATACATTCTCTTACTGTTTCATACCTTCTCTTACTGTTTCATATCTTCTCTTACTGTTTCATATCTTCTCTTACTGTTTCATACCTTCTCTTACTGTTTCATATCTTCTCTTACTGTTTCATACCTTCTCTTACTGTTTCATACCTTCTCTTACAGTTTCATACCTTCTCTTACTGTTTCATACCTTCTCTTACTGTTTCATACCTTCTCTTACTGTTTCATACATTCTCTTACTGTTTCATACCTTCTCTCACTGTTTCATACATTCTCTTACTGTTTCATACCTTCTCTTACTGTTTCATACCTTCTCTTACTGTTTCATACATTCTCTTACTGTTTCATACCTTCTCTTACTGTTTCATACCTTCTCTTACAGTTTCATACCTTCTCTTACTGTTTCATACCTTCTCTTACTGTTTCATACATTCTCTTACTGTTTCATACCTTCTCTTACTGTTTCATACCTTCTCTTACCGTTTCATACATTCTCTTACCGTTTCATACCTTCTCTTACTGTTTCATACCTTCTCTTACCGTTTCATACCTTCTCTTACTGTTTCATACATTCTTTTACTGTTTCATACCTTCTCTTACTGTTTCATACATTCTTTTACTGTTTCATACCTTCTCTTACTGTTTCATACCTTCTCTTACTGTTTCATACATTCTTTTACTGTTTCATACCTTCTCTTACTGTTTCATACCTTCTCTCACTGTTTCATACATTCTCTTACTGTTTCATACATTCTTTTACTGTTTCATACCTTCTCTTACTGTTTCATACCTTCTCTCACTGTTTCATACATTCTCTTACTGTTTCATACATTCTTTTACTGTTTCATACCTTCTCTTACTGTTTCATACCTTCTCTCACTGTTTCATACCTTCTCTTACTGTTTCATACATTCTCTCACTGTTTCATACATTCTCTTACTGTTTCATACATTCTCTTACTGTTTCATACATTCTCTTACTGTTTCATACCTTCTCTTACTGTTTCATACCTTCACTTACTGTTTCATACCTTCTCTTACTGTTTCATACATTCTCTTACTGTTTCATACATTCTCTTACTGTTTCATACATTCTCTTACTGTTTCATACATTCTCTTACTGTTTCATACATTCTCTTACTGTTTCATACATTCTCTTACTGTTTCATACATTCTCTTACTGTTTCATACATTCTCTTACTGTTTCATACCTTCTCTTACTGTTTCATACCTTCACTTACTGTTTCATACCTTCTCTTACTGTTTCATACATTCTCTTACTGTTTCATACATTCTCTTACTGTTTCATACATTCTCTTACTGTTTCATACATTCTCTTACTGTTTCATACATTCTCTTACCGTTTCATACATTCTCTTACCGTTTCATACCTTCTCTTACTGTTTCATACCTTCTCTTACCGTTTCATACCTTCTCTTACTGTTTCATACATTCTTTTACTGTTTCATACCTTCTCTTACTGTTTCATACATTCTCTTACTGTTTCATACATTCTCTTACTGTTTCATACATTCTCTTACTGTTTCATACCTTCTCTTACTGTTTCATACCTTCACTTACTGTTTCATACCTTCTCTTACTGTTTCATACATTCTCTTACTGTTTCATACATTCTCTTACTGTTTCATACATTCTCTTACTGTTTCATACATTCTCTTACTGTTTCATACATTCTCTTACTGTTTCATACATTCTCTTACTGTTTCATACATTCTCTTACTGTTTCATACATTCTCTTACTGTTTCATACCTTCTCTTACTGTTTCATACCTTCACTTACTGTTTCATACCTTCTCTTACTGTTTCATACATTCTCTTACTGTTTCATACATTCTCTTACTGTTTCATACATTCTCTTACTGTTTCATACATTCTCTTACTGTTTCATACATTCTCTTACTGTTTCATACATTCTCTTACTGTTTCATACATTCTCTTACTGTTTCATACCTTCTCTTACTGTTTCATACCTTCTCTTACTGTTTCATACCTTCTCTCACTGTTTCATACCTTCTCTTACTGTTTCATACCTTCTCTCACTGTTTCATACATTCTCTTACTGTTTCATACATTCTCTTACTGTTTCATACCTTCTCTTACTGTTTCATACCTTCTCTCACTGTTTCATATCTTCTCTTACTGTTTCATACATTCTCTTACTGTTTCATACATTCTCTTACTGTTTCATACCTTCTCTTACTGTTTCATACCTTCTCTTACTGTTTCATACCTTCTCTAACTGTTTCATACCTTCTCTTACTGTTTCATACCTTCTCTCACTGTTTCATACATTCTCTTACCGTTTCATACCTTCTCTTGCAACTGTATTTCGTACCTTCTGTCACTATTCCATAATTTCTCTCACTATTTCATAACTTCTCTCAGTATTTCACGCACTCTCTCTCTATTTCCAATCTCACCCTTTCACTATTGAAAATATTCTCACACATTTGTCTACTATTTCCATTTTACTCCTTCACTCTTTCACAGTTTCAAACGTCGTCCCTCTCTGGTTCACTGTTTGCCTTTCACTCACCTCTTCACATTTTCGCTCTACCACTTTTTAGAAATCTTATCGGCTTTCCTGTTGATTACCCTCAGATCACTTCAAATCAGCTCTCGTCTCTGCCTCGATAGTTAGCTTTATTGGTTCACTAACATTTTCTGCCCCTCCTCGTGGTGTCACCCTCGGACAGACTTTGACCACAACCCCCACCCCTCCCCCTCTTCTTCTTATCTCTTCCTCTTTATATATGTCCTTATCAGTTACATCTATCTTTCTCTTTCCCGTTTTGCTATCAACTTCATCGTCGTATTTCCAATATAGTTATATCTATGAGCATGTTCAGAATAAGTTAACTCTTTCGCTCTCCTGAACCGCTCTACTGGCTCGCAGTAAATTTAAAGAGAACGTAAGGCCGGTATACTGTCTAATTTAGTATAAAGGCGTTCAGAAGTAAAAGAAGTTACAAAGTGAAAGGCTTGCATTGTATGTTCTATACGCATGTGTCAATATCTATCAATCAATCAGATAATAAATCGAAATCAATCAATCAATATTGATCAGTAAGTCATAGAAGATGTCAAAATCGATCAGTCAATAAATATCGATAAGTTAATCAGACACGGTACCAATATAGATCAGTCGACTAATATTGATCACTCAATCAGACAGTATACCAATATCGATCACTCAATCAGACAGTGTATCAATATCGATCCCTCAATCAAATAGTGTGTCAATATCGATCACTCAATAAAACATTTTATGAATATCGATCACTCAATCAGACATTGTATGAATATCGATCACTCAATCAAACATTGTATGAATATCGATCACTCAATCAAACATTGTATGAATATCGATCACTCAATCAAACATTGTATGAATATCGATCACTCAATCAGACGTTGTAGGAATATCGATCACTCAATCAAACAGTGTATCAATATCGATCACTCAATCAAACAGTGTATCAATATCGATCGCTCATTCAGACATTGTATGAATATCGATCACTTAATCAGACGTTGTAGAAATATCGATCACTCAATCAAACTGTGTATCAATATCGATCACTCAATCAAACAGTGTATCAATATCTATCGGTCATTCAGACATTGTATGAATATATATCACTCAATCAAACACAAAACAGATTCAAGAATCGTGCCAAAATTTAAGCGTTGAAAATTGCATTTTTGTCCATTCCACCCCCAATCTTCCTCGTGGTTGAGTTTTTGTTTAGCGGTAAGTAAATTTGATAGCAGTTAAATTAGTCTATGCGTGACTACGTGTGTGAGAGTTGAGAGGGGGGGAGAACGAAGTGAAGAATGGGGAGGCAGCAAGAGAGAGGTTATGAATTTTGAGCATGCGGCGGTAGCGGTGAGCAGGCGACTATCATTTTATTGAAACGCGTGCTGCTCCTTGCTGTGAAGTCTAAGAACAGCAGACGCAGAATGTTGGGGGGTGGAGGTGAATGAACACATCGCGTGTATGACATACTTCAAATACGTATACCCCAAAAATGGTGGAAATATAATATCGGACTTATGTGTGATATATTAGACATGTGGTAGTTTAGAAGTTAACACCCAGACACAGGTTCCGTTTATTTTTCTAGTACTTAAGTTGAATTTTACAAAGCAGATATCTGTTGTATTAAGATGGAGATGTATTCATAAATTAATGTGTTTTAACGTGGGTATGTTTTATAATAAAATGAGATGGTAGTTATTGGTCAAGTAGTGGACCGAAGTTGTAATGTGACTGACAAGAATTAGATTGTGATTTCTTGGGGATATTTTCTCATTGTTAACGGTTTTGTGGATGAAGTAAGTTGGGTATGTATGTGTGTGTTACTAGTTTCTATGGTATGTACATTGATGCTGATTGACAACCTGTGTGTGTGTGTTACTCGTTTCTATGTTGTGTACATTGATGCTGATGGACAACCTATATGTGTGTTACTAGTTTCTATGTTATGTACATTGATGCTGATTGACAACCTATATGTGTGTTACTAGTTTCTATGTTATGTACATTGATGCTGATTGACAACCTGTATATGTGTGTTACTAGTTTCTATGTTATGTACATTGATGCTGATTGACAACCTGTATGTGTGTGTTACTAGTTTCTATGTTATGTAAATTGATGCTGATGGACAACCTATATGTGTGTTACTAGTTTTTATGTTATGTACATTGATGCTGATGGACAACCTGTGTGTGTGTGTTACTAGTTTCTATGTTATGTACATTGATGCTGATGGACAACCTATATGTGTGTTACTAGTTTTTATGTTATGTACATTGATGCTGATGGACAACCTGTGTGTGTGTTACTAGTTTCTATGTTATGTACATTCATGCTGATGGACAACCTGTGTGTGTGTTACTAGTTTCTATGTTATGTACATTCATGCTGATGGACAACCTGTGTGTGTGTGTTACTAGTTTCTATGTTATGTACATTGATACTGATGGACAACCTGTGTGTGTGTGTTACTAGTTTCTATGTTATGTACATTGATGCTGATGGACAACCTATATGTGTGTTACTAGTTTCTATGTTGTGTACATTGATGCTGATGGACAACCTGTATGTGTGTGTTACTAGTTTCTATGTTATGTACATTCATGCTGATGCCATCAGTGATGGACAACCTGTGTGGTGTTGATGTGACCCACAAGGGAAGGAAAGAATAGTACCACCGTGACCTACAGGGCGATTGAGGTAGCACCTAGGAAACCTATCCTAGTAAATAAAAAGTGTAACAGAAATCTGATGTGCTGTCGATCCTACTTGTAGACGCATACCTGGCACAACATACAATCGCTCTTAGGATCAGATCACATACAAATCACACAGAGTGGTTAACAAGTGGTCGATATGGAGTGTTTGAAGAAGAAGACTGATGTAGGACCTAGGGAAACTACCTAGTAAATAAAAAGCATCGCAGAAATCGGATGTGCTGGGCAACTTGTAGGCGCATAACTGGCACAGTGTACAATCGCTGTTAGGCTCAAATCGCATACAAATCATACATAGTGGCTAACAAGTGGTCGATATGGTGCTTTCGGAGAAGACGAAGAAGACTGATGTACTTCTTGAAAGTTTGTATGTTTCTAAGTTTGTTTGTTTGTAAGTTTGTATGTTTGTATGTTTGGAAAGTGTAATTGACAGGGACATCTTCTCGCTGACGAAGTAATTACTAGTTTATCCTGGAATGCAGACATTGATATGTTTACCCTGGTGTATAGACTGGGATATATATGCCCAGATATGTGTGCCCAGACATGTATGCACTGGTGTGTATGTCATGGCATGTGTGTCCAGACATGTAGGCCCTGGTATGTATGTCCTGATATGTGTATCCAGGTATGTAGGTATTGGCATGTTGGTCCTGGTATGTATGTCCTGGTATGTATGGCCTGATATATTTGTCCTGGTTTTTATAGCCTGGTATGTAGGTCCTGGTATGTAGGTCCTGGTATGTAGGTGCTGGTATGTGTGTCCTGGTATGTATGTCCTGGTATGTATGTCCTGGTATGTATGTCCTGGTATGTATGTCCTGGTATGTGTGTCCTGGTATGTATGTTCTGGTATGTATGTCCTGGTATGTATGTTCTGGTATGTGTGTTTTGGTATGTAGGTCCTGGTATGTCCTGGTATGTATGTCCTGGTATGTATGTCCTGGTATGTATGTTCTGGTATGTGTGTTTTGGTATGTAGGTCCTGGTATGTCCTGGTATGTATGTTCTGGTATGTAAGTCCTGGTATGTCCTGGTATACAGATCATGGTATGCAGGTCCTGGTATGTAGGTCCTGGTATGTAGGTCCTGGTATGCAGGTCCTGGTATGTATGTCCTGGTATGTAGTTCCTGGTATGAAAACAATCATATGAAGTTCCTAGTATGTAGGTCTTGGTATGTATGTCCTGGTATGAAGACAATGGTATGTAGGTCCTGGTATGTAAGTCCTAGTATGTAGGTCCTGGTATGTAGGTCTGGTACGAAGACAATGGTATGTAGATCCTAGGATGTAGGTTCTGGTATGAAGACAATGGTATGTAGATCCTAGTATGTAGGTCTGGTATGAAGAAAAGGGTATGTAGGTCTTGGTATGAAGTTAATGGTATGTAGGTCCTGGTATAAAGACAATGGTATGTAGGTCCTGGTATGAAGACAATGGTATGTAGGTCCTGGTATGAAGACAATGGTATGTAGGTCCTGGTATGAAGACAAGGGTATGTAGGTCCTGGTATGAAAATGGTATGTAGGTCCTGGTATGAAGACAAGGGTATGTAGCTCCTGGTATGAAAATGGTATGTAGGTCCTGGTATGAAGACAATGGTATGTAGGTCTTGGTATAAAAACAATGTTATGTAGGTCTTTGTATGAAGACAATGGTATGTAGGTCCTGGTATTTATGTCCTGGTATGTAGGCACTGGTATGTATGTCCTGGTATGTAGGTCTTGGTATGTAGATCCTGGTATGAAGACAATGGTATGTAGGTCCTAGTATGTAGGTCCTGGTATGTAGGTCCTGGTATGTAGGTCCTGGTATAAAAACAATGGTATGTAGGTCCTAGTATGTAGGTCCTGGTATGTAGGTCCTGGTATGTAGGTCCTGGTATAAAAACAATGGTGTGTAGGTCCTGGTATGTGGGTCTTGGTATGTAGGTCCTGGTATGTAGGTCTGGTACGAAGACAATGGTATGTAGATCCTAGGATGTAGGTTCTGGTATGAAGACAATGGTATGTAGATCCTAGTATGTAGGTCTGGTATGAAGACAAGGGTATGTAGGTCTTGGTATGAAGTTAATGGTATGTAGGTCCTGGTATAAAGACAATGGTATGTAGGTCCTGGTATGAAGACAATGGTATGTAGGTCCTGGTATGAAGACAATGGTATGTAGGTCCTGGTATGAAGACAATGGTATGTAGGTCCTGGTATGAAGACAAGGGTATGTAGCTCCTGGTATGAAAAGGGTATGTAGGTCCTGGTATGAAGACAATGGTATGTAGGTCTTGGTATAAAAACAATGTTATGTAGGTCTTTGTATGAAGACAATGGTATGTAGGTCCTGGTATTTATGTCCTGGTATGTAGGCACTGGTATGTAGGTCTTGGTATGTAGGTCCTGGTATGAAGACAATGGTATGTAGGTCCTGGTATAAAAACAATGGTATGTAGGTCCTAGTATGTAGGTCCTGGTATGTAGGTCCTGGTATGTAGGTCCTGGTATAAAAACAATGGTATGTAGGTCCTGGTATAAAAACAATGGTGTGTAGGTCCTGGTATGTGGGTCTTGGTATGTAAGTCCTGGTATGTAGGTCTGGTACGAAGACAATGGTATGTAGATCCTAGGATGTAGGTTCTGGTATGAAGACAATGGTATGTAGATCCTAGTATGTAGGTCTGGTATGAAGACAAGGGTATGTAGGTCTTGGTATGAAGTTAATGGTATGTAGGTCCTGGTATAAAGACAATGGTATGTAGGTCCTGGTATGAAGACAAGGGTATGTAGGTCCTGGTATGAAAATGGTATGTAGGTCCTGGTATGAAGACAATGGTATGTAGGTCTTGGTATAAAAACAATGTTATGTAGGTCTTTGTATGAAGACAATGGTATGTAGGTCCTGGTATTTATGTCCTGGTATGTAGGCACTGGTATGTATGTCCTGGTATGTAGGTCTTGGTATGTAGGTCCTGGTATGAAGACAATGGTATGTAGGTCCTAGTATGTAGGTCCTGGTATGTAGGTCCTGGTATGTAGGTCCTGGTATGTAGGTCCTGGTATAAAAACAATGGTATGTAGGTCCTGGTATAAAAACAATGGTGTGTAGGTCCTGGTATGTGGGTCTTGGTATGTAGGTCCTGGTATGTAGGTCCTGGTATAAAAACAATGGTATGTAGGTCCTGGTATGTGGGTCTTGGTATGTAGGTCCTGGTATGTAGGTCCTGGTATGTAGGTCCTGGTATAAAAACAATGGTATGTAGGTCCTGGTATAAAAACAATGGTGTGTAGGTCCTGGTATGTGAGTCTTGGTATGTAGGTCCTGGTATTTGTTTTTTCATCTAGAAGCACTTGAGCTGAAAGCTCTTCGGCTCGTGTCATGGACATCGTAACCCTTCGGTTCGGTGCCACGAACACCGAAAATCTGGGGAACCTGTGGCTTTTCTGCCAGTCCACGGAGTTGAACCCGCACTCACAGAGGACTTGTCACCCGTAGTCCAACGCGCTACGAACACACTGGGCAGACGGGCAAGGTCCTGGTATGAAGACCCGTGTACCGACATTTTTGTTCTCCTTTCAATCTGTTTTTTTTAATTATCCATTCTCACTTTATCACATGGGTTCTTGGTCCTTAACTTCAACGTCGTCCCGCCCCCAATAATGTTATGTTCTTGAACGTCCGTCTTGCTAATGTTTTGTTTCCACCATTGTCTTGGTCGTCCGCTGTCTCGTACGTCTTTCAAGAGCCATGCATTTTCTTTGTTAAATATTATATTAAAACTTGAATTCTCCGCAAATATTATTTTTCTTGTTTGTTGGCTCTCATTTATATCTTTTGCTGTTTTCCTTATAGCTTCCCAGAATAGTCCAGCATCCTTAAGTTCATGAAGAGCACTCATTTTCCAGATCATTTAGGACGTACACTTTTTGGTTGTTCTTGCGCGTTCCACTCAAGTTCTTATTTAGGGACGCTCGACTGTGTCTTCCGCAATGTATGCTCGACCCTTGTAGATGCTTTGATGTAATCAAAATAAGACCCGATCTTAGACTTGAAAGGACGTGCCTCGCTTTAAAGACGTTAATTCCCCCAAATAAAAATATTTTAAAATGTTTGTTTGTCTACACGATTTGATATAACCTAAAAGGCCCTTATATAGGTTGAGAGGAGCGTGTCTGGCTTGAATCCCTACATGACAAACAAATAGAACATTTCAGTTTTTGTATTCAAATATATTATCAAATAAATGTATAAGTGCTTTTAAATATAAGTGTTACAGAAGAGTCATCCTTATATCATGGACAGAGAAGAGAACAAATAGATTTATCCAGAAAGAACTCAAAATTAAAGAAAAATTGGCTGTTGCTACAAATCATCATCAGTTGCCGTCTCGCCCGAGTGGTTACCGGGGCCCAAATTCTGGGATGCAAAGAATAGAACCACTGTTACCTGCCACGCATGTCGTAAGAGGCGACTAAGGAGATTTGGTTGAAATCGGATGCACGTGTACTAAACGTGTAGAAGTTTATGCGTTTAGAGGCCTACCAAACCAATGTGCAACGTATACACATTCTTGGCAAAGATCAAACATATCACAAAGAGTGATTAAAATTGGTCGCAAAGAACGAATGCAAAGAAGAGAAGAGCTTGCCGTCTCCGCATTTAAGGTTGGCTGTAAGGAATCTCCAGCATCCTCTGTCTTTCGCCTTGTGTTGCACTCTGCCAGACTGTATCCTGTCCATTTCTTTAAATTTCCCTCCCACGTTGCTACAAATAAGAAGGAGAAAATGGAAATTATTTTGGACATATAAAAGAGACACGAAGAGTTGAAGAATACCATAATAGAAGGATGCATCCCGGCAAAGAGGAGAAGAGGAAGACAACGAAGAAGATGGTTTCAGAATGACGATTTGAGCACGACAGCAGCAGAAATGGAACATTTTGTTTATGATAGAGAGAAGTTCCGAAGAACTGTTAGGGTGGTTAAGTTCTGTCCAGGTCAAGCTAGTTGAAGCTGATGAAATAAATATATACCTATTTTCACCTGTAACTGGACCAGATCAATAACCGATATTCCTAATTTATTTAATGATAAGAAAAATGTAGTTGGCTATTTCTAAAGAGATTCATTAGCTTAAAACTTTTATCGCGGTGTGAGAGTTGCCTCTTAACTTGTGGTCATTAAGAAAACTGGTAATTTGAGCATTGAAAAAATGGGGTTGTTGGGTGCTATTGACCTATTTCTCTCCGTTCCTCGTGGAGAAGAGGGTCTCAACAGTTGTTCACCACTTTTCTTGGTCTCGTCTGTTTTTCTTATGGTTTCCCAGGATAGTCTAGCATCCTTAAGTTTGTCGAAGACTCCTTCTCGAGGTCTGTTTATTACATCTCTTTTCCGTTTTCCTTGCGAGTTCCACTCAAGTACTTGTTTAAGAATACTCGACTATGTCTAGGATATGCCCGACCCATCGCCATTTTCTTCTCATAACCTGGGTACTCATGCTTCATGCCCTGTTCTTATCTACATGTCTGTGTTTGCAATTCCATCGTAGCATCTCAGTCTGAGAATCCGCCGAAGACATCTGTTGACAAAGGTTTTAATCTTATTTGTATTTAACCTAGTGACTCGTCATGTTTCCGAGCCATACAGCAACACAGATTTCACATTTGAGCTGAATATCCTGAGCTTTGTTTTAGTGGAGATAGCAGTAGATTTCTGAAAACTGACTCATGCTACAAATAAGAAAGAGAAAATTGAGATATTTTGGACATATAAAAAGACATGAAGGGCTGGAGAAGACCATCATGGAAGGAGTACACGGCAAAGAGAAGAAAACGAAGACCACGGAAAGATGGATTAAGGATGTAACTGATGGTTTGAACATGACGGCTTCAGAGGCAGGACATCTGGACTATGAGAGAGAAATCCGGAGGACTGTTGGAGTGGCAAGTTGTACTCAGGACACGCTATTTGATGATGATGATGATGATGATGACAGAAGAGCAAGGTCTTGTGCTATTACTTATCGAAACGTATGTTTTTATGAAAATGTGTTTGCTCGCTATTATTCTTCACTATCATGTGCCATATCGACCCCAGTAGACGATCATAGATCTCCGCAATTATCGGTACTCACTATACTGACTAAACAGTGGGGATGTTGACTATGTTTCGTGCCATGAAGTTTGGCTCGCTCTCTCTCTCTCTCTCTCTCTCTGTCGTCCTCCGTCTCTTGGAATATATAATGTTTAACAGTTAGCGTATGTAGTTTGTTTTATAGTTACCATTTATGTTTTTGGACCAGTTAGCACTTTGTTCGTTTGAAACTGTAAGGTTTGTTGTCACCAGACAGTGTGGTGTTGTAGATAGTGAAGTTGGTAACAGACTGCACCAGTGACCACTTGCCGTGAAAATTTCGGAGATCGAGGCCAGCTAGGGACAAAAGTGATCGGTGTGTACACGGTACGCTGTTGGACAACAAGAAACCCTGATCCTTTACTTGGAGATCCAAAGTACCGCTGGAGTCACAGTAACACTTGTCAGAATGGCGAGGGACGCTGGTGATACGGAAACAAGCCTACCGCTGGAGTCAAAGTTAGGCTTCCGAACAGAGAAGTTTCAGGGCTGTGAATCTCACTCGCTGACCAAATTGAGAGATGGGTGTCAATATTGGTGCAGCCCGAAAAGAACGACATACCAAATATGCAAAGTGATTGATTAATCAACATCGAACTGGCGAGTTGGGTCGCTGGACGTTGCTGGATTTGTTGAGGCGGAGATCGGAGCACCTATGGACTTGACCGGATTGCTATGATGATATTCCTCATATAACTGATAACTGAGTAAGACTCGCCTGAATAGTGAGGGACGCTGGTGATAGAGAAAGCAAGCCTATCGCTGTAGTCAGAGTAAGACTCGCCTGAATAGTGAGGGACGCTGGTGATAGAGAAAGCAAGCCTATCGCTGTAGTCAGAGTAAGGCTAGTCTGAATAGTGAGGGACGCTGGTGATAGAGAAAGCAAGCCTATCGCTGTAGTCAGAGTAAGGCTAGTCTGAATGGCGAGGGCCGCTGGTGATATAGAAAGCAAGCCGTCACACAAAACGAAATCTTAATAAGCACCATGACTGCGCCTAAATTCAAAGCAGGCGAACGTAAAAAACAAGTAGTCAGACAGCAATAGGGGATGTGAGACAGCCAACCATCTATAAAATGCAGGATAACAGTCGGTCGTTCAATTTGTAGATCAGCCACGTCTTGCTCTGCTAAGAGACAAATATCTTAGTTTTTTTTTTAGTTCCAAACATCAATCGATCCAGGAAGGAGTAGTTTTTGACTCGATATATTAGTCGATGAGATTCAGATTCACGTTTCAAGTTGTCCCCAGAGAGCGTAGATAATATGCTTTGCCGTACACTGTCTTGGGGAACTTCCTCTTCTCTCGATCTACATTCTACATCAGCCACTTGTTAACCCACTCGGGAATCGGGACATTTGAACAGCCTTTTCCTGCAGAAATGTCTAGGTCAACGAGAACAGTTTAACCTCTTTTCGTGTTTGCTATGTGGTGTAGGGGTAAAGCGCTTGTCTCTAGCTTCAAATGTACTGCGTTCGTTTCCTCATCTGGAAATTTTTCCAGAGATCCCTGATCTGAATATAGGTAAGATCGAGTTTCTAGTTATATCGGAGATGGACGATAAAACGGAAGTCATGTGTTCAAGATATGCAGGTAAAAGAACTATTGGAGGTTGACATTTTATAAGAGTATGCTGAAAGTCGCTGCCAGGGCAAAGTTCATTAAGATAAGATTAAAAATAACATTCATGTACATAAGGGTCCCTCATCGGTGTTACGGAGCTCGTGCACTGCCGCTGAGATTTTCTTGTAAGATAAGAGATCGAAACAAACATGGTTATTCAAAGAAGTGCAATGATGATGTTCCTATCAATTAATCAATCTTTACCGAGTTATGAGTTAAGTTAGTTGATTTTGAAATGTATATACTTCATATCGCGTTCAATAGGCCAGTATACTAGGTCATTGAACATGCTAAGTGGTGAACGAAAAAAAAACGTAGTTGCACTATTTCTGAGCGGGGAAAGAATGAAAATTTTTGGCACATCCGTTACAGGACGTCGCTATCAAACAGTCTTCTTCTTCTTCTTCTTTGCGTTCGTTCTTTACGACCAATTTTAATCACTTTTGTGATATGTTTGATCTTTGTCAAGAACGTGTATACGTTGCACATTGGTTTGGTAGGCCCCTAAACACATAGACTTCTACACGTTTAGGACACATGCATCCGATTTCAGCCAAACCTCCTTAGTCGCCTCTTACGACATGCGTGGCAGGTAACAGTGATTCTATTCTTTACACTCCAAATTTGGGCCCGGTAACCACTCGGGCGATCAATCACAGTAAATTAGTGGTCGATTTTATAGGCACCACGTATACGTTCAGTAGTGTGCCGTTGCTTTCTGAACGGTGAGGTCTATTTTACCGTTCATAAAAATCCAAGGGAACTAATTTGCTTCCAAACTAGTCCACCGCGGAGTTTGAGCCAGGTACGCTTGGGTTGTGATCGAGCTCACAACCGCTTAAGAAGCGGGGAATATTATTTTAAAAATCGGATCAAAATTTCGTTGCTTATGAAGACACATGAAACAAATTTAGTTTTCCTCCATATTCAATCAGGAAAACATGAATTACTTTTCTTATAAAATATAATGTAATATACAATTTAAATAAAACAATAAAACAGGGAACTCAATTTCATACCATGGGGTTTATTGGTGAGTACGGTGCTCGGGCCGTATTTTTCTTTGATTGATTGATTGATAGGACCATCCTCATTGCACTTTGGTGAGTAACTATGTGTGCTCTGATATCTTCTTACAAGGAAGATCTCAGCTGCAGTGCCTGAACTCCGTAGCACGTGCGAAGGTCCTAATGTAATTTTGAAGACGGTGAAATATTTTTGTAGGAATTTTATTTTTAATCTGTTCTAATGAATTTTGCTCGGACAGCTACTTTCCAGCCTGCTCTTCTCGGTTTTGAACTGCTAAGGGTTCTTTTACGTACTCAAATTGAACACGGGACCTTTGTTTTATCGTTCGTTTCTAATAGGACTAGGGACTCGATCTCACCTACACTGAGATCAGGGATGTCTGGAAAAATATCCAGATGGCTCTACAAGGGAGCGAACCTGGTACCTTTAGCACGAGAGACGAGCATATAATCTCTACTCCACAGAGACTTCATTTTCTTTGATCTATGTCACATGATGGATGACGTGGTCAATATCACGCCGACCTGCTCGAGTGGTTACCAGGGGCCTGAGTGGTTACGAGGCCCGAGTGGTTACCGGGGCCGAGTGGTTACGAGGCCGAGTGGTTACCAGGGCCGAGTGGTTACGGGTCCAAATTTGGGGTGTAAAGAATAGAACCACTGTTACCTGCCACGCATATCGTAAGAGGCGAGTAAGGAGGTTTGGTTGAAATCGGATGCATGTGTCCGCTTGGGAATGCTAACCTGAAACAAATGCTTGCAGAAAACGGATGCACTAGGCCGTAAGGCGCATAACATGGTGCAACAACCCCTCACAATGAGGAATGGGATAACGGATTCTACGGTCGCCAATGTGCCTCGGTGATTTAGCCACGAAGTAAGAATGTCAGACCTACCATCACGAGGGTGGCAAAACTTACTGCGGGAGGAGGTCGCTAAACAGGGAAGCAGAACTAATAGAAATTATATTCTAGAGAACTGCCCCCAGTATGCAGACTTGAGAAGAAAGAGGTGGCCCACTTACACCAGCGTCCAAGACAAACTGTATGGCGTGGCTGATAATCCGAGGCAGACGGCTGTCTTTATTAGAGAATCCGAAATCCCAATCTAGTGAGAACGCAGAAGAAGAAGACTATCACGCCGACCACCTTTGCTTCCCAGTGTTTCTTTGGTATGAGATTGAAGATGAATCGACATGAGAACAGTTAGAGAGAACACAACAACAACTATTGCCGTAGCTTTTTCAGACCTTCAGGTGTGAAGTGCCTGTCACCTCACATTTCTAGACCCTAGTATGCAGGTACAACTCAATCGCACCTGGTTCAAACTCCACGGCGGGCAAGTTTGGAAGTAAATTATTTCCCTTGGATTTTTAGGAACGATAAAAATAGATCTAACCGTTCAGAAAGCAATGACAAACTATTGAACGTATAAGTGGTGTCTAGAATATCGACAACTCGTTTACTGTTGTTGATGGCTAAGTCCTGTAAAGAATATGCCACGATCTGTGTTGAAACTTCATCTCTGTCGTGACTAGTCTCTTCTTGATACTCCCAGTATTCTGCGTAGACACTTCATCTATGTCGTGACTAGTTTTCTTCTTGATACTCCCAGCATTTTGCGTAGACACTTCATCTCTGTTGTGACTAGTTTTCTTCTTGATAGTCCCAGCATTCTGCGTAGACACTTCATCTCTGTTGTGACTAGTTTTCTTCTTGATACTCCCAGCATTCTGCGTAGACACTTCATCTCTGTTGTGACTAGTTTTCTTCTTGATACTCCCAGCATTCTGCGTAGACACTTCATCTCTGTCGGACTAGTTTTCTTCTTGATACTCCCAGTATTCTGCGTAGACACTTCATCTCTGTCGGGACTAGTTTTCTTCTTGATACTCCCAGCATTCTGCGTAGACACTTCATCTCGGTCGTGACTAGTTTTCTCTATCTAACAATCACAGAAGCAATGCTTGCATGTTTCCTAAATCCGTGCATTATACCTTGTGACCTCATGGACTCAACGCACTACATTCCTATGTATCTTAGTACTTTCTGTTCTCATCCTCCATATTCTATATGTGCATATGTTAACTGTATATATGTTATAAGGTGGCATCTGTGACTTAGGGGATAGTGACTCGGTCTATTAACCCCGACGTTCTGAGTTCGAATCACGCCTGGACAGTTTGTTGCAAATTGTTTAGTTTGAATTTTTACAAAAGGACGATGGCACCACCCGTTCAGAAAGCAATGGCAAACTACTGAACGTATCAGAAAAATCACAAACAGCGTTAAAAAGCTGAGGTTGATTCGCAAAGTCCTGTAAAGGATACGCAATTATCGCATATATGTTATATATATGTATATTTGACTTTTATTGTTTATCTTCCTTTTTCCACTTCTACTTTTTTGCATTTATTTCGTTATTCGTTTTTAGTCACATATTTTTATTTTAGGGTCGTCAGGAATTTATTGTCTGATTCTATATGTTCTGTGCTGTGTGAGAAGTGAATTTCTTTACTTCTGTTTGTATCCTTTGCTTGATAAAGACCTTTTGGTCGAAACGTTGCTGTGTATTTTTATTGTTTTGTATTTTGTAAAACTAAAGTCTATTGCTCGGAAACACGGAAGACTACAAAGGAAACTATCAGAAAACTGCAGACCTTCGTAAATGGATGTTTACGTAAGATAGAGGGATTGAGATGGTGAGATAAGATTACAAACGAGGAA
Source organism: Arion vulgaris (assembly GCA_020796225.1). NCBI lineage: Eukaryota > Metazoa > Mollusca > Gastropoda > Stylommatophora > Arionidae > Arion > Arion vulgaris. The sequence goes on from CM036769.1 coordinate 11,268,749, forward strand.
CTCAGGGAGAGAACAAAGCAGATACCAGTGGAGAGAGAGCTCAGGAAGAGACGCTGGCGATGGATAGGACATACATTGAGAAGACCGACCGGAAGCATCACAAGACATGCATTGTTTTGGAACCCGCAGGGAAAGAGGAGTAGGGAAGGCCTAGGCAGACCTGGAGAAGAGAGCTGGAGGCGGATATAAAGAGGATATTGCAAAACATGGAAAGAATTGGAAGGGATGGCAAGAGAGAGGAAGAGATGGAAGAAATTTCTTGATGACCTGTGCTCCGTTGGGAGTTGAAAGGTGATGAAGAAAACTACAGTACTTTGTTTGTACGTGTTTCGCCATTGCTAAATAGTTTTACTGCAGTTTTCCTTTATATCAATAATGCATGATTTGTGCCATTTGATGATCTAGAACGAGTCACGACTTGTTTTGATTTTCACGTCTCGTTTAAGAAATGTGATGCAACAAATGATTGATATCAGCCCATGCCTAGCACTGACAGCTTCCTTGAGATAATGCCCTCGTTAATTCTACGGAATCAAATCTCTACAATGGAATAACAATCCTGGTGTCTTTTTTCGTCATCACGTAAGACATTTGCAAGACGAGGATAAATGGAGTCTAATCATGTTTCGTACTTTACTATCATATTCCTGACGGCTTTTCTTCTTCTTCTTCTTCTTCTTCTTCTTTTTCTTCTTCTTTTTCTTCTTTTTCTTCTTTTTCTTCTTCTTATTTTTCTTCTTCTTCTTCTTCTCCTTCTTCTTCTTCTTCTTCTTCTTCATCACGTTAGACATTTGCAAGACGAGAATAAATGGAGTCTGATCATGTTTCGTACTTTACTATCATATTCCTGACGGCTTTTCTTCTTCTTCTTCTTCTTCTTCTTCTTTTTCTTCTTCTTTTATTTATGTCTGCTTATATATGGGTTTTTTTCTTGCCCGCCTTTCTATATCTATCTATCTATCCATCCATCCATCCATCCATCCATCCATCCATCTATCTATCTATCTATCTATTTATCCATCCATCCATCCGTCTATATATCTATCTATCTTTCTATCTATATATCTATCTATTTATCTATATATTTATTTATTTTTTAATATATCATCTATCTGTGTGTCTGTCTGTCTATCTGTTTAAATAAATACCTACCTACCAACCAACCAACATATCCAACTACCTACCTACCTACCCACCTACCTACCTACCCACCCACCCACACACCCACCTACCTACCCACCTACCCACACATCCACCTACCTACCTACCCACACACCCACCTACCCACACATCCATCTACCTACCTACCTACCCACACACCCACCTACCTACCTACCTACATACCCATCTACCTACCTACCTACATACCCATCTACCTACCTACCAACCTACCCATCTACCTACCTACCTACCTACCCATCTACCTACCTACCCACACACCTACCTACCTACCTACATACCCATCTACCTACCTACCTACATACCCATCTACCTACCTACCTACATACCCATCTACCTACCTACATACCCATCTACCTACCTACCCACACACTACCTACCTACTACATACCCATCTACCTACCTACCCACACCCATCTACCTACCTACCCACACACCTACCTACTACCCACACACCCACCTACCTACCTACTACTACCTACCCACCCACCTACCTACCTACCTCCACCCACACACCCACCTACCTACCTAGATACCTACCTACCTACCTATCTTGTTATATATATGTCTGTCTGCTTTGCCTATTTGTTTGCATGTTTGCTTGTCTGTCTGTTTATTTTGACACTGCTTGCACAGAGAAACCCATTTCCATATTAAGACGTCTCTAACCGGTAATGTTCTATTAACTTAACCAGCCCATTAGAAGCCCCAAACAATCCAGTTGATTTATTCTCAATTAAGGAAATGTTGATCAAGATAACTTGATTGTCTGTCAGCACAAAGACACGTACCGTCAGCCTCGGGGCGCATGGGATTGTCTATAGAGATCAACTCAATCGAAAACAATCAATGTGATTTATCAGATTAGTTGAGTAAATCAGAGATTGCGTGTTTGGACACGCGTGTACGCTAGTGCGCTGGCTTTGAAATTGAAAGATGCAGGTATTGGTGTCCGGTTTAGGCGGGAGTTGATAGATGTAAAAGTGTGACTGGTTCGCTTAGTGCATGTGGTTTGTCATAGTAGAGCCGCAGTGGCGTAGTTGTTTGTGAATTCGCTTCCTAAGTGCATTGTTCGGGTTCAATTCCACAGTGGGCGTAGAATGTTTTTTCCGGCCATAACGGCTCTCTGGTCGATCAAGACTGAATTGGGTACCAGGAAAAACACTGGAAAGTAAAGACCACTGACGTAATGCTGACCACATCACCCATCATGCGCCGACGGTCAGTAAAATATACGGACCTAACACCGTGTTACACAATAAACCTCGAGGTATTAAAAGGTGTTCCTTTACTTTCTTAATTGATTTTTTTTAGAGTAGTTAAGTTGTGATGCGGTTTTACAGCGAAGATGCGGTATCTGTAAAGCTCTGCCTATCACATTCTACAGGGTGTTCAGCTTAAAAGCAGCCTGTGAATGGAGATAATCTGGCATATATGTATGAAAATTAGAAGGTTCAGTTATGACGTAGTATAGGTCAAGGTTGTGTGATGGTGTGTAATTGTAGTGCGGGTAGTGACGATGAACAAATGTGACGTAGGACGAGCTAGTCAGAACCGGTTTAAATAGTAAATAGACGAGATGCAATGCGTACCTGGCAAATTTATATTTATCACTGAGGCTGCTTTTAAGTTGAACACCCTGTATTTCGGCTAGCGTTATGCTCTGGTTCGACTTCCCTAACCCGTTAAACTTTGCACCAAATTTGCAGTGGGGGAGGGGAAGTTCTTCTTCTTCTAACGTTCCATATCGACCACTTGTTAACCACTTGAATTGATATTAATATTGAAATACAATCGTTAATAGTTAATTACGGCAAATAAAGGCAACATGCACTGACAGTATACCACAGAGAGCAATGTTGCTCCGATAGAGTGGATCAATGAAAGACACTATTTATGAAGCACTCACAAAAGCCCTTGCTAGAAAACTCTTCTTACCCTGAAGATGTGAGGCAAATCAGATTGAGAAGAGAAAGAAAGACAACTTGCATAGAGCAGAGGCTCGCTCCAGGTGTCTCCTTTTCGACCTGACGCTGAAAGGTAAAACAGGATTAGAGAATAGATAGATAGATAGATAGATGGATGGATGGATGGATGGATGGAGGGATGGATGAATGGATTGATGGATGGATTGATTGATGGATGATGATGGGATGGATTGATGATGGATGGATGGATGGATGGATGGATGGATGGAGGATGGATGGATGGATGGATGGATGGATGGATGGGTGGATGGATTGATGGGTGGATGGATGGATGGATGGATGGGTGGATGGATGGATGGATGGGATGGATGGATGGATGGATGGATGGATGGATGGATGAGGATGGATGGGATGGATGATGAGATGGATGGATGCACTGAAAGTAACATAACTCTATTATACTTAAAAAACAGCTTTATATAATAAGTGTACAATATACTTTTCAACTTAATGAACTTCACAGCAATTTTTTTAAAATTTCTCCCGTGTAGTGCCGAGGCCCTTAAGGAAAGCAAAGAATAGTACCACTGCGACCTACAAGGCATGTCGTAAGAGGAGACTGAGGTAGGACCTAGGGAAGCTACCCTAGTAAATAAAAAGCAGCGCAGAAATCGGATTGCTGGCCTACTTGTAGGCGCATAACTGACTCATCGTACAATCGCTCTTAGACTCAGATCACATACAAATCACACAGAGTGGTTAACAAGTGGTCTATGTGGAGCGTTAGAAGAAGAAGAAGAAGTTTTAAAATGTTACGCTATTATGAAGACGACAACGACATAAAAATGTTACAGTAAGTGGTAGAGAGTTTACTGGGTATACATCGCATCTTGATTATATCAGGAATTTGATGATAATGCATAGCTAGAACCTGTTCAGGAGAAGAAATTGATTTTTCTGCACTTTGATTTCTATGTAATGAGATATAGATGAGTGGTATATGATGTAATACACTAGAAAGGGGTGTGGCTACGTCGTTAAGCTTTAGCCTTGCGTTCTGTCCGAATCCACTTGTAGGTGGTGAAAGGTCGAATCCGAACCGCGCCTTTCTGTTCACGCGTGCATATTTTCCAGAGAACCCTGTATTGTTGCATGATCTAGTTTGTACTTTGTGCAATACTCTCGGCAGGTGGCGTGCCATTTCTGCAGAAAGGCTGACCTGGTAAATTGGGACAAGGAGGGTCATCGGCTTAGATGCTTATACTACAGGTGTCCAAGATAATTGCAGCCCATTGACAAACGAGTTACCAGATAACCTCGCGTTGTCTTTATTTACTATTAAACCGGTTCTGACTAGCGTCCACGTCATTGTTCATCGCCTCCGCACTACAATTACACATCATCACACAACCTGACCTATACTACGTCATAACTGAACTTTATTTCATACATATATGCAGATTGCTCCATTCCAGGCTGTTTTAAGTTGAACACCCTGTAGAGGTGTAAGCATGAACTCGAGGAACTCCAACTGACGTGCAGCTTCATAGAGGCAACCCATCTCATGGTTTAGACGAACATACGAAACCGAACGCAAAGAAGAAGAATAAGATACTAGAAGCCATTAATTCTTCTTCTTCTTTGCGTTCGTTCTTTACGACCAATTTTAATCACTCTTTGTGATATGTTTGATCTTTCCAAGAACGTGTATACGTTGCACACTGGTTTGGTAAGCACATAAACGCATAGACCTACACGTTTAGGACGTGTAAGCCATTAATTAACCCTTTCCTCTTTGAACCGATCTGCTGGCTCGATATATTCTTTAAGATGAAGCAAAGCCAGTGTATAGGCTACTTATGTATACATTGCAATATAGATGCGTCCGAAGGTTAACAAAATTATGAGTGAACTGGTTAAGAGAGAGAGAGAAGAGAGAGAAACAAAAGGAAGAAGGATTGAAGACCAGAAACAACTCCACCTTCTTGTCAATTGACCACAGTTAATTAATGGCAAAATGAGATTTCATTGGTTCTCATATTTGTTCTATCTTTGAATTAAAGCACGACGTATGTTGCTGGGGCTGGCAAGGAGAGCAAAGAATAGTAACACGGCGACCTACAAGGCATGTCGTAAGAGGCGACTGGAGTCTAGGGAAGCTGACCTAGTAAACAAAAAACATCACAGAAATCGGATGTACTTGTAACTGGCACAACGTACAATCGCTCGTGGGTTCAGACAGAGCCAACTATAAACGTATGGGCCTTCGGACTCAGGTAAGAATTATTGGAAATCAGACCCCAACTACACCAAGTGACCTCGCATTCCAGTATTAGTGTATATATACGAATTCATTTTAAAATCAACACAAAATGTTAACTTGAAGTTATATTATGCAAGAAGTTAAGTTTAACAATAAGGAATATCAATATAATGAATATTTTTCACCAATAAATAACCGCAGACTCACAGAATTGAGTAAAATTGCAAAAAGCTTGCAGTGTTCTATCAAACATCTATATTTTCCGGCCCCTTTTCTGATCTAGGTCAGGAACCCGAATCAGTTGTCCTAGCCTAGTTATCTAGAGTTGGCTGTGGTTCAGATCACATACAGATCACAAAGAGTGGGTTAACTAGTGATCTGATCACATACAAATCACAAAGAGTGGGTTAACTAGTGATCTGATCACATACAAATCACAAAGAGGGTAACTAAATAGTGATCTGATCACAAAAATCCAAAGAGTGGGTTAACTAGTGATCTGAGCAAAAAATACAAGGAAGGAGAACCTAGTGATCTGATCACATACAAATTAAATGAGGTTAACTAGTGATCTGATACTACAAATTCAACAAAGTTGGCTAACTAGTGATCTGATCAGCATACAAATCACAAGTGAGTTAACTAGTGATCTGATCACATACAAATCTACAAGTGGTTTAACTAGTTATCTGATGGCCTCAAATCACAAGAGTTGGTTAACTTATGATCTGATCACATACAAATCACCAAAGTGTAACTGGATCTGATCCCCATACAAATCACAAGAGTGGTTAACTGATGATCTATATACAAATCACAAGAGTGGGTTAACTAGTGATCTGATCATACAAATCAAAAAGTTAATTTCTAGTGATCTATCACACAAATCACAAAGGTGGCAACTAGTGATCTGATCACAACAAATCCCAAAGAGTGGGTTAACTAGTGAAATTTCACACTAAAATCACAAGAGTGGTTTAACGTTAGTGATCAGATCAGCATCCGAGATCCAATGTGTTAACTAGTGATCTGACCATCAAATCACAAGTGTTTAACTAGTGATCTGATCACATAAAATTCACAAAGTGAGTTAACTAGAATCATATCATACAAATCACAAAGCGGTTACTAGTTCTGATCACATACAAATCACAAATTGGTTAGTCTGTAAGCATCGATCACACAAACACATAGTGGGCAACTAGTGATTCTGATCCATACAAATCACAGAGTGGGTTAATCTAGTGATCTGATCCATTCATCACAAGAGTGGTTAACTGAGGATCTGATCACTACAAATCACAAAATCGTGTTACTGTTTGATACATACAAATCACAGAGTTGGTAATAGTGATCAGATCACTACAGATCAGATTGCGACCACTAGTGATCTGAACCAAAATTTACAAATGCAATAAAGGATCTGATTACATACAAATCACAAAGAGAGTTAACTAGTGATCTGATCATACCAAATCATCAAATAGTGGTTTAACTAGTGATGCATCACATAAGATCACAAAGAGCGGTTAACTAGTGATCTGATCACATAAAATCACAAAGAGTGGTTTAACCTGATCAGATCACTGCGATCTACAAAATTGGTTAACCCAGTGATCTGATCAGCATACAATCACAAAAATTGGTGTCAACTTAGATGATCACTACAAATCACAAGGTGTAACTATGATTTGATCCATACAAATCACAAAGGTGGGCTAACTAGTGATCTGATCACATACAAATCACGAAAGGGTTTTAACTAGTGATCAGATCACAACAGATCACAAAGAGTGGGTTAACTAGTGATCTGATCACATACAAATCACAAAGAGTGTGTTAACTAGTGATCTGATCACATACAAATCACAAAGAGTGGGTTAACTAGTGATCTGATCACATACAAATCACAAAGAGTGGGTTAACTAGTGATCTGATCACATACAAATCACAAAGAGTGGGTTAACTAGTGATCTGATCACATACAAATCACAAAGAGTGGGTTAACTAGTGATCTGATCACATACAAATCACAAAGAGTGGTTTAACCAAGTGATCAGATCACATACAAATCACAAAGAGTGGGTTAACAAGTGATCTGATCACATACAAATCACAAAGAGTGGGTTAACTAGTGATCTGATCACATACAAATCACAAAGAGTGGGTTAACTAGTGATCTGATCACATACAAATCACAAAGAGTGGGTTAACTAGTGATCTGATCACATACAAATCACAAAGAGTGGGTTAACAAGTGGTCGATATGAAACATTGGAAGAAGAATGAACTAAAATGGGAAGAGAAAGAGCCCTCAATAAGGACAGTCAGACATTGTTGGAGTATATTGTAATGAGCGTCAGGGGAAGATTGATAGAATGATTGAACAAATTCAACCAATTTTCTACCTCTATATAGTTCCAGCACTCGGGTCATCTCACCGACTGTGTACAAATTGTAGCAAATAATAGTTGATAACTTTCTTCCGTGCCACGATAACATGTTTAGTTTCATGGTGTCCTGTTTTTTTTTCCTCTTATCTTTCTATTTATTTTCCCATAATTTATGATTGCTTCCACCGTCAATCTTGTAGGTTCGAATCCGGCCTGCGCCTTTCTTTCTGTTCACACAGGACCGTGCCGTGCTATGATACAAAGAGGCGGCCGCATCAGGCGGAACCGTAAGGGGGCGGCATATGCAGCAAAATCAAAAGTTTATTTTAAGGAAAAGACATTTAAGGGGCGGCATTTCGAGGACATGCATCATGCGGAGAAAATATACCGCACGGACCTGTGTTCACAAGTGCATATTTTCCAGACACCCCTAGGGTTGTTGCCGACGCTACAGAGTTCGAACATTGTGCAGTACTCTCGATAGGTGGCGTGCCATTTCTTCATAAAGGGACTGGGTCAGTAGTGTCACCACATACAGCTGGCCAATTCTATAACGAAACATTGATGGCATTACCTACATCTGTCCAGTTCTGTAACGAAACATGTCATCACCTACATCTGTTAGTTCTGTAACGAAACATTGATGTTATCGTCTACATCTGTTCAGTTCTGTAACGAAACATGTCATCACCTACATCTGTTAGTTCTGTAACGAAACATTGATGTTATCACCTACATCTGTTCAGTTCTGTAACGAAACATTGATGTTATCACCAACATCTGTTCAGTTCTGTAACGAAACATTGATGTTATCACCTACATCTGTTCAGTTCTGTAACGAAACATTGATGTTATCACCAACATCTGTCCAGTTCTGTAACGAAACATTGATGTTATCGCCAACATCTGTTCAGTTCTGTAACGAAACATTGATGTTATCACCTACATCTGTTCAGTTCTGTAACGAAACATTGATGTTATCACCAACATCTGTCCAGTTCTGTAACGAAACATTGATGTTATCGCCTACATCTGTTCAGTTCTGTAACGAAACATTGATGTTATCACCAACATCTGTTCAGTTCTGTAACGAAACATTGATGTTATCACCTACATCTGTTCAGTTCTGTAACGAAACAATTGTTGCCGGAGCTACGGAGTTCGTGCTTGTGCAATACTCTCGGCAGGTGGCGTGTAATTTCTGCGGAGAGGGACCGAGCCATATGGGGTAACACCCGGTGCAATGAAGTCAATCCTTCGGTTTTTTTAAAACCTACATCTGTTCAGTTCTGTAACGAAACTATACATTCATATTCTACGATCGCTCCATAGCGACCACTTGTTAACCAAACTTTGTGATTTGTATATAACCCAAACCTAAACGCGATTATACGTTGTGCCAGTTATGAGCCTATATAAGTGAGCCAGCACATCCGAATTCTGCGATACTTTTATTTACTGGATAGCTTCCTATGCCACTACCTAAGTCGCATCTTACGACATGCCTTGTAGTTCGCAGTGTTACTATTCATTGCTTGTAGTTGGGAACCCAGCAACATACGGTGAGTTATGTGACAAAACATTGGTGCTCACCACTTACAGATGACTAAGTCTGTGACAAAACATTGGTGACACCACTTCAGATGACCAAGTCTGTGACAAAACATTGGTGACACCACTTACAGATGAACAAGTTTGACAAAACATTGGTGACACCACTTACAGATGACCAAGTCTGTGACAAAACATTGGTGACACCACTTACAGATGACCAAGTCTGTGACAAAACATTGAGTGACACCACTCTACAGATGACAAGTTCTGTAGACAAACATTGGTGACACACTTACAGATGACCAAGTCTGTGATAAAACATTGGTGACACCACTTACAGATGACCAAGTCTGACAAAACATTGGTGACACCACTTACAGATGACCCAAATCTGTGACAAAACATTGGTGACACCACTTACAGATCACTAAGTCTGTGACAAAACATTGGTGCCACCACTTACAGATGACCAAGTTCTGTACAAAACATTGTGACACCACTACAGATGACCAAGTCTGTGACAAAACATTGGTGACACCACTTACAGATGAACAAGTCTGTGACAAAACATTGGTGACACCACTTACAGATGACCAAGTCTGTGACAAAACATTGGTGACACCACTTACAGATGACCAAGTCTGACAAAACATTGGTGACACCACTTAAGATGACTCAAGTCTGTGATAAAACATTGGTGACACCTACTTACAGATGACCAAGTCTGACAAAACATTGGTGACACCACTTACAGATGACCAAGTCTGTGACAAAACATTGGTGACACCACTTACAGATCACTAAGTCTGTGACAAAACATTGGTGCCACCACTTACAGATGACCAAGTCTGTGATAAAACATTGGTGACACCACTTACAGATGACTAAGTCTGTGACAAAACATTGGTGACACTACTTACAGATGATCAAGTCTGTGACAAAACATTGGTGACACCACTTACAGATGACCAAGTCTGTGACAAAACATTGGTGCCACCACTTACAGATGACCAAGTCTGTGACAAAACATTGGTGACACCACTTACAGATGACCAAGTCTGTGACAAAACATTGGTGACACCACTTACAGATGACCAAGTCTGTGACAAAACATTGGTGACACTACTTACAGATGACCAAGTCTGTGACAAAACATTGGTGCCACCACTTACAGATGACCAAGTCTGTGACAAAACATTGGTGCCACCACTTACAGATGACCAAGTCTGTGACAAAACATTGGTGCCACCACTTACAGATGACCAAGTCTGTGACAAAACATTGGTGTCACCACTTACAGATGACCAAGTCTGTGACAAAACATTGGTGTCACCACTTACAGATGACCAAGTCTGTGACAAAACATTGGTGCCACCACTTACAGATGACCAAGTCTGTGACAAAACTGTACACGGAAGAGTCCCATTGATAACATAAATATTGACTCTGTGTTCCGGACGTTTAGTGACTTTAAAGACACAGCTTCCACTTATAAGTGTTGGCCGTTGTCCCTGGATCGGAGGCCACAGTGTTGGCAAGGTGTGCCGAAAATCTACTAAATTGCTGAGCACTATTTCCACAAGCACTCTCAAAAGATTAAATTGTGGCTGTCTGAGTGGGGGTGGTCGATCAAGTTTTTTCCGATGATGCGTTTCCGATTATTATTCGTCTGGTACGTTCTCTCCCACTCACTCTCAGTACCTCCTGATATGTGTGGGTGTTTGTAACTGGTTGTATGTGTGTGTTTATTGTGATGATAAGGACAAAAGCATGTATATTACAATGTTACATAAGCAAGGTCGAATAAATTTCTTCTTCTTCTTCTTCTTCTGCGTTCTCACTAGATTGGGATTTTGGATTTTCTAATAAAGGCAGCCGCCCGCCTCAAATTATCAGCCACGCCATACAGTTTGTCTTGGACGTTAGTGTAAGTGGGCCACCTCTTTCTTCTCACGTCTACATACTGGGGGCAGTTCTGTAGGATATAATTCCTATGATTTCTGCTTCCCGTTTGTGCCAACCTCTTCCCGCAGTAAGTTTTGGCCGCCCTCGTGATGGTAGGTCTGACATTCTTACTGCGTGGCTAAATCTCAGAGGCAGATTGGCGACCGTAGAATCCGTTATCCCATTCCTCATTGTGAGGGATCGTTGCACCATGTTATGTGCCTTACGGCCTGGTGCATCCGTTTTCTGCAAGCATTTATTTCGGGTTAGCATACCCTAGCGGACACATGCATCCGATTTCAACAACTCCATTAGTCGCTTCTACGATAGCGTGGCAGGTAACAGTGGTTCTATTCTTTACACCTCAAATTTGGGCCCCTGGTAACCACTGGGCGGGCACTGCGGAATAACTTGATGTTTATCTATTCTCTAACCTCAAATGTTTGCCCGTAACCACTGGCGGACAATATTGATTTATCTATTTCAATCATGTTTCCTTTCACGTCAGACGTTCTTCTTCTTCTTTGTCGTCGAGCGCTCCATATCGACCACTTGTTAACTACTCTGTGTGATCTCTATGTAATCTAAGCCTAAGAGCGATTGTACGTTGTGCCAGTTATGCGCCTACAAGTAGCCAGCACATCCAATTTCTGCGATGTTTTTTATTTACTAGGAGGTTTCCTAGATCATACATCAGTCGTCTCTAACGACATGCCTTTTAGATCGCAGTGGTACTGTGTTTTGCTTCCTTGCGGACCCAGCACCGTACGGGCGAGCGTCAGATTGAAAACGAGGCACAGGGAAAGAAGCCTCGTTCTAGCTCTCTCTGATTTTATTTGTGTGTGCTTCATAAACAGTGTAATGCGTTATCTCTAAGGTCCACTTTCTGCGTGGCCAGCCTTTTACTTTCTATCCACTGTATCGAAGTAATTATTAAACAAGAAAAATGACAACACTCGACGTTTCAACCGTAGGTCTTTATCAAGAAAGCATATACAAACAGGAAATACTAAAAGAAACTAAAACATAAATCTAAAGTAAGTATTGGATGCAAACGGTACGACCTGGTTGATTCTAGGTAGTCTCCTGTAGACAGAGAATTTGTAAATGTCGACCCAACTGGAACCCTTGTGTGATCACATGTAGGGAAACAAATAATACAAGAAGTCACGTGGTAGGACGTAAGGTGATAGGCGGGTCAAATGTGGTCCAGTGGCCAACTGTATGTTGAGGAAGAAAGGTCAGGGGTTAATGGGAGAAGAAGAGGTTAGATACTGCTTCTCATTCCAAAGATTCTCGGTTCGCTCCTCGTGAAGTCATCGATGTATTTTTCCCAGAAATCCCTGATCTCAGTGTAGGTGAGATCGAGTTCCTAGTCCTATCGGCGACGAACGATAAAACGTAGGCCCCGTGTTTAAATTGAGCACGTAAAAGATTACATGGCAGTGAAAAATGTAGAAGATCCGTCTGAAAAACCGCTGTCCGGACAAAATTAATTAGTTAGATTATAAATTAAATTCCTTCAAAATATTTTCAAAATTACATCGGGGACCCTCGCTGATGCTACAGAGTTCATGCACTGTCGTTGAGATCTTCCTATGTAAGAAAGAGATCGGAGCACACATGGTTATTCGCCGAAGTGCAATGATGATGGACCTATCAAACTTGTTGCTGTTATCGAACCCTCCGAATTATGGGTTTCCCTTTTTCTATATTTGAGCCAGAGAGAGTACCTGACTTTCTTGAAGACACAGAATATTCCAACAACTCTAGGCGTGTAGTGTTATGTTTAGTGTTGTGGAAACGGTACTTTAGTTTTAATTCACCCCAAACAAAGGGAGACCGGTGTTCCCTGGGAGTTTCCAGGAGGGGTCCGGTGATTCTCAAACATCAAAATTTACATGAGGCTTATTTCATTAACGTTTTTAGGGGTTTCTGTTTGAAAAAAAACAAACATCGCTACTCGCCTTGTCATGTGCCAATGTTGAAATTTCAAGGAAGTTTATGATTTATATCTTCAGTGATGGTCAGTAATCAATTAATTGATTAGCAAAACAGTTTCAGACCTTTTCCGCCATCAACGAATAACTTTTGACCTACATTTGATAAATTACTTTCCTTGTCCTTAAAATCGACTGTCCTACAGGATGACAATTACGTACTAAGTACAAATACAACATATCTAAAAATAGCTTACCCTTTCTAAAAATAGCAACACCCTTTGTTTTGGAAGAATAAAAACGATAGTACCGCGGAAATTCCTCCTAGGATAGAGTCTATCCAATCAATCAATCAATCAATCAATAAAACATTATAATGAAAAATTGTTATGTTTTGTTTGTTCCACCAAGCTCGTTATATCGTTCTACGACTTCTTGTTCAGTTACTCTAGTATAATTTTCAGTCGTTAAGTCTAGACAAGTACATTAATTATCTCGTAATGTTGGTCCTTGAGACACCATTTGTTTTGGCTACTAGACGTAGTAATCAGAGGTTGATACTTAGAATAACTAGAACAAGCAATTTATTTACTAAACAGGGGACTCAATGTAACTAGTTTTATTTCTCTAATCCTGTTTTAGGATTAGACAATGTAACTGGTGCAATTCAGGGAAGGAGAGATCGTGGAAGACAGAGGAGAAGATGTTGGATGGTCTGACATCATGGTTTGTTTGTTTTGTTTTTTCCCGATCCAGAAGCACTTGAGCTGAAAGCTCTTCGGTTGGTGTCATGGACATCGTAACCCTTCGGCTCGGTGCCGCGAACACCGTAAATCTGGGGAACCTGTAGCTTTTCTGCCAGTCCGCGGAGTTGAACCCGCACTTACAGAGGACTAGTCACCCGTAATCCAACGCGCTACGAACACGCTGGGGAGACGGGCGACATCGTGTTTCGACAAAAGGTCGACGTCAGATCTGATTACCTGCACCAAGGAGAGAGAGAGAGTTGTGAAGAAACATGATTGCCTACGCCTGGCCTAGATTCTTTTTCTTTTCGAACGCTCCATATCGACCACTTGTTAACCACTATATGTGACATGTATGTTATCCGAGCCTAAGAACGATTGTACGTTGTGCCAGCTATGCGCCTACAAGTAAGCCAGCACATCAGATTTCTGCGACGCTTTTTATTTACTAGGTAGTTTCCTATACCCTGACCTCAGTCGCCACTTACGACATGCCTTGTATGTAGGTCGCAGTGTTACTATTCTTTGTGTGACGCCCGAGTGGTTACCAGGGCCCAAATTTGGAGTGTAAAGAATAGAACCACTGTTACCTGCCACGCATGTCGTAAGAGGCGACTAAGGAGGTTTGGCGAAATCGGATGCATGTGTCCTAAACGTGTAGAAGTCTATGCGTTTAGGGGCCTACCAAACCAATGTGCAACGTATACACGTTCTGGCAAGATCAAACATATCACAAAGAGTGATTAAAATTGGTCGTAAATAACGAACGCAAAGAAGAAGAAGACTATTCTTTGTTCCCCGTGTGTACCGAAGCAACACACAGACAGGCACTTGAGTGATTTATTGAATCCTGTTTTGCTTCACATCGTTAGGATAAGAAGAGATTTCTAGAACGGGCTTTTGTGTGCGCTTCATAAACAGTGTTTTCATCGTCTCTCGTATTTCTGACGTTCTCATTTTGAGTGGACGGCCTTTTGCTTTTTATCCACTGTATAGGACTAACATTGCTCTTTGAGGCGCACTGTCTGTTGGTAATCTGCTTATTTGACATTGCGCCTTGTGTAACGGATTCATCATCATCAAGGTGCGTATCCTTTAAAGGACGTTGCTCTCTTCGCAGCGCATCTGAAATTCACTCTGTCTCTAGCCAGTTCACCCACTTCGTCGATGGTCATATTTATGGTTTCTTTAATATCTTGTAGCCATCTTCTTTTTGATCTACCTCTGCGTCCTGTGACCCTGTCATCCAATATTGTTCTGTCCAGGCCATCGCGACGCTTAATGTGACCAAAGTATCTAATTTTTCTGTATAGTATGTTGTCTGGTCAACCACTAGTGACAACTGTTATAAGAAAGAGAAGATGGAGATATGTTGGACACACCTTGAGGGAAATGATCAACGAATATCAAAGCAGGCATTGAAGTGGGATACAAAGGATTCAAGAAAGAGAGGTCGACCTCAGGAGACCCTGAAACGAACTTTGCTGAGAGAGGCAGGAAATATCGGTCTCAGTTCCATGGAAGAGATTGAGCGAGTTGCTCAGGAGAGAGCGGTATGGCGAAATTACTTGCAGGCCCTATGTAACGTATAACTGTACGAGAGGAATTATTATTATTATTATGTTGTTTAACAGTCAATTCTTGCCAGCGTGCCCAGCGTGTTCGTAGCGCGTTGGACTACGGGTGACTAGTCCTCTGTAAGTGCTGGTTCAACTCAGCGGACTGGCAGAAAAGCTACAGGTTCCCCAGATTTACGGTGTTCCTGGCACCGAGCCGAAGAGTTACGATGTCCATGACACCGAGCCGAAGAGCTTTCAGCTCAATGCTTCGGACGAGAAAAATCAGCCAATTCTCTTAAGCATTTAGTTCATTTCAGGACATCAGGGGTTCTTCTTTCTGTAAGATTTCTGTAAAATGAAGCTGGTTGCTTTGATGTTGATTGTTTGAAATGAAGATCTGTTGAAAGGACCAGCATCTCAGGTCTCGCTGCTATTATTTCATTAACCATAACGTGAGCGTCTGTAGCTCAAGCGGTAGTGAACTCGATCACAAACCCAAGCGTACCTGGTTCAAACCCCACAGTGGGCAATTTTGGGAAGCAAATTCGTTTCCGTGGGATTTTTACAAAGGTAAAAATAGACTTCACCGTTCAGAAAGCAATGGCAAACTACTGAACGTATAAGTGGTGCCAAGAAAATCAACGACTCGTTTACTGTGGTTGATGGCTACGTCCTGTAAAGGATATGCCACATTTTCATACTGGTCTACGTTAGTGTTGTTTGTTGCTGTTGAATTTCAAATTACTGTTGGTTAGCATAACGCTGCAGAACTGACATCTAGCATATGAAAGAAATTACTGTTAGGTTAGCATAACGGCTGCAGAACTGACATCTAGCATAGCAGGAATTACTGTTAGGCTTAGCATAACAGCTGCAGAGACTGGACATCTAGCATATGAGAAAGAGAAATTACTGTTAGGCTTAGCATAACAGCTGCAGAGACTGGACATCTAGCATATGAGAGAGAAATTCCAATTACTGTTAGGTTAACATGACGGCTGCAGAGACCGGACATCTCAGCATATGAGAAGAGAAATCTGAAGGACTGTTAGGCTGCATAAAGTCTGCTCAGACAGTTACTTGACAATCTATGCTTATTATGAGAAAGATATTCAAATTACTGTTAGGCTTACATAACGGCTGCAGAGACCGGACATCTAGCATATGAGAAAAAAATTACTGTTAGCAGCATAACGGCTGCAGAACTGGACATCAGTATGAGAGAAATTCAAATTACTGTTGTTAACATAAGGCTGCAGACTGGACATCAGATGAGAAGAAATTCAAATTACTGTGCTTAGCATAAGGCTGCAGACTGGACATCTAGCATAGAAAATCCAAATTCTGGGGTTAACATAACAGCTGCAGGACTGGACATCTAGCATATGGAAGAAATTCAAATTGTTAGAGTTAGCATGACGCTGCAGAGACGACATCTAGCATATGAGAGAAATCCAATACTGTTAGGTTAGATACCCAGAGACCGGCATCTAGCATATGAGAGAGAATTCCAATTACTTTGAGTTAGCATAACGGCTGCGACCGACATCTGGCATGAAGAATCCAATACTGTTGAGTAATGACGGCTGCAGAGACCGACATCTGCATATGAAGAATCAATCTGTTGAAACATGACGGCTGCAGAGCCGACATCTGGCATATAAGAATTCAAATTACTTAGTAAATAACCTGCAGAGGCCGACATCTGTGAAGAGAATGTTAGTTACATAACGGCTGCAGAAGACTCTAGCATGAAGAATCATCGGCAGCATAACGGCTGCGAACCGACATCGCATGAAAGAAATTCCAAACTGTTGCTTAGCATAACGGCTGCAGAGACTGGATATTTGATGGATGTCTTGTTTTATGTACTAATATTTTCAAATTATTTGACTGTTATCATGAACATCCCTGAGAGCCGCAGTGGCGTAGTTGTTAGTGAACTCACTTCTTATAGTAAGTTCTCCGGGTTAGATTCCACAGTGAACTGTAATATTTAGAACTGCAACGGCTCATGACCCAGCCCAGTAGGGATCAGAAACACTGAAGTAAGACAGCCAGCTTAATGTTGACCATAACCCATCGTGTGCCGACAGTCAATGAAAAATACGAGCCTAACACCGTGTTACCCAATATACCTCGAGGTATGAAAAAGGGTTCATTTACTTGCTTACTTATGAGAATTCCTGGTACTTATATCGGGGTCGCGCCCGCCTGCCCAGCGTGTTCGTAATGCGTTGGACTGCTGGTGACTAGTCCTCTGTGTGTGCGGGTTCAATTCCGCGGACTGGCAGAAAAGCCACAGGTTCCCAGATTCACGGTGTTCGTGGCACCGAACCGAAGGGTTACGATGTCCATGGCATCGAGCCGAAGAGCTGAAAGCTCAAGTGCTTCTGGATCGGAAAAAATTAAAATATCGGGGTCTTAACCATAGGTTTGAAAACCGCTGTGTTAAACCAATCCTTGGATTATTGATTTCAAATTCGTGTTTCTATTCCAGACACTACCTACCTCGTTCGTCCTCCTGGAATGCATCGTGACCAGTTAATGAAATGTGTTTTGGCTCTATGCATGTTAAATATACTTTTTTTTTAAGAACCCCAGGATTTATAGTCCTTAGACTGGTTCGTGATGTATAGCTCTTTAAATTCTGATTTACCAAGTTGAACGCATTTGAAAATAGATGTCTGCGAAAAATTATGATAATTAAAAAGGGACGAATTTAGAGGTGATGAAATCAGAGAAATGTCTGGTCAACCACTGGCATCTGTTATATTCACAAAATAGATGAGACTGCAGTAAAACTATTTGATTGGCAAAACACGTAATCACAAAGTACTGTAGTTTTACAAATCTGTTATAAGAAGGAGAAGATGGAGATATGTTGGGCATACTCTGAGAAGAAATGATCTAAGAATCACAAAGCAGGCATTGAAGTGCGATACAAAGGGTTTAAGAAAGAAAATGCGCCCTAGGTAAACCCTGAAACGAGCTTTACTGAGAGAAGCCAGAAATATCGGACTAAATTCCGTAGAAGAGACTGGACCAGAATAGAGCGGTATGAAGGAATTGCTAGTGGGCCCTGTGTAAGATAATATGGCCTTTTTCGTCCTTACCAACAGGAAATTGACAAGTGTTTTACTGTGACAACTTCTGAGTTTGCGAGTTTGCGCTTGTCTCTCTTACCTTTCAACTCATCCCAAAAGTCTCTTTCAAAAGATTCTGCATCTTTGCGTAATGTTGTTCTCCACATAGCTAGTTTTTCCCCATTTGTTGGAACCGATAGAAACGTTCTTCATTGAGACCTTGCAAACATCCTTATATCTAAGCAGCGGTCTGCTTTGGTGCCTCATCTCCTCCGAAAGTTCACAGAACCAACACTTGTTGTTGTACGCAGCTACTGTCCATTCTTCTCACATGCCCTAGCCTTGAATACATCAAAAAATATTACTACTGCGACCTTCAAGGCATGTCGTAAGAGGCGACTGAGGTAGGGACATAGGAAGCTAACCTAGTAAATAAAAAGCGTTGCAGAAATCGGATGTGCTGGCCTACTTGTAGACGCATAACTGGCACAACGTACAATCGCTCTTAGGCTCAGATCATATAGAAATCACAAAGAGTGGTTTAACAGGTGGTCGATATGGGGCGCTCGTCGAAGGGTCTAAAAGCAAAGGAATGAACTTCATTGCACCAGGTTTCCCCATATGGCTCCGTCCCTGTCGGCAGAGATGGCATGCCGTCTGCCGAAAACATTGCACAAAGCACCAACTCTGTAGCTCCGCAACAATCCTAGGAATAAAAACTGCACGTGCGTCTCAATCCGGACTACAACCGCGGCCATCGTAAATAATGGCCTCAGCGCGAACGGCAATATTGCCATGTGACGTCATAGGCTGAGGCGGTGTATTTCACAGACTAACTATTGACTGTTACTATTGGGATACGCTGATCTAGACAATATATCTTGCAGATGTTAGAAACTTGTTGTTGGATGTATGTGTGTATTACAGAAGATGTTTTCTGATGAGTAGCTATAGTTGTTGCTCTCACATACTATTTTAGTTTAATTTTATATAGAATACTTAGAGTAATTTATATATGATTACTAGTGTACTATAGAGAAGGCCGCGCTACAACCCACAACCTTTAGTGCGACAGGCAAACGACTTAACAACTTTGCCAAGGAAACCCCATGTCTCGAAGAAGAAGAAGAAGAAGCCAGTATACAGAGAGAAGAAGACGACGAAGCACACTAGAAAGACTAGTGGAATATCAGTTAGCCTGCATTGCCTGTAGCTAGGAAGCTACCACAGATTTCACTCCATATTCTTAATCCGTCTTTGTCAGAAAATTACCCCATTTCTTGCCTAACCCGGTTTACGCATCATTTATTAACGAATGCATCAAGCATAAGATTCGAAAAATGGGCATAACGGCGTTTCGGAATTGGTACTCATCAGGGTTTAGGGCCATCTCAGACATTAACTTGATTCATTATTTTTTCTTCTGTGGTAATGGAACCATAATGTATATAATAAATTGCTTGTTTTGTCATTTCCATGCGTGTATGTTTTGTTTAAGACTAATTTGGTTTTATGCAAGTAATGTAGAGAATGCTTCAATGTTGCGTTTAGACGAGGGCTTACGTCCGAGTGGTTCAGGGGCCCAAATTTGGGGTGTAAAGAATAGAACCACTGTTACCTGCCACGCATGTCGTAAGAGGCGACTAAGGAGGTTTGGATGATATCGGATGCACGTGGCCTAAACGTGTAGAAGTCTATGCGTTTAGGGGTCTACCAAACCAATGTGCAACGTATACACGTTCTTGGCAAAGATCAAACATATCACAAAGAGTGATTAAAATTGGTCGTAAAGAACGAACGTAAAGAAGAAGATCAGGACTGTCCAGCGAGGTGCTCGTGGGTGCCATGGCGCCCGCAATGTACATTTTTGGCGCCCCAAGTTATCTCGCCGGGCTAAACGATAATCACGATTTTAAAGGGGGAAAAATAACAATTTCTCAATAATAGATTATTACATTTTTTGGTCACAGCATTTCCGAGCCATCTTCTGGTCAACACCATCTTACTGCTTTTACAATCTTACAATCTTGTTTTCTTTGTGTTACCATTGTACTATCATTAACCACAGCCAACTCTAGATAACTAGGCCAGACAAGTGACCGGGGTTCCTGACCTAGATCAGAAAAAGGGGGCCGGAAAATATAGATGTTTGATAGAACACTGCAAGCTTTTTGCAATTTTACTCAATTCTGTGAGTCTATGGTTATGTATTGGTGAAAAATATTCATAATATTGATATTCCTTATTGTTAAACTTAATTGGTTGCATAATATAACTTCGATTTTGCATTTTGTGTTGATTTTAAAATGAATTCGTCTATATACACCAATACTGGAATGCGAGGTCACGTGGTGTAGTTGTGGTCTGATTTCCCATAATTCTTACCTGAGTCCGAAGGCACATAAGTTTTTAGTTGGCTCTGCATTAACCCATACCATTTGTTTTCCGGCTTTCTCACTAAAGAAACAACATTTCCTCAACTTGTAACATATATACAGTGTCATATTTCACGCTATGTTCAATGTAAGTATAATATTTTTGTTTAAATTACACGTCAGGATTATAAAGTTAGGATTACATTTTTCATATGTTATTAATATGTTTTAATATTACTATTGATATCATTCGATTATTATAATTATTATTTCGTATTATTATTGCTAATGCAGCTTTGCGCCCGCGCAGCCCCAGTCATCAGTCAGATGCGCCCCAGTATACAAAAAGGTTGGACAACATTGGTTTAGACAAACATACTTATATGAAGTGTTGTGTATAGGCAAACAATGCAAGTCTTCGAAATGTCGCCCCTTAAATCTTTTTTCTTTAAAATAACCTTCAATTGCAACTTGGATTTTGCTGTTTACGCCACCCCCATTATGGTGCCACCTGATGCGACCGCTCTGAATATGCATATAGAAGTGTTGCGTATAGACAATCATGACATATAGGAAGTGTTGCGTATAGACAACCATGACATATAGGAAGTGTTGCGTATAGACAACCATGACATATAGGAAGTGTTGCGTTATAGACACATCATGAATTATACAGGGTGTTCGATAACAGCCCTTTGACAAATGAAGTTGCGTATAGACAACCAGATTTGACTAGTTGCCTACGTCACATTTGATTTCACCTTCACAGCACTACAATTGAACCATCACACAACCTGACTATATGACGTATAACAACCATACATATATGAAGTGTTGTATAGACAACAGACATATGAAGTGTTGGTATAGACAACCATGACATATATGAAGTGTTGGCATAGGCAAACATGACATATATAAAGTGTTGTATAGACAACCATGACATATATGAAGTGTTCGTATATGCAAACATGATATATAAAGTGTTGGTATAGGCAAACATGACATAGAAGTGTGTGTTTACAACCATGTCATAGTAAGTGTTGCATTTAGACAATCATATTATACAGGTGTTCAAGATAATTGCAGCCATTGACAAATCGAAAGTTGCCAGATAACCTATCGCATTGTGTTTATTTACTATTTAAACCGGTTCGACTAGCCGTCCTACGTCACATTTGTTCATCGCCCTTCCCGCACTACAATTACACACCGTCACACAACCTGACCATACACGTCATATGAACCTTCCATTTCCATACATATATGCCAGATTAGCTCCATTCATAGGCTGCTTTTAAGTTGAACAGTATTATATATAAAGTGATGCATGTATGCATTCATGGAATATATTAATTATTGCGTTTTTTCTTCTTCTTCTTCGAGCGTTCCATATCGACCACTTGTTAAACCACTCTGTGTGATTTGCGTGTGATCTGAGCTTAAGAGCGATTGTACGTTATGCCAGTTATTCGCCTATAAGTAGGCCAGCACATTCTATTTATGCGACGTTTTTCATTTACTAGGGTAGCTTTCCTAGGGCCTCTACCTGAGCCACCTCTTGCAACATGACTTGTAGGTCACAGTGTTAATATTCTTTGCTCCCTTGGAGCACGATAATACACAGGCGAGTGTTCGTTTAGACAATCCTGTCATCAGACAAAGTGTTGTTAATAACTACATATGACACGCCACCTGCTGAGAGTATTGCTCAAAGCACGAACTCCGTAGCCCCAGTAACAATTCGATGGTTCTCTGTTTTTAACAAATGCACTCGTGACAGAACGCATGTTTTTTACAGGTTTTAAGCCGACTTCGTTGCACCGGGTTTGACTCCATTTGGCTCGGTCCCTCTCAGCAGAAATGGCACGCCATCTGACGAGAGTATTGCACACAGCACGAATTATTCCGTAGCTTCAGCAACAATCCTAGCGTTCTCTGGAAAAAACTGCACCCGTGAACAGAACGGCGCGGTCTGGATTCGAACCCACGACCTTCTACTCACAAGGCACAGGGCTTAACCACTTAGCCACGGAGACCCCCACAGAGAGCGCACGTTCTGGGTTCAAACCGATGATCTGCAGACCATCGACGGCACAACCACTTTGCTACAGAGACCACCAAACTAATAAAGACTTGGACAACTAGGAAGAGACAGAGGGTGAGAAGAATACTGGATGTAGACATTAGACAAATGGCATATTTTGGTTACATTAAGAGTCATAAGGCGCTGGCGCAGGATAAGACACACTTTGAGAAAACAAGAGGATAATATAACAATAAGGGTACATTCCTGGAATCCACAGGGACAGCGAAAGAAAGGAAGGTCTGTCTGGAAATACATGGAGACGAGATTTTGAGGCAGAGGTAAAAAAATATAAAGAAGAGCTGGAGGGAGCTGCAGGAGATAGCTAGAGATAGGAAGGCTTGGCATTAGTTGGTTGAGGAACTAGACCCCAATCCGGGTTTGAAAGGCAGAGAGAGAGAGAGAGAGAGAGAGAGAGAAGAGCCATGAGGCTCGATTAAAAACTATCTTGAAAGGGATGGTGGAAGACAGGACAGCAAGAGGAAGACAGAGATACAATTGAGCGAAGAAGATCGAAGCAAGGGGGAAACAGAGCGTAGCCCCGACAACATAATACCGACTAGCGTAGACGGATAATCGACAATTCCTGTTTAATGGGGCGCTAGTTGTTTTTTTGTATGTGTTTGATAAAACACTGTAAGTTTATTGTTATTTTATTCAATTCTACGTGTCTATGGTTATTTATTGATGAAAAATATTAATAATACTTATAATCAGTGGCGGCTCGTCATTAAAGGGCAGTGGGCCGGGCCCCACCAAAAATAATGTGTAACGTGTATTTATTAGTTAATAAATTAAAATACAACCTAACCCAAAACCAAGATTTTTCCCGAAAATTTAAGTCTGGCCCTACCAACAAAAAGGATCACGAGCCGCCACTGCTTATAATCCTTAGTGTTCAACTTAACTTGTCACATAATATAATCTTGATTTAGCATGTTCTGTTGTTTCTAAAATCTTCTTCTTCTTTGCGTTCGTTCTTACGACCAATTTTAATCACTCTTTGTGATATGTTTGATCTTTGCCAAGAAGTAACGTTCTGCCAAGAACGTGATACGTTGCACATTGGTTTGGTAGGCCCCTAAACGCATAGACTTCTACACGTTTAGGACATGTGCATCCGATTTCTGCCAAACCTCCTTAGTTGCCTTTTACGACATGCGGGGCATGTAACAGTGGTTCTGTTCTTTACACCCCAAATTTAGGCCACGGTAACCACTCGGACGGTTTCTAAAATGAATTAATCTTTATACAACAAGACTGGAATGCTAGGATCAAGCGACGGTTGTGGTCTTATTTAATAGAATTTTTACCTAGCCCGCCGGCCTTATGTTATCGGAAGCCACGTACAGTATACAATTTGGGAGACGAAGATCAAAGCAAGGTGAAGACATACACAATTGAGGAAGGAACATCAGGAAGTGGACAGACAATACTAGGACAGATTGATTGATTGATTGATTGATTGATTGATTGATTTATTTATTTATAGGACCATCATCATTGCACGTCGTGGAATAGTCATCTGTGCTCCGATCTCTTTCTTACACAGGAAGATCTCAGCTGCAGTGACAAACTCAGTAGCACCGGCCAGGGTCCCCAATGTAATTTTGAAGATAGGGAAGATATTTCTGACAGAGTGTATCGTCAAGGCAAAAGAGATAACTTTTTGGAGAGCCGTGACTGCCAAACTTCGATGCGGAGACGACAAGTGATTGGTTGATTGGCCTATAGTATTATATCAGTGATATTAAGCTCTCCTTCATCTGTTTACTCATAGGAGATGAAAACTATAACCCATGACCTATTTAGTCTCATATTGCACGCATGCTGGTCTTGTTACCTTCCAGGCAATAACGTTCTAGTACAACGGTTCTCAAACTTTACATTACTGTGGACCCCGTTTTAAATACATTTTCGCGCCCGTCTGCCCAGCGTGTTCTAGCGGTTGACTACGGGTGACTAGTCCTCTGTAAGTGCGGGTTCAACTCCGCGCACTGGCAGAAAAGCTACAGGTTCCCCAGATTTACGGTGTTCGTGGCACCGAGCCGAAGGGTTACGATGTCCATGACACTGAGCCGAAGAGCTTTCAGCTCAAGTGCTTCTGGATCGGGGAAAAAATACATTTTCGTACCACAAAAGTTTCTATATATGAAAATGGAAAGGAATGAATTATCTGTGTGTTACAATGTGTTACAATGTGTTACAATAGTAAATAATGTTCTCAGACTGCGGGAAACTTCAAATGATCTTTCATTCTGTCATGTCAGATATTTGGATTCCGGTCTGGTATGATTCCTTTGATTTCGCAGCGGAACTAGTTTACCACGGTTTTCTCTCTCTCGATCCCCGCCTAGACCGATGAACCAAATCTTTTCATGAATTGTACTGTTGTGTTTAGGGACTCCGTCTCTCCGTACAGCTTCTCGCGAAGTTCTGTGTTATCGGGCCAAGTTACCACTGTTTTATAAATGTTTTTAAAGTTTATTTTTTTCTGTTTGAAATGTTAAAGATCATAATATTTCTTCAGACGCTTGAGAACCTCTTGGGAGTACCTCGCAAACCCCCAGGGGTTCCTGGAGCCCCCTTTGGGAAACACTGATCTAGGAAGGTCTGGGAAGACTAGTCCGGAATATGAGTGCGAAATTTCGTGAGTGAGCATGCGCGATCGAGACGGATATTAGGCTGTAATGTACCCAATCGTGTGTTACACTCGAGATATGCAGCCGTTTCTCTTGAAGGAACACCCACAGGAGACATTCTCATAAAACATGATGAGAAATGCCAGGGTCGTTCAGCGGATGAGAGAACTCGTAGGGTAATTTGTTAGCTCACATCGAATTTGATACCCATCTCAAATTTGCCACTTCAGGATTGTCTCTTTTTTGTGCTTGCTTTCAGATTATTGGTTATCCTAGTACAGCGTTTCCCAAACTTTTCCGTGGACCCAGTGAGGTCCGCAGGTATTCACAGGGGTTCATCAACGCTTAGAAATATTATGATCTCTGACATTTCAAACAGAAAAATAAATTTCAAAAACATGTATAAAAACAGTGGTAAACTAGTTCCGCTGTAAAACCAAAGAAGTCGGAACAGACCGGAGTCTAAATGTCTGACAGGACAAAATGAAAGATCATTTAAGTTTCCCGCAGTTTGAGAAATTGGAACCAGCTTGACTGTTAGTGTAATAAAAACTCCATCGCTAGAAGATTTTCATATAAATAAACTTTTGGGGATCCACGGCAGCAAAATGTATTTAAAATGGGTCCGCGGTAATGTAAAGTTTGGAACCGTTATTGTAGAAGAGCTAGTTTGTAGTTGGGGTCAAGCTCAGTTCATTGGTCGCTGTGGCGTAGAGGTTAGGTGCTCGCCTCTCGTTCTAAATGTACTCGATTCGCATCCTCGTGTAGCCATCAGGATATTTTTCTAGAGAATTCTGATCTCAGTGTAGTTGAGAAGGAGTTCCTAGTTATATCGCAGATGGACGATAAAACGTAGGTCCTGTGTTCATGTTGCGCACGTAAAAGAACACTTGGCAGTTCAAAATCAAGATAGGCAGGCTGGAAAGCCACTGCCCGTGCAAAATTCATTAGACAGATTAAAAAAATTAAATTCCTACGAATATTTTCACCATCTTCTAAATTACATCGGGGACCTCGCAGGTGCTAGGAGTTCGTGCACAGCCGCTGAAATCTTCCTGTGTAAGAAAGAGATCGGAGCACACATAGTTACTCACCGAATTCTAATGATGATGTTCTTGTCAATCAATAAATAAATTCATCAAACAACTCAATTGAAGCCTAGATGACGGTCGTTTATTGGTTATTGGTTATTGGTTACTAAACTGACGTCATTGCACTCCGGGCAGACCCATAGGTGCTCAGTCTCCCCAACAGATATCGAAGAGTATGCATACTGATGGTTCCTGTGGCTCGCTGATTAAACACACCTCTCACTCTGCCTCTCAGGCATCCAGTTCGACTTGAACAACGGGTAACTCCAAACTGCTTAAATCGCTTGATCGATTCAACATCGATTTTAGTGTCCTCATCCAACAGAGAGTCTCGAAGAGACCGAAGAATATCCCCTTATCCATCTTCAACTCACCAACAATCGATGCTGTTGATGCAAGCCTGTCCGCTCTCTCATTACCGTAAACACCCGCATGCCCAGGACATTATATCCACGTAAGCCGCTGGAGGTTAGAAACTTCTATAGACGACATCCACTCATACCAAAACCTACCCTTCTGGATCTTGTGAAGCATCGACTGAGAGTCAGATACAACAACTGCCCCAGTAAATGAAGTCCCAGAAATCCAAAGAAGGGCAGCAGTAACGGCCTCAACCTCCATCCTCATACTAGAAGTAGTTGTCCTGTATGCCCCACTTCGCTCTGCAACAACCCTACCATGAGCATTAGCCAAGAAACCCCAGCCGGATTTCTCACCACGTTGAACCGACCCATCGGTATATACAACAACATCATCATCCCTTGCATTATCTTCTATCAGCTGCTTAACTGACGGTCGTGTAGTTCAGTTCATTTTTAAGCCTAGATGACGGGCATGTAGTTCAGTTCATTTTTAAGCCTAGATGACGGTCGTGTATTTAGAATGAAGTTCAGTTCATTTTGAAGTCCAGATGATGAGACCATCTTGTTAATAATACAGTAGTTGTTGACGGTACTACTCACTTTGTGTCTCTTTTTTTCGTTCCAACATTTCTTTAAAGAACAGAGATATATCTGACTCAATTCCATATCTGACTCAATAAACTACTAATCCATATCTGACTCAATAAATATCTGATTCAATGAATATCTGACTCAATAAATATCTGACTCAATTCCATATCTGACTCAATTCCATATCTGACTCAATTCCATATCTGACTCAATTCCATATCTGACTCAATGAATACTGACTCAATGAATATCTGATTCAATTCCATTTCTGACTCAATTCCATATCTGACTCAATAAATATCTGACTCAATAAATATCTGATTCAATAAATATCTGATTCAATAAATATCTGATTCAATGAATATCTGACAATAAATATCTGACTCAATAAATATCTGACTCAATAAATATCTGACTCAATGAATATCTGACTCAATGAATATATGTCTCAATGAATACTGACTCAATGAATATCTGATTCAATTCCATTTCTGACAATGAATTCCTGACTCAATGAAAATCTGACTCAATAAATATCTGACAATAAATATCTGACTCAATGAATATCTGACTAAATAAATGTCTGACTCAATGAATATCTGACTCAATTCCATATCTGGCTCAATGAATATCTGACTCAATAAATATCTGACTCACTGAATATTTGACTCAATGAATACCTGACTAAATAAATATCTGACTCAATGAATATCTAACTAACTAAATATCTGACTATAAGCTTAGGGCATGAATGAAACTTATACCCACCGAAGTGGTCGGGACAGTATAATAAACTCCACTTTTTTCATTCTATGTGTCCTAGTCTAAGATTAAATCTTCCATATTTGGCTTTTTTATGCCCAACAGGCAATACGGATATCTTCCTGGTAATGTCAGCTTCCTGTAATGACTGTCTCTTCTTCCGTTTCTTTCTGGAACAATCCTTGTTATTTCTAACTTGAACCTTCTGGTGGTCTTGAGTGGTGATCCGATCCTGAATCTCTAGCGACCATTACTTTCTTTATCCCAGGGGCGTTTCAGAAATAGCAACGAGTTCTCCATGTTTGATTATTTCTTATGAAAGAGGTTGGTTTGCCAGGTTGTCTTTTTAAATCTTGGTTTATTTGAACCTCAGTCTGACTGAATATTGGTTTATTTTAACCCCGGTCTGACCGAATCTTGGTTTATTTGAACCTCGGTCTGACTGAATCTTGGTTTATTTGAAGTCCAGTTTGACTGAATCTTAGTATATTTGAAGCCCAGTTTGACTGAATCTTGGTATATTTGAAGCCCAGTTTGACTGAATCTTGGTATATTTAAAGCCCAGTTTGACTGAATCTTGGTTTATTTGAAGCCCAGTCTGACTGAATCTTGGTTTATTAGAACCCTTCTCGCCTGTGTGGTGCCGCGCCCGCAAGGTAAGCAAATAATAGTGCCACTGCGACCTACAAAGCATGCCATAAGAGGCGACTGATGTAGGACCTAGGAAGCTACCCTAGTAAATAAAAAGCATCGCAGAAATCCGATGTGCTGGCCTACTTATAGGCGCATAACTGGCACAGCGTACAATCTCTCTTAGGCTGAGATCACGTACAAATCACAAAGAGTGGTTAGCAATTGGTGGATGTGGAGCGTTTGAAGAAGAAGAAGAAGAATCATTCTAAAGCTGAATCTTGGTATATTAGAACATCCGTCTGACAGAATCATTACTTCTAGATGAGCTCCGTGTAACAACCATACTTCTGACAAGTTGCAGCATTTGATACAACAACTGCAGTTTATCAAAATGTTGCTTGTCTGTGACAAGTTTCAGCAACCGATACCAACAACTACAACTATAGTTGATAAAAATGTTGCATGTCTGTACAAGTTGCAACATCTGATACCAACAACCAGTGGCGGCACGTCATTAAGGGCCAGTGCGGCCGGGCCCCACCAAAAATAATGTATAACGTGTATTTATTATTTTATAAATTAAAATACAGAAACGAACAACCATGATTTATCCTGAAAAAAATCTTGCCCCACCAACAAAAAATTATCACCAGCCGCCACTGCCAACAACTACAACTACAATTTATCAAAATGTTGCATGTATTTATTATTGTACTCTCATGTGTGTTCTTCTGTGTTATCTTGTCCTATGCGACATAGCTAATACACTCCGTATTCGGATTATCAGGTTGTGTGTGGGGGAAGGAGTCCTCTTTGGTTAAGCGGTTAAGCAGTTGTCTTGCGTGTTGTTCTAAAGCTCGTGGGTTCGAACTGGATCGCGCCGTTCTATTCACGGGTGAACTTTTCTCCAGTGAATCTATGATTGTTGCTTTGGGCAACGGAGTTTGTCTCTGTGCAATACTATTGACTGGTGGCGCGCCATTTCTGAGAACGATCAAACATGAAATAATCAAGCATGGAGAACTTGCTGCTATTTCTGAAACGCCCCTGGGATAAAGAAAGTTATAGTCGCTATTTATTTCGTTATTTGTTTTTAGTCACAGATTTTCATTTTAGGACCGTTAGGATTTTATTGTTGTATTCTGTATGTAGTGTGCTGTGAAAGAAGTGAAATTCTTCACTTCTGTTGTATCTTTTACTTGATAAAGGCTTTTTGGTCGAAACGTTGATATGTATTGTCATTATTTTTGTATTTTGTGAAACTACAATACTTTGTTTGTGTACGTGTTTCACCATTTCTGAGAAGAGAGACTGAGCCATAAGAAGTAAAACCCAGTGCATAGAGTAAAACCCAGTGCAAGAAGTAAAACCCAGTGCAAGAAGTAAAACCCAGTGCAAGAAGTAAAACCCAGTGCAAGAAGTAAAACCCAGTGCAAGAAGTAAAACCCAGTGCAAGAAGTAAAACCCAGTGCAAGAAGTAAAACCCAGTGCATGGAGTAAAACCCAGTGCAAGAAGTAAAACCCAGTGCAAGAAGTAAAACCCAGTGCAAGAAGTAAAACCCAGTGCAAGAAGTAAACCCAGTCAAGAAGTAAAACCCAGTGCAAGAAGTAAAACCCAGTGCAAGAAGTAAAACCCAGTGCAAGAAGTAAAACCCAGTGCAAGAAGTAAAACCCAGTGCAATAAAGTCAATCCTGAGTCTTTGAGAATAAGGAGTTTTAAGAACCCCAGGAGGGCTCGCCTGCCCAGCGTGTTCGTAGCGCGTTGAACTACGGTGGACCTCTGTTAGTGCGGGTTCAATTCCGCGGGCTGGCAGAAAAGCCACAGGTTCCCAGTCGTGGCACCGAACCGAAGGGTTACGATGTCCATGGCACTGAGCCGAAGAGCTGAAAGCTCAAGTGCTTCTGGATCGGGGAAAAAAGAACCACAGGGAAGCAACGAAGCCAATGAATATGATCAATATTTAGACAGGGAAAATATTAGGGGCTTTGGGAAGATACTTCTTCTTCTTCGAACGGTTCATATCAACCACTTGTCAACCACTCTGTGTGATTTCTATGTGATTCGAGCCTAAGAGCGATTGCACGTTGTGCCTGTTATGCGCCTACAAGTAGTCCAGCATATCCGATTTCTGCGCTGCTTTTTATTTACTAGGGTAGCATCCCTAGGGCCTACATCAGTCGCCACTTACGACATGTATTGTAGGTTGCAGTGGTACCATTCTTTGCTTCCCTTGCGGGCCCCGGCACCACACGGGCGTAGGAAGAAACAAATTACCAAACACAGGATTCGAACCCCCAAACTGTTATTTCTTACGGCGCCCATTGCCTAGCCCAACAGGCGAACGTTTTTAAGAACTCAACCAGTTAGTTCTCCTCTAGACCGTTTAGGTTTTGTTTTTAGTGATTGTGTATATATGTCTGTATGTGTGTTTCATCATCTCTCTCTCGATCCCCGCCTAGACTGATGTACCAAATTGTTTAATAAATTCTGCTGTTGTGTTTAGGACTCCGTCCCTCCGTACAGCTTCTCGCGAAACTCTGTGTTATCGGGCCATGTTTCGTTTATCAGGCCTGCTAACAACTGGCAGTCTTGCAGTATGTGCTCTGTCGTCATGTCCGCCTTTTCACAGTGGCATAGGCCAGTTGTGCCAATTTTGAATTTGTTGAACATGTGGACCCGAAGCCTGTTATGGCCGGTACGGAAGCGGAATATAACAACTTGTTCCCTACGGGATAGACCATAGTACCCATCTCTGATGGTGTGTTTACTGTGGTCTTTCGATCACATTTCTCTATCCTGCCAACCGATGGTTGTTTTGGCCTCTTCGTAGCTGATCCAGTGATCGGTCTGCGGCAGTCGCCCCCCTGCCTTTCTAGCCTGTCTGCCTCTTCTTTTCCGCTTATATTGCAGTGTGATGGTATCCACTGTATGACTGCGCGTTTAAGTGAGTCTGTTGGCTGAAATAGGATACATGTGTCCTAAACGTGTAGAAGTCTATGCGTTTAGGGGCCTACAAACCAATGTGCAACGTATACACGTTCTTGGCAAAGATCAAACATATCACAAAGAGTGATTAAAATTGGTCGTAAAGAACAAACGCAAAGAAGAAGAAGTGAGTTTGCTAGTACAGTTTCATCATATGTTTCTTTGTACGTGACTCTGTGTGTATCAACTTCTGTGCGTTCTTGTGTGTATTTTCGGATAAGTGTGTATTTGTATTTTCGTAGATTTGTTTATAAGTAATTTTGATTATGTACGTGTATAATTAGAATATCATGGACAGAGAAAAGAACAAATGCGTCTGTTCTGGAACAGTTTGATATTAAAGAGAGTTGACTATTAAAGAACATAACATCCAGGAAAATGAAATATTTCGGACACATCAAACGACATGAGTGCCTAGAGAAGATAATTTTGGAGGGATGATGCCTGGAAGAAGAATGAGAGGAAGACCTAGAAGACGATGGGTGCAAGATATCATTGACGATCTGAGAATGACTGCTCCTGATGCCAGTCAACTTGCACATAACAGAGGTTTTTTTTGGATTGATGTCATGGGAGCCAAGTTACAGATGAGACAAGCTACTTGATGATGATGATGACGTGTGTATGTGTATATTACGTTCCTTTTTGCTCGCCTGCCCAGCGTGTTCGTAGCGCGTTGGACTGCGGGTGACTAGCCCTCTGTGAGTGCGGGTTCAACTCCGCGGGCTAGCAGAAAAGTCACAGGTTCCCAGATTCACGGTGTTCGTGGCACCGAACCGAAGGGTTACGATGTCCATGGCACGAGCCGAAGAGCTGAAAGCTCAAGTGCTTCTGGATCGGGCCAAAAAAAAATTAAAAAATAACTTTCCTTCTTCCGATTATGTGTTGTCGTGAGTACAAGTGTGTGTCAATTTATGCGTGTGTGTATGTGTACTGCCGTCTATTTGTATTGTGTAGTTTAACGACTACCTCTCTCCCTGTGTGTACGTGTGTGTGTGCTTCCGTGAGCTGTGTTTGCTCTGGTGCATGTATAAGTGTTCTGTGATATACATATGTGACTTTCGATTATACTTATATCTGGTTGTATCTGTGCTTATGATATCGTTTGACATATGTGGTTACGTGTATGCGTTTATATCTGTGCTTACGTGTATGTGTTTATATATCTGCTTGCCCGTCTGCCCAGCGTGTTCGTAGCGCGTTGGACTACGGTGACTATCCTCTGTGTGTGCGGGTTCAATTCCGCGGGATGGCAGAAACCACAGATCCCCAGATACGGTGTTCGTGGCACCGACCGAAGTTACGATGTCCATGGCACGAGCCGAAAGCTGAAAGCTGTGCTGTCTTTGTATTCGTGAAAGAAACTTTCTGTGTACTGTGTGTGTTGTAGTATTCTGCTATAGTGTCTGTGCATGTACATATGTGTATTTCGATCGTACTTGTTTGCGTTTGTATCTGTGCTTACGTGTATGCGTTTGTATCTGTGCTTACGTGTATGAGTTATATATGCTTACTGTGTGTGGTTGTTCCGTGAGTACGTGTATGTGCTTGCCTAAAAATAGATCTAAAGGCAAAGATGAACTTCAATGCACCAGGTTTGACCCCATATGGCCCGTTTCTATGGCAGAAATGGCACGCCATTTTCCGAGTGTGTTGCACAAAGCACAAACTCCGCAGCTCCAGTAACAATCCTAGAAATCTCATGAAAAAGTTGTAAATGTGACTCGGTCCGGATCCGAACCCACATCCGTCAGAACGACATGCAAACGTCTTAACCACTGCGCCATAAAGACCTCCCCATCCCCTACATCCCAACATGGGCTTGTAACAATGAATACTTCTATGTACTTGTATCCGAGCGTGCTTCTACGCTTCTGTCTGTATACATATATGTTGCATGTATGTTAATCTTATGAGAAAGAATAACGAAGCCCTGGTATATATGAAGAATGTGGGTATGGAAGGGGTTAATAAAGTGTGAGGGTGGACGTGTCCTACAGAGAAATATAAGAAAGGAAAGAAAAATTGAATATTTGCTGATTGATGATATTTTTAACTGCAGAATGGACAGAGTATTGATTGAGAACAATCATTTCTGTAACGTCTGGGGCAGATCGACACGTAATCTTTAAACATGGTACATAGATGTTGATGAGGTGTGTAGCTGGGAGAGAGAGAGAGAGCAAACGTACATAGATGTTGATCAGATGTGTAGCTGGGAGAGAGAGAGATAGAGAGAGAGAGAGAGAGAGAGATAGAGATAGAGAGCAAACATGGTACATAGATGTTGATCAGATATGTAGATGAGAGAGATAGAGAGAGAGAGAGCAAACGTACATAGATGTTGATCAGATTTTAGCTGGGAGAGAGAGATAGATAGAGAGAGAGAGAGAGAGCAAACGTACATAGATAAAGTAGTGAGAGAGAGAGTGAGAGAGAGAAGAAAGAAAGGACAGAAGAATTGAATATTTGTTGATGATATTTTAACTGGCAGAAGAGAGAGAGAGAGAGAGACAAACGTACATAGTGTTGGATCAATATGTAACATGGTAGAGAGAAAGATAGAGAGAGATAGAGAGTAGAGAGGAGAGAGCAAACTGGTACATAGATGTTGATGAAATGTGTGAGGCATGTGAGAGAGAGAGAGAGAGAGAGATAGAGAGAGAGAGTAGAGAAGAGAGATGTGGAGAGAATGAGTAGGGGAGAGTAGAGGACAGAGAGAGAGAGATGAGAGTAGGAGAGAAGAACTAGAGAGATGTAAAGAGATGATAGAATGGAGAGAGAAGTGAGAGAGAGAGAGAGAGAGAGAGAGATAGGATAGAGAGAGAGTGAGAGAGAGAGAGGAGAGAGAGAGAGAAGATTATTAAATAAAATTCCTACAAAATATTGTCACCATCTTCTAAATTACATCGGGGACTCTCGCCGATGCTACAGAGTTCGTGCACTACCACTGAGATCTTCATTTGTAAGAAAGGGATTGGAACACACATGGTTACTCACTAAAGTGAAATGATGATGGTCCAATTAATCAATCAATTTTTCTTCATAGAAATATATCAATATTTGATTGCTGATGTTGTGATGTTTTTCTTTACAGAAATGTGCCCAACATGTGATCGCTGATGTTGTGATGTTTTTCTTTACAGAAATGTGCCCAACTTGTGATCGCTGATGTGGTGATGTTTTCTTACAGAAATGTGCCAACTTGTGATCGCTGATGTTGTGATGTTTTTCTTTACAGAAATGTGCCCAACTTGTGATCGCTGATGTGGTGATGTTTTTCTTTACAGAAATGTGCCCAATATGTGAATGCTGATGTTGTGATGTTTTTCTTTACAGAAATGTGCCCAACTTGTGATCGCTGATGGTGTGATATTTTTCTTTACAAAACTGTGTCCAACTTGTGATCGCTGATGTTGTGATGTTTTTCTTTACAGAAATGTGCCCAACTTGTGATCGCTGATGTTGTGATGTTTTTCTTTACAGAAATGTGCCCAACTTGTGATCGCTGATGTTGTGATGTTTTTCTTTACAGAAATGTGCCCAACTTGTGATCGCTGATGTTGTGATGTTTTTCTTTACAGAAATGTGCCCAACTTGTGATCGCTGATGTTGTGATGTTTTTCTTTACAGAAATGTGCCCAACTTGTGATCGCTGATGTTGTGATGTTTTTCTTTACAGAAATGTGCCCAACTTGTGATCGCTGATGTGGTGATGTTTTTCTTTACAGAAATGTGCCCAATATGTGAATGCTGATGTTGTGATGTTTTTCTTTACAGAAATGTGCCCAACTTGTGATCGCTGATGTTGTGATGTTTTTCTTTACAGAAATGTGCCCAACATGTGATCGCTGATGTTGTGATGTTTTTCTGTACAGAACTATGCCCAACTTGTGAATGCTGGTGTGATGCAACAAATGAAACGTGTGCACATGGCATAAGTAACCCGTCCACCATCTTGTGACATGGCTGCAGAAGAAATATCTCGCTTTCTGATCGTAAAAAGAGTAACTTTACCAGACATAACTTATCCTGTATTGACATCAGTGGTTGTTGGTGATCATGAGTTATCGTTAATTGACAATATTTATTACTGACTATCTGCCATTTAACCCCGTGGCTGCTCTAAGCCCGTAGACTGGCTTGTGATATTTTTGTAACTGACGCAAGGCCAGTCTGAGCCCATAGACTGGCTTGTGATATTTTTGTAACTGACGAAACGCCCGTCTGAGCCGTAGACGGCTTGTGATATTTTGTAACTGACGCAGTGGTCTGAGCCCATAGACTCTTGGCAAATTTTTTTTGTAATCTGCCACTTAACCGGTTCTGAGCCCGTAGACTGGCTTGTGATATTTTTGTAACTGACGCAACGCCAGTATATTGGTTAACTCATTATGAATGAATGAAAATAGTGGTATATCCTTTACAGAACGTAGCCATCAACGCCAGTAAACGAGTCGTTGATTTTCTAGGCACCACTTATACGTTCATTAGTTTCTCATTGCTTTCTGAACGGTGAGGTCTATTTTTATCTTTGTAAAAATCCCACGGAAACGAATTTGCTTGATCAAAGAAACACGTGTTGTGATGTACATATCGTCACGTGTCTGCGTCTGTACACGAATTATACAGTTCCGTACATGTTTTAATTGTTCTGAACTTGTGAATTCTCAGTATCCGACAACGGTAAAAAAACATCAAAACAAAGTACAAAAGCAATATACAACGACGCTTCGACCAAAAGGACTTTATCAAGCAAAGGATACAGCAGAAGTGAAGAAATTCAGACTTCTTTTACGGCAGATATAACATTTACAATTGAACATTAAATCCCTAATTATTTGTATGTATCAGACAACAATGATGGTATCCTGACTTAATCAAAGAATTCTATTTGAAAATGAATTCTAGTGATTGGAGATCGAACATAACGACTTCAATTCTTCTTCTACCTGGGGTCACTCTGATAAATGATCCTGCACTGAACAACACGCTGGATACAACAGAATATAATCCTGTGTCAAACACCCCTTGTGTTGATATACTTTCTACCCAGAATCCTGCAGTGACGAAACTTCCGGGATCTTTGGATGCTTTGTTTTATATCATTGTTGTTCTACTTTTTTATGCGTTTAGTATCATTGTTCTGATGGTGAAGTATATCAGACGGGAACGGGACGAAGCTCATCTTCGTAACTATTATATTGAGTTTGTAGCTCGTGACAAGTTTCGATCTGCTCAATACAAGAACAGGCAGGTCATGAAGAGAACGTTCTGTAAGGAATCACAGAATGATGATCACACCCGTCCTGGCGTAGAAGATGAGGTTGAAATTATACAAAGTTTAGGTGATCAAAGGAATCAAATACAAACTATATCTCTGAGAGGTGATACATTTAACAGACTACCTACAAGTAGCGATAGGAAGAAGTTAACAAAGAGAGTTCTACGTTTTAGGAATGAAGAATCATTTTTGTAAAAGCGGTTTCTTTGCGAGGAAGTTCTGTAACAAACAGTTGTGTTCTAAGTGTGTTTCTGAAAGTGTACCAACAATTGATTGGGACGACGGGAAAAATGATGATATCGAAAGAGGAAGCAAGCGGGAACAAGTGGAAGATGTAATCGAATTAAGATCTTGCCATTCAGAAAAAAGATTTGATTCAAATTTGTGTAAGAAAACAAATCAAAAATTGATGGAAAGTAATAATCGTTTGATTGATAGAGATAATAGTATTTTTGTTCCTATTATTGAATGTGATTCTGATGTAGAAAACGAAGATATGACTAAACAGCCAAATATTTCATTACAATGGAACAATGAACATGATCGTGTTCGCGCTAAATATGATATAACAACTAAACAAGCTGCGGTGTGGTCTCATTATTCTTTAGATATTAACCATCTTCTAGCAAAAATGCCTCCTCTAGATGCTGCTAGCACCTTCAATGATATGGACACGTTAGACGGACTCTCCAACTTAGGCAGTGAGGCTGGTAGCCAATCCTTGCTTGATTATTCAGCCAGTGTTAAAGGTACAAACAGCGTTTGTGGAGGTCAGTGTAAGAACAGTCCAGCGTTTGTAAATAAAAGTGCTAGCGGTGATGAACGTTATAAAGATCTTAGCGACTTCTTGTCAGAAAGAACATCCCTTCTCTCCTGTACGTTATCAATTGATGATGATGGTGACGACGATATACATACAAATCTCAGCTCAGCAAAACATCATCCGAACGGAATCTCACTTCAGTCCAGTAGCAATGGTAAACTGAAAGATGTTGTCATTAGCAATGGGAAATCTATTTTGAGTTCATTGTCGAAATCTTTGAGCAGCGATGAAGGAGACCGGAAGAAGTTTGTTAATGATATATCACATTTAACTGAAGATTCCGGTGTTTTTAAAAACTTGAAATACTTTCTTCGGGGTTTCGCGAAAGATGGTAAAGTGAAGGAAGCTTACGAGACATTAAATTTATTACCACGAGAAACATGTTTTGGGCCAGGAAGTCCTAAAAGTTTGTTTTCTAATTCTAAAATTAAACTTGTATCCACAAAATGTGATCATGCTGACGGCAGAGAACCACATGAAGAAATGGATACAGTAGATGTCAGTTTGTTAAATATCAGAAAATGTGAAAATTCTGGGAACCGATGGGGGAACACCGACGATACAGAGGAAGATGTCGGTTCTGAGTACGATAGATCTTCCAGTTTTGGAGATTATTTCATGGGGGAGGCCAGCATGTCACAAGTGATAGACCTTAGCAAACCTCTTGTCAGGCGGCAGCTGGACTCTGCAACTAAGGATATATTAAGTCAAGTTTTTGTTGGATTAGGTGAACCTCAACGACAGGAACTTAATCCTCCAGTGATTCCGTCAAATAATATGTTACCTGGTTGCTTAGCTACAAGAAGGGAGACAAATGTTTGAAAGTCATTTTATTTTACATAATTCTTATGATAGTTATCGAGGCTTTATAAAATATTGAAACATATTAGCTGCCATCAAAGTTGCTCCAACTGATCATCTCCTTATAGGAAGACTTGGCATGAGTTGGTTGAGGGCATATACCCCAATCCAGGTTAAAATGCAGAGAGAGAGATCATCTCCTTACATGAGGGCATGACAGTCAGTATACAGTTCGATGACAGCGCATTTGATAACTTCAAGGTTAAGAATGGAGTCAAACGGAGATGTGTCCTTGCCCCCACTCTCTTTGGCATCTTCTTCGCAGTCCTTTTATACCATGCTTTTGTGTACGCTGATGGCGATGTTTTCATCTGTACTAGATCTGATGGTTTAGGGAATGCTAACCCAAAATAAATGCTTGCAGAAAACGGATGCACCAGGCCGTAAGGCGCATAACATGGTGCAACGACCCTCACAATGAGGAATGGGATAACGAATTCTACAGTCACCAATCTGCCTCTGAGATTTAGCCATGCAGTAAGAATGTCAGACCAACCAACACGAGGGTGGCCAAAACTTACTGCTGGAAGAGGTCTGCACAAAAGGGGAAGCAGAAATCATAAGAATTATATCCTACAGAACTGCCCCAGTATGCAGACTTGAGAAGAAAGAGGTGGCCCACTTACACTAGCGTCCAAGACAAACTGTATGGCGTGGCTGATAATCTGAGGCAGACTGCTGCCTTTATTAGAGAATCCGAAATCTCAATCTAGTGAGAACGCAGAAGAAGAAGAACTGATGGTTCACTCTTCAACTTGGCTCGCTTAAGAACCAAAAAAAAAGCAACAGAAATCCTTTTAAAGTAACTCGTTTTCGCTGACGATGCTGCCTTAGTCGCACACAGTGAGTCTACATTGCTATCCCTAATAAATAATTTAGCCAGGACATGCAATTTATATTTTCTCTGACTATAAGTGTTCCCCAAACAGTGGTTTTATGTCAGGGAAATAACACATCAATAAATATCACTTTAAATGGTAACTATCTAACACCAGTTCAAAAATTCTACTATCTTGGGTCCATAGTCACTGCCAGCTTTTCTCTTGATGAAGAAATCAACGCTCGAATAGGGAGTACAGCTACTACATTCGGCTAACTATCCAAGAGAGAGTGTGGGACAGCATTAATTAACATTGCAGTCGAAAATTCAAATATACGAGCCTATGTAATTAGTTCTTTACTATATGGCTCAGAAACATGGACAGCCTACTCAAGGCATGAGAGAAGACTTAACATCTTTCACCTTCGATGTCTCCGCAAGATTATGAACATCAGGTGGTACGACAAGATAACCAACTCTGAAGTACTGCAACGTGCAAACCTGCCTTCCATCATGGGTGTGCTCAGTAGTAGAAAACTAAAATGACTAGGGCATGTGAGAAGAATGTACAATTGACGCATATCACAAGTGTTGTTCTGTGAACTTTCGGAGGGGAAGAGGCACCAAGGCTGACCACTGCTCAGATATAAAGATGTCTGCAAGACCTCAGTGAATAACTTTTCTATTGATCCCAACAAATATAGTAGATTATCTCTCTCTCTCTCTCTCTCTCTCTCTCTTGTGTGTGTAGTGTCCCTCTTACTAGTTTGTCCGTATAAAGAAGACGCTCTCTCACTCTCTTCTCTGTGTCTCCTCTTACTAGTATGTCCGTATAAAGAAGACTCTTTCTCTCTCTCTTTTGTCTCCCTCTTACTAGTCTGTCCGTATAAAGAAGACTCCTCTCTCTCCCCTTACTAGTATGTCCACTTATAGCAGACTCTTCTTTATACATATACTACCAGCATTTACGCAAACGTAATCTACATTTGAGTGACAGTGGAGTCAAGTGGTTAGAGGGCTTGGTGCCAAATCGAAAAAGACCGAGCTCGTGTCTTGTCTAAGACATACTCAATTTAACCTTACTAAAAATGGATAGACGACACTCTGAGCTAGGGATGGAGGGAGTTACAGAGGACGAGAACTTATTCTTGAATCTATAATTATGCCCACCGAGTACTGTGAGGTCTCTGCTGAACTAGGTATGAGTGAATTTACAGAGGACTACAAATTATTATCTATCTACAATTACATGAACCTAGTACTGTGAGGTCACTGCTGTCTAGTACTGTGAGGCATCAGCCTCCTAGTATTGTGAGGTCTTTGTCTTGTGCGATATCTGTCCTGTGTGATCTTTGCCTCCTAGTACTGTGAGGTCTCTGCCGTATGTGATCTCTGCCTCCTAGTACTGTGAGTCTCTGCTACTTTGCTTCAGTGCAGAATTATTTGCTTGATAATTACCATGATCATTCATGTCATGTCACGTTTTATGTCACATTTTATGTCACGTTTGTCAAATTATGATAACAATTTCACTGCATATTGTATTGTTGATAAATAATAGATTGCAACAGCAACATTTTACATGCGTTGATTTGCCTTCATTGTAAAGTTGCCTAAATAAATTGCATAAGACATGTGTGGTCCAAGTTGTAGTTGCCATAAATACAACATGTGTGGTCCAAGTTGTATTGTAATGCAACATGTGTGGTCAAGTTGTAATTGCTAAATACAACATGTGTGGTCCAAGTTGTAATTGCCATAAATACAACATGTGTGGTCCAAGTTGTAGTTGCCGTAAAATGCAACATGTGTGGTCCAAGTTGTAGTTGCCATAAATACAACATGTGTGTAGTTATCCAATACAAATGCGTGTTCCAAGTAGTTGCCATAAAATGTACACTGCTTCTGAAATGTTCCAAATTTGCACAAATATCATATACAATGCTGCTATTTTTGTTTATTTAAATTGCAAAAACTGTAGTTTTAGTTTTGTGAGCTCGCTAGTGAATATTTTGATTGAGGATTCGTCGGCTACTTGAATAAGATGTTTTCAAGCATGGAGTACGAATGGGAAACAGTAAATACAAAGTAATGTAGCTTTACAAAGTACAAAAACAATATACAGTAACGTTTCGACTAAAAGACCTTTATCAAGCAAAGGATACAACAGAAATGAAGAAATTCAGATTTCTTGTAAGACAGACGTAACAAATACAGTTAAACAATAAACTCATAACGGCTCTAAAAATGTTCCCTCAGTTTTACTGCAGTCTTCCCTTATATCGATAATGCATGGAGTAGGGAGAGTCCATGCATGAACATGAAGTAGGGGGAGTCCATGCATGAACATGGAGTAGGGGAGTCCATGATGAAAGCATGGGTAGGAGAGTCCATGCATGGAGGGTAGGAGGTCCATGATGATTGCATGGAGTAGGGAGAGTCCATGCATGAACATGAGTAGGGAGAGTCCATGCTTGAGCATGGGTAGGGGAGTCCATGCATGAGCATGGAGTAGGGAGAGTCCATGCATGAGCATGGAGTAGGGAGAGTCCATGCATGAGCATGGAGTAGGGAGTCTCCATGATGTTTTAATGCATGAGTAGGGAGAGTCCATGCATGAGCATGGAGTAGGAGTCCATGATGTTTAATGCATGGAGTAGGGAGAGTCCATGCAGAGCATGGAGTAGGGAGTCCATGCATGAGCATGGAGTAGGGAGTCCATGCATGAGCATGGAGTAGGGAGAGTCCATGCATGAGCATGGAGTAGGGAGTCCATGCATGAGCATGGAGTAGGGAGTCCATGATGTTTTAATGCATGGGTAGGAGAGTCCATGCATGAGCATGAGTAGGAATCCTGCATGAGTCTTGTGAGAGAGTGGAAGCACATGCTACATGAGTAAGAGAAGTCCATCATGAGCATGGAGTAGAGAAAAGTCCCATGCATGACTGTCATGGAGTAAGGAGAATTCTATGCAGGCATGGAGTAGGGAGTCCATGCATGAGCATGGAGTAGGGAGAGTCCATGCATGAGCATGGAGTAGGGAGAGTCCATGCATGAACATGGAGTAGGGAGAGTCCATGCATGAGCATGGAGTAGGGAGTCTCCATGATGTTTTAATGCATGGCGTAGGGAGAGTTCATCATGTTTTCTCATGATGAGAACTCCTGCCGCTGAGATCTTCCTGTGTAAGAAAGAGATGGAAGCACACATGGCTACTCACTGAAGTGCAATGATGATGCCCAATCAACTACTATACACAGATGAAATCAACTTTGTTTTCTGCTCATCAACTAGAATCAATGCACTTCTGTCATTGATAAATGCTAGCTATATTTTATGACTTTCACAACTTTCGATTTTATCAAACATCTCTGACGTTCTTCTTCTTCAAACGCTCCATATCGACCACTTGTTAACCACTCTGTGTGATCTGCATGTGATCTGAGTCTAAGAGCGATTGTACGTTGTGCCAGTTATGCACCTACAAGTAGACCAGCACATCCGATTTCTGCGATGCTTTTTATTTACTAGGTAGCTTCCTAGGTCCTACATCAGTCGCCTCTTATGACATGCCTTGTAGGTTGCAGTGGTACTATTATTTGCTTCCCTTGCGGGCCCCGGCACCACACGGGCGGAGACATCTCTGAACTGATGTATAGTCTTCGAATTAACAGCAGTCAAACATCTTTCCTAAATGACCAGTATAAGGGAAGAAATCGATGGATGACTAACAAAAGCGCAATATTTTCATGACTTATTTCCCTTTGGGGGGACATAATTCATAAAATACTAAAAACATTTAGTTTTTTTTTTTGTGGTTACGTCCCATAAATAAATATATTTATGATGCTCACACAATGGCTTGTTCTAGAAAGCTGTTCTTATCCTGACGTTGGGAGGCAAATCAGGATTGGAGAAAAAAAAAAACGTCCCATAAATAAATCTCTTAATCTAATCAATATAAAATAACAATAAACTCCATTGTCCAGTAGTGGCGTAGGGGTGTTGAGATGGAATCTCCTAGGTCCTACAAATATTTTCATCTGCAAGGCGGACGAGGTGGGAAAGTTTATTCCTGATCAGTCCTTGATGTTGTAGGTCCATTCTTTACTTTACTTTCTTCTTCTACCACTTGTAACTGTTTCGTGAAAACTATTTTTGAGGATGAAGAAGACAGAGTATAATCTCCACAGTGAACAGTGTCATCACAGCGAACAGTGTCATCACAGTGAACAGTGTCATCACAGCGAACAGTGTCATCACAGTGAACAGTGTCATCAGAGCGAACAGTGTCATCACAGCGAACAGTGTCATCACAGTGAACAGTGCCATCTCCACAGTGAGCTGTGCCATCTCCACAGTGAATATTGACCATCTCCACAGTGAACAGTACCAATTGTGAACATTGCCATGTTTGTTAACATTACCATCTCTGTGTGGATATTACCATCTCCATGTGAACATTACTATCTATGTGTGAACAATATCATCTGTGTGAACATTACATTCTCTGTGTAAACATTACCATCTATGTGTAAACATTACCATCTCTGTGTGAACATTCCATCTCTGTGTAACATTACCATCTCTGTGTGAACAGTACCATCTGTGTGAACATTACCATCTCTGTGTGAACATTACCATCTCTGTGTGAACATTATCATCTCTGTGTGAACATTACCATCTCCGTCTGAACATTGTCTTCTCTGTGAACATTACCACCTGTGGAACATTGTCTCTATAGAACATTAGCATCTCTGTGAACATTGTCTTCTATGAACATTAGCATCTCTGTGGAACATTACCTCTCTATGAACATTAGCATCTCTGTGAACATTGTCTCTCTATGAACATTAAGCATCTCTGTGAACATTGTCTTCTCTATGAACATTAGCATCTCTGTGAACATTATCTTCTCTATGAACATTGCAAAATGAATGTGTCCATATATTTTTGTTTAAGTTACGGGGTGAAAGGGTTAGAAATAGAATATACTAACAAATGTCATGTATGTATCTGTTATCATATGTCATGCAACCATTGACTTAAGAAGTGCACAGGCATAAATGATTGAATGCCT
Organism: Arion vulgaris; assembly: GCA_020796225.1. NCBI lineage: Eukaryota > Metazoa > Mollusca > Gastropoda > Stylommatophora > Arionidae > Arion > Arion vulgaris. Next base: position 11,313,738 of record CM036769.1, read on the forward strand.
TTGAAAAATGAAAATCGTGGCATATCCTAAAGGACGTAGCCATCAACCACAGTAAATGAGTCGTTGATTTTCTAGGCACCACTTATACGCTCAGTAGTTTGCCATTGTTTTCTGAACTGATGCTCTTTGTTAAAGTGTTAAAGGGAGAAAATATAAAGGTGATTAACATATTACTAATTTCTACGTATATCTTGAACAGGGAAATAACCAAGAAAATAACTAAATGCTCTTAGTTTAAACGGTTATGTCCCATACTCATCAAATATATTATCCAAAATTGTGTAACTTGCAGATCACACTTGTGAATATAAAGTAGGAAATGCACATATTTTATCGTAGGACAATCAGATCACGATCTACGTAGCTCCATAAATTAATTATCAAGCACATGTTAAATGACTTGATTATATTGCTGCAGTTAAAATAGTGGCTAGAGAAACAACTTTTTATATAGAAATAATATTGTCAATAAAGTCCGTACATTATTCAATAATGTGGATATAAAGTAAAAGACTGTCCACGCAAAAGGTGGACCACAGAGGTTTTAAAACACTTTATGAACACTCAGAAATAACAGAGGCGGTTTTAAAAAACACTTTTATGAAGCACACCAAGAAGCCCGTTCTAGAAATTCTTCTTATCCTGACACTGTGAAACAGAACAGCATTAGTCAAATGAAGTGTCCAGTATAGTAAAAAAAAAGCAGAAATTTACTTGCAGTGGATGCTATCTCACTGTGGCATTGCAGGCAATGAGAGTGCTGATGTCTTGGCTAAGGAAGGTAGTGCCAAAGAGCAAATTTACCAACCCTTGTCTTTTCAAGAGGTTAAAACTCTCATACAGATAAAATCTGCAGTAGACTGGGAAGACAAACACTGGATATGATTATGGAAAAGACTTCCTCAAAGACTTACGCAGAACAGACCAGGTCATTATATTTCGCATACGTACCGGACACTGCAGACTCAACAAACACTTAGATAGACTAAGAATAGGTAAAACAGCTCTCTGCCAGTGTAAACAAGCGGAACAGGCATTGGAGCATGTCCTGCCTGCAAGACTGCCCTCTCCTGTGTGAGCTGAGAAGCAGCATGTGGCCACACTCAGTCGATCTAAAAACGAAGCTTTGGGGAGACCTGAATCTGACTGCCCAGTTGTTAGTCCACAATATACTAGGCGCATGGCCAGAGATCGCTGAAGAAGAAGATGTAATTTTAAAAAAACATATTATTTTAGAAAACGTTCCACTTGGAAGTAATCATGAATGTAAGTACAGATACAAAGTGCAAGATTTTTGGAAAAAAACAACAACATTGAAACTATCAATATGGTTATAAAATTGAAAGAACTGACAGGTTTTCAGGGCGAAGTGGTTAGGCTGTTTGGATTACGATTTAAGACCGTGGTTCGAATCCAACAAGCGCCGTTTGGTTCACGACTTATTTTTTTCAGAGATCCATATGATCCAGTTTCAGTTTGGAATATCTTCATTGTACTTCGGACATGTCCATAAGTGCTCCGATCGCCCTCGCTATATCTGCAACAGCATCCAGCGACTGACCGTAGCAGTCTATAGGATTGCTACATAGAGCACATAATTTGTGCAATATTCTCGGCGTTCGTTCACTGTCGCTGAGATCTTCCTGTGTAAGAAACAGATCGTAGCACACATGATTATTCATTAAAGTGCAATGATGATGGTCCTATCAATCGATCAAACAATCACTCAATCAGTGATTCATACCGAGCAAACACACACTAAAACCAAATGTTCTGGGCCAAAAGACACACAATATCGCAGCTTAACTGCTGTGAACTACAATACAACACACAATTTCTGGCTCATATTAAAAACATCACAGTGGTCATCATCATCATCAGGTGCCGTGCCGGCTGACGTAGGCGATCATGTATCTCCACAAATCTCTGTCGTTGGTGTTTGCTATCAACTCAAATGTTGGCGCTCTACCGTGCCATGAAGTCAGGCTATCCAAAATGTTCTCTCTCTGACTTCCTCTGTCTCGTCTACCCTCGATTTTACCAGCTGTCACAATGTGTTCTAAACCTCCCTTTCTCATCACACGTCCGAAAAATGATGACTGCCTCTTTCTTATATTGATGGTAAGCTTTCTCTGTGTCTTGATCTCATTCAATACCCCAACATTAGTCATTTTAGCAGTACATGGGATTCTCATCATTCTTCTGTAAAACCACATCTCTGTGGCCCTCAGAGATTTTTCAATCTGTGTGTTTATTGTCTATGACTCGCATCCGTATGTCAGTATTGGTTCTATATAGCACTACATATTTACACAGTGGTAGAAGTGTTTATTCAAGAGCATACGAAATCAAACAAACAAAACAACTGAATATAAATAACATTTAACTGGAGACTTGGATGGCACCTGACAAACTTCATATTTTGATGGAAGACAGTTTAGTCCGAGATTGTTTGTTTCTGAAGCATAAATATGACAGTTCACATCTTTACCCGTGGTCGTGCGTGTTTACTGTCGACAGTTACTTCTGTCAGTAAAGGTCGCGATGTCTATTCATCAATTCCTCTGGCGATCAAGGCACTTGCTATCCAGTTCACTATACATGGTTTGACACAAATGTAGAGCGTCTGACTGAATGGATTAGATCGCGGGCTCCCATTCAGGAGACCTAGGTTCAATCCCCGGTAAGGCCAATGAGTTTTTTCTGTCGGAGAAATAAAGAAAAAATTCTAACCTGAACAGTTTCGTGACGACTGCACTAACCATGCGGCCAGTTAATTCCACAAGCTCAACCCCCTCCCCGTCCTACACCACCCTACACATCAGTATTACAGGCAGTAACTAACTAACTAACGACATATATGAAATGGTCTAAAGGTTTAGGGTTTAAAAGCCGAAGGATTGACTTCATTGCACCGGGTTTTACCCAATATGGCTCGGTCCTCTCCACAGAAATGACACGCCACATGCCAAGAGTATTGCACAAAGCACGAACTCCGTAGCTCCAGCAACATTCCTAGGGTTCTGGAAAAACGCACTCGTGAACAGAAGGCGCGGTCCGGACTCGAACCCACGACCTCGACTCACAAGGCAAAGGGCTCAACCACTCAACCCAGAGACCCTATGGTCTAACGATGTATGCATAAAGTTGGACAAACATCACAAGAAGGTAAACTAGAAAGCAGAAACTAGAACATCCGAGCCACAGACAAGAGATCATAACAGAAAATATCAAACAGTAACTTTTCAAGTGCTACACACAGACTGCACACAGACTGCACACAGACTACACACAGACTGCACACAGACTACACACAGACTACACACAGACTGCACACAGACTACACACAGACTACATACAGAATACACACATACTACACAAAAGTACACACAGACTAACACAGACTACAACAAGACTGCACACAGACTACACACAGACTACACAATACTACACACAAGACTACACACAGACTACACACAGACTACACACAGACTGCACACAGACTGCACACAGACTACACACAGACTACACACAGGCTACACACAGACTACACACAGACTACACACAGACTACACACAGACTGCACACAGACTACACACAGACTACACACAGACTGCACACAGACTACACACAGACTACACACAGACTACACACAGACTGCACACAGACTACACACAGACTACACACAGACTACATACAGACTACACACAGACTACACACAAGACTACACACAGACTACACACAAAACTACACACAGACTGCACACAGACTATATACACAGACTACACACAGACTACACACAGACTACAAGTATTCGGGATATATAAAATAAAATGAAGATCATTATCTAAGGAGTCATCCTGACAAAGAGGAGAAAAGGAAGACCACCGAGAAGAAAGACTGTCAACAAATGATGGATGGATTATGTATATATTATATTGCACGTACAAAAAAAAGATGTAGGGGAAGAGACGACGTTGCAGACCAAGAAAACAATTGGTGGATGACAACGAAGTAGACCTAGAAGAAGGAGACGATGATGTTGTAACTGGTGGGTCTATGCATCGGGATCTAAAGTCAGGCTGTGTTTTCTTTCTAACGCGTATGGTAGAGTCAATGCAGAAAACACTGCGACTTAAAGGTAAGAGGCGACTAGGTTAGGGCATAGGAAGCTACCCTAGTAAATTAAAAGCGCTTCAGAATTCGAATTGCGCATTTTGTAGGCGCGTAACTGACACAACGTACAGTTGTTCTTGGGCTCAGATTACATACAAATCACAAAGATTGGTTAACAAGGAGTCGATAGGGAGCGTTTGAAACAGAAGAAGATTGCAGATAGAAGCGGGACATACAAGACAATTACTTCCAGTCTGAGGTTGGAGGAGTGAGGTCGTTATTGTTGCACTCCATGGGTTTTCTGTGTTTCCGTTTACTGGGAGCGTTGTTGTGTCTGACTCGGTCGATGCGTTGGAAGGTTTAGATGGAAGACTACACTACAAATGGATATCGTCTAGTGAGGTTTCGAACCTCCAGAAGCTTAAGTGGAACTACTCTCCTGTGTATGCGAGTATCCACGGCAACGAGAGAGCGAACAGGCTTGCATCAACCACATTCATCGTTGGAGAGTTTAGGATGGATAAGAGGGGTGTTGTTCGGTCTCTTAGCGACTGCTTGCTTGATGAGGACACTAACATATATGTTGAATATATCCTACGATTTTAGAAGTTTGGAAAAACCTGTTGTACAAGTAGAACTAGATGCCTGAGGGTTGCAGTGAGGAGTGTGTTTAACCAGCAAGCCACGTGAACCATCAATATGTCCTTACACTTCGACATTTTTGGGGAGACTGAGAAAATATGGGTATGCTCCATGTACTATGACGTCGGTTCAGCAACCAAGTCTAACCAACAACTAGAAATTCTAGGTGACAGCGACTGTGTAAAGAAGGCTATGAACAGAGACGAATTGAGGCGGGAGATCTCTGCAGCAATTAACCCCAAAAGCTCGACAAAAATTGAAGAAATATATGTACAGGGTGGGCTAAAAAAAAAATGAGAACATCGCGTAAAAAGTAATATAATTACATCAAAATTGTTTTAACTGTATCCATAATAGCTTAAATTATTTCCTCATTTACTTACCTATTTAGCTATATGATGTTTTTATTTCGACAATTTCTGAGCACAAATCTTTGATTTTTAATATGTAATTGTTTACATCTGCAGGTTTAAATTTGTTACCAAGAATGAAAAACTTACTGCGGAAGACCGTATTCTGATTAAACGAGTGGCATCGATGCTTAGAAAAATTGAACATGATTTCTGATTAGCTAAATACTTGGCAAACAAAATTACATGAAACAATATAATTAAATTAAATAACATTTCTAAATAACGCGTATGTTACCGATGTTCTCATTTTTTTGGGCCCACCCTGTATATATTATATGCGGGTACATTACAACAAAAGTTGAACACACGACTGAACCGGTCCTCAACATGAACAACGATAAAGAAAACAGTCACAACATAGAGTATGAAGCACCAGAAGGGCTAGGTCTAAAGAATTTTTCGCTTGGAAGTGCAGACATCAGGAAAAATAAACATGATACAGACTTCACAAGCACAATTAATGGTTCGTCCGCAGATTACATCGAAGACAAAGAGCAATGTCGTAATGAAGCAAGGCCGGCACAAGTGGACCAGAATAAGAGGCGCGAAAGGCACCGAGGCATACTAGCCGTTTTGAAATTCCGACTGGCACAGATGGAAAGAAAAAGAGAAAGAGAAAGAAAGAAGAAAGAGAAGTCGTGGAAACAACAATAGCTTACAAAATATCAGTCAGGCGCCACGATATGGCTACGTCTGAATTTATAGCGGGCGAACGCAGAAAAGAAGAAAACAATATTATCATTTTCATTATGTCTATGACATCGTTTTCAATCTTTCCACTTTTTTGTTTAATCATCCGTTTTCTCTTTCCTTGTGGTTCCTGAACAAGACCCACATTGTTGCGCTATTTTCTGGCCTTCTGCGTGTATGTCCTATCCAAAGTCAGCAATTTTCTGTCTTCCTGCTGTTTGTCCATCCAATAGTCAATTTTCTGCTTCAGGCATGTATGTCCCATCCAAAGTCACACTTCTTCCTTAGCTCTTCCTCTTCTTCTTCACCTTTCAACTCCCAACGACATAGGTCTTCAATAAACTTCTTCCAGCTCTTCCCCTTGCCATCCCTTTCAATTCTTTCCATGTTTACCTATCCGCTCAATACTCCTCCAGCTCTCTCTACAGGTCTTTCTAGGCCTTCCCTACTCCTCTTTCCCTGCGGGTTTCAAAACAGTGCCTATAAGTTCTCTTATTATTACTAAAAATTTTCCTTTCTCGCTTGTCTGAATTTCCTTTGGATTAAAATAGACAATTTTGAGCATTTTGTACCAAAATCATTTTAATTATTTAACAAATTAATATAATCAATTCTAACCTAAATTCGGAACTATACTTAATTTTAAAAGTATAAAATATTTTATTGACATAAATATGACACCAAAAAAAGTAGAAGTTTATCGCTAAACTGAAAATAAATAAAACTTCATCCATATTTTTGTTTCATTTGGCTCCTGATTTCTGCATATTATAATATACCTGTCAATCACATTTATGGCCCCTGGTGTTCTTGCTGTGCACGATAAATACAAGACTTGTCTCAGGAAGAGAATAGAATATGGCAGGAGTAAATCTTGTTTAATATCATCTTATCGTAAGTATGTTCTTATATCTACCGTGATATATCATGGATGTAAATTGATATTAGGCATGAATAGTACGACATCCAGAGAGAAGTTGGGTATCAGTTGATGTTATTTTACCGACATTTTAAAATTAAAATAATTAGAAATGCAGTTATATTTCTATTTAATGTTTTTGTTTGTTTTGGATTTCTTGTTAAAAGTCGTTACTAGGCGGTGTGTATACTTAGTCTGGTTAGTCGTTATCTAAACGTCTAGCACCGAGTATTGCAGTTAATCATGTCAGTTTTTGTGTGAAATATTCCATTATAAAGATGAAATATATTTGTTGTGCCCGCAGCTAAACGACGTTGTTGATTGATAGCAGTCCCCATGAAACAACAATTAGCAGGGATGCGGATATTCGGTTAGAAATACTCGAAAGATATATCGGAGGCGAGAGTACAATCTCTGAGAAGGTAAGTTCACTATCAAATTGTATTTGCTGTTGCAATAATTATTGTAGCAGGGGTCTACCAACTACTTCTTTATGCTTCTCCCACCTTCTTAAACTTACTTCAAGTGTTGAACAAGTTATTATATTGATCTCTCACAGTCATTGCACTTTTATCAAAGTACTTCAAGTTGTGTCAGTGCTTTCTCACAGATATTCATATAAATCTAGTATTTTTTGTGCTTGTGCTCTCACTAGATTATAGCAGTTAAGGGATCATAGCACTTGATTAGTTAAGGAATTATATGACTTGTGAATTATAGCATTGGAATAATCAAAGGATTATGGCACTTGAATAATTAAAAGATTAATACACTTTAGTGGGCAATGGATTCTAGCACTTGAGTAGTCAAATGGTTTTATTTTTTTGTCTCTTTTGATTGCAAAGCAGAGTTCATTACCAAACTCAGGTGTTCTCCAATCCACTTTTTTAAAAATCCACTCTTGTCTTAAACTGTATGCAGCATCATGTATAACGCTTTGACTACCATAGACCGGGAACAAAATGCTGACCCTTTCCTCTATAACATGGGATGAGTAAAGGTATTTCTTCTTTGCAATCAATTTCATATCATCATCAAATAGCTTGTCCTGAGCAGAACTTTGCCACCCCAACGGTCCTTCAGAATTTCTTTCTCAATATGCCAGATGTCCCGCCTCTGTGGCTGACATTTTCAAACCATCAGTTACATCCTGAATCCATCTTCTCCGTGGTCTTCCTCTTTGCCGGTATGCCTCGTTCCATGACGGTTTTCTCCAGCCCTTTGGTCTTTTTATATGTCCAAATTACCTCAATTTTCTCTTTCATATATGTAAGCATCAGACAGTTTTCTTTGATTTTGAGTTATTTTTTGGATAGATCTATTTGCCTTCCTTTCTGTCCATGATATACGGATGACTCTCCTGTAACACTTCTATTCAAAAGCACTTATATGTTTTTCCACTGCCTTGTTAAATGCCCATCCTTCACACCCATACTTTGCCACTGGGAATATGCGTACTCCTAGCTTTGTTTTCCTATCAGTTCTATTCCATACTGTTTTTAGTTTAATATTTTGAGTCCCAAAAAAGGCATTTGTCAAATTGCAACAACTGGCTGGAATAACTCTGCTATCAACACCTGGCAAGCTATTCTGCAGTATTTTGATGGAGAGGCTGAAAAGCCGTCGAGCAAGGCTAAGAGAAGAACAAGCTGGCTTTCGTCCACATCGTACTTGTACCGATCATATCTTCACGCTGAGATCCATTATAGAAGAATCAATTGAATTCCAGTCACCACTAGTGATAAATTTATAGACTTTCAGAAAGCGTTTGATAGTCTTCATCGCTCTACTCTCTGGGAGATTCTTAAGACCTATGGCTTCCAGGAAAAGTACATCAATATTATAAAAGCCTTCTATTCTGAAGCATCCTGCTGTGTAAGAACAGATGCAGGAAACTCAGACTGGTTCACAGTCAATTCGGTTGTGAAGCAGGGCTGCGTTATGTCACCTATGCTTTTGGGATAGCTATAGACTGGATCATGCGCAAATGCACCCAAGATGATCAACTAGGCATCAAATGGCTTAATAACAGCAGACTATTTGATCTTGACTTTGCCGATGACGTGGCCATATTGAATTCAACTACACAAGCAACCCACAAACTAACGAGCAATCTTTGCACACTTGCAGAACAGGTTGGTCTCCAGATCAATTCTGGCAAGACCAAAATTATGGACCTCACAAACTCGACAGACAACATCGTAATAAATGGTCAAACACTGGAGAAAGTTGAACATTTTACATATTTGGGTAGTAAATTGTCAAACAACGGAGACACGATGAAAGAAATAAACTCTCGTATTGCTATAGCAGCTAGTGCCTTCACTAAATTAACGAATATCTGGCAATCTCAAGACTTTAGTATATGCACAAAAGTTAAATTATTTAGGTCATGTGTGATTCCTGTACTGACCTACGGTTGTGAAAGTTGGAAATCAACAAAGAAAATTGATAAGAAACTGGACAGCTTTGAGAATAAATGTCTACGAAAATTATTAAAAGTGAAATGGAGTGATTTTGTTTCTAACAACACAGTGAGAGATAGAACACACCAACAACCGTATCAAATATTATAAGGAAACGAAGGTGGAAATATTTAGGTCATGTGTTAAGATCAGACGAAAAGAGACTAAATCGACAAGTCCTTATGTGGTCACCATTTGGGAAAAGAAAACGTGGAAGACCAAAGACCACTCTTGAAGAACCATCCAACAAGAAAGTAAACTATTGGGATGTAAAACCATACAAGATCTGCAACTGCTAGCAAAGAACCGTATCACATGGAGATCTAAAACCTCTGCCCTATGTGCCGCCTTTGCACGAAAGGAACAAACTAACTAACTAACTAACTATTTTGTAAAGCCATACTTGTTCTTTTTTTAATTTCCTTCATCCCATTTCTATCTCTTCTTAGCAGTGAACCAAGATATTCAAAACTGTTCACATTTTCTACTTTCTCTCCATTGATAAAAATATCTTTTGTCATGTTTGTTTTATCCGTTGTCCTTATTTTTATTTTTGCCACATTGAAATATATATTTTGTTTTTCGCTTTTCTCTTGCACTTCCATTATTAATTTCTCAATTCCTTTTAGGAATGTTTACAGTAACACTGTATAGTCAGCATATCTTAGTTCAGGTATTTCTCTTCCGATTATAAAACTAGGAGATGGGTTTAAAAAAACTGAAGTCAGTTTCATATGCTCTATGAAGCTACACATCAGTTGGAGTTTCTCAAGGGTACCACATGATTTACTTTGTAAGCATTGTTCGTGAGGCCAAGCTTTGTTTCTCTCTTGTGTGATTATGATCAACAGGACTGTAGGATGTGCTCTGAAGTCTGTGTGTTATAGTCTGATGTGTACAGTGTAGTTTAAGCAGGTTAAGATTGTTGATATAAGGGAGGACTGTAGTAAAACTATGTATTGATTACTAAACTAACGTCATTGCACTCCGGGCAGACCCATAGGTGCACAGTCTCCCCAACAGATATCGAAGAGTATGGATACTGATGGTTCCCATGGCTCGCTGCTTAAACACACCTCTCACTCTGCCTCTCAGGCATCCAGTTCAACTCGAACAATGGGTAACTCCAAACTGCCTAAATTGCTTGATCGATTCAACATCGATTTTAGTGTCCTCATCTAACAGACAGTTGCGAAGAGACCGAGAATATCCCCCTTATCCATCTTCAACTCCCAAACAATCGATGCTGTTGATGCAAGCCTGTCTGCTCTCTTATTACTGTAAACACCTGGATGCCCAGGACAGTATATCCACGTAAGCCTCTGGAGGATTACTATGTAAAACTATGTAGCAATGGCGAAACACGTAAAAACAAAGTACTGTAGTTTTACTAAGTACAAAAGTATACAGCTATGTTCAACCAAAAGGCCTTTATCAAGCAATGAATACAAAAGAAGTTAAGAAATTCAGACTTCCTATACATAGACATAACATATACAGTCAAACAATAAATCCTAAGTAATGTCGTCTCCTACCAGGAAACACCCATCTAGGAATCGACAGACTGTAACGCTTCATTAAAACTTATTAAATAAATAAATTGTTTCCCTATGCCAGTATTAGATGCAAATAGTCATAGACCAGTTATGTTTACTGCCAGGAAGGAAAACACTGACAGACTAGCTTCGAAGAAGATGTCTAGATAAACCTAACAGTAATTAAACAACTAAAAACAATATGGAATGGAACTTCTTCTGCGTTCACTTGCTGTCAATTCAGGCAGAAGCCATAACGCCTGCTATTGCGCTTCAAACTGAGTTTTTTATGAGACCTGCTTACCATTTTACTGGTGCCCATCGCCCCTTGCTGTCAAGTCAGGCAGAAGCCATGACGCCTGCTATTGCGCTTCAAACTGAGTTTTTTATGAGACCTGCTTAACATTTTACTGGTGCCCCTCGCCATGCGGTGAGCCTTCGCCATCTTCAGAGGTAGAATGGAACTGATAAGAAAACAAAGATCAGAATACTAAAAGCATGCATATTTCAAGTAACAACGTATGGATGTGAAGTCATCATCATCAGGTGTCATTCCGGCTGGTGCAGGCGATCATGGATCTCCCCAAATCTGTCTTTGGGGTTTGCTAACATCTCAGATGTTGACGCTCTACCGTGCCATGAAGTCAGGCTATTCAAAATTTTCTGTCTCATCTACCCTCGATTTTACCAGTTATCACAATATGTTCTATGGACATTTAACAAGGCGGTGGAAAATCATATATGTGCTTTTGAATGTGTCGCCCGAGTGGTTACCGGGGCCCAAATGTGGGGTGTAAAGAATAGAACCACTGTTACCTGCCACGCATGTCGTAAGAGGCGACTAAGGAGGTTTGGCTGAAATCGGATGCATGTGTCCTAAACGTTAGAAGTCTTCTGCGTTTAGGGCCTACTAAACCAATGTGCAACGTATACACGTTCTTGGCAAAGATCAAACATATCACAAAGAGTGATTAAAATTGATCGTAAAGAACAACGAAAGAAGAAAAGAACAAACATGGCTTACAAAAAATTAAACAACTTAAAACAGTATGGAACAGAACTGATAGGAAAACAAAGATCAGAATTATAAGAGCATGCATATTTCCAGTGGCAACGTGTGGGTGTGAAGCATGGACATTTAATAAGGCAGTGGGAAAATATATATGTGCTTTTGAATATAGGTCTTACAGAAGAGTCCTTCGTATATCATGGACAGAAGAGAACATATAGATCTATCCAAAAGAACTCAAAATCAAAGAAAACTGGCTGATGCTACAAATAAGTGACCAAACCACTTCATTCTTTGTTTCTCAATGTAATTCAAGCAAGGTTCTGTCCAACTTTCTTTCTTATGTTGGTGATTCTGTCTTTTCTGGTGTTGTTGGTAACTTTTCGAAGGCAACATTTCACATGTAGTTATTTTTTCAATGTTGTTGCTTTCTTGCAATAAGATGAGAACCACTGTGTTATATCCCTTTGGATTGCTGACATGTTGTGGTTAAGAGTGTTATGATTGAAATCTACATTTGTAGGACTCCTTGACATATGACAACAGCTACTGACGAGGACATCGAGTGTGAGAAAAGCTTCTTATCATTTTCTCTGTCATCATACTTATAAATATCTTCAACCGAAATTTGCATATCATCATCACGAGAAGGGTACTTGACATTAGAGGCTACCAAAAATAATCTGATGAGCAATGTTGAAAGCTAATATTATTACAGTAGGCACTTGTGATGTACAAATAGTAATCATGTTACTCAAATACTCTTCCTGACTGGATCCGGTAGTAACTAGTATGACCAAGTAACATGTACTTGATACTTACCAACTACTGGTCACTATTGGTTACATGGCCACTACTCGTTCGTTTATCTGTATAGATTTGTATGCTATCATATTATCTTACTCGGCTGCCCCCATCTTTCTGCTACTTGATTGTGTTACAGGTACGGACATATGCCAGGTCCGGAAAAAGGCATTTTCATCTAATGCTTTTGTTGTCCAGGCCTTTTTTTCCCATTCGCTGTCCATCGAAGAGCTGTCATAACCAATGCAGATGTGTATTGATTAGTACGATACAAAAGGTATTTTTTATCAACGGAGAGGAAATAGAAAATGCCAACAGTTTTGAATATCTTGGTTCACTGCTAATAACAGAGGGAAATGGGATGAATGAAATTAAAAGAACAAACATGGCCTTACATTAAAAAACTAAAAACAGTATGCAGTGGGATTGACATGAAAACAAAGCTAAGAATACTAAGCGTATACATATTCCCAGTGGCACCGTATGGGTGTGAAGTACGGACATTTAATAAGGCGGTGGAAAAACATATTTCTGCTTTTGAATATAAGTGTTACAGAAGAGTCCTTCGTATACCATGGACAGAGAACAAATAGATCTATCCAGAAATAATTCAAAATCAAAGAAAACTGACTGATGCTACAAATGAGAAAATTTAAGTATTTTGGACATATAAAGAGACATGAAGGGCTGGAGAAGACCATCATGGAAGAAGGCATCCCGGCAACGATTAGAAGAGGAATGTTATAGTTCCTCTTTGTTGTTTAGTATATACTCGATGATGGTATCCTTCTTGATTTTTGATGGAGTAAGAGGAACTTTGTGATGTTGAGACAACGTTCGATTGATTACCTGTTAATAGGTTATCAAGTTTGGTTATGTCATGCTTGATTCTTGAGTCGGTTAATCCTTTCAACTGTAATTAGTTAGTCCTTCACGTCGTTCGTGGTCAGTTTGTCCTTGATTCTTGAGTCGGTTAATCCTTTCAACTGTAATTAGTTAGTCCTTGATTCTTGAGTCGGTTAATCCTGTCAACTGTAATTAGTTAGTCCTTGATTCTTGAGTCGGTTAATCCTGTCAACTGTAATTAGTTAGTCCTTGATTCTTGAGTCGGTTAATCCTGTCAACTGTAATTAGTTAGTCCTTCACGTAGTTCGTGGTCAGTTAGTCCTTCACGTCGTTCGTGGTCAGTTTGTCCTTCATGTTGTTATTCTTGTTCTTCTTGATTAGCTGGAGTTTCTTGATATTTGAAGTCAGTCAGTCCATGTTGTTTGTATTCAGTCCGTCCTTCTTGTGATTTGATCTATCATTTCCATATACTTCCTTTCCTCATCATATTGCTTCCAACACGGGTGGCCTTCTGATTATAATATAGTGAACAATATAAAACTGTCACAATATAATGAACAACTATCGTTTAGTTCCATTTATATTTATTTGTTGATGTTGGTCGGACACAAACATAAAATACGTCCTCTCCTGTCCAAATGTTTATGTTGTCTCTCCGTTTTCTAACGTTGCTACGCCGTCACTACCTAAAGCTACGTCAGGTCTCGTTTAGTGTTGCCACTCTGCTTATAGTGAACAGATGCAGATTTAGTGCGCAAACACCACAGTCAACTAATAAAATATCTAAATATCTACAAACTACACACTAAAGCTAACTGTCTGGTTCATCAGCCGCCACCTGGGGGACTGCTACTATAGGAAGACTACGGAGAAGATGGATTCAAGATGTAACTGGTGGTTTGAGCATGTCGGCTGAAGAGGCAAGACATCTGGCCTACAAGAGAGAGAAATTCCGAAGAGCTGTTAGGAACGCAAAGTTCTGCTCAGGACAAGTTATTTGTTGATGTTGGGTACGGTACTACTGTATATTTAAGGAGTACCCAATAATAGGTGGCGTCTGTGGCCTAGGGGATAGTGACTCGGTCTATTAACCCTGACGTTTTGAGTTCGAATCACGCATCGGACTGTTTAACTGCAAATTGTTTCGCGTGGATTTTAACAAAGGACGATGGCACCACCCGTTCAGAAAGCAATGGCAAACTACTGAACGTAATAATGCCTAGAAAAATCACAAACAGCGTTTTTAAAACCCAATAATAATATACTAGTTTTGTATTATAGTTAGTATCTTCTTCTTCTTTACGTTCGTTCTTTACGACTAATTTTAATCACTCTTTGTGATATGTTTGATCTTTGCCAAGAACGTGTATACGTTGCACATTGGTTTGGTAGGCCCCTAAACGCATAGACTTCTACACGTTTAGGACACATGCATTCGATTTCATCCAAACCTCCTAGTCGCCTCTTACGACATGCGTGGTAGGTAACAGTGGTTCTATTCTTTACACTCCAAATTTGGACCCGGTAACCACTCGGGCATATAGTTAGTATAGTTAGTATATTATTGAGGACCTCTGTGGCTTAGTGGTAGTAAGCTCAATCACAACTTAAAAGTACCTGGTTCAAACTCCGTGGCGGGCAGTTTGGAAGCAAAATTTGTCCCTGTGGATTTTTTTACAAACGGTTAAAAATAGGCCTCACCGTTCAGAAAGCAATGATAAACTACTGAACGTATAAGTGGTGTCTAGAAAATCAACTCGTTTACTGCGGTTGATGGAGACGTCCTGTAGCCACATTTTCATTTTTTCAGTATATTATTATTGATTGATTGATTGATAGGACCATTCAGTGGCGGCTCGTGTTCACTTTTGTTGGTGGGACCAGACACAAGTTTTTGGAAAAATCATGGTTTTTTGTTATGTTATATTTTAATTTATTTAATAATAAATACCCGTTACACATTATTTTTGGTGGGGCCTGGCCCTTAATGACGAGCCGCCACTGGGACCATTATCCTTCCACTTCGGTGAGTAACCATGTGTGCTCCGATCTCTTTCTTACACAGGAAGATCTCAGCTGCAGTGTACGAACTTTGTAGCACCGGCGTGGGTCACCGATGTAGTTTTGAAGATGGTAAGATATTTTTTGTAGGAATTTTATTTTTAACCTTTTCTAATGAATGTTACCCCGGGCAGCGGCTTTCCAGCCTGTTCTTCTCGATTTTGAACTGTCAATGGTTCTTTTACGTACTCAAATTAAACACGGGACCTGCGTTTTATCGTCCTCCTCCGATAGGACTTGAAACTGGATTTCACCTACACTGAGATCAGGGATCTCTTGAAAAATATTTAGATGGCTTCACGAGGGAGAGAACCTGGTACCTTTGGCATAAGAGACGAGCACGTAACCTCTACTGTACATATATCTCTTTATTATCATTGGTTGTTCCCTAACTATACATTAGTTCGGTCTTGAGATGTTAACTAGAACCGGTTTATTACAGAAATATCGATACTGTTTAGAAATCGATAACCTCATAGTTGTATTTGGTAGTATGTTGGAACCATGGCAACTAGTAGACATATAATAGAAAACACGTGTCTTGCTGAGTCAGCGACGTCTGAGATGGCTGGGACACGTGTGCCGTATGAGCGATGATAGAATCCCAAAGAACATTCTATATGGTCAACTCGCATCTGGTACTAGACAGCATGGCCGCCCATTATTACGCTTCATTGACACCTGCTTCATTACCCACCACCTCTTTCCCCAACACTTCTATAAAGAAGTAAATGGTGGAAGAGAAGAAGAGAGATTGACACCTGTAAGCGGGATCTAACTTCATCGGTGTAGACAAAGACAAGTGGGAGTAGTTGGCCAAAGACAAGCAAGCATGGCGAGCTGCAGTGAGGGGTGGCTCAGAACGTAAAGAAAAACATCACATATGGAGGCAAAAGAGAGCGCAGAGTGCAGAGAGAACATCCTATGTATCACTTCCAGTTTTAAGTGCAGTAAGTGGCAAGATTGCCACTCCAGAATAGTCCATTACATCCACAATAAATGTGATACAGAACATACTACTGTCAAAACCTATGGTCTCCTGGGATAAGGCAATGATGATGATAATTATACTGTCTACAAACATAAATTACATTAAGAGGATTCGATGGAAGACTTCTTATAGTTCGTTCCAAAATTCGTGAACATCTTTACCGACTAATATAAAATCATCCACTTGACAGAAATTATTGGTTTTTACATTTTTCTATAGGTAACATTGACGACCTTCATAAAGTATTTTTTGCCCACCCAAACCTTTAGTGCTGTAATATTTTACTTATATGTTATTACTAAAATAACAGCGATGTTGATTTGGTATACTTGAAGAAGGTTAGTAGTACGGTTGTCAAGTTTTTCTATATATTACGCATTTCCGTGTTCCACATGCAATTCAGCGCAAGTAAAAATCGGAACCCTGTGGAATTAATCAGTTCACAATGTATCCGATAGAGTGTCATTGGCGTAAGCACACACTATTATTTTCATTGATAAAAGTGGAAGGTATAATTTGTTTACTATGTCACATTGCTTTGTATAATCTATACCAGAGGCGGCTCATTAAGGGCCAGTGGTGCGGGGTCCAACCAAAAATAATGTGTAGCGTGTATTTATTATTTTATAAATTAAAAATAACCACCCAAATCCATAATTTTTCCAAAAATATTTGTCTGGCCCCATCAGCAAAAATGGTTACGAGCCGCCACTGATCTATACATATACAAGACAGAGATCAATTACACTGTATGTCTGTCCCAATTGTTTGAAGATTTCTGGACATCCTACGGACTTGAAATTTGACAAGAGGGTATCTCTCATACATGGGAAGATGTAAAAATTATAAAACTGGACTATTTGTTTCTATAACCGTATTCCAACTTAACGCAAATGGTCATCATGTATAGAAATCACCGAATGTGTCTATCCATGTTTTCACGATTCGCCGGGTAACGTGATACACAAAGCGGTCATGTTGTTATATTCCGGGGACGTCATACGCACAGCAGTCACACGAATACGAACATATTTTTTTGTATTTCTATCTCTCTCTCTCTCTCTTCGATCCCGCCTGATAAACCGATGTACCCAAGTGTGTTGCCGGGGTATACAAGGGGAGCAAAGAATATTAACACTGCGATCTACAAGACATGTCATAGGTGCGACTGTTGTAGAGGCCTAGACAAACTACCCTAGTAAATTAAAAAAAGTCGCAGAAATCGGATGTGCTGTCTTACTTGTAGGCGCATAACTGGCACAACGTACAATCGTTCTTAGGCTCGGATCACATACAAATCACATAGAGTGGTTTAACAAGTGGTTGATATGGAGCGTTCGAAGAAGAAGATAGTTGCGAACAACAGCAAAAACTACTACCATATAAAGTATAAAACTCATTCCTAAATTTTTGTAATGTATGCAATCAAGAAACTTGGAGTAAGAATAACGTGACAATGCATGGCGTGACACTTACACACTCTTGTTCTTTGACGTATTATAACGTGACTTGTGATTCACGTCAAACATCCGTTATTCTTGATTACGTTTGTGTCTTTATTTGTTATGATGAGAACAAGATGTGCAGGTATTCCTCTTCTTCTTCTTCTTTGCGTTCGTTCTTTACGACCAATTTTAATCACTCTGTGATATGTTTGATCTGTGCCAAGAACGTGTATACGTTGCACATTGGTTTGGTAGGCCCCTAGTACAGTTATTAAGAGCTTCCGAAAAAGTGGATAAAAACCTCTTTGCGCCGAGTGAGCATCTGTAGCTTAAGCGGTAGTGAGCTCGATCACAACCCAAACGTACCTGGTTCAAACACCGCGGCGGGCAAATTTGGAAGCAAATTAGTTCCCTTTGATTTTTACGAACGATAAAAATAGACCTCACCGTTCAGAAAGCAATGGTAAACTACCGAACGTATAAGTGGTATCCAGAAAATCAACGACTCGTTTATTGTTGTTGATGACGATATCCTGTAAAGGATATACCACCATATTCATATTCTGAGGCACGCTCATTTCAACCTCTGAAAGAACCTTTTATTGATTATATCAAAGCGTGTATGCCCAACAAATATGCATAATAAGAATTAACTCCTTACGGGGGATCCAAAATATATATTTTAGTTAAAGTTCGTTGATTACGTGATGTGCTCAGTTCTAATTTTAGCATCTCAAGAAGGAGGTTGGCCTCATTTCCTGAATACTTCAAATAATATACTCATGCTCCTTTTTAAGGGAGTACTTCATGTCATTGAGATTCCTCGAGCTTACTCATATAAGACACGTCTGTGCATGGTGTGTATGTATATATAAGCCGGCGGCGGCGGAGAGCATTATTAGATACGTAGCTCGTAGGAATGACAAGGTTTTAATTGATATTTCTACGATTTGAGAGGCTGAATGAATAGGTATGTACTATCTTTGACCTAAAGATTACAGCTGTAGTAGTTACGAGTATCGGTTGTTGGTATGTTCGAGTCATCTATCACATATTGTGTCCATCTTCTCCTTGTATCCATCTCATTGTATCCATCTTCTCCTTGTATCCATCTTTTCTTTGTATCCATCTTTCTTTGTATCCATCTTTCTTTGTATCCATTTTCTCCTTGTATCCATCTTTTCTCCTTGTATCCATCTTTTCTTTGTATCCATTTTCTCCTTGTATCCATCTCATTGTATCCATCTTCTCCTTGTATCCATCTCATTGTATCCATCTTCTCCTTGTATTCATCTCATTGTATCCATTTTCTCCTTGTATCCATCTCATTGTATCCATCTTTTCCTTGTATCCATCTTTTCTTTGTATCCATTTTCTCCTAGTTCACCTATTTAGGTAGCAATTTTGATTGCACAGGAAATGTTAAAAAGAAATTATGATACGAATTAGCAAAGCAACATCAGCTTTTAAAAGTCTAAATAAAATATGGAACTGCAAGTTATATAGTATTAAAACTAAATTACGAATTTTCAATTCAAATGTTGTATCAATCCTAACATATGCCAGCGAGAGTTGGAAAATGACTAAAGATATAGAAAGCAAGTTGAATGCATTTGAAAATAGATGTCTGCGAAAAATAATGAATATAAAATGGAACGAATTCAGGAGAAGTGATGAAATCAGAGACATGTCTGGTCAACCACTAGTGACAACTGTTATAAGAAAGAGAAGATGGAGATATGTTGGGCACACATTGAGGAGAAATGATCAAAGAATATCAAAGCAGGCATTGAAGTGGGATGCAAAGGGTTCAAGAAAAGAGGTCGACCTAAGGAGACCCTGAAGCGAACTTTGCTGAGAGAGGCAGGAAATATCGGTCTCAGTTCCATGGAGGAGATTGAGTGAGTTGCCCAGGATAGAGCGGTATGGAGAAATTACTTGCAGGCCCTATGTAACGTATAACGGTACGAGAGGAATTATTGTTATTATTATTTTCTCCTTGTATCCATCTTCTCCTTGTATCCATCTTCTTCTTGTATCCATCTTCACCTTGTATCCATCTTCTTCTTGTATCCATCTTCTCCTTGTATCCATCTTCACCTTGTATCCATCTTCTCTTTGTATTAATCTTCTCATTGTATCCATCTTCTCCTTATATCCATTTTCTCCTTGTATCCATCTTCTCTTTGTATTAATCTTCTCGTTGTATCCATCTGCTCGTTGTATCCATCTTCACCTTGTATCCATCTTAACCTTGTATCCATCTTAACCTTGTATCCATCTTCTCCTTATATCCATATAGAATGGAGAAAGATGGACATAGATTGCTATGTTCTTATCTCTCTCCCAGCCAGATAGCAAACAATGTGGTAGAATTACTACACCTGATGTCAATACGAATATATAAAGAAACCGGAGTGGAGCATACGTGTCGTTGTTCTAAGATTTGAAATTTGACAGAACGCGTTGAATAAGTTTACGATTTCTCATTGGTGCTAATATAATTTCTAGATTTGGGATTTGACTAATCATGCCAGATATTCTGAAACAATTGATGGCAAATGTGACTTGTACTGCATGCCTAATTTTCCCATCACAAACTAATCGATGTTTCTTAACTAAATATTGAGATTTTGTTGAAGTTTTAATTTGTTTTGATTATTAATGTTCATCTTTCTTTCCGTTGGTGTTGTGAAAATGTTTGTTTGCAGTTAGATTAATTCCAGTTTTTCATTATGTGTGCTATTGTTTTTGCAAACGATTACGTCTGCTGTTCATGTTTGTTCTTTTTTTGGACTTGGGATTTTACAAACGAAATGCTAGTGTTCTTCGATCTCTGGTCATGCGCTTAGTTTACTGTGGACCACAAACTGGACAGTCAGCTTCAAGTCTGTCAGGTGTCCACTAAACTTAGTTTTTATGTCGACTGGGTGAGGCCATATGTGGTTCTCAGCTCACACAGGAGAGGACAGTCTTGCAGGACTTGCTCCGGTGTCTGTTCCGCCTGCTGACACTGGCAAAAAACTGGGTGACTTATTCCTAGTCTATGTAAGTGTCTGTTGTGTCCAGTACGTAGGAGAAATATAATGACATGGTCTGATCTGCTGAGGTCTTTGAGTGCTAATATAACAATTGGGGGACTGCCTAGAGTAGTTGATAGTAGATCGGCCTGCTAGCTGTGAGACGCCTCATAGCTCGGGTTCGAACCTACTGTCCGGCATTTGTTCGAGTCCCTGGTCTTACTCAGGACGATAACGTGAGTACCTCTGAAGTCGGAGAAAATCTGCCTGTATGGCGAGGGAATACTAATTACGAGTACATTGAGCACACGGCTGCCAGTGTAAAGTAATTTACAATGTGCACGCTGCTGCCATTGTAAGAAATTGGAAAAACAGATTTTCACGCAAAAATCAGTTTCAGAGATGAAACTTCGTCTGAGTTGAAAGCGGACGAAAGAAAAAAAAAAAAGAAAAAAAAAAAAAAAAAAAATATAACAATTGGGAAAGACGGTGTTATTATTTTCACTGTCTCTTTTCTGTTCGGTAAAAAATTTGGTTTCTTGGATAAAGTGGAAGAAACGGTCATTGTTAAGTAATGCTGAGCGGTACTAGCTAGTAGGGAGTACAATTTAAAGTATCTTCTACGTTCGTTTCTTTTAAAGCAGATTGTGTTTCACTTTTTAGTGTTTGCTGGACATGTGCAACGATCTCCCAGTATGAGCATAAAGGTTGATGTCACCACTGGTGTACGACACAAGAGATGACCTGGACAGCCTCCATAGTTTTATTAAAGTCACTGACCTCCTAATATGGGCTCCCTAATATGAACTCCCTAATATAAACTCCCTAATACGCCCGAGTGGTTACCAGGGCCCAAATTTGGGGTGTAAAGAATAGAACCACTGTTACCTGCCACGCATGTCGTAAGAGGCGACTAAGGAGGTTTGGATGAAATCGGATGCATGTGTCCTGAACGTGTAGAAGTCTATGCGTTTAGGGGCCTACCAAACCAATGTGCAACGTATACACGTTCTTGGCAAAGATCAAACATATCACAAAGAGTGATTAAAATTAGTCGTAAAGAACGAACGCAAAGAAGATGAACTCCTAATGAACTCCTAATACGAACTCCTAATATGAACTCCTAATACGAACTCGCTGTTGGAAAGAACGATGAAGTAGTAGTAAAATACAATGAGAAATATTTAATAATACGGTATTGGTCCGTAGTTGACTTCAGCAAACGATGACAAAAGATATTTTTATCAAGAGAGAGAAAATAGAAAATGTGAACAGTTTTAAATATCTCGGTTCACTGCTCACAACATATGGAAATGGGATGAAGGAAATTAAAAGAACAAACATGGCTTCACAAAAAATTAAATAACTAAAAAAAAAGTATGGAACGACACTGATAGGAAAACAAAATATCAGAATACTAAGAGCATGCATATTCCCAGTGGCAACGTATGGTTGTGAAGGATGGACATTTAACAAGGCAGTGGAAAAAAACATATATGTGCTTTTGAATATAAGTATTACAGAAGAGACATTCGTATATCACGGCAGAGAAAAACAAATAGATATACCCAGAAAGAACTCAAAATCAAAGAAAACTGGTTGATGCTACAAATAAAACTGAGAAACTTGTAAGTATTTTGGACATATAAAGACACGAAGGGCTGGAGAAGACCATCATGGAAGGAGGCATCCCGGCAAAGAGGAGACGAGGAAGACCACGGGAAAATTGATTCAGGATGTAACTGATGGTTTGAACATGACAGCTGAAGAGTTAGGACATCTTGTCTATGAGAGCGAGAGAAATTTCGAAGTACTGTTAGCAAAGTTTTGCTCAGGACAAGCTATTTGATGATGAGTTTTCTTTAACCAGCGACTCACAATAAACCGCAGTGGTTCGGGGGTTAGTCCATGGCCTCATAGCCAGTGAACGCATTTAAACCTAAGATCCAGTCTCTTCTGTATCTTTAGGGCGTGTAGGCACGGCCACGAAAATAATTCATTGTTTACGATGGCCGCGGTGTAGGTCAACAAAACTATTTTAAAATAAGAATGAACTCCCTGCGTAGAATCCAGTTTTGTAATCTAAACCACCATTATCTGTAAGCATGCCGTCGTCTGCTGGGATAGGTTGGTCGTAACTCTAACATGCCAAGTTGGCTTCTGCAAACCAATATTGATTTTCGAGAAGTTGTTTGTGTATGTACAGACATCAGTGAGACGAGGTGCTAGAAATAGTAAAGTACATTTGATTTGTCACAAACATGTCACCAAAAAATCCATCTTGATTAGTTGCTAATACTACGTGACTCGTTAGTTTCTGTATAAAGCCGACATTGTGTTTAATAATAGTTCGTAATGTGGTTTTATATTTATTTGCACAATTAAGATAAAATCATTATCATTCAATAGCTTGTCCTGTGCAGAACTATATCACTCTAACAGTCCCTCTGGATTTATTTCCTAGTTCAGATGTCCGGCCTATTCAGCCGTCACGCTCAAATCATCAGTTACATCCTGAATCTATCATCTCCGTGGTCTTCATATTCTCTTTGTAGGGATGCCTACTTCTATAATGATCTTTTCCGACCTTTCTTCTTCTCTTCCACCATTTACTTCTTTATAGAAGTGTTGGGGGTGAAACGTAGTGATCTTGTGTGTGTTTGTTTATAAGGCACTTTGTAAGCTGATATTCATGTTCCTAAGGCTGTTCTTGATGCCATCGACAGCTTTTACGTGGTTTTCCTCTTGCTTTGTACTCATACTTTTTCTGTGTGGCTCTCTGTGGTAGGCGATACCAGGGCATTCTGGTCAGGTGTCCAAACCTTTTAATCTGTTGTTCTTTTATGAATTGCATGACTGGTTTCACATCCAGTCTTCTTTTGATTTCTTCATTTCTAATTTTGTCTCTTATTGTCACACCTGCAGCTCATCTAAGACACCTCATCTCTGTCGTTATGATTTTCCGCTCATTAGCTGCTGTTATTGGCCATGTTCGACACTGGTAACATAGTATTGGCCAGAAAATCGTTCTTATGAGATTTGCTTTAGTTGTTAGCGGTAACTCTTTATGTGACAACAGTGGTGTTAACTGTCCCAGTACTTGGTTAGCTAAAATGAAATATATGTCTAAAATACTTCAATTTACTCATTCGTATATGTAGCACCAGCCAGCTGGGAATATTAGTTTTAGTTTAGTCGTCGGATCATCGTCACTGCACAGTGAACCAATTACTCATAACCGCTCTGATCTACTCAGTCTGTCTCTCAGCGTGTAGCAACTAGCAACACAAGTTCTATGTTGGTTTACTATTCATCTTTGACGTCCATTATAGTGCACGTGTATATCTGCATCACATTTGACTTTGTTTTCTTGCAGTCTGGTTAGGGTTGTAGTATCACCACTATTACTTGAATCATTTACACTAGGAATATAAATGTTCTTCGTGTTCTGAACTTTGTTTTCCTAACAGTTCCACGGTAAGATTAAGAACATTACTAAAACGATTTTGTGAGGATGGTCACGATCCAAAGAATTGTTATTGGTTACTGAACTGACGTCCAAGCACTCCGGGCAGACCCATAGGTGCTCAGTCTCCCTCAGCATGTGTCGAAGAGTATGCATACTGATGGTTTCTGCTAATCACTTGTTAACCACACTCCTCTTTCTGCCCCTCAAGCAAACTCCTTATATCGCTGGATCGACCCAACGTCAATTTTAGTGTCCTGATCCATCAGTAGGTCACCATGAGCCGAAGAACATCCCCCTTATACATCCTAAACTCCCCAACAATGGATGATGTCGATGCAAGCCTGTCCGCTCTATCTTTGCCGCGAACACCCGCATGCTCATTGTTATCATTGTCTAACCATTTATGCCGTAAAGCTTCGTTTAAAGCTATTGGTCTCGTTGTTTAGTCAAGCGTATTGCAGACGTTGTTGTGATGCCATGTTGTAGTATTTCGTTGGTACTGTCTACCCGTATGTCTTCCTTGTGCTCTCAGACCAAACCTTCCACTGTTGTAGACAACAAAGTGGTATTAGATACCTGGGCTTCATTCTTATAATATGATGGAACCATTTTATATTTCTTCTTCTTTTGACGTAATACTGCTACCGCTTTGTTGCCCAGTGTCGTCACACTGCTAGCGCGTTGTTGTCCAGTGTCGTCACACTGCTACCGCTTTGTTGCCCAGTGTCGTCACACTGCTACGCGTTGTTGTCCACGTGTCGCTCACACAGCTGCAGCGCGTTGTTGTCCAGTGGTCGTCACACTGCTACCGCTTTTGCCCAGTGTCGTCACACTGCTACCGCGTTGTTGCCCAGTGTCGTGGTTTTTTGTTTTTGTCTTGCGCTATTCTTGTGGCTTGGGTTATTGTTATTTTTGGTCTTTGACAGGATTCTGCTATGCCATCTAACCATCCTTTTCGGGGTCTTCCTCTCGCCTTCTTTCCTGATGTTCTGTTGTAGAAGACTTTATACTGTGGAGTTTGCATGCATTCTTATTAAGTGGACAAACCACTTCATTCTTTGTTTCTCTATGTAATTCAAGCAAGGTTCTGTGCCAACTTTCTTTCTTATGCTGATGTTGGTAACTTTGTTTCTCTATGTAATTCAAGCAAGGTCTGTGCCAACTTTCTTTCTTATGCTGATGTTGGTGACTTTGTTTCTCAATGTAATTCAAGCAACGTTCTGTGCCAACTTTCTTTCTTATGCTGATGTTGGTAACTTTGTTTCTCTATGTAATTCAAGCAAGGTTCTGTGCCAACTTTCTTTCTTATGCTGATGTTGGTGACTTTGTTTCTCAATGTAATTCAAGCAAGGTTCTGTGCCAACTTTCTTTCTTATGCTGATGTTGGTAACTTTGTTTCTCTATGTAATTCAAGCAAGGTTCTGTGCCAACTTTCTTTCTTATGCTGATGTTGGTAACTTTGTTTCTCTATGTAATTCAAGCAAGGTTCTGTGCAACTTTCTTTCTTATGCTGATGTTGGTGATTCTGTCTTTGTTTCATAATAATAATGGTCCCATCAATCAATCAAACTGCAGGCGTGTCGGCCACTGATCACCCTGCTCGCTCGTGAGTCAAGGAGAAAAGAAGACGAACTGGCATGTTGGGCCGCTGAACACTGCGTGCTGGATTTGTCTGAGGCGGGGATCGAAGCACCTATGGACATGTCCGAGTGCTATGATGATAATCCTCATATACTTGGGGAAGACGAGTGATACACCAACCAGAGATAACCACCGTATTGACGCTACATCAATGGACACAGACCATTTTGTTACGAGTATAACCATCATCTTCATGAGAGCCGTCGCCCGAGTGGTTACCGGGGCCCAAATTTTGGGTGTAAAGAATAGAACCACTGTTACCTGCCACGCATGTCGTAAGAGGCGACTAAGGAGGTTTGGCTGAAATCGGATGCATGTGTCCTGAACGTGTAGAAGTCTATGCGTTTAGGGGCCTACCAAACCAATGTGCAACGTATACACGTTCTTGGCAAAGATCAAACATATCACAAAGAGTGATTACAATTGGTCGTAAAGAACGAACGCAAAGAAGAAGAAGATGAGAGCCGTGATAGTATAGTAGTTGACCACATCACCCATTGTGTGCCAATGGTCAATGAAGAATACGGGCCTACCTCCATATTCACCAATTACACAACATTGTATAAAAAGGAGTACTTCTTACCTTTCATTAAAAACCTTGACGAAACGGGTTTTAAAACCGAAGCATTGTCTTCATTGCCCCGAGTTTCATAGCTCGGTCCCTCTCCGCAGACATCGCACGCCACCTGCCGAGAGTATTGCACAAAGCGCGAACTCCGTAGCTCCAGCAACAATCCTAGATGTCTCTGAAAAAATGCACTCGTGAACAGAACGGCGCGGTCCGGATTTGAATCCATGACATTTGACTCGCAAGGCACAGAAACCCCCGTTAACATTTACTATCATCTTCGTGTCCGTCTCTTCTACCTAATTATCTTCTTGCTTACTTTTTCATTCCAGAAGTAACAGGGATGACCCGTCAACCCCCTCTCCATCTTTCCCTTTATCAAAACATATATAATATTACTTGACTTATTTCTTTCCGCTCCTCATGAAGCATAGGGCCTCAATAGTTGTTCGCCACTTTTCCCGATCTGGCTGTTTTCTTTATGGTCATCTAGGATAGTCCAGGACTCCTCATTTCCTAAAAAAAAGTCCCCGTCTGCAGGTCTGTTTATGGCGTCACCTGACGTGTTATTATTGTCTCGTCGTTCGTCTAATAAGCTGTTCTCAAACTTTGTATTACCGCGGACTCTCTTTAAATAGATTTTGCTGCATTGGACACCCACAAGTTTTTATATATGAAAATGGACAGGAATGAATTATGTGTGTGTTTACAATAGTAAACAATGTCTGCAGTTCAATATTTAAAAAAAACAACAAAGAAAACATCAGGTCTATAATTAGGCGTAAAATTTATTTTTATGTTTGAAATGTCAAAGATCATAATATTTCTTTAAGCGCTTGAGAGTCCATCTGCCCAGTTTGTTCGTGGCTCGTTGGATGACAAGCCCCCTGTGAGTGCGGTTCAATTCCGGGCTTGGCAGAAAAGCCACATGTTCTCCAGATTTACGGTGTTCGTGGCACCGAACCGAAGGGTTCGATGTCCATGGCACCGAGCCGAAGAACTGAAAGCTCAAGTGCTTCTGGATCGAAAAAGAGAAAAAGCGCTTGGGACCCCTGTGCTGACCTAGGAGTCCGTGGACACCTGTTTGGGAAACGCTGGTCTAATAAAATGATGATGATGATGCTCGTCCATCACGGGTGATGATGACCACACAAATTTTCATCCAAGGGAATGTAGTTGCGTTATGTTTGTCTGTGTGTGCGTAGATGACTAGTGAGCCCGATACGGCTTGAAATGTTCTTGTACAGTGTGGGCAAGGTATACTTGAACTTGTGGGAAGTTTTACTGCCAATCTGTTTTGACGTTTTTGCTCCATCCGTGCTGTTCTACCTGCCTCGCAGGCCGAGGAACCGTGTCGAAGAAGTGTGCGCAAGGCTGATCTGTCTTGAGCAGCATTCTCCCAGTTGACATCTATGCCAAAAGATTTCATCGAGTTCTTGAGTGTATCTTTGAATCGCTTTTTCTGGCCCCCCTGTGAGCGTTTACCACTATGCAGCTCACCATAAAAGAGTCGTTTGGGTATTCTGCAATCTGGTATTCGAGCCACATGTCCTGCCCATCTTGTCTGGGACTGCATCAAGATTGTATAGATGCTGGGGAGAGCAGATCTTTTAGGACCACTGTATCTGGGATCATATCCTGCCATTTGATGTTCATTATTTTTCTAAGGCAGACTGTGTGAAAGTGGTTTAGCTTCCTTGCGTGTCTCTGATATACTGTCCAAGTTTCGCAGGCGTAAAGAAGGACTGGGATCACAACAGCTCGATATACTTTCAGTTTTGTGGCTTGGCCAATATCACATCTGTGCCAGACATTTCTAAAATAAGTCTAATAAAATAACAGAGAGCAGACGAGGTAGTTGTTTGTATTCACTGTCGGTAACCGTCTGCGCTGTAAGAATCACACTAACAGACGTCAGCTTATTTGTTAAAAATAGAATGTAGCACAACGTCCCGACAACATGCCGTGTTTTAGTCTCAACATTATTGATGTGCCCGGGGTGTTCTCTGTGGCGTATAGGTAAGGCGCTCACCTCTCGTACCATAGGTTCTCTGTTCGTTTCCAAAGTGGTGGAGCGATTATATTTTCCCATAGATCTCTTATTTCGATGTAGGTGAGATCGAGTTCCCAGTCCTATCGGAGACGGAATATAAAACAGAGGTCCCGTGTTCAAATTGACAACTAAAAGATCCCCTGACATTTCAAAATCGATAAGAGGGGACTCCAAAGCCATTGTCCGAGCAAAAGTCATTTTTAAAAGATTTAAATAAATTTCTAAACATATTTCCACATCTTCAAAATTATATTGGGGATTCTCGCCGGTGCTACGACGTTCATGCACCGTCGCTGAGATCTCCTTGTGTAAGAAAGATATCAGAGCACACACGGTTATTCACCGAAGTGCAATGATGATGATCCTTTCATCAATCAATTAAAACTATTCGGTTTTTGGGTTTTTCCCCGATCCAGAAGCACTTGAGCTTTCGGCTCGGTGCCACGAACACCGTGAATCTGAGGAACCTGTGGCTTTTCTGCCAGCCCGCGGAATTGAACCCGCACACACAGAGGGCTAGTCAACCGCAGTCCAACTTGCTACGAACACGCTGGGCAGGCGGGCTCAAACTATTCGTTTAAAGAAAATGCATAAACAATATTATATGAATAACAGGCAGTTCTTCTTCGAACGCTCCATACCGACCATTTGTTAACCACTCTTTGTGATTTGTATGTGATCTGAGTCTAAGAGCAATTGTACGCTGTGCCAGTTATGCGCCTACAAGTAGGCCAGCACATCCGATTTCTGCTAAGCTTTTATTTACTAGGGTAGCTTCCCTAGTCCCCTACATCAGTCGCCTCTTACGACCTACCTTGTAATTCGCATTGGTACTATTCTTTTTCTTACCTTGCCGGTTCACTGGAATCTGTCTTGTTTTCTGTCCATAAGTTCCCCATTACATGGTCACTAGCATAGCGTATTATCAACAACCACATGTCAGGTCTGATTGACCGTAGGAAAGACCATCAGAACTGACCCATACCCATCTTCATATATCGCAGTAATCTAATTTCTGCAAATTTATATCTTTCTGAAACTAGAGAGCAACATGGCAACTTATTGTGTAGCCAAGAACTCCGTGGACTTAGCTCTTGAGCCAGTCATCCTGTGTAAGTTGTGTCTAACAGGGTTCCCTCTTGAAGAGATGTTTGAGCTGGTGGACTGCAAATGCCTCTTCTGTGAAATGGTAAGTAGATTAATTTGTGTAACTTATTTCATTTTGCTTGCTAGCTATGAATTCAGGCATAATCAGGGCACCTAATATGGCATCTCTGACTGATTTTTGCGTGAAGGCTTGTTTTCCTTATCACCTGTGTCACTTACTATTCAGGTAAGGCTGACTCAGACTTCTGAGTTAGTTGGTTAATGAGGCAGAGATTATCATCCTCATCTTCTGTGTTCATTTCATTGACTATGTTATGTTATGTTATTCGATCGACGACATGGCACATTCTGCATTTCCATGTGTGTTCCGTCCTCTGCTGCAACAGCCATCCCAAAGTCCACTTACTCACCGTACCCAGGAGAAGTTGATCAGTATATCTTCTCTCGCTTTGCCAGTCATGGGTTCGAATCTAGACCGCAGCATTCTGTAGCACCATGGGTGCATTTTTTTCCAGAGACCCCTAGGATTGTTGCAGGAGCTGCAGAGTTCATGCTTTCTGCAATACTCTCTGCAGATGGTGTGCCATTTCTGTGGAGAGGGACCGAGCCATATGGGCTAAAACCCGGTGGAATAAAGTCACTCCTTCAGCTTTAAACAGCCCCCCTCTCTCTACCATGAAGATGACACTGTCTGGCATGTCCAAGCATGTCTCGCACTCATTCCAGTGTCTGAGACTTGCCCATATCACATAAATGAGCATGCACTGCATTGATGACATTGACTCTGTCCACACTTCTGCCAGTTTGAGTCGGAGCATTGATGACATCGACTCTGTCCATACTCCTGCCAACTTGAGTCGGAGCATTGATGACAATGGCTCTGTCCATACTTCTGCCAGCTTGAGTCGGAGCATTGATGATATCGGCTCTGTCCATACTTCTGCCAGCTTGAGTCGGAGCATTGATGACATCAGCTCTGTCCATACTTCTGCCAGCTTGAGTCGGAACATTGATGATATCAGCTCTGTCCATACTCCTGCCAACTTGATCGAGCATTGATGACAATGGCTCTGTCCATACTTTGCCAGCTTGAGTCGGAGCATTGATGACAACGGCTCTGTCCATACTTCTGCCAGCTTGAGTCGGAGCATTGACTGACAACGGCTCTGTCCATACTTCTGCAGTTGAGTCGACATTGATGATATCGGCTCTGTCCATACTTCTGCCAGCTTGAGTGAGATTGATGATATCGGCTCTGTCCATACTTCTGCAGCTTGAGTCGACATTGATGATATCGGCTCTGTCCATACTTCTGCCAGCTTGAGTCGGAGCATTGATGATATCGGCTCTGTCCATACTTCTGCCAGCTTGAGTCGGAGCATTGATGACAACGGCTCTGTCCATACTTCTGCCAGCTTGAGTCGGAGCATTGATGACAACGGCTCTGTCCATACTTCTGCCAGCTTGAGTCGGAGCATTGACTATGTTTATATATCATCAAGTCTGTTACTTAGATAAATTCTAGCATTCTCCAAATCCAGAAAAATATGGGGGTGGGATTACCCCAACTTTGAATCCCTTAGCCAGATTTGACATGTTATTGTATATGAATTATATGCTCAAGGGGTTGGGGGGGTTCTATCGTGTGTATTTTGTAGAAACAAGTTGCTTCTTCTTTGAATGCTCAATATCGACCACTTGTTAACCACTCTGTGATTTGTATGTGATCTGAGCTTTAGAGCTACTGTACTTTGCGCCAGTTATGCGCCTACAAGTAGGCCAGCACATCCTTCTGCGATGCTTTTTATTTACTAAGGTCGCCCGAGTTGTTACCGGGGTCCAAATTTGGGATGTAAAGAATAGAAGCACTGTTAGATAGAACCATGCATGTCGTAAGAGGTGACTAATGAGGTTTGACTGAAATCAGATGCATGTGTCCTAAACGTGTAGAAGTCTATGCGTTTAGGGGCCTACCAAACCAATGTGCAACATATACACGTTCTTGGCAAAGATCAAACATATCACAAAGAGTGATTAAAATTGTTCGTAAGAACGAACGCAAAGAAGATTTACTAGGGTAGGTTCCTAGGTCTTACATCAGTCGCCTCTTACGACATGGTTGCAGTGGTACTATTCTGTGCTCCCCTTAAGGGCCCCGGCACCACACTGGCGGTAGAAACAAGCAATATAATAAAGTAGTCTTGACAAATTACAATTGTAAAATGATTTATATATTATAAGATAACAAAAATGTGCAAATCATAAATGTTAAAATGTTTGAGTGTGTACACATGTCTTAGCGTATCATCATCAAGTAGCTTGTTCCTTCAGGGACTTGGCTCTCATGACAGCAGTCCTGAAAAACTCGCTATTCTGTGCAAGTTGACCGGCATCAGCAGCAATCATTCTCAGATTGTCAATGACATCTTGACCCCATCGTTTTCTAGGTCTTTCTCTTGTTCTTCTTCCAGGCACCATTCTCTCCAAAATTATCTTCTCTAAGCACTCATGTCGTTTGATGTGTCCAAAATATTTAATTTTCCTTGATGTTATGCTCTTTAATAATCAACTCTCTTTAATATTTAGCTGTTACAGAACAGAAGCATTTGTTCTTTTCTCTGTCCATGATATTCTAAGTACTCTTCTGTAGCATTTGTTCTTTTCTCTGTCCATGATATTCTAAGTACTCTTCTGTAGCATTTGCATTCAAAGACATTAATGATCTTCTCGCCGCTTTGTCAATGTTTCATGTCTCACAACCATATGTTGCCAAGGAAAAAACACAGGCTTTTAGCATGTACGTATATTAAAATGTCTTTACCTGTACATGTAAAAGTGTCTTTAAATCTTTCTTGCTTATCACAGATTTATTTATATCTGGTTATTTTCAGTGCATGCCCATACCTATCGGTGATGATTTCTGAAGGAATGATAGCAGACCTTACTTGTCCAGATGGTCAGTGCTCACGGCAGGGAAAGTTGACAGTTAAAGAAGTCAGTTTGAAATGTGTCTCATGTCTTTATATCTTTTCACTGTCTGTATTTACAAACCACCCATTTGTTGTCGGGGTTGCAAGGGGAGCAAAGAATGGTAACACTGCGACCTACAAGATAAATGGCAAATAAGGTTGGGGCATAGGGAAGCTACCTTAGTAAATAAAAACGTTGCAGAAATCGGATGTGCTGACTTACTTATAGGTGCATAACTGGCACAACGTACATCAACTCTTAGGCTCAGATCACATTCAAATCACAAAGAGTGGTTTAATAGTTGGTCGATATATGAAGCGTTTGAAGAAGAGGAAGTGTTCACAAACGGACAGGCAAGCATCGATTGTCAGGGAGTTTATGGTGGATAAGGGGAGATGTTCTTCGGTCTCTTGGCGACCTACTATTGAATGAGGACACTTAAGTTAGCATTGAATCAATCCAATAATTTAAGGAGTTTGAAATTACACATTGTACAAGTAGAGTTGGATGCCCGAGGGGCAGAGAGAGGAATGTGTTTAACCAGTGAGCCATGGGAATCATCCGTACGCATACCTTTTGAAAACTGGTGGTTGAGACCGATCACCTATCTGTTAGCCTGGAATGCTGTGATGTTAGCTCAGTAACTAATAATCTATGTATTATTTTTTGCACTTCTTGATTGAAATGAAAATCATGGCATATCCTTTACAGGACCACAGTAAACGAGTCGTTGATTTTCTAGGCACCACTTATACGTTCAGTAGTTTGTCATTGTTTCCTGAATGGGGAGATCTATTTTTACTTTTCGTAAAAATCCCATGGAAATGAATTTGCTTCAAACTTCCCCACCATGGAGTTTGAACCAGGTATGCTTGGATTGTGATCGAGCTCACTTCCCATTAAGCTACAGACACTCACTTCTTGATTACAGAATAATAAGTATGAACCTCAGATAGCAGAGGTGACAAAAGACACTATTTATGAAGCGCACACAAGGGCTAATTCTAGAAATCTCTTCTTATCCTGACGCTGTGAGACAAAACAGGTTTGGAGAAAATAAAGAAAAGTAAAGGAACCCTGTTTTCATACTTTGAGGTATATTTGGTAATATGGTGTTAGGGCCGTATTTTTGATTGACACAGTATTTTTTATTCACAGTTCATGATGTGATCAACATCATGCCTGCTATCTTTACTTCCCAGTGCTTTTGCTGGTACTCAGTAAGGCTGGTTCGACCTGAGAGCCATTACAGTCTGAAAAATATTCCATGCCCACTGTGGAATTGAACCCGGACCACTAGCCTAAGAACCTAGATTTAATGTCTATGATGACTTACTGTATTTCTAATTTGTGCTGTATTTTCTATGTTCAGATTGAGAAGCTGGTAGACAGACACACTTTCCTGAGATACAAGCGTCTCAACTTTGAGAGAGGTCAGAATTTGGGTCATATCTGAGAGGGTGGGCTGACAGTGGTCTGTTTGGGAGAGTGGGCTGACAGTGGTCTGTTTAAGAGAGTGGGTGGACAGTGCTCTGTTTGAGAGAGTGGGTGGACAGTGGTCTGTTTGAGAGAGTGGGCTGACAGTGGTCTGTTTGAGAGAGTGGGCTGACAGTGATCTGTTTGAGAGAGTGGGCTGACAGTGGTCTGTTTCAGAGAGTGGGCTGAGTGTGGTCTGTTTGAGAGTTATCAGTTATATGAGGACTATCATCATAGCACTCCGGACAAGTCCATGAGTGCTCCAATCTCCGCAAATCCAGCAGCCCAACACGCCAGTTCGATGTTGATTAATCAATCTCTTTGCATATTTAGTATGGTGTTCTTTTCGGGCTGCACCAATATTGACACCCATCTCTCTCAATCTGATCAGCGAGTGGAATTCACAGCCCTGAAACTCCTCTGTTTGAGAGAGTGGGCTGAAAGACATCTCTGTTTAAGAGCGTGCAGAGATTTTTATTTGAGTGGATTGGCAGAGATCTCCATCTTGTCATTTTGTAGAGAAGTTTGATGTGAGATATAGACAATGTCAATAGCCACAGAAATGTGGTTTTACAGAAGAATGCTGAAAATTTCATAGACAGCGTCAGAAAACAAATGATAATATTTTAAATCAGGCCTGCACACAAAGAAATCTTATCAAAAGAATAAGAATCAGACAATCAAGGTTTATCGGGCATGTAATGCGAAGAGGAGGTTTAGAACATTTGGTGACAGCAGATAAAATTCACCTAATCAACCTTTGTAAGAACATTTATACTGACAGCCAATGTACGATTAGAACAAATACAGGATTATCAGAAAAGTTTCACGTAGGGTCAGGAGTAAGACAAGGTTGCGTACTATCGCCGCTGCTATTCATCACGTACATTGACCACATTTGTAAAATAGCTAACACCAGCGAAGGAAACAACCTCGGAGAACTCTTAAATGAACTTTTTGCAGACGATCAGGCACTCATATCAACAACAGAAGAACAGCTACAACAACACATCAACAGACTCCAGTTAGCATGTAACGAATACAACATGAGAATTAACATCGACAAAACAGAAGTAATGACATTCGCCAGAGAGAAAAACACTACCAACATCTCCATCGATAATCACCTACTAAATCAAGTAAAAGATTTCACATACCTGGGAGCATTTTTTCAGCAAATGGAAGAATAACTAATGAAATTCAACACAGATGCAACAAAGCAAATCAAATGATAGGGCAAATGGCGCCAATTTTATGATGCAAACACGTCACCATGAACACAAAAGAGCAATGTTCAACACAATCTTTCTCCCACATTATGTTACCAGTGCCAAACCTGGACGCTGACAACAAACGATAGAAGAAAACTAGTCACAACAGAGATGAAGTGTCTACGCAGAATGCTGGGTGTAACAAGAAGAGACCGGTTGAGAAATGAAGACATCAGGAAAAAGTGGGTACAACATCAGTACTAGACTTCATCAAGAAACAACAAATTAAATGGTTCGGTCACGTAAGCAGACTACCATCAGACAGTGCACCCCAAAGAGCAATGCTGCTCGATACAATGGGTACAAAGCAAAAGGCCGGCCACGCAAAAGATGGACCTCAGAGATAACAGAGCGACGAAAGAGACTATCTACGTAGCGCATACTAGGGCCCGTTTTAGAAATCTCTTCCTGACCTGACGCTGTGAGGCATACAGGATTCGAGAAAGAAAGAAAGAAGGTAAAATTCAGGGAAGGAGAGATCGTTGAAGACGGAGAAGATGTTGGATGGACTGACATCGTGGTCAGAACTGCACGAAAGGAGAGAGTTGT
Source organism: Arion vulgaris (assembly GCA_020796225.1). Lineage (NCBI taxonomy): Eukaryota > Metazoa > Mollusca > Gastropoda > Stylommatophora > Arionidae > Arion > Arion vulgaris. Next base: position 11,349,798 of record CM036769.1, read on the forward strand.
GGAGAGACATGATCACCGGCAGGTATAACACTTGATTGTCAGTTTGTAAGCAGGCACCTTACAAGCAGACCGTGACTTTTTAAAAATCTGTACTAATTTGTTTGTTTGCTGTTGGTTTTTCAGAAGTTGATCAAGATCCAAATCGGACGTTTTGTCCAGAAATAGGATGCGAGACTGTCTGTCATGTCTGTCACTCACAATCACGAGGAGGAGGGGGTGAAGCAGCTGCATCTATACCTGTGCAGTGTCCAACAGTAGGTTCTTTAATAGCATTCATATTGTATTAACTAGTGCCTTTTTTAATAATGATTAGTACTTATTGTTTCATGGTATAGTTGGTCTCTGTAGTAAAGTGATTACGCCCTTGCTTTGCGAGTCGAAGGTTCGAATCCGGACCACACCGTTCACTTGTGCATTTTTTTCCAGAGACTCGTAGGATTGTTGCCGGAGCTATGGAGTTTGTGCTTTGTGCAATGCTCTCGGCAGGTGGCATGCCATTTCTGCGGAGGGGGACCAAGCCATATGGGATCAAACCCGGTGCAATGAATAGTTTTTTTCTATCAGTGCGATTTGTGATTATAAGCGTATTTTATGATCGGTGCTATTTTCATGACATTGTGCTGTTGCTTTCTTGTGACTGATACCATCTGACATGTCATTCTGTATCTTCCGAGCATCTACTGAGTCAGAATAACAATGGCCCTAGTAAACAGAGCCCAAAAGAGCCACCGTACGGCAGCAGTAACAGTCTTGTGATAGTGAAATACCAGACTTGATGGTTTTAACTTTTTTTTTACTTTTCAGTGTGGTCTCCAGTTTTGTTCAGTCTGCAAATCAAAGTGGCATGCACCAATGTCTTGTGATGATGTGGTCACATCCGCACCGTTGGAGGAATATGGGTTAGTTGAAATATCTCATATCTCATTGTTATTGTTGAGGATTGTATTCAGTTTTTGACAAGACACTAGTTCAGTCTAGGCACTTTTATTGCTCGTGTGAGGCCGGGGTCCGAAAGGGAAGCAAAGAATAGTACTACTGTGACCTGCAAGATATGTCGTAAGAGGCAACTGATGTAGGACCTAGAGAAGTTACTCTAGTAAATAAAAATCATCGCATAAATCGGATATGCTGGCGTAACATACAATCGCTCTTATGTTCAGACCACATACAAATCACAAAGTGTGGTTTAACAAGTGGCCGATATGGAGCGTTCAAGAAGAAGACACTTTTATGAAGTATATACTCCACATGTTACAGTTTGCTATCATGTTCCACATGTTACAGTTTGCTCTCAGATTCCACATGTTAGTGTTAGAGAACAGGGTCACATATGTTTAATCTGTCTTTTCCCCAGCATCCCCTACCACAACAGCGAGGATGCTAAGATCAAACGCTGTCCACTCTGTACTGTACCCATAGAACGCAATGATGGATGTGCACAGATGATGTGCAAGAGATGTAAGCATATCTTCTGCTGGTACTGCCTGCAGTCTTTGGATGTAAGTAGAACTCTTGCATAGTTATAGCCACATTGTAACTTTGTGGAAACTTGTCGTACTTGGCCAATAAGAATTATAGACAAAGGGCTGAAACTAGTTTCAGTTTCAGTTTGGAATATCTTCATTACACTCCGGACATGTCCATAGGTGCTCCGATCTCCTTCGCAATATCTCCAACAGCGTCCAGCGACTGACCATATCAGTTCGATTTTGATTGATGAGCCTACTCATGTACCTGTTATGCTGTTCTTTTCTTGCTACTCCAATCTTCAAACCCATCTCCTTCAATCCAGTAGTTGACGTTGATTGGTTTAAATGAAAATCTTCTTTGCGGCCACACTCTATGAGGGCGTTCAAAATATCAGCTCTATCCATTGGCTGGCCCTCTGATATGATGGCAGAGCCAGCCAGCCTGTCTGCTCTCTCATTGCCAATGGCACCATGTGCCCGGAATGAAGATAAGTGTGATTCTGCAAATTGTTGATGCTTGTAGTGATTCAGTCCATTGCCTGCGCACCGAACCAGCCTCTACCTTGCGGATCTAGTTAGATGGGAACTGTAGCGAGTTGAAGCTTAATTAGCTATGCAGACCTAACAGACATACCTTCTTGTCATCACTAAGAATTAAACCTTCTATCATTCTTCTTCAATTCATTAAAAACATTTTTTTTTTAAATAAAATTCCTACAAAATATTTTTAACACCTTCTAAATTACATTTGGAACCCTCACCTGTGCTGCAGGGTTCACACATTGTTGCTGAGATTTTCCTGTGTAAGAAAGAGATCTGAGCACATATTATTAAACACCAAAGTGCAATTATGAGGCTCCTGTCAGCCAACTGTTCCAGATGACAGACAAAGTTAGAATATGAGTGACAAGTTTAAACGCAGGTGACGTTTAGAACACACTGATTAAAAAATTGGTGAGAAAAAACACAACAGATATTAACTAGATTATACTATGAGAATATATAAATAAGAATGAATACAAAATGGAACGAATTCAGGAGAAGTGATGAAGAGAAATGTCTGGTCGACCACCAGTGACAACTGTTATAAGAAAGAGAAGATGGAGATATGTTAGATGTTGAGAAGAAATGATCAACGAATATCAAAGCAAGCATTGAAGTGGGATGCAAAGGGTTAAAGAAAGAGGATGACCAAAGGAGACCCTGAAGCGAACTTTGCTGAGAGAGGCAAGAAATATCAGTCTCAGTTCCATAGAGGAGATTGAGCGAGATGCCCAGGATAGAACGGTATGGAGAAATTACTTGCAAGCCCTATGTAACTATGAGTGCGAGAGGAATTATTATTATGATACTATGAGAAACAGTTCTACAAGAGATGGGTCTTATGTTATGTCTTGGTAGCAACCGACAAGGATAGGGAACAATAGATAAGGATATTGACAATGTCAGTAGTATGTGGCTATCAGTCTCCGTCCAAAAATTTGGGACAATGTTGATACCCTAGATTGATACAGCCAAAAGAAGCGGCATACCAAATATGCAAAAAGATTGGTTAATCAACATCGAACTGGCGTATTGGGTCGCTTAACGCTGGTGGATTTATTGAGGTGGAGATCGGAGTACCTATGGACTTGTCCAGAGTGCTATGATGATAGTCCTTGTATCTTCTTCTCACCCGTATGGTCCTGGGGACCCAAGGGAATCAAAGAATAGTACTACTGCGACCTACAAAGCAAGTCATAAGATGCAGCTGATGTATGGCCTAGGAAGCTACCTAGTAAATAAAAGCATTGCAGAAATCAGATGTGCTGGCTACTTGAGGCACATAACGCATAACGTACAATCGCTCTTAGACATAGATCACATACAAATCACACAGAGTGGTTAACAAGTGGTCGATATGGAGCGTTTGGAGAAGAACTGGCATGTTGGGTCGCTGCATTGCTGGATTTGTTAAGGCAGCGATCAGAGCACCTATGGACTTGTCCGGAGTGTTATAATGATAGTCCTCATATAACTGATACCCTAGAGCTGACTACTGTCTTTTTCAGTGGAAGCCTGAGACAAACGAAGATCTGAGATAAATTTAGAGAGTACTCAAATTGGATAGATGACTCCTCCTGTGTTGTGCCAGGGTCCGCAAGGGAGGCAAAGAATAGTACCACTGCAACCTACAATGCATGTCGTAAGAGGTGACTGATGTAGGCCCTAGGGATGCTACCTAGTAAATGAAAATCAGCCAGAAATCGGATATGCTGGCCTCTTGTAGGCGCATAACTGGCACAATGTACAATCATGTTAGGCTCAGACCACATACAAATCACACAGAGTGGTTGACATGGAGCATTCAAAGAAGAAGAAGGATAGAAGACTCAATTGAACATTTATTTGTTAATCATGAATCTGTATTTATTGTGTGACTTCATTTTCATCTTTCTCATGGCAGGATGACTTCCTTCTTCGACACTATGACAGAGGACCTTGCAAGAACAAACTAGGTCACTCTAGAGCTTCAGTTATCTGGCATAGAACACAGGTATATATCAGATGCATTCATTAAAATAACCTGTTTTCATACCATAAAGTTTGCTGGAAATAGTCTCTATATTTTTTACATTATATTCGCCATCTATGAATTCAGGCATAGTAAGGGCACCTAATATGACACCTGTGACTAATTTTAGCATGAAGGTTAGCTTTCCTTATCATAATTGTTCCTAAATTCAATGTTGTCTCTTATGAAACTTCACTATCTTTTGTAGCTCATTCAAAGAACTGTGCTGTTTTGTTTTTTACTTGTATTGTTTATCGACATCATCAAATAGCTTGTCCTGAGCAGAACTTTGCCATCCTGTCTTTCCTCTACAGCAGTCATGCTCAAATCATCAGTTACATCCTGAATCCTTCTTCTCTGTGGTCTTCAACCTTCCCTTCCAAGATGATTTTTAGTAGCTTGTGTCTTTTAATTATGGCGGTGGATAGGACACAGACGCTGAAGAAACACTCTGACAGCATCACGAGACAGGTTCTCCGATGGAATCCCAAGGGCAATAGAGGTTTTTTTTTTTTTGCTGTTTGTTCTTTACGACCAATTTTAATCACTAATTTGTGATATGTTTACTCTTTGCCAAGAACGTGTATCGTTGACATTGTTTGGTAGGCCCCTAAACGGGCAATAGAGGTAGGGAACATCTCAAGACGGAGTTGGGGACAGAATGCAAGAAAATGGGGGAGAGTGGGAGATCTGGAAAAGATGGCCTAGGATAGATGGCTTGGTTGTGGACATATGCATCCCTAGGGCACTATGCTTCCTAGGTGCACTATGCATCCCTAGGTGCACTATGCATCCCTAGATGCACTATGCATCCCTAGGTGCACTATGCATCCCTAGATGCACTATGCATCCCTAGGGGCAAAGGGTGAAGCAGAAGAAGTGTCCAAAATATCTCATTTGTTTCATTTATATTTTCTTTCGCACTTCTGTTTTATAAATGCCGTTTTCTGTTATTATATGTCCAAGATATACATACATGTCACTTGTTTCAGTCTCACTGTGTTGCCGGGGCCCTCAAGGGGAACAAAGAATAGTAACACTGCAACCTACAAGGCATGTTGTATGAGGCAGCTGAGGTAGGGGCCTATGGAAGCTACCCTAGTAAATAAAAGCGTTGCAGAAATCAGATGTGCTAGCCTACTCGTAGGCACATTCAGACTTAGAATGGGACACTGCAGTCTCAAAGCACACCTCCATAGAATAGGTCTCAGAGACTCGGTTGCCTGCACCTGTGGAGCACCAAAGCGATCCCTAGAGCACATCCTGCTCTAGCCTGAGCAGTGTGAGAATTGAAATCTGACCAACAAAAACAACCCTACAAAACAAACTATGGGGGACTGGTGAAGACCTCAAACGCACAGCTCTATGACACTTACCGGAGTAGTCGCACAGCAGAAGTTGATCGCAGAATTGTGTGCATAACTGGCATAACGTAAATTGCTTTTAGGCTCAGATCACATACAAATAACAAAGAATGGTTTAACAAGTGGTCGATATGGAGTGTTTGAAGAAGAAGGCACTGCAGGCAGTAACGACAGTGTTGTAAATAGATTATTTGTGCATATTTTTCATTGAGATTGTGTCTGTTACAGGTGGTTGGTATTTTTGCTGGGTTTGGTGTACTGTTACTGGTTGCCTCTCCATTTCTCCTGCTGGCTGCACCATGCATCCTGTGCTGCAAATGTAAAATGTGTAGATGTTGTGATGAAGATGAAGGGGATGGATTCTCAACATGATAAGAGCTACCAGCTTGCTACTACATGAATAAAATCATATGTACAGGTATTACTTCAGAACTTGTACCAAAGATATGTCAGAAACTGGTCCATACAACACATTATGATGTCTTTAAGAAAGTCTAGATGTGGTTGGCTTGTTCTGTGATAAAAACTGCAACCCTCATGAAGGAAGAAACTTTGCGGTTCTGGAGTGAAACTTTGCGGCTCTAGTGTGAAACTTTGTGGTTCTAGTGTAATGATGTACACCGTTCAGAAACAAGACAGCAAAAACAGGGTAAAAATCATATAAATTATTTATTATATTCTGTGTATATTTTTTTGTTGGCTCCTGTGGCTTAGCAGTAGTGAGCTCAATCACAATCAAAGAGTACCTGGTTCAAACTCCTCCTGTGGACAGTTTGGAGGAAAATTTGTTGCCGTCAATTTTTATGAACGGTAAAAATAGACCTCGCCATTCAGAAAGCAATGGCAAACTACTGATCTTATAAGATGGTGCCTAGAAAATCAATGATTCGTTTCCTGTGGTTGATGACGATATCCTGTAAAGGTTATGCCACAATTTTCATTCATGTATTTTTGAGCACAAACAAAATGTGGGCACATGATTGCCATTGTGCCTACTATATCAAGTTTCAAGTATTTTTAGAGTGTACTTCTTTATCTTATTTTAGAGTGTAAGAGTGTAATGTCAGCAACAAAAAAAGAGACTATAAATATGTAATTTTTGTTTTGAAGTTGAATCACAATGAAAGTGCACATTAAATTTATTTTTATCTGCATGGCCTAATATGGCATCTTTTAATTAATTTTTCCCGGAAGTCTTGCTTTCCTTATCATCAGTGTCGATATAAGGGAAGACTGGAGTATAACTATGCAGCAATTGCGAAACTCGTAAAAACAGATTCATCATCATCAAGGTGCGTACCCTTTATAGCAGTTGCTCTCTTTACAGCACATCTGAAATTCACTCTATTCTCTTGCCAGTTCACCCACTTCGTCGATGGTCATTTCATGGTTTCTTTAATATCTTGTAGCCATCTTCTTCTTGGTCTGCCTCTGCGTACTGGGACCCTGCCCTCTAGTATTGTTCTTTAAACAGATTACAAAACAATATACAGCTGACATCTGCTATCCAAAAGTCTTGAATTTCTGCGCTCTTGTATCCTTTGTTAATAAAGACCTTTTGGTCAAAATGTTGCTGTATATTGTTTTCGTAGTTAGTAAACTACAATACTTTGTTTTGATGTGTTTACGCAATTGTTATCATCAGTGTCCTCATCATTCAGGTGAGTCTTACTCCCACTTCAGGGGTACTTGTAATTTAGATCTCCAAGTAAATGATCAGGAAAACCTGTAGTCTAATCATATACTGTGTCACACAAAATTTTGGTCCAAGCTGGTCTTGAACCCAGAATCTCCACTGCATATGGTGACCATAACAGCGTGTTATCAACATTGCTATCAGTGACCTTACCATGTATGATTGATTGGACCATCATCATTGCACTTTGGTGAGTAACTATGTGTGCTCGATCTCTTTCTTATACAGGATGATCTCAGCGACAGTGCACAAACTCCGTATCGACGGCAAGGGTCCCTGATGTAATTTTGAAGATATTTTCAGTGTATATATAAATAAGTAGTTTTGTTTTGAAGGTGTTTAACAATAAGTCATATCATACTTGGATTCTCTGACAGTAGTTCATTCTTATTTTTCATATTTGTTGGCCTACACGCTCGGATATAACCAATAAAAGGCTTGTCCTTAGGTTGCAAGAATCCGTGCCTCAGTTTTAATCCCCTACATAACAAACTGGAAACAAAGTTAGAAGTATCAAGAAGAGACCGGTTTAGAAATGGAGAAATCAGTAAAAACTGGTGTACAACATCAGTACTGAACTTCATCAAGAAACAACAAATTAAATGGCTTGGCCACATAAGCAGATTACCAACAGACAATGCTCTTCAAAGAACGTTATGCGTTCGACGTCATTGCATGCACATTGGGCATTCCTATGCATGCTCTGTTCGCTACAGCGGCCATCCTAGTCAATTTACTCACTGTACCCATGAGAAGTTGATTAGTATATCTTCCCTCTACCACGAAGACAGCACTGTCTGGCATGTCCAAACTTAGCTCCTAATTCTCGCACTTGTTCCAGTGTCTGAGATTCTCCCATATAAATAAAGAACAAAGTTACTCCGATACAGTGGATACAAAGCAAAAGACTGTCCACTCAAAAGGTGGACTTCAGGGATAACACGAGGTGATGAAAAACACTGTTTATGAAGCGCACACAAAAGCCTATTCTAGAAATCTCATTTTATCCTGACGCTGTGAGACAAAACAGGATTAGAGAAAAGATGATGAGAAGACATGACAAGCAAAAGGTGATTCACACTCAAATTGTACAGTACATATTTATATTTATTTTCTCTGATGTGGAGGGGTCAGCCCAGCATGAAGGTCTGATGATTCTGCTACATCGAAGTTGATTATACTGTGTGACAGTCATTTTTGTTTTCAGCTGATATTTTGGGGACTGACTTCTGAATACCATTTATCATATTTTGTTGGTGTATTCATGATTTTTGTCTTAAACGCTTTCACTGCCACAGATGACAAATGGCAGATTTAACATACATGTGTTTTAAATGCATGTAGTCCATTTTTCAAGGAATTTTTTTTGCGATTTTTCGTAAGTAAACAAAGATTTTCAATATGAGCTATGTAGATGATGATAGTCAGGTCTTCTTCTTCTTCTTTGCGTTTGTTCTTTATGACCAATTTTAATCACTCTTTGTGATATGTTTGATTTTTGCCAAAACGTGATACGTTGCACATTGGTTTGGTAGGCCCTAACGCATAGATTTCTAAAAGTTTAGGACATGTGCATCCGATTTCAGCCAAACCTCCTTAGTCACCTCTTACGACATGCGTGACAGGTAACAGTGGTTCTATTCTTACACCCCAAATTTGGGCCCGGTAACCACTCTGGCGATTTGGACGAATGTGATACAAATGTGGACTTTGAATGTGATTCAAGTGACAATAATTATAGAGCAATAGCAGATATTCACAGTAACACCCTGAAAACTGATCATGTCCAAAAAAGCAGTGAGCCAGATTTAGTTGAAAAATGTGTGGCAGGAAGTGTTGAGTACTATTGATCATATTTTGTTGATGTATTTATGGTTCGTGTGGTTAATATTTCATCAGTCTATTTTGTTTGTAAAACTGTAACCAAAGTACATTACTTATTAGGACAAGGGGCGTCTGTGGCGCAGAGGTTAGGTGATCACCTCTCGTTACAAAGGTACTCGGTTCGTTCCCTCGTGTAGCCATCAGGATATTTTCCAGAGATCCTTGAACAAATACATCTGAACCAACTGTTATTAAAGACCAGCCACAATGTAATTTTAAACTACAAAGTAGGAACAGTGTGTTCTTTATCTGTGATTTGTTCTTCTCAAGTGATTTTAACTGAATCTATGCCAGCGTGTTCGTAGTGCGTTGGACTGGGTACTACCTCTGTGTGTGCGGGTTCATTCCGCGGCTGGCAGAAAAGCCACAGGTTCCCCAGTTTCCACGGTGTTTGGGGCACCGAACCGAAGGGTTACGATGTCCATGGCACCGAGCAAGTGCTTTCAGCTCAAGTGCTTCTGGATCGGGAAAAAACAAAAACTGAAATCTATCAATTATCAAAGATGTGCAACAATTTTCTTCTGACGTTGAACTCTGAATGGGAGAAACAGTATTGTTTTATTGAATATAACATTCATGCGTTTATTCTTTTAATGTAGTAAAATATTTATTAGTATTTTTGGTTTCAACATTATTGTCATCCCTAATTATACAAACTTTACGCTGTGCATTCTGAAATTTCTCTGACCACAAATGTCCCAACTTGCAGCTTCTTGAACGCTCCATATAGACCACTTGTTAACCACTGTGTGATTTGAGCCTAAGTGCGATTGTACGTTGTGCGCCTAAAAGTAGGCCAGCACATCTGATTTCTGCAATGCTTTTTATCTACGGTAGCTTCCTAGGTCCTACATCAGTTGCCTTGTAGGTTTGCAGCAGTATTGTTCTTTGCTTCCCTTGCGAGCGCTATCACCACACAGGTGGCAACTTGCAGCAAATTTGCTGTCAAATTTCACACTATGTACATAAGTTTCATCTGTTGTTTAAAAAAAAATTTTTATGCCCGTCCATATGTCAGATGTGCCCATATAAGTTGGGCGTGTATGAACTGAATTATTAATAAAACTATCATCACGTCGATCTCAGCTGCAATTCACGAACTCCATAGCACCGGCGGAGTCCCCTGGGTTGTCTGAAGTAGGAAAACAACCATATTTAATTGAATTCATGGTACTCCAACAACTGTACCACAAAATGGACAAAAAATCTGCAAATGACATTCCTTCATATATAACATCTAGTTCAATGTTTTATAGAGGTTTCCTGCGATTTTTTTGGGTTTATTTTAGAGGTCTCCACTTCAGTGATTGTTTAGCAATTTTTCTTTACTTCTTTTCAGAGTGTGCCAAACTTTTCCTCATAACAGTTGATACTAATGGTTGACCAGACATTTCTAATTTTATCGCATCTAAATTTGTCTCATTTTATCTTCATCTTTCAACTCCCCACATAGCACAGGTCTTCAACAAACTTCTTCCAGCTCTTCCTCTCTCTTGCCATCCTTTCCAATTCTTTCCATGTTTTACTGCCTCATTTTATCGCCTCCTACTAATATTGTACTTGTTCCCCCTTCAGTAAGGATTTTTTGGTCAAGAAAATTATCGTAGCACTATAACTTCTATAGGTGCTTGGTATTGAACAGCAGATATCAGATAGATGTATGGACAGTCAAACAATACAGGTGCTCATTGGAGCTTATGCCTAAAGATTATTTTTTAATCAAGTGTGCCTGCTATTCAGGCTGACAGATTTTTGTGTGAAGGTTTATTTTTCCCCTCGCCATTCAGACTCCACTTTTTTAATTATTTGTAATTTAGATCCCCAAGTAAAGGATGAGAAAACATGTCAAACTGCGCAAACCGAAATTTTGACCCAAGTTGTCCTCATACCACGGAATTAGCACTGCATGTGATTACTAGGAAAGTGTGTTGTTATCGGCTTCCCTATCTGCGCCCCAAAGATCTGTGCGTTCGTTCTTTACAACCAATTTTAATCACTCTTTGTGATATGTTTGATCTTTGCCAAGAACGTGGATACGTTGCATATTGGTTTGGTAGGCCCCTAAACACATAGACTTCTACACGTTTAGGACACATGCATCCAATTTCATCCAAACCTCCGTAGGCGCCTCTTATGACATGCGTGGCAGGTAACGGTTCTATTTTTTACACCCAAAATTTGGGCCCAGTTAACCACTCGGGCGAACAGAGACTTGTACACGTTTAGGACACATGCATCCGATTTCAGCCAAACCTCCTTAGTCGCATCTTACGACATACGTGGCAGGTAACAGTGGTTCTATTCTTTACACCCAAATTTGGACCCGGTAACCACTCAGAGGGTGCCTCAAAGATGAGAAAATACCTTTTATTTTTGTGTTTGGAATCAGAAATATTCAACATCTTGACATGTAATAATAATAAAAAGATGATAATCATAAATGTTGTCAATGAAATTCTTCATTATTATGTTATATTGCTTGATATGTTGTATAAGTTTAGTTGAATGTTTATTTATTTATTTGAAATGGCCCTAAGTTAGATGTTTGGTCACAATATATTTTAAAACAACCCCTGACATTTATTGTGTTCATTGTTTTCGTTAAAAATGTAAAGTTTCTTGTGTAAATGATTGATCCATACCGACCACTTGACCCACTCTGTGTGATTTGTATGCAATCTGAGCCTAAGAGCGATTGTATGTCTTGCAAGATGTGCTCTGGGGACCGCTTTGGTGCTCCACAGGTGCAGGCAGCCAGTCCCCATTCTATGGAGGTGTGCTAAGAGACTGCAGTGTCTGGTCTGTGCTTTTCTGTTAAGTGTATTTATACTGTCGTGCTCTGAAGTTGTATCCTCCGTTTGTTTTCGCATCATTTTTCTGGATTGTTTCATGAGTCTTTGCTTCTGTAAAGCTTTGTGTGGTGGTGTTGTGTTAGGCTCCCTCCAGCCATGCGAGTTTGTCAATCTTTTCATGTCCTGGTATGCTATGCTATTTATTTACTAGGGTAGTTTCTCTACCCCTTAGTGCCTCTTCGACATGCATGCCAGGTAACAGTGGTTCTATTCTTTACACCCCAATTTGGGAACCGGTAACAACTTGGGCAGAGTTGAGTTCAATATATCTCATGTTGCTCTATTATTTAACCATTTCAACACCTACTATGTGATTCTTTGATCATTTCTTTTCAGAATATGCCCAACTTATCTACATTTCTTATAACCATCCATACTAGTGGTTGATCAGACATTTCTCAAACTTCATCACCACTCCTACCTCTGAAGTAGAAGGCATGCTTGTATGGCGATGATACTGATAAGGATAGCAACCTTCAGGCAAAAAATCAGTCCAAAGTGCCATGACGTCAGAATTCATAGTGGAGGAACACAAGATCTCCACTCATGAATGTGTCCCATTTTATGTTTATTTTAAACAATTATGTTTAGACACCAGATCATTTTTTGCTTTTGATTGAACCAATTAAAGTGTTCCGAACTATGTTGGTGTACTATTCTTTTGAGTTCCAGTATCTGCAATATAATTAGGGTTGTAGATTCACCCTAGTTTCTTTAATCATACACACCCTCTCTCCATTAGAAATTCAAAATGGTCCATTGCTTGTCTGCTTTCTACAGCAGCCAATACTGTAACAACAATAATACTGCTCAAATGTATTTACCGCCTGTGTTGCTGGATCCCACAGAGGAGCTTAGTTATCTCTGATAATGCGCTTAATTTACTGTTGACCACAAACTGGGTGGTCAGCTTCCAAGTTTCCCAAAGCTTAGTTGTCAGGTCAACTGGGTGTGGGCCTCATGTTGCTTCTCAGCTCTCCAGGAGAGGACAGTCTTGCAGGATAGTCTCCAGTGTGCCTGTTGATACTGGCAGAGCTGTTTGACATATTCCTAGTCTATATAAGTGTTTGTTGAGTCTGCAGTGTCGGTGCACAGGGGAAAGCAAGAACAGTAACACTGACCTACAAGGCATGTCGTAAGAGGTACAAGCTACCCTAGTAAATAAAAAACGTTTGAATATGCTGGCCTACTTGTAGGCGCATAACATACAATCACTCTTAGGCTCAGACCACATACAAATCACAAAGTGGTTAACAGGTGGTCGATATGAGTGATCGAAGAAGAAATGTATTTACAATATCAATTAATATAAAACACACAATTTTTAAAAAGTAACTGGAGGCTCAAGATTATAAACAAATGTACATTTTTATTTTTTATATATAAAAAATGACAGAAATTAAATACATTATACAAAATATGAATTCAAATCAATATATCAACCCAAAAAAAGGTTACAAAGCAAAACTTATGTATCAAATGATACAAGAAAATACACTCATATATATCTTAGTGTTGCACCTGGACATTTTGAACTGCATATTATGCCTCCACCCACGATAAAGAGATTTCTAACAAACTAGGTTACAGTACTTATTTCTGTTCATTGTTCGCAATAAATAAAATTATAAACATAAATGAGCAAGAAGATGGCATGGTAACATGTGAGATATGGATTTTAAATAGGGGTCTGCCCAGTGTGTTCATAGCGCGGTGGACTACAGGTGATTATCTCTCTGTGAGAGCGGGTCAATTCCGCGAGATGGCAGGAAAAGCCACAGATTCCAGATTTACGGTGTTGAGTGGCACCAACCAAAGGGTTACGATGTCCATGGCATGAAGAGCTCCTGGATTGGGAGAAAATAATAGGTGTCTAAAGCAGGTATATCTTCATTGCACCAGGTTTTACACCATATGGCTCACCACCTGCAGAGAGTATTGTGCAAAGAACAAACTCCCTGGGGAAAAATGCATTTGTAAACAGAACAATCCGGATCCACGACCTCAACACAATGTGTAGCAACTAAGCAGACTTGTGTATCAAACTATCTATATCAGATATGTGCATCATAAACTCTATAGACTTAACAGAGTTTAGCGAGAACCTGAATGGAGTCCTCAAAGTAACAGTAAAATTCCTAAAAGTTGGTTCATCAGTCTAGGCGGGGATTGAGAAAGAGACCAGACTTGTGCATCATAAACTCTATAGACCACATCAGACTTGTGCATCATACATAGACTACAGCAGATTTGTGCATCATAAACTCTATAGACTACAGCAGACTTGTGCATCATAAACTCTTGCTTGTGTATCTTTCTTCAGTTACACATCACATATAAAACAGGTTAGTAGAAATGGAATAAATTATATTAGTCAAAAGTGGCATATATTTAGAAATCTTCATCCAGGGAGAAATTATGACTTGTTGAGTTTGTTCATCACTCCCATTTTCTGGTACTCTCCAACTTCTTCTCAAAAAGTTTGTTTTGCCTTCAAGTGAGATGTGTTCCATGAAATCAAATGGATTTTCAGAATGGTAAATCTGAAATATAAAGCAAAGCCATTAGATATGCAGCCAAGAACTCACAGTACATTAATTTTTGATGACAGTATAAAGAAGAATGTAGATGGAAGATTATTCTTTAAACATGTTTCCATCATCAAATAACTTGCCTTGAACAGAACTTTGCCCTAAGTCTTTGGAATTTCTCTTATAAGACAGATGTCCAGCCTCTGTAGCTGCCATGCTGAAATCATCTCTTTGCCACCTTTCATAATATATTTCTTCAATCCTTTGTCTCTCTTTAGGTGTCCAAAATACTTCCACATTTTCTTATTTGTAGCATCAGCTAGTTTTCTTTAATTTTGAGTTCTTTCTAGATCTATTTGCTTTCTTCTGTCCATTATATACGAAGACTTCTGAACGCTTAAATTCAAAAGCCCACGTTACAGAAGAATCCTGTTTATCACGAACAATGCTCTTTTAGTGTTCATTGCAACATGTTTGCATTTCAAAAATGGTGCAATTTGTCCTATTTTTATATTTATTGCATCTATATTGGACCAAACCAATGTGCAACGTATACACGTTCTTGGCAAAGATCAAACATATCACAAAGAGTGATTAAAATTGGTCAAAGAACAACATAGAAGAAGAACCAAACCTCCTTAGTCGCCTATTACGACATGCTTGGCAGTAACTGGTTCTATTCTTTACACCCCAAATTTGGGCCGTAACTACTCTGGCGATTTGGACGAATGTGATACAAATTTGGACTTTGAATGGGATTCAAGTAACAATAATTATAGAGCAATAGCAGATATTCACAGTAACACCCTGAAAACTGATCATGTCCAAAAAAGCAGTGAGCCAGATTTAGTTGAAAAATGTGTGGCAGCGAAAGTGTTGAGTACTATTGATCATATTTTGTTGATGTATTTATGGTTCTTGTAGTTATTATTTCATCAGTCTATTTTGTTTGTAAAACTGTGTAACCAAAATACATTCTATTAGAGACAAGGGGCTTTGTGGCGTAGAGGTTAGGTGATCACCTCGTACAAAGGTACTGTCTGCTCCTGGTAGCCATCAGGATATTTTTCCAGAGATCCTTCAACAAATACATCTGAGCCAACTGTTAAAAGACCAGCCACAATGTAATTTTAAACTTCAAGGAGTGAAATTGTCAGCAAAGTAGGAACAGTGTGTTCTTTATCTGTGATTTGTTCTTCTCAAGTCATTTTAACTGAATTCTATGCCCGCCTGCCCAGCGTGTTCGTAGTGCTTTGGGACTGCGGGTGACTAGCCCTCTGTGTGCGGGTTCAATTCCGCGGGCTGGCAGAAAAGCCACAGGTTCCCCAGTTTCACGGTGTTTGGGCAATCAACCGAAGGGTTACGAGGGTCCATGGCACCGAGCAAGAGCTTTCAGCTCAATGCTCTGGATCGGGAAAACAAAAACTGAAATCTATATCAATTATCAAAGATGTGCAACAATTTTCTTCTGACGTTGAACTCTGAATGGGAGAAACAGTATTGTTTTATTGAATACAACATTCATGCGTTTATTCTTTTAATGTAGTAAAATATTTATTAGTATTTTTGGTTTCAACATTATTGTCATCCCTAATTATACAAACTTTACGCTGTGCATTCTGAAATTTCTCTGACCACCAAAATGTCCCCAACTTGCAGCTTCTTCGAACGCTCCATATGAGAGTGGGAGACCACTTGTTAACCACTGTGTGATTTGAGCCTAAGTGCGATTGTACGTTGTGCGCCTAAAAGTAGGCCAGCACATCTGATTTCTGCAATGCTTTTTATCTACCGGGTAGCTTCCCTAGGTCCTACATCAGTTGCCTTGTAGGTTTGCAGCAGTATTGTTCTTTGCTTCCTTCGCGCTATCACCACACAGGTGGCAACTTGCAACAAATTTGCTGTCAAATTTCACACTATGTACATAAGTTTCATCTGTTGTTTTAAAAAAAAATTATTATGCCCACGTCCATATGTCAGATGTGCCCCCATATAAGTTGGGCGTGTATGAACTGAATTATTAATAAAACTATCATCACGTCGATCTCAGCTGCAATTCACGAACTCCATAGCACCGGCGGAGTCCCCTGGGTTGTCTGAAGTAGGAAAACAACCATATTTAATTGAATTCATGGTACCCAACAACTGTCCCAAAATGGACAAAAATCTGCAAATGACATTCCTTCATATATAACATCTAGTTCAATGTTTTATAGAGGTTTCTGCATTTTGGGTTTATTTCAGGCTCCCACTTCAGTGATTGTTTAGAAATTTTTTTCTTTACTTCTTTTCAGAGTGTGCCAAACTTTTCCTCATAACAGTTGATACTAATGGTTGACCAGACATTTCTAATTTTATCGCATCTAAATTTGTCTCATTTTATCTTCATCTTCAACCCCCCACATAGCACAGGTCTTCAACAAACTTCTTCCAGCTTTTTCCTCTCTTTGCCATCCTTTCCAATTCTTTCCATGTTTTACTGCCTCATTTTATCGCCTCCTACTAATATTGTACTTGTTCCCCCTTCTTAAGGATTTTTGGTCAAGAAAATTATCGTAGCACTATAACTTCTATAGGTGCTTGGTATTGAACAGCAGATATCAGATAGATGTATGGACAGTCAAACAATACAGGTGCTCATTGGAGCTTATGCCTAAAGATTATTTTTTAATCAAGTGTGCCTGCTATTCAGGCTGACAGATTTTTGTGTGAAGGTTTATTTTTCCCCTCGCCATTCAGACTCCACTTTTTTAATTATTTGTAATTTAGATCCCCAAGTAAAGGATGAGAAAACATGTCAAACTGCAAACCAAATTTTGACCCAAGTTGTCCTCATACATGGAATTAGCACTGCATGTGATTACTAGAAAGTGTGTTGTTATCGGCTTCCCTATCTGCGCCCAAAGATCTGTGCTGTTCGTTTACAACCAATTTTAATCACTCTTGTGATATGTTTGATCTTTGCTAAGAACGTGGATACGTTGTATATTGGTTTTGGGTAGGCCCCTAAACACATAGACTTCTCCCGTTTAGGACACATGCATCCACTTCATCCAAACCTCCATAGGCGCCTTATGACATGCGTGGCAGGTAATGTTCTATTTTTACACCCAAAATTTGGGCCCAGTTAACCACTCGGGCGAACAGAGACTTGTACACGTTTAGGACACATGCATCCGATTTCAGCCAAACCTCCTTAGTCGATCTTACGACATGTGTGGTAGGTAACAGTGGTTCTATTCTTTACACCCAAATTTGGACCTCGGTAACCACTCAGGCGGTGCCTCAAAGATGAGAAAATACCTTTTATTTTTGTGTTTGGAATCAGAAATATTCAACATCTTGACATGTAATAATAATAAAAAGATGATAATCATAAATGTTGTCAATGAAATTCTTCATTATTATGTTATATTGCTTGATATGTTGTATAAGTTTAGTTGAATGTTTATTTATTTATTTAAAAATGGCCCTAAGTTAGATGTTTGGTCACAATATATTTTAAAACAACCCCTGACATTTATTGTGTTCATTGTTTTCGTTAAAAATGTAAAGTTTCTTGTGTAAATGATTGATCCATACCGACCACTTGACCCACTCTGTGTGATTTGTATGCAATCGGGAGCCTAAGAGCGATTGTATGTCTTGCAAGATGTGCTCTGGGACCGCTTGGTGCTCCACAGGTGCAGGCAGCAGTCCCCATTCTATGGAGGTGTCTAAGAGACTGCAGTGTCTGGTCTGTGCTTTTCTGTTAAGTGTATTTATACTGTCGTGCTCTGGGTTGTATCCTCCGTTTGTTTTCGATCATTTTTCTGGATTGTTTCATGAGTCTTTGCTTCTGTAAAGCTTTGTGTGGTGGTGTTGTGTTAGGCTCCCTCCAGCCATGCGAGTTTGTCAATCTTTTCATGTCCTGGTATGCTATGCTATTTATTTACTAGGGTAGTTTCTCTACCCCTTAGTCGCCTTCATGACATGCATCCCAGGTAACAGTGGTTCTATTCTTTACACCCCAATTTTGGGGAAACCCGGGTAACAACTTGGGCAGAGTTGAGTTCAATATATCTCATGTTGCTCTATTATTTAACCATTTCAACACCTACTATGTGATTCTTTGATCATTTCTTTTCAGAATATGCCCAACTTATCTACATTTCTTATAACCATCCATACTAGTGGTTGATCAGACATTTCTCAAACTTCATCACCACTCCTACCTCTGAAGTAGAAGGCATGCTTGTATGGCGATGATACTGATAGCAACCTTCAGGCAAAAAATCAGTCCAAAGTGCCATGACGTCAGAATTCATAGTGGAGGAACACAAGATCTCCACTCATGAATGTGTCCCATTTTATGTTTATTTTAAACAATTATGTTTAGACACCAGATCATTTTTTGCTTTTGATTGAACCAATTAAAGTGTTCCGAACTATGTTGGTGTACTATTCTTTGAGTTCCAGTATCTGCAATATAATTAGGGTTGTAGATTCACCCTAGTTTTTTTTAATCATACACACCTCTCTCATTAGAAATTCAAAATGGTCCATTGCTTGTCTGCTTTCTACAGCAGCCAATACTGTAACAACAATAATACTGCTCAAATGTATTTACCGCCTGTGTTGCTGGATCCCACAGAGGGAGCTTCAGTTATCTCTGATAATGCGCTAATTTACTATGACCACAAACTGGGTGGTCAGCCCCAAGTTTCCCAAAGCTTAGTTGTCAGGTCAACTGGGTGTGGGCCTCATGTTGCTTCTCAGCTTACCCAGGAGAGGACAGTCTTGCAGGATAGTCTCCAGTGTGCCTGTTGATACTGGCAGAGCTGTTTGACATATTCCTAGTCTATATAAGTGTTTATTGAGTCTGCAGTGTCTGGTGCACAGGGGGAACAAAGAACAGTAACACTGACCTACAAGGCATGTCGTAAGAGGTACAAGCTACCCTAGTAAATAAAAAACGTTTGAATATGCTGGCCTACTTGTAGGCGCATAACATACAATCACTCTTAGGCTCAGACCACATACAAATCACAAAGTGGTTAACAGGTGGTCGAATGAGGATCGAAGAAGAAATGTATTTACAATATCAATTAATATAAAACACACAATTTTTAAAAAGTAACTGGAGGCTCAAGATTATAAACAAATTTACATTTTTATTTTTTATATATAAAAAATATGACAGAAATTAAATACATTATACAAAATATGAATTCAAATCAATATATCAACCCAAAAAAAGGTTACAAAGCAAAACTTATGTATCAAATGATACAAGAAAATACGCTCATATATATCTTAGTGTTGCACCTGGACATTTTGAACTGCATATTATGCCTCCACCCACGATAAAGATATTTCTAACAAACTAGGTTACAGTACTTATTTCTGTTCATTGTTCGCAATAAATAAAATTATAAACATAAATGAGCAAGAAGATGGCATGGTAACATGTGAGATATGGATTTTAAATAGGGGTCTGCCCAGTGTGTTCATAGCACGGTGGACTACAGGTGATTATCTCTTTGAGAGCGGTCAATTCGCGGGATGGCAGGAAAAGCCACAGATTCCAGATTTACGGTGTTAGTGGCACCGAACCAAAGGGTTACGATGTCCATGGCACCGAAGAGCTCCTGGATTGGGAGAAAAAAAAGGTGTCTAAAGCAGGTATATCTTCATTGCAAGGTTTTACACCATATGGCTCACACCTGCAGAGAGTATTTGCAAAGAACAAACTCCCTGGGGAAAATGCATTTGTAAACAGAACAATCGGATCCACGACCTAACACAATGTGTAGCAACTAACAGACTTGTGTATCAAACTATCTATATCAGATTTGTGCATCATAAACTCTATAGACTTGAACAGAGTTTAGCGAGAACCTGTACGGAGCCCCTAAAAGTAACAGTAAAATTCCTAAAGTTGGTTCATCAGTCTAGGCGAGGATTGAGAAAGAGACCAGACTTGTGCATCATAAACTCTATAGACCACATCAGACTTGTGCATCATACATACTATAGACTACAGCAGACTTGTGCATCATAAACTCTTGCTTGTGTATCTTTCTTCAGTTACACATCACATATATAAAACAGGTTAGTAGAAATGGAATAAATTATATTAGTCAAAAGTGGCATATATTTAGAAATCTTCATCCAGGGAGAAATTATGACTTTTTGGGAGTTTTGTTCATCACTCCCATTTTCTGGTACTCTCCAACTTTCTTCTCAAAAAAGTTTGTTTTGCCTTCAAGTGAGATGTGTTCCATGAAATCAAACGGATTTTCAGAATGGTAAATCTGAAATATAAAACAAAGTCATTAGATATGCAGCCAAGAACTCACAGTACATTAATGTTTGATGACAGTATAAAGAAGAATGTAGATGGAAGATTATTCTTTAAACATGTTTCCATCATCAAATAGCTTGCCTTAAAACAGAACGTTGCCCCTCTAAGTCTTTGAATTTCTCTTGTACGGCAGATGTCCAGCCTCTGCTGTAGCTGCCATGCTGAAATCAGTTACATCCGGAATTCATCTCTTTGCCACCTTTCATAATATTCTTCTTCAATTCTTTGTGTCTCTGTGTCCAAAATACTTCCACATTTTCTTATTTGTAGCATCAGCTAGTTTTCTTTGATTTTGAGTTCTTTCTGTAGTAGTCCGCCAGGACCAGGCACAACCGTTCCCCAACCCCAGGTAGTAGCCAACCGACTAGACAGGTAGTTTAGATAGATAAGTTTGTAGAAATGCATAAGTAGAGACTGTAGTGTTTGGACACCAAATCTGCTCACTATGAGCAGTAGCAACACTAGAACGAAATATTGATGAGAAACTAGTTGACAGATTTGTTAGTACTGCTTAGTGAAGTAGTGACAACATAGAGAGACGAACATAAACAGTGAAGATTGATGGATGTGTGTTGATTACCATCATGTAACAGTCAATAAACACGTTATGTAACTACCAGAACGAAGTTGTGTCATTCAACATCTTGTGTCACGTACTAAATGTCTTGAGTAAGTAATTATACCATCAATCGAGCAACATCGGAAGGAGGGATGACAATAAATACCGATTACACCAGCAGTAAACCCTCCTACAACATTTATAGATCAATTTGCTTTCTTCTCTGTCCATTATATAGGAAGACTTCTGTAACGCTTAAATTCAAAAGCCCACGTTACAGAAGAATCCTCTGTTTATCACGAAAAATGCTCTTTTAGTGTTCATTACAACATGTTTGCATTTCAAAAGTAGGTCAATTTGTCCTATTTTTTATATTTATTGCATCTATATTGGACATCATGTGCAGACGATCAATGAACGATACAGGTCTAACACTGTATATACCACGGCATGACATGGTTCCTTTACTTATATTGAATTTCGCTAGCCATTTTCTTCCATTTGCCTTGAAACCTTGTCCACTCTAGTACATATACCATATGACTCAAGCTACCTGAGATGTGCAAGACAAACATAGGAAGTTCAGAACATTACACTAAAAGGGCCCAATGCTGAAGAATTGGCTTCATTGCACTGAGTTTCACCTCATAGGCTCTGCCCTCCCCACAGAATGAGACGCCATCTGCTGAAGAGTATTGCACAATCTGAAACTCTGGGAAATGACCCTAGGGGGCCTCTGAAAAAAAAATGAACAATCCAGTGACAGGACAAAGAGTAATAACGCTGAACACTAAGCAAATAGCAGAAAAAATAAAAACTGTCAGTCCTGGATTAAGATAATTCTATAGAATCATGAATGTCTATAAACAAATTGAGAACAATGTGGTTGTTTATACCTTATCAAATCCCAACTCTACGAGTAGCCTGTCTGCAACAAATTCAATATATTTTTTCATGAGGTCACAGTTCATTCCAATCAGGTTACATGGGAGAGCATCAGTGAGGAATTCTTGTTCAATTTTGACAGCGTCCCTTATTATGTGATAAACTTTTTCTTGGGATGGTTTGTTGATCATGTGTTTAAACATCAGACATGCAAAATCACAATGAAGACCCTGTTTTTTGGAAAAGAAATAACACTTAAATTATCATGAAATTAGGATAAATGATGTTTTATTTTCATTGCATTACATTGCCTCTCATTAGGTTTGAAATGAGTTATATGGTGCAGCCCTCGCTGGGTTTTAATTCTTGCTATTCAGTACATAGTGTATGGTTCAACCATATGTACTAGTAGGAACAAGAAGGTTTAGTATGGATGGCCTTGGCTGTTCTTAAATTGCAGGTCTTTCTCCTTGGGAGATCTCGCTGAGAGGATATCTCTTAGAGCCAGGGCAAACCTTTCTTACACAGTAAGCAAGAGAAACAACAATTTAAATGCCACAAGTTTTACTTCTTTTACATAAATTATTATATTAATATTTCTTAACTCTTTTCACGCTTTTTGCAGCACACAGCGCCATGGCAGAGGTCTGTTGAGCGCCATTAGAGCACACTGCGCATAAATTGCTTCCTTTATCAGAAATCTTACTAGTTTTACTTCTGTTTTAAACCTTGTTATTCTATTCGGTTGTCCAGTTTTCTTCAATTCAGTATATAATAATATACATATGTTTATTTATTGACAAATAGTTAGGATTTTGTTTTACCTCCCTTGAATTAACCGTTTAAAAATTGAGGAAATAACTCGTGTGGAACGAAGTTAAGTAATTATATCGTTATATAGGGCATGCAAGAAATTTTTCAGTGATCCCGAACAACTTTGCAAACAGATTGAATAATCAACATAAAATTGCAGTGGACAGTGTTTGGAGTGCTACAATGAGTTATAACTGATGAAAACATCACACAAGATGTGCAGCTAATATTCATGATATATTAGTTCTACTTTGACCTACCTCATCTCGGCTGATAAGTTCATTGCTGAAGGTAAGCCCCGGGCATAATTCCTCTTTTCTTCAGCCAAAAATGGCAGCAAATGACCCAGAAAAAAAGATGCCTTCAACAGCAGAAAAAGCAACTACTCGCTCACTGTAAGAGCATGTTCATCACCGATCCATTTGATAGCCCAGTCTGCTTTCTTTGTCACACAGGGTAGAGTCTCAATGGCGTTGAAGAGAAAATCTCTGATGAAGAAAGTAATGTCATTACCAATATTTTCAAACATCAGAACATTGTGGCAATACAAGAATTATCAATTAAAAAACAGACAAATTTATTTTACCGAGGACTGGTAGTAATTAACTTCTGTAACACTACAACAGACAAAATAGGTAACAAAAAGGATGAGTGACTGAATGAATGGGCAACACAGGCAGAGCCCCTGATAACATATCCACACCAAATGACGCCAGACAAGAACAAGTAATTATTTTCTGACCTACATCACAATCAAACAAAGATTGCCCAACAATGTAATCTGTGCGACTATACACAAGAAACAGCAGACCTCAGAAATAAGGTGAAAACATTTATGAACCTCACAAGAGCCTATTCTAGAAATCTCTTATCCTGGACACAATCCTCTGAGGTAAAAACAGGTTGGAGAAAACATTCTCATTCCGATATATAAACAGCATCTGCCAAGAACATTGTTTTTACGTCACAATCTTCAGTACCATTTGGAGCTCTAGTGCTTGTCCTTCGGGGACGTGTCCAATTTCAACCAGCGTTTACTGGGTTCACTCTCAGCCTTTAGCTGTCCCCAGCCAACCTGCAAGTTGCTATTTTTTTAGGTAGTGATCCTTAGACGACCTGCCCTGCAGGGTTGTTGAGCGTCATCTGACCAGAAAACCTGTCTTTTTATGGACTACTTGGTTTTTCTGCTGTCCAGTTTTGTGTACGGTTTACTCCACTAGCCTTTTATTGTCCCCAATCAAACTACAAGACAGTAGTAAAAAAACCCAAACATTTGAAAGTAAACAAAAGTTAAAATACCTTTCTGTTTTATCTTTTATGTAGGTATCAATAAGAAGACTGTACATTTCACTATGAACATTTTCCATGGCAATTTGAAACCCGTAGAAACATCTAGCTTCTGTTACCTGAACTTCTTTACTGAACCTCTCCACCTGTGAATATAAACAAGGCTCTTTAATTACAAATGAATGCAGCAGTGATGGTGTGAGAAAAACAAACACTGCTAATAATTTCACAGCATTTTAAGCAGACCTATAGCGGGCAAGTCTTTCCGCTTCTATACTATCAGTTTCATTGTACATATTTGTCATTTTTATCAAAGGGTAATGATAACCTTGCCTAACCAGCTTATGAAATACTAATGTTGCATCGTCCATGAACAATACTTTAGTACATCCGCATGTTTTCACAGGATACATGCATTCTCTAAAAGGGTTCATGTGGCTACGCCTTGCCTTCTAACGGCTGTAGATTTCACCATTCTGTCCATGAGTGCGTCATTTTCCAGAGACGCATAGGATTGCTGTCAGTGCACTGCCGTTTTTGTACCTTACTTTGTGCTAAAGGGATAGGGGCACACATGGCTACTCAACGAAATGCAATTATTCATGGGGTTCACACAACTACCTGCACATTAGAATCTTCAATGTCAGTTGTGAAATGTGTGATGACAACATAGTGTATGAAATGTACAACATACAACAGTGTAGAACATATAATCTTGATTACTCACCAAGTTTTCATTCACGATTCCATCACTGGCAGCAAAGAAAGCGAGGACATGAGAGATGAAATGTTTCTCTTCTGACTTGAGTTTATCCCAGTGTTCAAGATCTTTAGATAGATCTACTTCTTCTGCAGTCCAGAAAGATGCTTCAGCCTTTTTATACATCTGCCAGATGTCATGGTACTGTATGGGAAATATAACAAATCGACTAGGGTTGTCTTTCAGTAATGGCTCCTCCTGGATGTTCAGAGCAGGCTTGATTTTTTAAAGTCTGTAAAAAAAGTTAATTTTCAATACAACCAAAAATATTAAAATTTGCATATACACAGCAATGGCTAATATTCTGAGGTACGAGACTAAAGAGGATCTCTCAATCACCACCCAGACTGATGTACCAGATCTCCCATAAATTCTATTCATGTGGAAATCTGATTCATGCAGCCTTAGCATTGGTGTTTACGTCAGATCACAACACCATTTGGAGCTCTGGTACTTATCTTTCGGAGATGTGTCCGGTTTCAGTCAGCATTTACTCGGTTCATTCTCCGATCTGTAGCCATCTGTGTTTTACGGTGTAAGTAGCTAGCCCACCTCCGTTGCCTCTTACGACATGCGCGCAGGTAACAGTGGTTCTATTCTCTACACCCCAATTTGGGCCACAGTAACCACTAGGGTGTAACTGGGATCTGACTTGCTTTGTGGTATGGACACCTAGGTCTTTTTGTGGGCAGCAACTTACGGAAATAAACCTGAATAAAAGCATACAGAAACCAGATGTACTAAGTTAGTCTACGGATCTGTAGGGATCTAACTAGCACAACGAATTTAAGTGGTTGATGGACGAGGACTTTTATCGAAACCAATCTACATCGAATGCTAGAGTTTGGATTGAAGTGGCTAGAAAATAACAGCACCACAGGTACATGAGTAGTCACATCAATCAACATCAAATTGGTATGGTTAGTCGCTTGACACTTGGAGATATTGCAAAGAAGATAAGAGCACCTATGGACATGTCCGGAAGAGAAGATGTTCCAAACTAAAACAAACTAGTCAGTTACCATACATAACCTTACTTACCTCTTTAACAGATTCTGTGTCTTCATTAGTCTGTATATTCTGATGGATAAAATACACACAAAACATGTACACAACTGTTGTAAGGGTAAATATATTCAGCAAATAGAGAATATTAAAGTTTCTTTAAAAACAGATCAAATGCGGATTCGCTCTTCATAATGAAGGTTGGCTACGGCAATCAATTTTTACAAATTTTGTATTTAGACTTTATTATAATGTGCTACTAATCAGTTGATTTCTCGAATGTTGACTATCATCAAAGCACTCCAGACATGTCTAAAGGGGTTCCGATACATGCCGCAACAAATCAGTAGTGTCCGGCTTTCCAACACACAAGTTTGATTAATCATTCTTGTTGCATATTTGGTATGTCCATTTTGGGCAGTACCAATATCAACACCCATATCTCTCAATCTGATCAGTGATTGGGATTCACAACCCTGAAACTCCTGTTCCGAAAGACACAATGAATGCTTTAAGAATATCACTGCGGTCCATTGCAGCTCCCTCTGATATTGTAGCTATTCCAGCCAATCTATCCTTCCATCGATTCCTTTCAGCATTGCAAATACAATCACCAGTCCTCACATAAGCTACCAATTTCTTTGCACGAAAAGACGTGGCAAATGAAGGGGTGAGGGACCACCATAATGTGCAGGAAAACTGGAACGCCCAGCAAACACTCCTACCGAATGGTGATAAAATGTGCAGTGAGATAGAAATGGGTAGTGTCACCCAGTAAAACAATGTGAGCACAAGTGACGAAGAGAAAAGGGGTAGGCCCAGTTGGTGGACGAGGGCACATGCAGAAATGGGCACAGGAACATCCAAAAAAAAACGCCAGGTGGACAAAGCAGTGGCGAGCCTCAAAGAAGGGGACCCCATCCAGAGAACAATAACTGTTTCCCCTCACAGAGAACTACCGCCTTGTAGTTCGATTGGGGACAATCAAAGCTAGCGGAGCGAGCTGTACACAAAACTGGACGGCAAGAAAACGTAGTCCACAAAAAAAGACTGGTAACCTGAGCAGACGACTCAACAACCCAGGAGGGAATGTTGTTTAAGGGCAGCTACCCTAAAGAAAATAGCAACCTGCTGACTTGCAGGTCTGCTGGGGACAGCCCAAGTCTGACAGCGAACCCAGTAAACGCTGGCTAAAACCGGACACATCACCGAAGGATAAACACCAGAGCTCCAAATGGCGATAGATGTGCCAAAACACACCCATGCTACGGCTGCATGAATCAGATTTCCACATGAATAAGAATTTATGGGGTAATCTGGTACATCAGTCGGGTGATTGCGAGATCACAGCACTTATGGACTAATTAGTTTGATGAGCAGTTATGATGACTAAACTGAACTCCTAACATTGGTTGTGATTGAGGCAGGCACCTCAATCACAATACTGACTGATAAAAGTTCCTTTGCTACAGGGAGAAGCCAGTTGAGTAATATCTGCTGGCCTTGAAGCATTCATAAATCATAAACTGATAAACTAAGGCATCAACCAACCAGATCTGATTAGTTTAAGTTTTGAGAAAGCCATATATAAAGTGTGATCTAATCATGGGAAAAAATAATTCATAAATACAAACGGTTACTCACCTGTAGACGGCTGGTACCCAAAGGTTTACGTGGAGACTTTAACAATACTGAGCTTGGTGCCTAAAAATTCAGAGATGAAAACAAAGAAAGCTGAACTGTCTGTAATAAAGGATTTTTAAAATACCTTGCATTTCTTTTGGAGACTATATATGCTCTTTAGATTTGAGTAGAATCGTAATATAAGGTCGCTTCAGAACAGACAAGCTATTAATAGTTACATATATTACTATGATGAATTATGAATCATTGTTAGAATTAGCGCGTAATATTTGAAGTCTGATTAGCAACTGCAAAATATAATTACATTCTTTTATCAAAGTGGTATAAATGCTATTAAAATTCGTGCACGGGGCAGAAATAACAAACTTGCAAAATATAGCAAGTGTGTATTTATATTAAAATGTACTAGGAAAGTAAAACAGCCATCAGTATTGAATAAATTATGTTATGAAATCTATCAAAAAATTTAAAAAAAGTCTATAAAGATATCGTACGACGGCACGTCAGTACAAGTCAAATGTTACCTGATTTTCGTCAGTTATTCTTGTATTTTTCACCAACTGAACCAAATGTTCGTCTTTCAGTGAATTATTAGAAGGCATCTTGATATAATTGTAGCGTTATTAGCAGAGTTCAAATTTGTGAGAGCTTATATTTTTGCTTGCAAACGTCAGCTTGTCTCGAGTGAACAGAAAGAACTGGCTCCAAATCTCATTCCAATCACCCGCGACTTGTTCAACCTGGGCGAAACTATTGGTTGGCGTATGGTCTGTCCGTTTTTCATTGGTCCACGAACCTCCAGACGTGTAATATTTGCCAATATTTGAGTCGAAATAATTATAAAACTGCGTTTCAGCTTATTTCATTGTGCGTTCGCCTGCACCAAGTATTTATATGTTTTAATTAGGCCACATATATTTACATTTTTTTATCTCGTATATGTGGCAAAATGTTGAAACATAAGTCTATAGAGCCATCGGTTGCATGGCAATGTCCTATTAATTATGGTAAATAGGATCTTCTTTCCCATGAATGGATATAGTTACAAGATAGCCTGTCCGAAGCAACTGGTTTTCTGGCAGTTACTCGCCATCTGCTCCATCTCCTGTCTGCTACAAAAACAGATCCACCTCGAGAATGCCAGGAGCTGAACTTTGCAATCAGAGGCATTAAGAGACTCACGCACTGTGAGCTTTTTATAGACAGTACGAGCTTGTCCTCACTGCCATCCCAGGCATGACCAGCACTTTCGGAACCTAGGCAAGTTCTTGGCAGAATTACCACCAGTGACAACATGCACACTAGAAACACAGTAATCCCATCAGATCCACACACATTCCATTTCATGTCTATAACCAACCAGCCAATAAAACAAGCCTTGTCATGATTACCACCAGAACTAGTCATCCTATTCGAACTTGCGCGCTAACGCATAAATTACATACATGCCACCAGTGGCGGCTCGTGATCATTCTTGTTGGTGGGGCCAGACAAACATTTTCGAAAAATCATGGTTTTGGGTTAGGTTATATTTTAATTTATAAAATAATAAACATGTTACACATTATGTTTGGTGAGGCCGGCCCCAGTGGCCCTAATGACGAGCCGCCACTGCATGCCACATAGAGTGGTTTAATAAGTGGATGATTTAGAAGAGTGAACGAAGAAATGGGACACGAGTTATGTAACGACCTATACTTCGGATGTGAACGTTAGAGTGTGCCATCAGGGCAAGGAGCAGAGTTCGCTGAAAAATAATTGCAGATGTGTTTATTTTATTGGTTACTGAATGACGTCACAGCACTCCGGGCAGACCGATAGGGGCTCAGTCTACCCCAAAAAGATGTCGAATGGTATGCATACTGATGGTTCTTGTGGCTCGCTGGTTAAACACACTTCTTTCTCTGCCCCTCAAGCATCCAGGTCTACTTGTACAACGTGTAATTTCACACTCCCGAAATCACTGGAAAAAGAGCGCTCGTGTCTTGCAAAGAATAGTAACACTGCGACATACAAGGCATGTCGCAAGAGCCGACTGAGGTAAGGACCTAGGGAAGATAGCCTAGTAAATAAAAAGCGTCGCCAAATGTACTGGTCTACTTATAGGCGCATAACTTACACAACGTACAATCGCTCTTCAGTTCAGATAGATCACATACAGATCACAAAGAGCGGTTTAACAAGTGGTCGATATGGAGCGTTCGAAGAAGAAGAAGAAGTTGGAAAAATCGCACGCTGTTCAAGAAAGCAAACTATGTTGCAATTACTGGATTTTTGTACCGTATAGAGTGCCCTTTTAGTTAAAAAAGTAAGAGCCTGTGTACAGAATGTGTTTTAACCGAGGTACGGTCTATGATTTGTTCCTGTCGAGTGTACACCTAAACAATTCTAACTTGTACGCTACGTGGTAACGATTGTTACGACAAAGCGGTCTTTACGATCTCCAACCTATGGAAAACTCCACTACAAAAGGCAGGATACAGAAGTTTTCGTTACAAATATTTCCATACCTATTCTTATAATCAATATCAAGGTCACTTGATGTCCTACGCAAACAATATGTCCGTGCTAAATGCTCCAGTTGGCGGTAATCTGGTCCTGGTGGACAAGTATATACATGCTTTTTTTTGGGTGGTTTCTTTGGGAGCCTTGGTTACCATTCTGATTAGTAAGTCGGCGTGTGCTTCTAATCTTGGTGCTGAATAACATCGTGCGTATTTTGATCGTCACTCCAGCGCTGCCTACACGACACACACCCACGCATCACGCGCACACTCACACGTATAATTTAAACTAAATGTAAAAGTTTCACTTTCTGTACTTTTAATATGTCCACAAAACATCTGCGTTTAATACTAGGAGTTGACCTTTTCAGTGTGAGAATTGGGAAGGGAAGGAGTTACAAAGTACCCTTCACTGACTAGGTCGGCAAAAAAAAGTAGATTCTCAGTTAACCGTAACTCGAGCAACGGACACTCTCAAGCAATCGGTAAAAAATCGAACACTAGTTTCAATAAGTAAAATCAATTTTTAGCAGAAATATCGCTTTAAACTTGGTGTGGGACTTCCAGGACAATTTTCCCCACCACATGTTTGTCGCCATCAGCCGCCAAATCCACCGTACGTAAACATACATTTTGTGTTCTCACCCCAAAACTAAAAATCCGAAACAGGTCCCAAGTAAGCGTAAAGCATAGTCCTTTCTCCCAACCAGAACCTGAAATATACTTCTTCTTCTTCGAATGACCTATATCGATCACTTGTTAACCACTTTTTGTGATTTGTATGTGATCGGAGCGATTGTGCGTTGTGTCATTTATGCGCATACAAGTAGGCACATCCGATTTCTGCGATGCTTTTTATTTCTTAGGGTAGCTGTCCTAGGTTAATACATGAGTCGGCTCTTACGACATGCCTTGTAGGTCGCAGTGTTACTATTTCTTGCTCCCCTGTGCCTCGGCACACACAGGTGGGAAATATCCAAGAACCTTGAGATAGATAAGAGTCGTGTCGTGCCTATGAAGGAATTTAATGTTGGTTCTTCAACAATCTATGGCACAAAGGCTCAGTCATAAAATGGAAGTTCAGAATGGTTATGTCGGATATTCTTCAATCTCTTGGCAACCTCCTGTTATATGAGGACACCAAAATTGATGTTAAATCTATCCAGCAATTTAATGAGTTTAGAATGACACGTAGAACAGGATGCCAAAAGAGAGACGAGTGTGTTTAGCCACAGGAGCCATCAGTATGCATACCCCTTGACATCTGCGGGGGAGACTGAGCACTTATGAGTCTGCCCAGAGTGCTATGATGTAGGTTTGGTAGCAAATGACCACTGTATCACTTCTTCTTCTTCTTTGCGTTCGTTCTTTACGACCAATTTTAATCACTTTGTGATATGTTTGATCTTTGCCAAGAACGTGTATACGTTGCACATTGGTTTGGTAGGCCCCTAAAAGCATAGGGCTTCTACACGCTTAGGACATAGAATCCGATTTCAGCCAAACTTTATCACTGAAATTGCCGGCATAGATTGTATAGTTATGTTGTGTTGTGCGATCTACGTCATGGCACACTGGGCATTCTCATGCGTGCTCCATACTCCGCTTCAGTAGCCATCCTAAAGTCCATTTGCTGACCGTACCCATGAGTTGATTAGTATACAGTTGCTTTCTACCATGAAGACGACACTGTCTGGCATGTCCAAACTTAACTCGCACTCGTTCCAGTGTCTGAGACTCGTCCTATCACATAAATGAGAGCGTACCGTATTGATGACATCGACTCTGTTCATACTTCTGCTTGCTTGAATCGGGGCATTGCTTACAAGAAAATCAGCACGCTCGTTACCCTGCATTCCAGCACGAACCTCTCTATTATAGAATCGGTCGACCCAGCATGCCCAGCCAAGTCATTTTCTTGAGATATGATCGTAGTGTTTCCCAAGTCCTCGTTAATATCTCCTTAATGCCACAACTGCAGATTGCTTCTAAGCGAAAAGATTGTCATTTAAAAAAAAAACTATTCGGTCGCTATGAATTCCAGCATAGTCAGGGTGCTTGGTATGACGCTTCTGACTGATTTTTGCGTGAAGGCATGCTATCCTTTTTAGCAGTGTCCCTCATTATATAGTCGTGCCTTCTCCAACTTGAGAGAATAATGGTGCCTAATATGGCATTCCTAACTGAACTGATTTTTGAATGAAGTCTTCCTTTCCTTATCACAAGTGTCCCTCGCCATTCAGGCGAACCTTACTCAGATTTCAGAGGTACTTGTAATTTAGATCCCTATTTAAAGGATCCAGATGTCATTGAGACAATATTCAATGTCAACAAAATAATACAAAATTTAAAAAAAAATGTAATTACTGTCTCCTTCTTCACCTTTAAACTCCCAACGGAGCACATATCTTCAACAAAAACTTCTTTCATCCCTTTCAATTCTTTCTGTCTTACCTATTCTTTTAATATCAGTCTTCAGGTAATTTTATGCCTTCCCCTATTCCTCTTTCAATGCGGGTTCCAAAACAATAGCCTGTATTGCAATGCTTCAAGTCGGTCTTCTCAACGTGTGTCCTATCCATCGCTTCTCCCTCTTGAATGTCTGTGTTACTGATTCTTAAGGCAATGTAGGACATGGGACATGAGCTTGAGAATTTAATGGTCACATGGTTAGTGCAGTCCCAGTGAAACTGTTCAGTTTATGATTCTTTATTTATGCCCCTGACAGAAAAAACTCCATGACCATTTCGGGGATTCTTCTTCAAACGCTCCATATCGGCCGCTTGTTAAACCACTCTTTGTGATTTGTATGTTATCTGAACCTAAGAGCGATTATACGTTGTACCAGTTATACGCCTACAAGTAGGCCAGCACATCCGATTTCTATTTACTAGGGTAGCTTCCCATGGCTTCTACCACAGTCGCCTCTTACGACATGCTATTGTGAATAACAGTGTTACTATTCTTTGCTCCCCTTTTCACCCATGTGGTGTCAGGGAAGCAAAGAATAGTACCACTGCGACCTACAAGGCATGTCGTAAGAAGCGACTAATGTAGGACCTATGAAAGTTACCCTAGTAGATAAAAAGCGTTGTAGAAATCTGAGGTGCTGGCACTGTAGGCGCACAACTGGCACAACGTACAATCGCTCTTAGGCTCAGAACACATACAAGTCGCATAGAGTGGTTAACAAGTGGTCGATATGGAGCGTTCGAAGAAGAATGGTCACATAGCTAGTTCAGTCCCCACCAAACTGTTCAGGTAAAGATTCTTTCTTTACGCCCTAGACAGAAACAACTTCTTGTCCTTTTTGGTTACTAAACTGACGTCATTGCACTCTGGGCAGACCCATAGGTGCTCAGTCTCCCCAACACCTTCCCGGGATTGAACCCAGTCTCCTGAATGAGAGCCCACATTCTAACCCATTTGACCAGACACTCCTCTCACAAAATAAAAACAGCAGAAATACAACAAACCACATTCAGATCTCTGTGTAAACGTATCTTTAATTATAACGTGACCAAATATTTGTCCTTTAGTCATACAATTCATATTTCTTTTGTTCATTTATTGACAAGCAGATTCCTCAGGATACATATAACACTTTTACTCTGGAATTTCAACTGTAATAAATATATATATGTATGTATGTGTGTATATACTGTATATGTATACATATATATATATAAATTGTGCATATGTATATATAGATATTTCTTCTTCTTCTTGTGCGTATACTTGTGCGAGATGGAAAGTTGAAAATGTTTAAATAAATCAGTGGTCAGCTTAACTCCCCGTGGACCAAACGCCACTCTATATGGCTTTGTGTTGGACGTCTTTCTACCAAGGCCAACTCTAAAGGGCGCTTTTTATTCTTAAAAACAAATGGCTTGTAAATACATGGCTGTTGCCCTGGTCCACAAAGAGTTAAGCTTGTTCTGGAATGAGATCAGTGTTGGTAAGTTTTCTTTGTTCCTTCTTCTTCTTCGTACGCTCCATATAGACCAGTGTGATCTGTATGTGATCTGAGCCAAAGAGAGATTGTACGTTGTGCCAGTTATGCGCCTACAAGTTGGCCAGCACATCTGATTTCTGCAACACTTTTTATTTGCTAGGGTAGCTTATCTAGGCCCCATCCTCAGTGGTCTCTTATGATATTCATTGTAGGTTGCAGTGGTACTATTCTTCATCTCTAAAAACAGTCGCAAATACAGATGTACCTATTAAATAGAGATGCAGAGTTGGCTGTAACATTTTGAACAATGTATGATCAAATAGAAAGAGGGCCTCAAGTCAAGGATTGACTTTATTGCGCCGGGTTTACCCTATATAGATCAATTCCTCTCCGCTGAAATGGCACATCACCTGCTGAGAGTATTGCACAAAGCACGAACTCCGTAGCTCCGGCAACAATCCAAGGGGTTTCTGGAAAAAAAGGCAGTCGTGAACAGTTGGATTTGAACCCCAACCTTCGAATGCAAGACACAGGCGTAACACTTAGCAGCAGAGACCACAGTATGATCACTTAGCAGCAGAGACCACAGTATGATCACTTAGCAGCAGAGACCACAGTATGATCACTTAGCAGCAGAGACCACAGTATGATCACTTAGCAGCAGAGACCACAGTATGATCACTTAGCAGCAGAGACCCCAGTATGATCACTTAGCAGCAGAGACCCCAGTATGATCACTTAGCAGCAGAGACCCCAGTATGATCACTTAGCATCAGAGACCCCAGTATGATCACTTAGCAGCAGAGACCCCAGTATGATCACTTAGCATCAGAGACCCCAGTATAATCACTTAGCAGCAGAGACCCCAGTATGATCACTTAGCAGCAGAGACCCCAGTATGATCAAATAAGCAAAGGAAAGGAGGCTTTACTCCAGGAAGGCAATCCTAACTTCAGAGACTTGCTTCATCATTTTGTTGTGAGGATTATGACAGAGAGCTATCACTCTGCATGACATTTTTAGTCATCAACAGAGCTGCAAAGTACCTATCCAGCGACACAGTTCTGTGGTCTATTGGCACTGAAGGAAGCTTACTAACTATATATATATATATATATCTAAGCTTCTTCTTCTTCTTTGCGTTCGTTCTTTATGACCAATTATAATCACTCTTTGTGATATGTTTGATCTTTGCCAAGAACATGTATACGTTGCACATTGGTTTGGTAGGCCCCTAAGCTCATAGACTTCTACATGTTTTGGACACATGCATCCGATTTCAGCCAAACCTCCTTAGTCGCCTCTTACGACATACGTGGCAGGTATTCTTTACACCCCAAATTTGGGCCCCGGTAACAACTCGGCAAATATATCTAAGCTGAATAGTACACATCAAAGCTGACAGCCAGCCCTGTTGGTTACTGAATTGACGTCACATCACTCCGAGCAGACCCATAGGTGCTCAGTCTCTCCCAACAGATGTCGAAGGATATGCTAACAGATGTCGAAGGATATGCTTACTGATGGTTCCTGTGGCTCGCTGTTTAAGCACACTTCCCTCTCTGCTCCTCAAGCATCCAGCACTACTTCTGTAACATGTAATTCCAAACTTCAAAAATTGCTGGATAGCCACACTAATCATAAAATT
The DNA here is from genome assembly GCA_020796225.1 of Arion vulgaris. Lineage (NCBI taxonomy): Eukaryota > Metazoa > Mollusca > Gastropoda > Stylommatophora > Arionidae > Arion > Arion vulgaris. Next base: position 11,385,554 of record CM036769.1, read on the forward strand.
GCTGGATAGCCACACTAATCATCAAATTGCTGGATAGCCACACTAATCATCAAATAGCTTGTCCTGAACAGCCTAACAGTCCTTCGGAATTTCTCTCTCATATAAATCAGATGTTCTGCCGCCCGAGTGGTTACCCGGGCCCAAATTGGGTGTAAAGAATAGAACCACTGTTACCTGCCACGCATGTCGTAAGAGGTGACTAAGGAGGTTGTGCGTGGGGCTAGCTACCCTACACCGTAAAAAAACTAGATGGCTACAGAACGGAAATCGAACCGAGTAGACGCTGGCTGAAACAGGACACATCGCCGAAGGATAAGCACCAGAGCTCCAAATGGTGCTGAAGATGTGACGTAAAACACACCAATGCTAAGGCTGCATGAATCAGATTTCCACATGAACAGAATTTATGGGGAAGTCTGGTACATCGGTCTGGACGGTGATCGCAAGAGAGAGATGTTCTGCATCTACAGCCGTCGTGATCTAATCATGAGCGACATCCTGAATCCATCTTCTCCGTGATATTAATCGTCTAAACTTTGCCAAAATGATTCCTACCATAAAGGTCTTCTCCAACCATGCATGTCTTTTTATAGCTCCAAAATACTTCAACTGTGTCGTTTTTATTTTTAGCATCATCCAGTTTTCTTTGATTTTGAATTCTTTCTGGATAGATCTATTTGTTCTCTCTTTGTCAATGCCATACTAGAGCACTTCTGTAAAACTTATATTCAAAAGCACATATATGCTTTTCCCCTGCCTTGTTAATATGTCCCTATTTCACACTTATACGTTGTCACTGGGAACATACTTGCTCTTAGTAGTCTTATCTTTGTTTTCCTATCAGCTTCATTCCATAGACAGCCATCACTACTAACATAAACACACATTACAACATACAATATTTACAAAATTAGGATTCACAATGCATTAACATATAAGGAACAAATAAAATTAGCAAACAAATCATATTCTTAGCAATTTGAAAGACAGATACCACAAAAATGTTGGTACATTCTGGAATATTAGTTTTAACTAGGTGAAGCCTGTTTTCATACCGAATCTTCTTCTTCAGCGATCTTGGGTCTTGCGCTTAGTTTATGGTGGGCAACAAACTAGGCAGTCAGCTTCAGGTCTGTCAGGTTTCCTCTTCAGCGATCTCTGGTCATGCTCTTAGTTTACTGTGGACCACAAACTGGGCAGTCAGCTTCAGGTCTGTCAGGTTTTCCTAGAGCTTAGTTTTTAGTTCCATTAGGTGTGGCCACATATTGCTTCTCAGCTCATTCAGGAACGGACAGTCTTGCAGGAGATGCCTTAACATTGTTATACGATACACATATAAGTTTTCATACTCATTTAATAGACATAACATTACTATATGATAGACATGATATACGTCTGTCTACATATTCAATGACTGGACATAATTATGTATGATACACATACAAGTTTATATTCATATGTGGCTACACATAATGCACATATGAGTCTGTCTACGTGGCTATAAATATATATTTGATACAAATTAAATAAGTTCTATTTACTATTATTACTATTAGCAAGTTTGGCACAAGAATATTTGTTAGCTCAAACAAGCAAATGATACCTAATTATTCCTCGACTAGTATAACTAACTAGCTCAAACAGACAAATCGCCCATGTGGTGCCGGTGCCAGTTAAGGAAGCAAAGAATAGTACCACTGTGACCTACAAGGCATGTCGTAAGACTTGCTCTCCTTATCACCTTCACCATTTCGGCGAGCCTTACTCCAACTTCAGAGGTTGTATGGTAAATAAATTCACAATCCGTTAATCTCCCATTCAACAAGTGAACATTCTACACATTCCACTAATTCGTTCAATGGTTAACATCTCATCACCAAGGTGGTTGTCCTTTATAGTACGTTGCTCTCTTTGCAGCGCATCTGAAATTCACTCTGTCTCTAGCCAGTTTACCCACTTGTCGATGGTCATATTCATGGTTTCTTTAATATCTTGTATCCATCTTCTTCTTGGTCTGTCTCTGCGTCCTGGGACCCTGCCTTCCAATATTGTTCTCTCCAGGCCATTGTGACGCTTGATGTGGCCAAAGTATCTAATTTTACAGCTTATTACAGCCTTACAAAGAATATTGTTTATCAGCCAATTGTCTTTAACATTCATTTCTTTCAGGACATCAGTGTTCTTCCTTTTTCTGTCCATGGTATTCGTAGGATCTTTCTGTAGCATTTCGAAGGACTGGATTTTCGTTCATGTTGTTTGTGTAATGGTCCATGATTCACAACCATAAGTAGCCACTGGAAAACTGGTTAACATCTACAATAATATATATCACAATAAATGATATGTATTTAGGTCACAAGTTAAAATATGTATTTAGGTCACAAGTTAAAATATGTATTTAGGTCAAATTGAACCAAATATATGAAGCAGCTGTTTATGTAAAACTGTCAATCCAAAAATTCATTCCGACTGAATATTATGACAGTCGTCATCTTTGAGCAAGAAAGATAAATTATTTTCAATAAATGATACGTTGGAAGGATTAGGCCTCTTCCCACCTGTGTGTTGCCGTGGGTCATAGGGGAGCAAAAATAGTAACACTATGACCTACAATGCATGTCGTAAGAGGTGACTAAGGAAGGGGTTAGAGAAGCTACCCTAATAAATAAAAGTGCTGCAGAAATTGGATGTGCTGGCCTACTTGTAGGCGCATAACTGACACAACGTACAATCGTCTTAGGTTCAGATCACATACAAATCACAAAAGTGGTTAGCTAGTGGTCGATATGGAGCGTTCAAAGAAGAAGTCTTCTTCCAAGGTCAGATCTTCTACAAACCTCCATATCGACTCACTTAACCACTCTTTGTGATTTGTATGTGGACTGAGCCTAAGAGCGATTGTACATTGTGCCAGTTATGCGCCTACAAGTAGGCCAGCAAATCTGATTTCTGCGATGCTTTTTATTTACTAAGGTAGCTTCCTAGGAACTACATCAGTTGCCGTTTATGAAATGTCTTGTAGGTCACAGTGGTGCTATTTTTGCTTCCTTATCGGGCCCTGGCACCACATGGGCACTAAGGTCAGATAAATGGAAGGAAAATAATAAGAAAATAAGGTAACTTATCTCCCCCTACCTACAGCTTGTCAGCGACAGTTCTTACGCAGATGTTCTGACCAAATACTATCTCGAATGAAGAACTGTGTACACAGTGTCAACAAGAGACTTGAACACCATCATCCAAAAGAGATGCTGGAGATGGATTTGACTTGTGATATGCATGGAGACTAACTCTACCATGAAAACTGCACTGAGATGGATACCAGAAGGTAAACAAAAACATGGAAGACCCAAAACGATAAATTAACACAGCATTTTGAATCCAAGTTAAATAGCAACTAGAGGATAATTATGGATATAAAAAAACTGGAGTTGGAAATAAAACACAAAGTCGTAAACAAAATTAAAATGGCCACAAAAAGTTTTAAAAAATTGGGAGATGAGAGGTTCCTACAAAAATTACACAATAATATGTGAAACGTTGTTTAAACGGCCACAAACTTCTAGCAATGTAAATATAATCATATTCGAGATCAACTCTGATCATCAAGAGAACAGGAATTGATTGTTGCAGCTTGGATGCCTAGAACACACAGATGGTCTGTGCTACTACAGTTTGTGATGTGAATGAATATCAAATGGGGATAAAGTTAAAGGCACAGACTTGATTAAAATTAATTTAGTTGATCTGAGAGTCGGTGTAGTTGTGCGAATTGTGCACTGAAGTCGAGGCCAGATGATCCACTTCCCCTTTGGGAGACTACACACAAGCTGCATGGGCTTATAGTAGTCAGAGCTGACTGCTAGCATCTGTTCAAACGCTATTATATAATTCTAGACTTACACAACCAATTCATGACTTTTTATCAAATAAGGCTATCTGGTAATCCATACTTTGTGTGCATTCTGTTGGTTTCTCTCTCTATATATATAACCATAGACTTACACAAAGAGTTTATTAACATTTGATAAAACTTGGCACCCGAGTGGTTATAGGGGCCCAAATTTGGGGTGTAAAGAATAGAACCATTGCTACCTGCCACGCATGTCGTAAGAGGCGACTAAGAAGGTTTGGCTGAAATCGGATGCACGTGTCCAAACGTGTAGAAGTCTATGCGTTGAGGGGCCTACCAAACCAATGTGCAACGTATACACGTTCTTGGCAAAGATCAAACATATCATAAAGAGTGATTAAAATTAGTCGTAAAGAACGAACGCAAAGAAGAAGATAAAACTTGGTAAATGGCTGCTTGGTAAATCATAACTTTTTGTTTTCCGTCTCAGTCTCCCTATATAACAACAGACTTGCACAACCAGTTTTTAAAAATGTATAAAATAAGACTGCGTGGCAAACCATACTTTGTGCTTTTTCTTCTCTATATATTCACAATCAGTATACAATATTTTATAAAAGTAAAAACCATATATTGTACTTTCCCTTTCTATACATTTAACCAAAGACTTCTACAATTAGTATATGACATTTGACAAAACACGGCTGCTTGGTAAACCATACTTTGTACTTCCTGTCGCTTATAGAAAGACATAAACAGTTTGGGACATTTGATAAAAGAAGACTGCTTGATAAATACCCCCTGAATTCGATAGTCATAAAAAAATTGCAGGTTTAAATGGCTTATGGGTATGGCTGCTGTAAAAGCGGGCGACCAATGGACCTGGCTGACAGTCCCGCTGACATTCTAAATTCTCTAAGGGAGAGAGGCTGTGTAAATGATTCAATTAATAGTGGTGAATCTACAACCCTAACCAGACTGCAAGAATTCCAAGTCAAATGTGGTGTAGCTAGATAAGAACACTATTCTGGTAGCCAAAGAAGAATAGTAAACCAACAAATAACTGGTGTCGTTAGTCACCACACGTTGAGAGACATACTGAGGAGGAGATCGGAGCACTTATGGACTAATTGGTTCGATGTGCTGTGACGCCGATTCGACGACTAAACTAAACTTTTTAACCCCCCAATAAATGAACCAAAAATTATATAAAAATGAATTAAATAAATAAAAAATAAAACAATGAGCAAATGCTTGCTTCTGTAATTGACAAGGATCACAAAAATGTAAATAATAGCACCAGCCGTTGTTGGAACTGTGAAGTAAGAACATTTATCATCATCATGCGAGGAATAGATCAGCAGGATTTTGGATAAAATATTACATGTTTTAGGCACAGAGTGTAATGAGTTTGTGAGTATGTCACGACAGAGATAAAGTGTCTACACAGAAGGTTGGAAGTATCAAGAAGAGATCGGTTTAGAAATGAAGACATCAGGGAAAATGTGGATACAACATCAGCACTAAACCTTCATAAAGAAACAACAAATTAAATGGTTCGGCCACATAAGCAGATTACCAACAAACATTGCTTCAAAGAGTAATGCTACTCTGATACAATGGCTACAAAGCAAAAGGTTGTCCATGGAAAAGATGCATCTCAGAAACAACAGAGACAGTGAAAAACACTGTTAATCAACCAAACCAATGTGCAACGTATACACGTTCTTGGCAAAGATCAAACATTACAAAGAGTGATTAAAATTGGTCGTAAAGAACGAACGAAAGAAAGAAGACTATTAATGAAGCACATAAAAAGCCCACTCTAGAAATCTCTTCTTATCTGATGCTGGGAGACAAAAGTGGATTATAGAAAAAAGAATATTTCATACAATCAATTTGTTTTGAAATTAACTTGTCTTACAAAGTGTCATGCAATAAACGTTGCAGTTACAATACAGTGTCATGCAATAAAGCAGTTGCAGATTAAGCAGTTGTATGCAATCAAACAGTTGCAGCTAAGTTCAACTGCAGTAAAGGTCTTAGAGTAAAGATCTTCTGACTGAAAAGTTGAAGCATTTTGTTTTTATACTTTTGTAAAACAAGATAAACGGACAGACAGTAAACAGGTATTTAGGCTACTAAAAAAAAAACAATTCTGAAAACGAAATACAAACCTAAGTTTTGCACCAGTGTTTTTTTTTCTGAAGGCCTAATACCTGTTTCTTCTTCACCATTAAACTCCCAATTGAGCACAGGTCTACAACAAACTTCTTTCAGCGTCCCTCTCTCCTGCCATTCCTATCAATTCTTTCGGCATCTTGCCTATTCTTTTAATATCAGAATTGAGAATTAACCTAGAAACTATCAACCGATCTCCCTGGAAATTCCACTTCAAGAGGTAGAATCTACACATATTTGGGCAGCTAACGTAACAAAAGGAGGACAGATAGAGATGTTAAAATAAGAATACAGAAGGCAAGAGGAGCTTCATTGCATAGGAAACATATGTAAGTCTCAAAGAAATCAAATCTAGTACAAAATGGATATTAATCTTAATCTTAAAGCAGTTCTACTGTATGGTCAGAAACATGGAACCAACTAACAATAAGATAAATTGCAAACATTCATCAACTGGTGTCTCGCATTGAATGATGGAATAAGATGGTAAGATAGGGTCAAAATGAGGAACTTATGGAGAGAATAAGACAGATTCCAGTGAACGGACAGGTTAAAAAAAAGACACTGGCGCTGGATAGGACAACTTTCCTGAAAACCTGAGGGGAATATAACTAAGAAGGATCTTTGCCTGGAACTCCTGGGGTACAGCGTAAAGAAGGAGGCTGAGAAATACATGGAGCGAGATTTGAGAGGCGGAGATAATCAATATAAAGAAGCTGGAGGAGCTGCAGGAGTAGCTAGAGATAGGAAGACTTGGCATGAGTTGGTTGAGGGCCTATGCCCTAATCCGGGTTAAAAAGGCAAAGAGAGAGAGAAGAATAGATTCCTGCATAGTTAACACTGCATTATATTTGCTAATACTATAGTATTTTGGAAACTACATCCATTTGTCTTCAATTTGATAAATAATAAGACATGTTGTAAATCATATTTAGAAAAAATTATTTTAATTTAGTTTTGCTAAACCACAGTGCAATTTTAGACTAAAACAAATAATTCTGCGTAGAGGCTAAAAACTCTGCAGCGAATCAGTTAAAGATTCCCAATAACACTTCCAAGGCACTGCTTATATATATTCTAAGTTTTGTTTTAAGATTTAATCCTTTGGCTTTCTAGATTTTATTGAGCATGACGAAAGTTTGACTTACTTTTCATAGTACTATGAACTTACTAAAACAATAAGAAAAAACAATAAGTAAAAACAATAAGAAAAAAACCAAAACAATGAATACAAAAACAAATGAATATATCAACAATATAACAGACGTTACTTCCATAAAATTATGCAGCAAAAATAAAATCACTCAGCAATACAGCAAATAGATAAAAACCACTTGGTAAGTGTGACCGATAATGCAAGATTCATCAAGTTATAATTGTTCATGGCACTAATTCAATATAATTAGATAAACTGAACAATAATCATCAAACAAGGTAGAAATATTTCAGTTAAAAGTGTAACTGAGGGTTGCATAGCAGAGTTGGTAACACACTGTGCTAGTGAATCCATGCTGTTGAAATTCTGGGGTTCAATGCCTGTTTGACAAATTTTATTGGACTACAGAGGAGACAATGATTCTTTATTCAACAGTAGCATGTTCCTCAAGCGATGTTGCTTATCAGCCCTCTAAAACTCTGTCTCTAACAAGTTTTCTCTGTCCAGCATCATGTTAAGTTTTTGATCCGATGCCACTTTTGTCTTGATCGCCTGCTGTACTCAAGGAACAATGCCTTCTGGATTTTATATATGGGATTAAATTAACACAGAATTACAAGGCTCACCTGAATGGTGAGGGACACTAATATGGGAAGCCTAGGCTTCACACAAAAATCAGCAAGAAGAATAAGAATTCCTGAATTCATAGCGATGGATCGGTACAATAATAAGTACTGATTGATAGTCCTAATTCAACAAAGTAGTGTCTGCATTTTGTAACCATGTAAGGATTGTCTGTGTGTCTCAGTGTAGTCATGTAGTGGACAATCGATATGATAGATCTCATTGTAGTTATGCATGGACAAATATCTTATGTAGCATTTTCCAGTGTGTTGCTGAGGTCCAAGGGGACAAAGAATAGAACTGAACCTACATACATCGAAGAATGAACTAGTAAAGAGATTTAAGAGGCAAACCAGTAAAAATAAACAACAAAAGATGTATGGCTCACTTATAAGCACATAATTAGCACAATGTAAATCGCTATTAGCCTCAGATCACATACAAACACATAGAGTGGTTACAATTGGCCGATATGAGGTCTCAAGAAAATGTTCATTGTATGGACAGCATGGTGTCTGTTATCACTGCAGATCAAGGTACAAAAAGCAACAGAGATCTTTCAATAAATATTCATATCATCATCGAGAGCTTGTCCTTCCGAATCTGGCTCCATGACAGCAGTCCTGAAACTCTTCTGTTCGTGTTGACAATGTCAGCAGCATTCATTCAAGATCGCAATGACATCTTCACCGCTGTCTTCTAGGTCTTCCTCTCATTCTTCTCCAGGCACATTTCCTGTAAAATTATCTTCATATGCACTCTGTCCTTTGATGGTTTAAATATTTAATTTCTCCTGATTTTATGCTTTGTACTAGCCAACTCTTTTTAATGCATGCGTTGCAGAACAGAAGCATGTCTTTTTTCTGTCATGATATTCTAAGTACTTTCTGTAGCATTTGCATTCGAAAGGCGATTACATGATCTCGCAGCTTGTCAATGGTCCATGTCTCAAGACGTATGTTGCCTAGGAAAATCAGAGCCTTAAACACTTGATTTTAATATATAAATATTACAACATATAAATATCTAGACTGCACATGGGATATGACTATTAGCACAACTTGTAAATCAGATTCACTGGAAGTATTTCAGACCGGTCACAGAAAGAAATTTTTCAATGAAGATTTCAGAGTCCAACACTGCAATATGGGCAGCTCGTCCAATCATAGTGTTGGCTGTGGATGGGAGTGTGTGGAACACATCGTAACGTATCAGTGTGCAGTATGGAGATTGGATGATTGGCTCCAGGATGTTCTGAACCATTTCTTTGTAGACTGAACCTGGGAACATATAGAGGAAATTATCAGCATATGATATTCATCATCATCATTAATATTTTGTGTGAGTGCCTGAGTGGTTACCGGCCCAAATTTGGGGTGTAAAGAATAGAACCACTGTTATCTGCCACGCATGTCGTAAGAGGCGACTAAGGAGGTTTGGCTGAAATCGGATGCATGTGTCCTAAACGTGTAGAAGTCTATGCGTTTAGAGGCCTACTAAACTAATGTGCAACGTATACACGTTCTTGGCAAAGATCAAACATATCACAAAAAGTGATTAAAATTGACCGTAAAGAACGAACGCAAAGAAGAATATTTTGTGTAGCTAAGGAGGCTGATGTAGTACAGTAGTTAGTATGCTCTTTTATTTCTTTCTTTTCTCTAATCCTGTTTTGTCTAACATCGTCAGGATAAGAAGAGATTTCTAGGGCTGGCTTTTGTGTTTAGTTTAGTTGTTAGATCATCATCACTGAATGTCAAACCAATTAGTCCATAAGTGCTTCGATCTCCTCCTCAGTATGTCTCTCAGCGTGTGGCAAACTAACAACACAAGTTCTAGTTTAGTTGTTAGATCATCATCACTGAATGTCAAACCAATTAGTCCATAAGTAGCTCGATCTCCTCCTCAGTATGTCTCTCAGCGTGTGGCAAACTACAACACAGTTCTAGTTTAGTTGTTAGATCTCATCACTGAATGTCAAACCAATTAGTCCATAAGTGCTTCGATCTCCCCCTCAGTATGTCTCTCAGCGTGTGGCAAACTAACAACACAAGTTCTAGTTTAGTTGTTAGATCATCATCACTGAATGTCAAACCAATTAGTCCATAAGTGCTTCGATCTCCCCTCAGTATGTCTCTCAGCGTGTGGCAACTAACAACCCTAGTTCTTTGTTGGTTTACTATTCTTCTTTGGCTACCAGCATAGTATAGAACAATACTGGAATATAATAATAGTCGTCCATCGCAGGTGATGATGACAACAGCCTCAGACGTGTGCTACTGCACCTCACTGGTGTGTGTGTGGGTTGACTGTAAAGTCCAATCTTCGAACACAATCCCCTACCACAGGTGGGGCATACATGATCAAGGTTAGACATGTGGGTGTTGTGTGTTTTATATTTTCGGGCAGCTTACTTTCTCTGAGCCTCAACAATTCTCAGTTATACAAGTTACCTTGTGTTGTTACAGCGCCACGTTTTGCGATCCTGCGTGAGGGATTCCAGCACATGGTGTCTATATCAAAGCATTTTAGAGACACTTTAAGAGTGTCTTTAAAGTGTTTTTTCTGTCTACCCACTAAATGTCTGCCCCCTTCAAGTTGCCATCGTTATATGTTTTGGAATGCGTTTATCAGGCATTCGAGCAACGTGACTGTGAATATGAAGAAAGAACATTACAGTTATATATAACAATACTGAAATATAGAACATTAATGGTATATACTGGGCACTGACAAAAGAACAAGAAAGGAAAATTACCACATGCGAAATGAGATGCTTGTGGAAAGCAGTAAATAAAACAAGAAGAGACCATATAAGAAATGAGGAAATTAGAAGAACAGTCGGAACAACACCTGCTATTAGATTTATTGAAAAACAGACTCAAATGGTTTGGGCACTTGGTCAGAATGAACCCGAATACACCAGTTGCAAGAGCGTACAACCTGAAAATGGAATCATCAAGAGGAAGGGGCAGACCAAGAAAAAGATGGATTGATGGAGTTACAGACATTTTAAAACTTCACAATACCACACCATATCAAGCGACCGAGTGTGCATTATCTGGAAACGATCATCAGTTAAACCTGCTACGCCTAGCGCAAAAAATCAGAGAAGGACAAAAGAAAGAGAAAAGAAAGACTGGTATATAGAAGAATACAGGTGGAGTAATACAACATGTACAAAAGTAAACAATACACCCACCTGTTACTGTAGTGTCCTTCTGTGCTGACCTACAGATCTCAATACGAGATGAGTGGTACGGGACATATCGGTCCTGGTGGGACGCAACTAGTAGGACATGCTTAAAGTGTTGAAGAACTGAAATAAATAGAAGACAGTGAAAAGAATATATTCCAAATGAACTCAAGACAACATCTATCTTTTAGCTAACCGATCTCTCACCCGGTGGTGTAGGGACCTGCAAGGAAGCAAAGAATAGTACCACTGCGACCTACAATATATGTTGTAGGAGGCGACTGATGTAGACCCAAGGGATGCTACCCTAGTAAATAAAAGCATCGCAGAAATCGGATGTGCTGGCCTACTTGTAGGCGCAAAACTGGCACAACGTACAATCGCTCTTAGGCTCAGATCACACACAATCACAAAGAGTGGTTAACAGGTGGTCGATATAGAATGTTCGAAGAAGTTAACCGATTTTATTTCCTACATAACTCCAAAACGTTTAATTTCATTTTCTTATTGAGGTGCAGAAAGATCTCTGCATATTTGTCTAATATCTGAGAAAATTTCTTCTTCTTCTTCAATGATCCAGCGGCACATGGGCTTTTGCCGACTGCTCAATGCTATGTAGTGGTATCTGTAAGTTGTTTTTTTGTTCTGTATAATGTATAATATTTATCTGGTCTTGGAGTATCTTCCTGACATCATCTAGCACTTGGCAGCTGAAGAGGTGGTGGCAACGGGTCTGTCATGATAATGTACACACAGCTGGCACTCTGAAGTGCGTTGTGGTTGAATTCTGTTCCTTATATAGACTAGGAATAAATCAAACAGCTCTCTGCCAGTGTCAGCAGGCAGAACAAACACGGGAGCATATCCTGCTCTCTCCTGGGTGAGCTGAGAAGCAACATGTGGCCACACCAGTCGACCTGAAAACTAAGCTTTGGGGAAAGCTGACAGACCTGAAGTTGACCTACCAGTTTGTGGTCCACAGTAAATTAAGTGCATGACCAGAGATCACTGAAGAATTCTGTTCATGTGATTATTAAGTGTTATGTGTTGGTTTCAGTCTTCTTCTTCTTCTTCTTTGCGTTCGTTCTTTGACCAATTTTAATCACTCTTTGTGATATGTTTGATCTTTGCCAAGAACGTGTATACGTTGCACATTGGTTTGTAGGCCCTAACGCATGACTTCTACACGTTTAGGACACATGCATCCGATTTCAGCCAAACCTCCTTAGTCGCCTCTTACAACATGCATGGCAGGTAACAGTGGTTCTATTCTCTACACCCCAAATTTGGGCCCCTGTAACCACTCGCGAAGGTTTCAGTCAAAAAATGGTGCTCTGATCTCTTCTTGTAAGGTGGTTGATGTTGGTTGTCATTGCGGTTATTTGTTACTTTTAGGATTTGCTTTGCTGTTTGGAGACTTGTTGCTGTAATTGGTTGTTCTTGTGTTGACTCCTTTCTTAGCTTGACTGATTTTTGCATGAAGGCCTGCTTTCCTTATTATCAGTGTCTTTCACCATACAGGCGTTCCTTCTCTGATGTCAGAGATAGCTGTCTATTTTGAATGACAGCTACCCAACTCGATAAGCGCCCAGGTCTGAGGACATTGATCTGTCAATCATGTCAAATAAAGACTCTGCTTTTGCTTGATGAAATGTCTTTGTTACGTAGGAAAGTAATCTTCTTCCTCATGTTGTCCTTTTTCTCTATTCACTACCAATGACACTGCGTAAACGAATACTCCAGGGCTATATTGATCCAATACTTCTGTATAGCAGCGAATTATGGACAATGAATAAACAATCAATACGATCATTGGAAGCCACAGAGATGGGGTTTTACAGAAGAATGCTGAAAATTACATGACAGCGAAGAAAACAAATGAGGTTTTAAATCAGGCCTACTCACAAAGAAACCTTATCAAAAGAATAAGAATCCAACAATCAAGGTTCTTTGGGATATAATGCGAAGAGAAGGTTTAGAGCATTTGGTAACAACAGATAAAATTCAGGGAAGGAGAGATCGAGGAAGACAGAGGGAGAAGATGCTGGATGGCCTGACATCATGGTTCGACACAAGGTTGATGTCAGAACTGATTACATGCACCAAACAGAGAGAGTTGTGGAGAGACATGATCGTCTACACCAGCAGGCATGGCACTTTATTGATTGATTCTTCTTTGAACGCTCCGCTAGTTAACCACTCTGTGTGATTTGTATGTGATCTATGCCTAAGAGCGATTATACGTTGTGCCAGTTATGCGCCTACAAGTAGGTCATATTTATGCGGCGATTTTTATTTACTATGGTAGCTTCCCTAGGCCCTACCTCAGTTGCCTCTTACGATATGCCTTGTAGGCCACAATGTTACTATTCTTTGCTCCCCTTGCAAGCCCCGACAACACACAGGCATTTGACAAGGCCAAAAACCTTGCGACACAGAATGTTCAAAATCTGTTTTCAGTAAACAAAATCGACTACATATATACACCACTCTACCTACCTGGTTTTTGGCTAAGCTTGTAGAGAAAAGTCTGTCTAGGATCGGAGTGGTCCTTTAATGAAAGCTGCAGCAAGGAGCCAGATTTCTTCCACTTCTGCATAAACCACATCCCTTATCAGAAACAAAAAAACCACATCTCAAAATTAGAGAAAGTATACAGTTGATATAACGAAATATTGATCAACATGGAAAAAAGTAGGATATTGGTGGCTAGATATGAGAATCAAATCCTTAATATTTCTTTCTGTTTCCTCTCTCTAATCCTGTTTTGCCTCACAGCGTCAGGATTCGAAGAGATTTATAGTACAGGCTTCTGTGTGCGCTTCATAAAGTGTTTTAATCGCCTCTGTTATCTCTGAGGCCCACCTTTTACTTTGTATTCACTGTATCGGAGTAGTATTGACCTTTGAGACACACTGTCTATTGATAATCTGCTTATGTGGCTGATTCATTTAATTGGTTGTTTCTTGATGAAGTTCAGTATTGATGTTGTACCCACTTTTTTCCTGATGTCTTCATTTCTCGGCCAGCATTCTACTTCAACACTTCATCTCTGTTGTGACTAGTTTTCTTCTATTGTATGAGGCCAGCGTCCAGGTTTGGTACTGATAGCATAATGTGGGGAGAAAGATTGTGTTGAACAATACTCTTTTAGTATTCATGGTGGCATGTTTGCATTTTAAAATTGCAGCCATTTGTCCTATGATTTCCTTCACTGCACCTCTAATAAAAGTATTTTGAATCAATGAAAATTTGAAGAAGTATCGGCTTTTAGTTATTTGGGGACAAGCATTTGTAATGACGAATACTCGGATTTAAGTCACAGAAGCGTAGTTGATAGTAAAGGCGTGTAGTTGAGGTGCGTGGTCCCAGCTGAATTCAGTAAGGTGTACATGTGTACAGGCATACCAGACTGCAGGACACATGCTTCAAGACTACCCTGAATATAATATACTGAGTCCAACTCACTGGCCTAGTGAAACAACACTGTGAAGAAAACTACACAGACGTCTGTGAGAGCTGCAAAAGTCAGTTAAGTTTATATACGAGACAATATTGAATATATAAATAATATTTCAAGCGAATGAAAGGAAAGAAAAGATAGATTATAAATGCAATCTTAATACCAACACTGTGGTACCAGTGCCAAACTTGGGCACTGACAAACGAACAAGAAAGGAAATTTCCACCTTTGAAATGAGATGCTTGAGGAAAGCGATAAATAAAAACAAGAAGAGACCATATAAGAAATTAGAAGAAACTTTTGAACAAAACCTGTTCTTAGATTCATTGAAAAAAGAGACTCAAATGGTTTGGCCACTTGGTGAGAATGAACCCGAATACACCAGTTGCAAGAGTGTACAACCTGAAAATGGAATCATCACAGGAAGGGGAAGACCATGACAAAGATGGATTGATGGAGTTACAGACATCTTAAATTTCCACAATACCACAGCATATCAAGCAATATAGCGTGCACTATCTAGTAAACCAATCCTCAGTTAAACCTGCTATGCCTAACAGCAAAAAACAGAGATAGACAAAAGAAGAAAGTGAAGAAAAACAAAGGTTTATGCAATTCATTCATTTTCATTTAACAATTTGTGTTGCCCATTCATTCATGCTGTCCAACTATATCAAAACTGCCATCTGTTATTATATTGACAACAGTGTTGATCAGTATTCATGACCTTTCTGTGACAATTTTTATGGAGTAGCTGAGTTGCCCAAGCGTCAACTACCCTCTCAACCTTGCTGATAGAATCCAGAGGGTGCAAGCACAACATCTGGTATCTGTTTGGTTGCAGGAGCGCTGTATTGCATCACATGATGCCTGTCCACCTTAGAGGTTAACTAAAGACTAGTGGATAACAAAGTGTCCGACTAGTGGTTAACAAGGCTCCGACTAGTATAACTTACCCATGTTAACTAAACCATCGGTGTTATACAAGGCTCAGACTAGTATAACCTACCCATGTTAACTAAACCACTGCTGTTGTACAGGGCTCCAAGGTGTGGACCAGACAATGAAAGCATCGTGTACAATTTGGGTAAAAGATGAGACATTTCAGGTCTGGTCAGTGCAGATCTGATGATGATGTTTCCTAATGAGTGACCCACAAAGCTGAAAGATAAGAGCAACAAAGATATCACAATTTGTGTGAAATATTACAGTAATGCTGATATCACAATTTGTGACATATCACACTAACAAGGTTATCTGATGTTTCTGGAAGTTACATCTGTTTAATCAGCGAGCCACAGGAACCATCAGTATGCATACTCTTCGATATCTGTTGGGAAGATTGAGCACCTATGGGTCTGCTCAAAGTACAATGACATCAGTTTATTAACTAATAACTGTCAGTTGTGTTCTTACGATGAAGTCAACTGTTGTCTGGAGCTCATCTCTAGTGTCATGTAGTTCTGAATGTAGTGATGTGTTGTTGGATCAGCATCCATTTCTAGGGAGGACATACAGGGGACAGTCTTGCAGGACATATTCTGGGTTTGATCAGAGATGCCACTGGGACACAGAGAATGGAGACAATCGTAGTCTGTGCAGATGTTTATTCAATCTGTTATACCCTATCCTGAGACAGAGGATGATGCTCTGTCCTTGTCTGTCGAGTGTGTGATATTCGTCACTTAATAGTTTAGGTTTTTTCTAATGGTCAGGACAGCTATTTTCCCCCCAAAGTACGTAATTTTATTTTCTACCTATTTACATTCTTCTACCTTCTTTGTGAGTTTGTCTGACTTCTCGTTACCTGGGAATAAAAGTGTGATGGTACTCACTCAAGTCTAACTCTACCACCGTCTCCAAAGTGTGATGGTACTCACCCAAGTCTGACACTACCACCGACTCCAAAATGTGATGGTACTCACCCAAGTCTAACTCTACCACCAACTCCAAAGTGTGATGGTACTCACCCAAGTCTAACTCTACCACCGACTCCAAAATGTGATGGTACTCACCCAAGTCTAACTCTACCACCAACTCCAAAGTGTGATGGTACTCACCCAAGTCTAACTCTACCACCGACTCCAAAATGTGATGGTACTCACCCAAGTCTAACTCTACCACCAACTCCAAAGTGTGATGGTACTCACTCAAGTCTGACACTACCACCGACTCCAAAGTGTGATGGTACTCACTTAAGTCTGACACTACCACCGACTCCAAAGTGTGATGGTACTCAATCAAGTCTGACACTACCACCGACTTCAAAGTGTGATGGTACTCACTCGAGCATAACTCGATTGAAATGTACCATAATATTAAAATTAGTCGCCCGAGTGGTTACCGGGCCCAAATTTGGGCGAAAGAATAGAACCGCTGTTACCTGCCACGCATGTCGTAAGAGGAGACTAAGGAGGTTTGGATGAAATCGGATGCACATGTTCTAAACGTGTAGAAGTCTATGTGTTTAGGGGCCTACCATAACCAATGTGCAACGTACTACGTTCTTGGCAAAGATAAAAATATCACAAAGAGTGATTAAAATTGGTCGTAAAGAAGAACGCAAAGAAGATTAAAATTAGTTTGACACTGAAAAGAAAACCAAGCAGCTAGAGATTTAAAAAAAATTACCTTATTCTGGAGACAAGAATATCACAAGTGCTAAGGAAGATTAATATTTCAGCTACAAGTTTGTCCGTCATCTTGTCAAAGTTAGCAAATGTATCCTGCTGTGAACATATTAGGGCATACATCAACAAATGTGTACTGTTGTGAAGTGAACATATGATAATAATAATTCCTCTCGTACAGTTATCGTTACATAGGGTGTGCAAGCAATTTCTACATACCGCTCGATACTGGGCAACTCGCTCAATCTCTTCCATGGAACTGAGTCCGATATTTCTTGCCGCTCTCAGCAAAGTTTGTTTCATGGACTTCTTAGGTCGTCCTCTCTTTCTTGAACTCTCTGCATCACCCCCTCAATGCCTACTGTGATATTCTTTGATCATTTCATCTCAAGGTGTGTCCAACATATCTTCATCTTCTCTTTCTTATAACAGTTGTCACTAGTGGTTGACCAGACATGTCTCTGATTTCATCACTTCTGAATGAGTTCCATTTTATATTCATTATTTTTCGCAGACATCTATTTTCAAATGCATTCAACTTGTTCTCTATATCTTTAGTCATTTTCCAACTCTCGCTGGCATATGTTATGATTGATACAACATTTGAACTGAAAATTCGTAATTTAGTTTTAATACTATATAACGTGCAGTTCCATATTTTATTTAGATTTTTAAAAGCTGATGTTGCTTTGTCAATTCGTATCATAATTTCTTTTATAACATTTCCAGTGCAATCAAAATTGCTACCTAAATAGGTGAACATATGAGGGCATAGAAGAAAGTAAAGAGACCTTTTTTATACAATGTGGTATGTAGTGCAATATGGTTTAAGGCCCGTATTTTTCATTGATAATTGGCACATGACGGGTGATATGGTCAACATCATGCGGGGCTTTACTTCCCAGTACTTTTCCTGGTACCCAATTGAGGCTGGGTCGACTTGAGAGCCGTTATGGTTGGAAAATATTCAACACCCACTGTGGGATTGAACCCGCACCACTAGCATAAGAAGTGAGTTGACTAACAACTATGCTACTGCGGATATACATCAATAAATGTGTCCTGTTGTAAAGTGACCATATGAGGAAATATACGAAACAAATGTGACCTGCTGATAGAGCGGTGTGTTCTGTGCCTGGCTCTGCATTCAACTACGTGGATGTTGGCTAGTCTCTGTAAGGAATGAGGAGCAAATGGGAATAAGTAAGTAAATAAGTACAGAAATGGTGTTACTATCAATTATATTGGTGCTGTGAACTGGTAACTCCTACAAGACCTGCATATCAAGCAGCATTGGCTCATAAATAACATCATGTCCTGGAAGAGGAAATATTTTGGCAGCGTTAAACACCACAGTGGTTTGGAGAGAAAGGTAATTGAAGGCATAGTTCCAGGACTACGAGGCAGAGACGACCCAAAAAAACGTGGCAGTGGAACATCAAAGAAACCTTGAACATGATGCTGGAGAACTTGCTAGAGACTGAGAATTTTTCAGGCGGGTTGTGATAAAAGCGACGTTCCGCAAGGGACATGCTACCAATTGATCTGATGACAGATAGAAGAACAAGAAATATTTCAAGCGATCAAATCGATCAAATATTTCGGGCGCCAAGGAAGCAAATAATAGTAACACTGCAATCTACAAGGCATGTCATAAGAGGTGACTGAGAAGGTACCTAGGAAGCTGCCCCAGTAAATAAAAGCATAACAGAAATCGGATGTGCTGGCCTGCTTGTGGGTGCATAACTGGTACAACGTACAATCACTCTTTGCTCAGATCACATACAAATGACAAAGAGTGGTGAACTAGTTGCCGATATATTGTTAGAAGAATAAGAAAGCATGGTTCCTGGAATACGATACAGGGGCGGCCAAAACAACGGTAGCAGCAGGAAACCAAAGAAACCTTGAACATGATGCTGCAGGAGGCGGGAGAACTTTCAAGAGACAAGAGTTTTTCAGGCGGACTGTGATGAAAGCACTGTTCCGCAAGAGACATGCTACTACTCAATTTGATGACTGATAGTAGAACAAGAAAGAAGAAATATTTCAAATGTCAGGTAACCACTTACCTGGTTATTCTCAGACATTAAAAAATCCAGTTTAAATCCAGGTAAGGCCATCTCTATGTAAGTTCTTACTAATCGTAGGTCAGCACTGTTACCTGTAATAAAAAAGAAACCAAGATAAGCTGACACTGGGATCTGACCAAATTTTCATCCATCTACTCCCACTGATTGAATGATTGATAGGACTAACATCATTGCACTTCAGTGAGTAACCATGTGTGCTCTTATCTTTTTCGAACACAGAACTATCTCAGCTGCAGTGCACGAACTCTGTAGCACCAGGGTCCCGATGTAATTTTGAAGGCGGTAAAGATATTTTTGTAGAATTACAAAAAAATTATCTTTTCTAATGAATTTTGCCAGGGCAGCGACTTTCCAGCCTGCTCTTCTCAATTTTGAATTGTCAAGGGTACTTTTACATGCTCAAATTGAACACAACCTACATTTTATTGTCTGTCTCCGACAGGACTAGGGAAATTGATCTCACGGATCTCTGAAAAAATTTCCAGATGGGGCCAGAAGGGAGCAAACCTGGTGCCTTTGGCACGAGAGAGGTTAGGTGCTCATCACTCCCACAGGAGCATGGGGCAACCACTGAACTTGTTCTCTTATAAAAATCCTGCACCAAAACAATGACATGGTTTTAGATTGCAGACTCGCCCGAGTGGTTACCGGGGCTCAAATTTGGGGTGCAAAGAATAAAACCACTGCTACCTGCCACGCATGTCGCAAGAGGCGACTAAGGAGGTTTGGCTGAAATCTGATGCACATGTCCTAAACATGTCCTGATACACAGAGAAAGTGAGCTGTGCGAAAAGACAGAGCACACAACACCCACATGTCTAACCTTGATCATGTATATCCCACCTGTGGTAGAGGACTGTGTTCTAGGATTGCACTCTACAGTCACCTCCGCACACCAGAGAGGTATAGCAGCACACGTCTGAGACTGTTGTCATCATCGCTTGCGATGGACAGCTATTAGGCGCATAACTGGCACAACATACAATCGCTCTTAGGCTAAGATCACATACAAATCACAAAGTGGTTAACAAGAGGTCGATATGGAGCGTTGAAAGTAGAAAAAATTACCAAGTAACAGAAAATGTTCAAAGTAATCACAGATGAAAAGTTCAATGACATCACTCAAATAACCTACCATCTAATCCATATACACACAGATGAAAAGTTGAATGACATCACTCAAATAACCTACCATCTAATCCATATACACACAGATGAAAAGTTGAATGACATCACTCAAATAACCTACCATCTAATCCATGCACACAGATGATAAGATGAATACCAAAACTGGACTCATCAATGTCAGTAGGTACATGAAAGTATGGGATGCTGGACGCAAGTAATGGACACTCACTGGAAATAATAAAACATAAATGTGGATAAGATCATGGACACATTTCTCATTCTATGGATAAACACTGGACATTTTTACATTATCCTCCCTTCTTTGTGAGTTTGTCTGCCTTCTTTTTACCTGGGACTCACCAGGTCATTATATTTCGACTACGCACCAGACACTGCAGACTCAACAAACACTTATATAGACTAGGAATAAGTCAAACAGCTCTCTGCCAGTGTCAGCAGGCGGAGCAGGGACTGCCTAGAGTAGTTGATAGTAGCTCAGCCTGCTAGCTGTGAGACGCCTCATAGCTGGGGTTCGAACCTACTGTCCGGCATTTGTTTGAGTCCCTGGTCTTACTCAGGACGATAACGTAAGTACCTCTGAAGTCGGAGAAAATCTGCCTGTATGGCGAGGAATACTAATTACGAGTACATTGAGCACACGGCTGCCAGTGTAAAGTAATTTACAATGTGCACCTGCTGCCATTGTAAGAAATTGGAAAAATGGATTTTCACGCAAAATCAGTTTCGAGATGAAACTTCGTCCCGAGTTGAAAGCGGACGAAAGGAAAAAAAAAAAAAGCAGGCGGAACAGACACCAGAGCATATCCTGCAAGACTGTCCTCTCCTGTGTGAGCTGAGAAGCAACATGTGGCCACACCCAGTCGACCTGAAAACTAAGCTTGGGAAACCTGACAGACCTGAAGCTGACTGCCCAATTTGTGGTCCACAGTAAATTAGCGCATGACCAGAGATCGCTGAAGAAGAATTACCTGGGACTCCATCCATAGTGTAATGGGACAAGTTAAGAATAAGATTGTGTGAATAGAAAAAGGTTGTTTGAATAGCATAAGATTGATTGAATATAATAAGGTTGTGTGAATAGCATGGTGTATTATATTTGACAAATGATAATTTGACAAAGGCTGCACTCTCTATCTACTATATCTTCTTTCAGTCCTTCTTCTTCTTTGTGTTCGTTCTTCACGATCAATTTTAATCACTCTTTGTGATATGTTTGATCTTGCCAAGAACTTGTATACGTTGCACATTGGTTTGATAGGCCCTAAACGCATAGACTTCTACACATTTAGGACACATGCATCCGATTTCAGCAAACCTCCTAGTCGTCCTCTTACGACATGCGTGGCAGGTAACAGTGGTTCTATTCTTTACACCTCAAATATGGGCCCCGTAACCACTCGGGCAGATCTTTCAGTCCAATTTGATATATATGATACATTTGATATAGAAGTCTTCCACAATACATTGTGGCTAAGCTTTTGCCTTGCGTTATGAAGATCGAGGGTTCGAAACCCAATCACGCAGTTCTGTTCACAAGTGTATTTTCCCCAGAGACTCCAAGGATTGTTGCAGGAGTTCATGCATTGTGCAATACTCTCAGCAGGTGGCGCGCCATCTCTGCGGAGAGGGACTAAACCATATGGGTAAAATCCTGGAACAAAGAAGTCAATCCTTCGGCTTTAAATCCTTTAGATTTTCATTGCTGCTGCTCTGCCACCTTTCTACTAATTGTCTTTACGCGTCAGGCTACATTCTTTCAACTATCTTTCACCGTTCTTCTCCATGTTTCCTTCAGACATTCAGGCTTTATTTTCTCATCTGATATCCATCAGAGAGCTGTCCTAGCCAATACTTCTACTGGCATACGACATACATACATGTCCAGTTCACCTCCATCTTCAAATATTAATGGTCTTCAACGATCGCAATTTTCTGTTTTAAAATCTATTCATATGCTCGTAATAGTCCAGAGAATTTGCAGGATTCTTGACATTTTATTTTGGAATGTCTCCAACTTGTGTTCGGTGTTGTGGGTCTTTTTTCAGCACTCGCTACTGTATATTAACACCCCTGGGTAACTGCTTCTATACATTTTAAGTTTTGTTTTAAGATTTAATCATTTAACTTTCTGGATTTTGCTGTGTATGCTTGGACATTACACAAGCTACGAAAGAACGAACACAAAGAAGAAGACTAGAAGCTATCTTACCTGTAGAGATAACCAGGAAAGTTCATTTCTAATTTCAGACATTCTCTCAACTGAACAAAGCTGCAAAGAGTTACATAAATACATTTTAGATTTACAAATAAAAGCAGACATACAATTCATAAATTAACAACAGATTAAATAGTTTGGTCACCTTCTTCTTTGCGTTCGCTCTTTCCGATCAATTGTAATCACTCTTTGTGATATGTTTGATCTTTGCCAAGAACATGTATCGTTGCACATTGGTTTGTAGGCCCTAAACGCATAGACTTGTACACGTTTAGGACACATGCATCCGATTTCAGTCAAACCTCCTTAGTCGCCTCTTACGACATGCGTGGCAGGTAACAGTGGTTCTATTCTTTACACCCCAAATTTGGGCCCGGTAACCACTGGCGACTTGGTCACCTACATGAATGCACTGTTATTTGACATTTGGAAGGGTATGCACGTTAATAGTTTCTGTAGCTTGCTGGTTAAACACACATCTCTTTCTACCCTTCAAGCAACCAGTTCTACCTGTACAACGTGTAATTCCAAACTCTTTAAATCGTTCTATCGATTCAACGTCTATTTTAGTGTCCTCATCCAACAGTAGGTAGCAAGAGACCAAAGAACCTCTCCCTTATCCATCTTAATCAAACTCCCCAACAATTGATGCAAGCATGTCTGCTCTCTTGTTGCCGCCAACACCCGCATGACCAGAACAGTAGATCCCCTTAGTGAATCAATGCACCTCTGAAGTCGGCAAAGGCCCGCCTGCATGGTGAGGGACATCCGTCAAATGGTAAAGCACGAAAAACTCGGTCAGAAGCGCCATACCAGGCGTCATGGCTAATGCCTGAATTCCCAGCTGGCGAAGCATGAAGAAGTGAAGTAATCAAACGTGGTAACTAGTAAAGCGTGTTATCGACTTCACTACCAACTACCCTGTCCATAATAAGATGGAGCGGTATGGAGAAATTGCTTACAGGCCCTATGTAACGTAAAACAGTACGAGAGGAATTATTATTATTATTTATTACCCTGTCCATGATTTGATTGAAATGTTCATGACATATAAACAAAATACAAGAAATAAGTGCATTTTTACAACATTATAACAAACAAGAGTCAATGTTTCAACTAAACAATCTTTATCAAATGTAGACTTCACCCGAGTGGGTACCGGGCCAGTGGTTACGGGCCCAAATTTTGGGTGTAAAGAATAGAACCACTGTTACCTGCAACGATGTCGTGAAGTGACTAAGGAAGTTTGGTTGAATGGGTGCACGTGTCCTAGGAACGCTAACCCGAAACAAATGGGCTTGCAGAAAACGGATACACCAGGCCATAAGGCATATAACATGGTGCAACGACCCCTCACAATGAGGAGTGGGATAACGGATTCTATGGTCGCCAATCTGCCTCAGAGATTAAGCCACGCAGTAAGAATGTCAGACCTACCATCACGAGGTGGCCAAACTTATCGGGAAGAGGTCGGCACAACGGGAAGCAGAAATCATGAAATTATCTCCTACAGAACTGCCCCAGTATGCAGACTTGGGAGGAAAGAGGTGGCGACTTACACTAGTGTCCAAGACAAACTGTATGGCGTGGCTGATAATCTGAGGCAGACGGCTGCCTTTATTAGAGAATCTGAAATCTCAATCTAGTGAGAATGCAGAAGAAGTCTGAGAATGCGTCAAAGACATCTTCTTCTGTCGTCACACTGCTACCGGGCTGTTGCCCAGTGTCGTGGTTTTCTGTTTTGTCTTGTGCTGTTCTGGTGGCTTGTGTGATTGTTATTTTTGCTCTTTCACAGGATTCTGCTACGCCGTCTAACCATCTTTCCCGTGGTCTTCCTCTTACCTTCTTTCCCGATGTTCTGTTGTAGAAGACTCTGTATACTGTGGAATTTGGATGCATTCTTATTAAGTGGTCAAACCACTTCATTCTTTGTTTCTCTATGTAATTCAAGCACGGTTTTGTGCCAACTTTCTTTCTTATGCTGATGTTGGTGATTCTGTCTTTTCTTGTGTTGTTGGTAACTTTTCGTAGGCAACGCATTTCACATGTAGTTATTTTTGTGACTGTGCTTTGCTCAATGTCCATGTTTGGCTCTGGTAACACAAAGTAGATATAAAAATGCTGTTGATCATCTGTTGCTTAGCTGCCTGTGAAATTTTTGGGTGCCTTAACAATATTGAGAAAGATATCTGTTGACAAAGACATCAGTTGACAAAGGCATCCGTTGACAAAGACATCTGTTGACAAAGTTTTATCAAATGTAGGCACATAACAAAAAGAAAAAAAAGATGGAAATTTATTGTATTGGAGAACACAGAAGACTTAAGCACAAATTAATTGATACAAAGATAAGAAATATTACAAGCACTTACTTAACTGTATGACGACCAATAACAGAAACCAACCGAGGCTGTTCAGATTTGACTGACTGAGATAACTCTGGGTAAGAGGAGGATGTAGACAAGAGTGCTCTTCTCTTGTCATTTCCATTACTGCTAGCTTTGCTGCTTGAGAATATATAAGCATTAAAAAGATTATTAAAGAGTGTTGAACGTACAATGCAAAAAGGAATGACCGCACTCAGTCAGAAAGGTTGCAAAGTATAAAATGCTCTTTGGCGTAGACCCAAGCCCAAATATACAGCGTTAAATGGATCATTAAAGAGAAATGTACACACGGAGAAAAGTTTTTGATTGTCAGCAAGACAGACTCAAACATTTCCACAGGCCGAAAATTCCGGATGCGCTTGCCCTACACTAGTAGGGGCCTAATGTCTAGTTGTTCTTGGCTTAGACCGTTATACATCACAATAATAATGATAAAAATGGTCAAGAAGAACGTCGCAAAACAAACAAATGAAAATACATAAGATATGGGGAACTAAAAATTAGGGACTACATACAGCAGAGACGTTCAACGTTTTATTGAGCGGTGCGCATCTGACTAATGACTGTTGAGCGCGGTGCGGTGTGACAGTTGTAATAATAAAGTCTTACTAATAGTAAAATATATATATACAAAAATACTAACAGCCGAAAATGTAATTATGACTAAGCGTTTAATTTGAAAAATTTCAAACATCCTTTCTATTCAAAAATCTTTTTTCTCTCTTGAAATTCTGTTAAAACGAGAGAAGTAAATAGGTTGCAAGGGACTGTGTCCTCCAGCAACAGAATGCTGACTAGCTCAGATGGAAAAACCAAAATTCATATTTGATGGGTGCTGGTTTTTTTATATATTTGATAGAACACTGTACGCTTTTCTGCAGTTTTACTCAATTCTATGAGTCCCTGGTTATTTATTGATGAAAAATGTTCATAATACTGATATTCCTTAGCTTTAAACTTCATTTGTAATATAATATAGTAAGTAAGTAAAGGAACCCTTTCATACCTCGTGGTATATAGGTCAATACAGTGTTAGGCCTGTATTTTTCATTGACCGTCGGCACCGATGGGTGATGTGGTCAGCATCACGCCAGCCGCCTTTACTTTCCCAGAGCATGTCTGGTACCCAGTTGAGGCTGGGTCGACCTGAGAGCCGTCGCGGTCGGGAAAATTCCACGCACATTGCGGGAGCTGAACCCAGACCACCAGCCTTGCGGAGCGAGTTCACTAACAACTACGCTACAGCGGCTCTCGTAATATAATATAACCTTGATTTATCATGTTGTCTTATTTTTAAAATGAATTCTCTTTATGCAACAATACTGGAATGCAAGGTCATACGACGGTTGTGGTCTTATGTCCTAGAATTTTCACCTGAGCTATAAGAAGTAATGAAATCAGAGACATGTCTGGGGGACTGCCTAGAGTAGTTGATAGTAGCTCGGCCTGCTAGCTGTGAGACGCCTCATAGCTCGGGTTCGAACCTACTGTCCGGCATTTGTTCGAGTCCCTGGTCTTACTCAGGACGATAACGTGAGTACCTCTGAAGTCGGAGAAAATCTGCCTGTATGGCGAGGAATACTAATTACGAGTACATTGAGCACACGGCTGCCAGTGTAAGTAATTTACAATGTGCACGCTGCTGCCATTGTAAGAAATTGAAAACAAACGGATTTTCACGAAATTCAGTTTTAGAGATGAAACTTCATCTGAGTTGAAAGCGGACGAAAAAAAAAAAAAAAAAAAAAAAGAGACATGTCTGGTCAACCACTAGTGACAACTGTTATAAGAAAGAGAAGATGGAGATATGTTGGGCACACCTTGAGGAGAAATGATCAAAGAATATCAAAGCAGGCATTGAAGTGGGATGCAAAGGGTTCAAGAAAGAGAGGTCGACCTAAAGAGACCCTGAAACGAACTTTGCTGAGAGAGGCAGGAAATATTGGTATCAGTTCCATGGAGGAGATTGAGCGAGTTGCCCAGGATAGAGCGGTATGGAGAAATTACTTGCAGGCCCTATGTAACGTATAACGGTACAAGAGGAATTATTATTATTATATGTTATCGGAGGCCACGTCAGGGATGTATCACAAGGACACCACGTTGGACAGCACTGACGTACAGGATATGCACCAAAGATCTTTCCTTCTCCTTCTGTGTACATTTTCAGGTGTCAAATATATTTAAAAGAAACAGTTGTCAATATTTTCATAGTATGTCTCGATTCTTCTTCTTTGAACGTTCCATAATTACCACTTGTTAACCACTCATTGTGATGTGTATGTGATCTGAGCCGAGCGATAAAGCGATAAAAGCGTCTCAGAAATTGGATGTGCTAGCCTATTTGTAGGTGCATAACTGACACAATGTACAATCGTTCTTAGGCTCAGATCACATACAAATCACAAAAAGTGGTTTAACATGTGGTCGATATGGAGCGTTCGAAGTAGAAGAACTAACTATTGCTGAGATTAATAACTCCCTGCGGCATTTATTTACATACCTAATCAATAGTTCTTTTGATTCCTTCTGTGAGACTTTCTGCTTCTCCTCAGAGTTCTTGAGAATATCAGAGTCACTGGCTGCACGATGACTACTGAAGAGGCTGGAGTCTGTGTCATCCAGTTGGATGATGGATGATGTGTTGTCCAGCTGAGTAGCAGATGAAGAGATGACCAACTTGACGGTGGTTGAAGGTTTATCCAGCTGAGCAGATGAAGAGATGGGCAACTTGACGGTGGTTGAAGGTTTATCCAGATGAGTAGCAGAAGAAGAGATGGGCAACTGATTTTGGACAAGGGTTAACAAGATGAGTGGCAGATGAAGAGATAGCCAATTGACTGGTGGATGAATAATTATACAGTTGGATACTGGATGAGTCAACCACTGGAGGAGAATCTGCAAAGCAAACATAACTTTAAGCAAAGGTATTGTAACAATTACGAAAAAAGATGTCATTAAAGAAGGAAGCTACTGAGGAACAACAGTGTAGGAATCACTAACAGTTATGCTCAGTAATTTCTTCAAACGCTCCATATCGACTCAAGCGCAAGGCGATTGTGCATGTTATGTGCCTACAAGTAGGCATGCACATCCGATTTCTGCAACGCTTCTTATTTTCTAGGGTAGCTTCTCTAGGCTCCTACATCAGTTGCCTTTTACGACATGCCTTGTAGGTTGCAGTGGTACTATTCTTTGCTTCGGTGCAGGATCCGGCAACACATGGCGAGTGATTAGTATAAGAACTGTTTGCCCACTAGATGTACAACATCTCAGAGTCAAAATTACTTTCTGACAAAATGTCAAAGTAATGTGTCGCTGTCAGGTGAGCTAATTTAGCAAGGTTGATAATGGTAAGCCCTGCCGGTAATTGCAGTAATTTCAAACTCCTTAAATTGCTGGATCGATTCAATATCTATTTTAGTGTCTTCATCCAACAGGCAGTCGGGAAGAGATCCAAGAACATCCCCCTTATCCATCTTAAACTCCCAAACAGTCAATGCTGTTGATGCAAGTCTCGCCAGTGTGTTGCCGGGGCCCTCAAGGAAGCAAAGAATAGTAACACTGCGGGGACTGCCTAGAGTAGTTGATAGTAGCTCTGCCTGCTAGCTGTGAGACGCCTCATAGCTCGGGTTCGAACCTACTGTCCGGCATTTGTTCGAGTTCCCTGGTCTTACTCAGGACGATAACATGAGTACCTCTGAAGTCGGAGAAAATCTGCCTGTATGGCGAGGAATACTAATTACGAGTACATTGAGCACACGGCTGCCAGTGTAAGTAATTTACAATGTACATCCATGCTGCCATTTAAATGGAAAACAGATTTTCATGCAAATCAGTTTCAGAGATGAAACTGTTTGAGTTGGCGACAAAAAAAAAAAAAAAAGTAACACTGCGACCTACAAAGCATTTTGTAAGAAGAGACTGAGGTAGGGGGGGAACTGAGGTAGGGTGAACTTGATTTTTGATTTTTATACGTCTTTCAGCATTTTAAAACTCTCACTAGCTTTTATTAGGATTGATACAACAGTGGAATTCAAAATTCTTAACCATTTCGCTGCTACATACTTTCTGAAGGCTGAGCTAAAAATAGCTACTCTTTGTTTCTAGGTCACAAACGTGAATGTACGATTATAGCATTGACATTAGCAATGTATAACGTGTTAACACGTCTTTAGCCCACAGAAGAGAGATAATAACAGACGTGTTAATGTGTCTTTAGAAGTGAATGGGGAAAAAGTATATATACGTCTTTAGCAGCTATAGGGTTAATTTAGTTTTAAAACTGTCATAACGAGGCAACTATAATGACACTGTAATTTGAGACAGTCAAGCATTTTGATGCTGAGCTTAACATGCAAAGAAAGAACAAAAGGAACAACAAAATTCTAATGAAGCTTACCAAATCCTTCATTCACAGATTTTCTACATTTTTCTTTAAAGATGTTCGTCATGTTGACTTTCTGATGTGTGTCTGTAAATGAGTCTGTTACACAGAGTGAAGCTGTCATTGTGGTCGATATAGACATCATCGTCGTGGTTGTATTATTCAACGATACTGTCACAGATTGAGTTAAAGAAGGGATAATCTCTTCTTGAGAGGATATCTCACTTCTTGAGGCAGAGTTATTGTTCCTTGAATCTAGTACATGATTATTACTAAACTGGTCGTCTAATGGAGATACAGATAAACCATGATTCTCTGACTCTGAAGTCCGAGCTGCTAAATCAGCAGTCACAGAAGGACGTTCATAACTGGATAACTTGGAGCTGCTGCTGAAGTCTTGCTTATCGACGTACAGTAATTCATCAAATCCATTAGCAATATATGTATGATTATTGATTAAATTATCATTATTGGATGAAGTATCCGCAGTCAAAATGTCCGATGGTTCTTTCTCCCCAAGTGCTTGACTTATGTCATCCACTAAATTGTTGAGCTCTTTTCTGCATAACTGCAAGGAATTGCTTGCTAGGCTTTCCTGTACAGCAGCGAGGGGAAGTAACTCTGAATTAGAATGATAGTCTGTTAAACTTGATGAATGGTGGGATTTGTTTACAAAAGTGGGACTAACAATGGAATCATTTGTTGGTGGAGCTGTAGATTTGGCAATAATTGTCAATGAGGTGTCACTGGAGGATGATAAAATATCTTTTAAAAAAACGTTAGGACTCTGTATCAAAGTTGCTGAACTGGAGGCTGTAATGTTACTCATTGAATTATGGTTACAAATATTCGATAAGTCAGGATTGTTGGTTGTTCTTGCAAGATTAGAGTTAGTGGCTGGTACATGACATCTGGAGTCATTGCTGGGAATATTTGATATGTGAGGATCGCTGATTGCACTTACAAGATGTAATGGGCTTGAGGCTGGTACATGGCTTCTAGGCTCATTGCTAGGAATATTTGATATGTGAGGATCGCTGATTGCACTTGCAAGATGTAACGGGCTTGAGGCTGGTACATGGCTTCTAGGCTCATTGCTAGGAATATTTGATATGTGAGGATCGCTGATTGCACTTGCAAGATGTAACAGGCTTGAGGCTGGTACATGGCTTCTAGGCTTATTGCTAGGAATATTTGATATGTGAGGATCGCTGATCGCACTTGCAAGATGTAACGGGCTTGAGGCTGGTACATGGCTTCTAGGCTCATTGCTAGGAATATTTGATATGTGAGGATCGCTGATCGCACTTGTTAGATGTAATGAGCTGGAAGCTGGTACTTGGTTTATAGAATGATTGCCAGAAATACTTGATAAGCCAGGATTGCTGGCTGTACTTGCAAGATGTGAGTTGTTTGTTGAAACAATCCCATGAGATTGAAGTACATCTTGTTGAGATGCTTCTTTCTTAGACTTCAAAGCAGTAGAAATATTGGAAGATAGGGTTAAGCTTTGAGTCCTACCTAGACGACAAACTGAGATTGTTCCTGGAAAAATAGAACACATAAAAATTAAGTAATTTAAAAATTGAAATGCTGCATGCAAAACATATCACACAAAAAGGTTTGAAAAAATATACAAAAATAATGCAGAAAAAGAAATGTTTAACTGTTTGATTAAATGTAAAATACTTCTTCTTCTTTTGTCGTCACACTGCTACCGGGTTGTTGCCCAGTGTCATGGTTTTCTGTTTTTGTCTAGCGCTGTTCTGGTGGATTGTGTGATTGTTATTTTTGCTCTTTCACAGGATTCTGCTACGCCATCTAACCATCTTTTCCGTGGTCTTCCTCTTGCCTTCTTTCCCGATGTTCTGTTCTTCTTCTCTTCTTTGCTTCGTTCTATACGACTCAATTTTAATCACTTTTTGTGATATGTTTGATCTTTGCCAAGAACGTGTATAGATGCACATTGGTTTGCAGGCCTAAACGCATAGACTTCTCGCTTAGGACACATGCATCGATTTCAGCCAAACCTCCTTATAAGATCGTACGACATGCATGGCAGGTAACAGTGGTTCTATTCTTTACACCCCAAATTTGGGCCCGGTAACCACTCGGGCGGATGTTCTGTTGTAGAAGACTCTGTATACTGTGGAGTTTGGATGCATTCTTATTAAGTGGCCAAACCACTTCATTCTTTGTTTCTCGATGTAATGTAAAATACACGATCTACAAAAGATTGATTGATTGAACAACTGAATGAACGATAAAACGTAGGTCCTGCGTTCAAGTTGAGCATGTAAAAAGAACCATTGGCAGTTCAAAATTGAGAACAGGCATGAAAGCCGCTGAGCCCATGTGTTGCCGGAAACCGTAAGGGAATCAAAGAATAGTACCACTGCGACCTACAAGGCATGTCGTAAGAGGCAACTGAGGTAGGAGCCCAGGGAAGCTACCCTAGTAAATAAAAAGCATAGCAGAGAACAAGTGTGCATGCCTACTTGTAGGTGCATAACCGGCACAATGTACAATCGCTCTTAAGCTCAGATCACATACAAATCACGCAGAGTGGTTAACATGTGGTCGATGTGGAGCGTTCGAAGAAGAAGAATTATTAAATGTTCTATGAAATTGATCGTACCTGCGTCTGTAGCATCTGGTTCAGTAGTCCTTCTGTAGCCGGTGAGAGTAACACCGGATGGAAGCATTGGAACACCCTTGGGTTTGACTTCTGTATTCTTGCAGTAATATGTTGATGGACGTTTCAACCCTTCTGGTTTCATATTCTTGATAAAATTCTTTGCAGACAACCGCTTTCTTAAGTGTGGAGGAGTAATCCGGTCACTGGCTAATGACGAGGAGGAGGAGGTGGAAGATGAAAGTTCATGAGACAAGCCTGGGATGCTACCATCTACAACAGTGTGGACTGTTTTGTGATACACCTCTGTACAAGGAAGTAGAAAGTATAGCTATTTAATAAACATCTCATCACTTTTAATTATCAATTATAAAAGTTATATCGACTATCGCAGAAAGCCACACTGAAAAAGTAAAATGAGAATAGAGCAAG
Organism: Arion vulgaris; assembly: GCA_020796225.1. Lineage (NCBI taxonomy): Eukaryota > Metazoa > Mollusca > Gastropoda > Stylommatophora > Arionidae > Arion > Arion vulgaris. Next base: position 11,417,955 of record CM036769.1, read on the forward strand.
AGGACGACCACGCAAGAAATGCGACGGCATTAAGAACAGCCTTAAGAAAAATGAATAAAAGCTTACAAAGTGCCTTGGAACAAGCACAGGGGTCAAAGGCGCACAGGGACAACGCATCGCCAGGATTAGTGAGCTGGCACTATTCAAGATCATACCCTACCTCCTTGTGGTGGCCCTGGAAACAGACATTAGTTCCTGTCTGACTAAGCGGGTAGGGATCGAGGGAGAGCTACTCTGGTAGTAGTAGAGATGCAGATGTAGTCACGTTGGATGGGATCTGCTCGCAACACAGAGGAGTGGAAACCCTGAGTGACTATTAATGCACGTCTCTCCCGGCCGATGGAAAAAAGTGAATGGATAATTATAAAGGGATGAGGGTGCATTCAGAGAAGAAACATGGGCCTGCGCTAAGCGAAACTTGGGCCAAGATGAGTTGCATGTGGGCCCACATAGGGCGAAACTCGAAGCCTTGAGGTGGGAGCCGAGTTGAGTCCCGTGTCTGGACAGCCTAGAGGCATGATAAATGTGAGCACGGTGAGAACTGATGAAGATGGTGGGGCAGGCACCAGGGCAGAGCGAACACACATGCGGAAGATGCATGGGTGAGCCCACCGTGGGCAGAGTGCACGGCGCTGCAGGCGTGAGGGTAGCGGACCACCCAAATGTGCAGAAAAACTGAAAGCCCAGCAGAGGCTTGACTCTAGTGCACATTTCCGATTGCAGGGAACTACTACTGCCTTGTAGTAGATTGGGGACAATCAAAGGCTAGTGGAGCAAACCGTACACAAAACTGGACGGAAGGAAAACCAAGTAGTTCACAAAAAGACAGGCAACCTGGGCAGATGACACTCAACCCGGGAGGGTAGGTCATCTAAGGGTCACTACCCTAAAAGAAAATAGCAACCTGCTGCCTTGCAGGTTGGCTAGGAACAGCCAAAGGCTGACAGAGAGCAAACCCAGTAAACGCTGGTTGAAATCGGACACTCCACCGAGGGTTAAGCACTAGAGCTCCAAATTGTTCTAAACGATGTGACGTAAAACATAAAAACGTTCTGGCAACGACTGTTTATATATCACAATAAGAATGATAAAAATGGCAGAAAAAGAACGATTGAGAAAAAACAAGCACACACAAAATCTCTACATTTCCACACCTAACACTTCTATAAAGAAGTAAATTGTGGAAGAGAAGCAGATGTTACAAAAGGACTATCATCATAGCACTCCGGGCATGTCCATATGTGCTCCGATCTCTGACTCAACAAATCCAGCAGTGTCCAATGGTGTTGAATAATCTATTTTTTTGCATATCCACATCTGTTGGTTCCGTTGAATGCAGTGTTTTTGTTATGACAGGTTCGCGGAACGAGTGCACTCTTCTCGTAGCATCTTCAATGTTAATTTCTTATATTGTAGATTTAAATGCACTTTTCTGTGTCCATGTTAAGTACAGGATCCTTCTATAACTGTTGTATCTCAAAGGTGCCCGTGTGGTGCCGGGGCCCGCAAAGGGAAGCAAAGAATAGTACCACTGCAACCTACAATGCATGTCGTAGAGGCGACTGATGTAGGCCCTAGGGATGCTACCCTAGTAAATGAAAAGCAGCACAGAAATTAGATGTGCTGGCCTACTTGTAGGCGCATAACTGGCAAAATGTACAATCACTCTTAGGCTCAGATCACATGCAAATCACACAGAGTGGTTGACAAGTGGTCGATATGGAGTGTCCGAAGAAGAAGTATCTCAAAGGCATTGATTTGCTTCTCTGCTAATTTTCTGAGTATCTTAGTCTCACTGACATATGTTGCAAGAGAATTGATTGATTGATTGGACCATCATCATTGCACTTCGGTGAGTAGCCAAGTGTGCGTTGATATCTTTCTTACACAGGAAGATCTCAGCGGCAGTGCCCGAACTCCGTGGCACCTGTGAGTGTCCACGGTCATATCGACCACTTGTTAATCACTCTGTGTGATTTGTTTGTGATCCGAGAATAAGAGTGATTGTACGATGTGCCAGTTATGCATCTACAAGTAGGCCAGCACATCCGATTTCTGCAACGCTTTTATTTACTAGAGTAGCTTCCTAGGCTCCTACATCAGTCGCCTCTTACGACATGCCTTGTTGATCGCAGTGTTACTATTCTTTGCTCCCCTTGAGAGCCCAGCACACGGCAGATGATGTCAGCACACGGGCAGGTGATGTCAGCACACGGGCAGGTGATGTGATCAACATCCCGCCTATCGCTTTGACTTCCCAATACTTTTCCAGGTACCCAATTGAGGCTGGGTCAACCTGAGAGCCGTTATAGTAAGAAACTTCACACCCACTGTGGAATTGAGTCTGGACCACAAGCCTAAGAAGCGAATCCACTAACAACTACACTACTGCGGTTCTTGGCAGGGCAAGTACTAGATCCCTAAGCAATTGCTAGGCAAATTGTATAAATTATTAACTATATGTAACATGTGTATGACATTTGTGAAGTGTTTATCTTAAAGTTATCTAATAAAACTGGTAATGAGAGAGCGGACAGGCTTGCCTCAAAAAGCATTGATTGTTGGGGAGTTGAAGATGGATAAGGGGATGTTCTTCGGTCTCTTCACGACTGTCTGTTGCATGAGGACACTAAAATTGACGTTGAATCAATCAGCGATTTCGACAGTTTGGAGTTAACCGTTGTACAAGTAGAACTGAATGCCTGAGGAGCAGAGTGAGAGGTGTGTTTAATCAGCGAGTCACGGGAACCATCAGTATACATACTCTTCGATATCTGTTGGGGAGACTGAACACCTACGAGTCTGCCAGGAGTGCAATGACGTCAGTTTAGTAACCAATAACCAATAACAATAAAACTGGTAATAACATATAGGACAAGAGTACACTCACGTGGTGGTGATGCCCTGGTATCACGATAAATGTCCTCAAATATGATAGGTAAGGAGTTTTCATCTCCGTCCAGTTCGACACACTCGACCGAGAGAGATGGTAGATTACAATAGTAGGCAGAGCTCTTGACAATGCTAGCCAACGATGAGTGTCCTATAAAAACTTTTTTAAAGACTACACAACATTTCAACGATATAACATTGTCCAACTGTTTGTCATCCAAGTAACAGTATTCTACATCAAGTTATCTCTCGTCAAGCCTCAATTTCGACTCTTATTTATAGAGCTCACCTACCTCGATTTGTATGCATCCAAGTCTAAGAATGTTACTATTCTTGCTTCCTTTGAGAGTCCTACAACATGGCTCACACATCAGATTATTTGTCTAGCTCACTTTTACTTATATTCAGATATTTCCTAGCCCCACCTCATCGCCTTATATTCAAATTTTGTCCTTGTAACCATGGTTACACTTATATTCATTATTGTCCTAGCAACACACTGGTTCATCAACAACATTATATTCAGATTATTTTATGTGTTTCTTTCAAGTAGTAGCATTCCCTTGTGGAACGCCGCATTCGTCACAGCCCGCATGAAAAACTCACTGTCTCTTGCAAGTTCTCCAGCCTCCGTTCCGCGCCATGCTCAAGGTTTATTTGATGTCCTGCTGCCACCTTCATCTTGATCGTCTTACTCCAGGAACCATGCCTTTCATTACCGTTCTCTCCAAACCACTGTGATGTTTAACGTGGTCAAAATATTTCATCTTCTGGGACATGATATTATTTATGAGCCAATGCTTCTCGATATGCAGGTCTTGTAGGATGTCTTTGTTTTTCTCTTCTGTCCAGGATGTTCTAAGAACATTTCTGTAACACCTTGTTTCAAAAGTTTTAATTTTGTTCTTAAATGTATGTGTTATGGTCCACGATCAGTTATCAGTTATATGAGGACTATCATCATAGCACTCGGACATGTCCATAGGTGCTCCGATCTCCGCCTCAGCAAATCCAGCAGCGTCCAGCGACCCAACACGCCAGTTCGATGTTGATTAATCAATCTCTTTGCATATTTAGTATGTCGTTCTTTTGGGGCTGCACCAATATTGACACCCATCTCTTTCAATCTGGTCAGCGAGTGGGATTCACAGACCTGAAACTCCTCTGTTCGGAAAGACTCTCTCAATGCGTGAAGAATGTCACTTCGATCCATGGCAGCTCCCTCTGATATTGTAGCTAAGCCAGCCAACCTATCAGGTCCACGATTCACATCCATATGTTGCCACAGGAAATATGCATGTTCTCAGAATTCTTACTTTTGTTTCTTATGTGTGTCATGCCATAGTTTCTTCATGCTGACCACTTTCTGTAAAGCCATGGCTAGTCTTTATACAAGAGGTTGAAAATTTATCATATTTGGTAAAACAAAAACAGTAAACACAAACTGCTCGATAGATGAACCATCATTCAATGAAATGAAAATCGTGGCATATCCCAAAGGACGTAGCCATCAACCACAGTAAACAAGTCGTTGATTTTCTAGGCACCACTTATACGTTCAGTAGTTTGCCATTGCTTTCTGAACGGGTGGCGCCATCGTCCTTTGTTAAAATCAACGGAAACAATTTGCAAGCAAACTGTCAGCAGCGTAATTCGAACTCAGAACGTCGGGGTCAATAGACCGAGTCACTAACCCTAGGCCACAGACGCCACCATCATTCAATACTTGTGAACAAAAATTGTCCACCGAACAGTTTTCAAAATTTATCTCTCTCATAGGTCAGATGTCCCCTCCTTTGCTGCCATCTCAAATTATCACATCATATCCATGTTTACCATGGTCCATCTCTACTTCTCTTTGCTGAAATGCCTCTTCCCATAACTATCTTCTCCAGTCCTTCATGTCTTTTTATGTATCCAAAATACTTCAACCATCTCATTTTTATTTGTAGCATCAGCCAGTTAAAAAAACTGTGTTATTTTCTGGAGATATATATATTTGTTTTTTTTTTTCTCCATGGCATACGAAGGATAAGAGCCGCGGTAGCGTAGTTGTTAGTGAACTCGCTTCTCAAGGCTGGTGGTCTGGGTTCAGCTCCGCAATGCGCGTGCAATTTTCCGACCATACGGCTCTCAGGTGACCCAACCTCAACTGGGTACCAGACATGCTCTGGGAAAGTAAAGGTGGCCGGCGTGATGCTGACCACATCACCCATCGTGTGCTAACAGTCAATGAAAAATGCAGGCCTAACACTGTATTAACCTATATACCACGAGGTATGAAAGTGTTCCCCATACGAAGGATACTTGAAACATTTATTTTCTGGGGTGAAGGGCAATGAGAGAGCAGATGCATAAGCAAGCAATACTGTGATCGAGAATGAACCTTCTATGGACACAAACAACATAATCAAAGCTCTAAGAGAAAATATACGCTCAAAGATTTTCAACGAAGATGATAAAGGGTATTTTCTATCTCAACTGTGCAAGATAGACATACCGATAGGTGTGGCAAGATGGGAAAACCATGCGAGAAACCCCAGTAGACACATCAACTAACACAGAACGAGAGATTGTTAGTCTAAACATACTGAAAGATATGTGCTTAGGAGGAGAATGGAGCAATTATGGATATGTCCTATGAAGATGATGGAAGAAGAGGTGGTCACCGTAGCTCCATGTCACAGAGACCACCAACATATTTTGAGTTCAACTCATGCATACCAAATGTCGTGTCCACCAACAATTGTTTTTAAAACTAGTTAAAACATTTTGAACAAGCTGTACAATCAATATTAAGTCCTAATTGTTTCACTGATTCTGCTTCTTGGTCTTCTTCTTCTATACACACTCTCAGTTATCAACTTTAATGTGCTTGAATAAATATTTGTTGATTAAAGTTCTATTGTCAAGGTTGGACTTCATTTTCGCTTATCAATTTTTTCAAAGTCTTGGACTTATCCAAGACAAGCTTGGACTTACTCAGGGTCAAGGTTACACTTACCTAGGTCTATGCTTGGGCTTACTGAAGGTTGGACTTACCAGAGGTCAAGCTTCACTTACCAGGTGGTCACTCAGGTCAAGACAAGCATGAGGACTTGTTGTGCTCCAATGTGAAGAAACCTTCAGCAAACCTGCGTACCTGAGAGAAGTACAATCAAATGTTACTGAAACAATTATAAACTCTAAGCTTTTATGAATCTCTTCTTCACTGTTGTCAGCATGTATTGAAAAACATGGCAAATAGTATTATCAATATATGGGAAGACTGCATTAAAACTACGTAGCAATGGTGAAACATGTAACATAACGTAAGCTTGCAACATAATCAAATATGTGTCTACATGAATTAATTTCATCTGTTCTTCTGTGATCCGTTTCTTACAATGACAAACTACTGAACATATAAGTGGTGCCTAGAAAACAAACAACTCATTTACTGTGGTTGATGGCAACAGCATTTTTATACCTACTTTGTGTTACCAGAGCCAAACATGGACATTGAGCAAAGTGCAGTCACAAAAAATAACTACATGTGAAATCGTTGCCTGCGAAAAGTTACCAACAACACAAGAAAAGACAGAATCACCAACATCAGCATAAGAAAGAAAGTTGGCACAAAACCGTGCTTGAATTACATAGATAAACAAAGAATGAAGTGGTTTGGCCACTTAATAAGAATGCATCCAAACTCCACAGTATACAGAGTCTTCTACAACAGAACATCGGGAAAGAAGGCAAGAGGAAGACCAGGAAAAGATGGTTAGATGGCGTAGCAGAATCCTGTGAAAGAGCAAAGATAACAATCACACAAGCCACCAGAACAGCGCAAGACAAAAACAGAAAACCACGACACTGGGCAACAACCCGGTAGCAGTGTGACGACAAAAGAAAGAAGAAGATGGCGACGCCCTGTAGAGGATATGTCATGATTTTCATTTCATTCAGTATGCAGGAGGACAAATTCCTTTTCTCACATGTGGAGTATCAAGTGTTGGATTGAACCCACAACCCTCGTGTGTCCAAGTCGATAGGTGAACACTTATGCATTATGCGAATCTGTTCCAATGTTGCTTTGTGTTAGGATACTGTTATACGTCATGTTTTATTTATCTTTTGCCTTGTCAACAGGCAGCATGACAATGGAGGTACTGGCGGTGACTAAGGCACTGCTCTGGCTGGAGTCACAAAACTATGCTCATGCGCGCATTCTGAGTGATTCATTGAGTATGATCCAAAAGGTGGAGGCTGGTTCGGTGCGCAGGCAATGCACGTAATCACCACACTGTCAACAATTTGCAGAATTACACTTATCTTTATTTCTGGACACATGGATGTCGTTGGCAATGAAAGCATACTGGCTTGCTGGCTCTGCCAATATATATATGGGGGCCAGCCAATGGATAGAGCTGACATTTTGAAAGCTCTCATGGAGTGTGGCCGCAAAGAAGATTTTCAGTTAAACCAATCCACGTCAACTACTAGATTGCAGGAGCTGGGTTTGAAGATTGGAGTAGCAAGAAAAGAACAGCATAACAGGTACGTGAGTAGGCTCATCAATCAAAATCGAATTAGTACGGTCAGTCGCTGGATGCTGTTGAAGTTATTGTGAAGGACATCGGAGCACCTATGGACATGTCTGGAGTGCAATGAAGATATTCCAAACTGAAACTGAGAAAAAAGTTACCCTCTGGCTGTGATGCTGAAGAGCCAAATGAAAGTGCACTTGTGGCTGCTTCAGGACAATCTCCAGAAACTGTGTCCATAGAAGAACATTCTCAGCCCCCAGCTGCGTGATGTCAGTCTGAGCTGTCTGTATCAGATCGTCTTCCTCCAGCACCCCCTGGCAAAGACAACACAGAAGATAAGCTGTTAAAAAATACAGACCATAGTTATTGAATATTAGAAATGTAAAAAATGTTGATAAAACATTCATCATCATCTTCACCATCAGCCTCAACCCCATTATCTTCATCATCCTCACCACCCCCGCCAAAACCACCAATATCATCATTCCCACCACAACCACCATCATCATGTGCACCACCATCATCATGCGCATCACCATCATCTTCATTTATTAGTTCAAAAGGTGCTGACAAGTTTTGCCAAAATATTTTTGATACGAATATAGTACATGGTTTGACTAAAGCAAACCCTGATCCTTTACTCGGGGATCTAAATTACAAGTGCCTCTGAAGTCGCAGTAAGTTTTGCCTGAATGATGAGGTACTCTGGCGAAAAGTAAAGTCAACCTTCACGAAAAAATCACTCATAGAACTTATGCCTGAATTCATAACATGGAAATAAAAAAATAAAATGACTGAAAGGTAACTACCTGGACTTTCATTAGAGTTTCCCCAGTCTTGTCAGACAATTCTTGCTGGCTGTGGAAGGGATAAGACTTCTTAACACAATTTTATAAAATATGAAACACTCACTGTGGTTAAAAGTTGTGACTGAAATTATAAACATGATTGTTGCGATAGCAATCATTATAATTACTTCAACATGGGCATGAGACTGCCACTGAATTTAACCTTTCTTCTTCTTAATCTTCCAAGACGTTCAGACAAGGACTTGTATATTTCTAAAGTAGTTAGTGGTCAACCAGACTCTGTGTAACATCTCCATATAGCAGCTTGTCTTGAACTGACATGGACTTGTATGCTTCTAAATTAGTTAGTGGTCAAATGGAGTGTATGTACATCTCCATAATGCTTGTTTTGGACTAACATCAACTTGTATACTTCTAAAGTAGTTAGTGGTCAACAGGAGTATGTGTAGTCTCCATATAGTTTGTCTTGGACTGACATGGTCGTTGACCATGTGCGCTTCCTCCATTCATTGTAAGTTTGACACTCTTGCAGGATGTGTATCTCTGTAAACTTGCTGGTGGTGCCACATATGCCTAGAGGAGGGATTTCATCTCTGAAGAGGAAGACTGAACCAAAATATTTCAGCTGTTACATTATTGCTTCTGTAGTCAAATTGTTTTTACACGATGATGTTGATGATAAATGGTTCTGCCACAAAAGCAGATTATCAACAGACAGCGCACCTCAAAGAGCAATACTACTGAGATACAATGGATACAAAGCAAAAGGCCGCCCACGCAAAAGGTGACCCTAAAAAATACCTGGAAGTGAAGGGCACTATTTATGAAGCGCACACTAAAAGCTCGTTCTAGAAGACTCTTCTTATCCTGACACTGTGAGGCAAAATAAGATTAGAGAAAAGAAAAAGTGGACACATGTCAAGGCTGGGAAATTTTCTTTTGCAAAGTGAATCTTTAGGTATGGTTGTTGCAGAGCGAAATGGAGCATACAGGACAACTACTTCCAGTATGAGGATGGAGGTTGACTACTGCCCTCCATTCCTCCTGGGCTTCATGGGCTTTTGTTGTTTCTGACTTTAAATCGATGCTTCGGAAGATCCAAAATTGCAGGTTGCGGTATGAGTGGATGTCGCCTATAGAGATTTCCAACCTACAGAGACGCAAGTGGATCTATTGTCCTGGTCATGCAGGACTTCGTGGCAACAAGAGAGCGGACAGGCTTGCATCGATTTTTGGGGAGTTGAAGATGGCTAAGGGGGATGTTCTTCGGTCTCTTGGGGACCTATTGTTCGATGAGGACACTAAAATTGAATTGAATCAATAGATCGATTTAGGGAGTTCAGAATTACACATTGTACAAGTAGAACTGGATACCTGAGTGGTAGAGAGCAGAGTGTGTTTAACCAGCAAGCTACAGGAACCATCAGTATGTATACCATTTGACATATGTTTTGTGAGACTGAGCACATATAGGTCTGCCCAGAATGCTGTGACGTTAGTTCAGGAAACAATAACCAAATCTGTAACAATAGCAGAAAACTTAACGTACCAAGTGTAAAGTTATTCCCAGGTATCAACGCTGCATACTGTTGTAGGTAATCTTGAAGACTCTCATGTGCGGACAGAAGGATGTTGCATATAGTTTTGTGCATCAGGTGGGCTTGCTGCAGACGTACACTGCTGTTGCCGACGCTACTTGGAGTCTTGAAGAACAGAATGATAAAATCAGAGTTAATGTTGTCACACATTATCACTAACAATCTAACAAATAAAAGGTCTTCTTTTCAACGCTCCATATCAACCACTAGTTAAACAACTCTTTGTGATTTGTATGTGGTCCAAACCTAAGAGCGATTGTACATTGTGCCAGTTATGCGCCTACAAAAAGGTCAGCACATCTGATTTCTGCGATGCTTTTTATTTACTAGGTAGTTTCCTTAGGCCCTACCTTAGCCATCTCTTAAACATGCCTTATAGGTTGCAGTGTTACTATTCTTTGCTCCTTGAGATCCCCAGCAACACACTTGTAAAAAAGGTATAAAACAGAAGAATTGACTTCACTGCCGGATTGACCCATATGGCTCGGTCCCTCTCCAGAAATGGCACACCACCAGTCAGAGTATTGCACAAAGTACAAACCTCAAGCCTGGCAACAATCTAGGATCTCTGGAAAAAAATTCACCAGTGAACAGAACAGCGTGTCGTTCGAATCCACAAACTTTGGAACACAATTCAAATCCTTAACCACTTAGTTACAGAGACCACCAAATACTACCTGTGACCAAGAACTGCTTTCGTAGTGCCAACAATAGAATGAGTACAGACCACCAAATACTACCTCTAACCAAGAACTGCTTGCGCAGTGCCAACAATAGAATATGAACAAAGACCACCAAATACTACCTCTAACCAAGAACTGCTTGTGCAGTGCCAACAAGAGAATATGAGCACCATCCTCCACAAAAGATGCTGGAGATGGAACAGACATGTGATACGCATGGAGACTAACAATACCAAAACAAACTGCACTGAGATAGACACCAGAGATAAACGAATATGTAGAAGAAATAAAATGACCTGGAGGAGAAGACTTAAAATATATAGAAGTAATGTACTGAGAGTGCTATTATACAGTAGTGAATGCTGGAAAATGACCCAACACATAATACACAAGTTGGAGACATTTCAGAATAAATGTTTAAGAAGAATCCTGCAAATTTTCTGGTCAAATACCATAACAAATGAGGTGCTTTTGAAATGAAGACTGTATCCTTGGAGACCATCATTAAGAGATGAAGATGGAGGTAGTTTGGACATGTATGTCGTATGCCAGTGGGGTCATTGGCTAGGACAGCTCTCAGATGGACAGCGAATGAGAAGAGAAGGCCTGGACATCCAAAGGAAACATGGAGAAGAACGGTGGAGAGAGAGTTGAAGGAGTGTGGCCAGACGTGGGAGACGGTTGGTAGAAAGGCAGCAGAACGGCAACAGTGGAAGTCTCTTGTGGAAGCCGATGTGTCAATCGGGACACGAAGAGGATATAGACCTTCCACAAAAGATGCTGGAGATGGAAGGGATATGTAGGTGGCCCACTTACTCTAGCGTCCAAGACAAACTGTATGGCGTGGCTGATAATCTGAGGCAGACGGCTGCCTTTATTAGAGAACCGAAATCCCAATATCCCAATCTAGTGAGAATGCAGAATGAGAAGAACAGGCATGTGATACACATGGAGACTAACAATACCAAAAAAACTGCACTGAGATAGACACCAGAGGGTAAACGAATATGTGGAAAACCTAAAAAGACCTGGAGGAGAAGACCTATAGAACAGTAACTAAAATACATGAATCCCAGCTGGAACACAATACAGAGGACAGCACTGTTCAGAGGGTAAACGAAAACATCCTAAAAGCTACCTGGAGGAGAATAACAGAACAAGAACTGCAAGAAAAAATTCATAGCTGGAACACAATACAGAGGACGGCCAAAAATAGAGAAGAGTGGTGTGCATTTGTTGCGGCCCTAAATGCCAGGGGCATCATTAGTTAGAGACGCCGAGTGGTTACGGGGCCCAAATTGGGGTGTAAAAATAGAACCACTGTTACCTGCCACGCATGTCGTAAGAAGCGATTAAGGAGATTTGGCTGAAATCAGATGCACGTGTCCTAAATGTGTAGAAGTCTATGCGTTTAGGGGCCTATCAAACCAATGTGCAACGTATTCATGTTCTTGGTAAAGATCAAACCTATCACAAAGAGTGATTAAAATTGTTAGTAAGAACGAACGCAAAGAAGAAGATTAGTTAGAGAGAGAAGAGAGATACTCCATAATGATAATAAAACTAAATATAAGTACTTACTCCTGCAGCTGCTGTTACTTTCTGACCAAAATAGACTGCTTCAAGTGTAGACTGGTTTGTGGATTTTCCAGCTTTGTGCGACTTGGGCATTCTGAAAGGAGAAATAGTGAAGGAGTGATGTGTTGCACGTTGCTTTAAATGAATCTCTGTGGTGTGGAGGTTAGGTGCCCGCCTCTCGTTTCAAAGGTACTTGGTTCCCTCCCTCGCTGAGCGTATCAGTATATTTTTCTCGAGATCCCTGATCTCAGTGAAGGTGAAATCGAGTTCCTACCTATCGGAGATGAACGATAAAACATAGATCACATGTACAAATTAAGCGCGTAAAAGAACTCTTGGCAATTCAAAATTGAGAAGAGCAGGCTGGGAAGCTGCTGCTCATGTAAAATACAATAGAGAGATTTAAAAACAAAATTCCGCCCGAGTGATTACCGGGGCCCAAATTTGGGGTGTAAAGAATAGAACCACTGTTACCTGCACCAATGTCGTAAGAGGCGACTAAGAAGTTTGGCTGAAATCGGATGCACATGTCCTAAATGTATAGAAGTCAACCTGCTGCCTTGCAGGACGACTGGGGACAGCCAAAGGTTAACGGAGAGCGAACCCAGTAAACTATGGCTGAATCCGGACACATCGACAAAGGATAAGCACCAGAGCTCCAAATGGCGCTGAAGATGTGACAAAGCCCACCCATGCTAAGGCTGCATGAATCAGATTTCCATATGAATAAATTTATGGAGAGATCTGGTACATCGGTCTTTAGGTGATCCCGAGAGAGAGAGAGAAAGAAAACACAAATATTTTCACTGTCTTCAAAATTACATGGGAACCTCGCGAAGCTATGGAGTTTGTGCACTACCGCCGAGATCTTCCTGAGAAGAAATAGATCGGAGCACACATGGTTACTCATGAAGTGCAATGATGATGGTCCTATCCAGAGGCGGCTCGTGTTGCCATTGGGCCGGCCCCACCAAAAATAATGTGTAACGTGTATTAATTTTTTTATAAATTCAAAAAATAACAACCCAACTCTATGACTTTTCCAAAAATATGTCTGGCCCCACCAGTAAAAATAGTCACTGAGCCCCACTGGTCCTATCAATCAATCAATCAATCAATTCTAAAACAAGTATAGCAGAATTATTACAAATAAAATTAATTGAAAAATGTGAACAAAGAAAGAGCACTCACACAAGGTAAGGTTGATGAATAGCAATAATAGTACCATGTATAACAACTGTCAAGGCTGACAAGTGGAAGTAATCAAAGAGTACTGGGAGAAAGTGGTGCAGTCCCTTGGTAGGAGATAGATGCAGCAATAAGGTCCTTGAACTTGCCAGTTCCATTTTAGCATCAGCTTCCATTCTGTGAGAAGAAAAATATGGATTCCTGAATGATGGAATATCTAACGAACTTCATATTGTTTCTAAAGAAAAACATACATAAATTTAGATCAATTAACTCTTTCCGTACACAGTTAATTCAAGAAAGGCAGAAATAAAAAAAAATCATCACTACTTGTCAATAAAGAAACATATATATATCTTATTATATACTAATTTTACACCCATTCTTGGTGTTAGGCTGTTTATATATCACATTAGAATGATAAAAACGGCCTTAAGAACGATCGCGAGAGAGATATACTAATTTGAAGAAAACTGGACAACCTATCAGAATAACAAGGTTAAAATAGTAGAAGTAAAACTAGAAAGACTTGTATAAGGAAAACAACTCGAATGGTGCAGTGTATGGCTAATAGTGCTCAACAGAATATGGGTGGCGCAGTTGTTTGGGATGAAAGAGTTAAATATAGGTCAGATACTATCTCAGTTTCTCTATTCTAGACTTAGATGGTATGATAAGTTTATGAACGATGAACACAGAGAAAGAACTCAGCAGATACCAGTGAAAAAAAGAGCTAAGGAAGAGACACTAGTGATGGATTGAGAATACCGACCGCAAGCATTGCAAGAAGGCATTGTTTTGGAGTTGGCAGGGATAGAGGAAGGCCTAAAAATACCTGGAGAATAGAGGCTCAGTAGTCTGGTAAAGTGGGTGTGGATCTAGGGAGAGCTAAGCTGATATACGGTAGCAGTGTGGACACAATAAGGAATTTTCTATGATCTGTTTGCAATATAGACGAGCCGAATCTTAGAGAGACCGCGTTCACAAGCGTCTCCTGGCCGACATGAGACTTACAAATGCAGTATAACTGACTGTTACATGGAACAAAGTTGTAAACGTCAACTCCCAGCAAGTAATTTCAATGGTTGTACCATAGTTGCCCATTCTAGGCAAGATACTGTGAAAGATATGTCTGTGTCGCATCGATGTAGGGAAGACTGCCGTTAGGTCTGTACTAGAGACCCAGCGCAGGTAATGAGGTTAGTGAAGTTGTGTTCTAGAGCCTCATAAAAGTGCCCTCCCTCGAAGAACCAGGGGTGGGTTGTGTTGATCGTGTGCAAAAATAAAAGTTGTGTTCTTGAGCCTAACAAAATTGTCCTCCCTGGAAGAACCGGGGCGAGTTGTGATGACCGTATGCAAAAAATAAAAGTGGTGTTCTAGCATATAACAAAACCGCACTCCTTGGAAGAACCGGGGTGGTTGTGATGACCGTATGCAAAAATAAAAGTGGTGTTCTAGCATATAACAAAACCGCACTCCTGGAAGAACCGGGCGGGTTGTGATGACCGTATGCAAAAAATAAAAGTGGTGTTCTAGCATATAACAAAACCGCACTCCTTGGAAGAACCGGGGCGGGTTGTGATGACCGTATGCAAAAAATAAAAGTGGTGTTCTAGCATATAACAAAACCGCACTCCCTGGAAGAACCGGGGCGAGTTGTGATGACCGTATGCAAAAAATAAAAATGGAGTTCTAGCATATAACAAAACCGCACTCCCTGAGTGCATATGGCCCAACTCTTCTGAAGGAAAATAAAAAGTAAAAACTCAAAACTGTCTGGTGAAGAGAAAATGATATGAGTCCCAGAGCGGTTGAGAACGTTCCTAAACTGGAATGACCTTAACAAAGTCAGAAAGTGGCAAACATCATAAGTGTTAAAATGTTCTATGTCTACATGTCGGCTGTGTGTTGCCAGGGCCCACAAGGGAAGCAAAGAATAGTACCACTGTGACCTACAAGGCATGTTGAAGAGGCGACTAAGGTAGGGTCTAGGAAAACTACTCTAGTAAAAAAAAAAGCGTTGCAGAAATCAGATGTGCTGGCCTACTTGTAAGCGCATAACTGGCACAGCGTACAACCGCTCTTAGGCTCAGATCACATACAAATCACACAAGAGTGGTTGACAAGTGGTCGATATGGAGCATTCAAAGAAGAAGACAATCGCTCTTAGACTCAGATCACATAAAAATCCCAAAGAGTGGTTTAACAAGTGGTCGATATGGAGCATTCAAAGAAGAAGACAATCACTCTTAGGCTCAGATCACATACAAATCACACAAGAGTGGTTTAACAAGTGGTCGATATGAAGCATTCAAAGAAGAAGACAATCGCTCTTAGGCTCAGATCACATAAAAATCCCAAAGAGTGGTTTAACAAGTGGTCGATATGGAGCATTCAAAGAAGAAGACAATCGCTCTTAGACTCAGATCACATAAAAATCCCAAAGAGTGGTTTAACAAGTGGTGATATGAGAGCATTCAAAGAAGAAGACAATCGCTCTTAGGCTCAGATCACATAAAAATCCCCAAAAGTGGTCGATATGGAGCTTCAAGAAGACAATCGCTCTTAGGCTCAGATCACATAAAATCCCCAAAAGTGGTTTAACAAGTGGTCGATATGAAGCATTCGAAGGAGAATACATAGATGAAGTAGAAAGCTTGCTATAGACTTACAGCTCATCTTCATCGTTACACCATAACTGTACATCCAGCCTGAGGTCAAGATTTTCCACATTTTTCTCCAACTGAAAAAAAAAAAGCATTTCCATTACTTCCAAATGAGAAATCCTTCGTGTCATCACTTTTTCTTACCTGGACATGAAAAGAAAAAATATTTTTTATTTGTTTGTTTCGATCGTTCTTCTTGACCATTCTTATTGTGATATATAAATAGTCTTTACCAAAACGGTTAGAACATTGCGCCCTGTTAGCCCCTACTAGTGTAGGACGAGCGCATCAAACGGAAGTTTTCGGCCTAGAAAATGTTGGAGTCTGTCTTGCTGACAGTCAATCACTTTCCTTCCCTTTACTGTACAATTCTCTTTAATGATCTGTTTATCACCATATATTTAGGTTGGATCTACGCCAAAGAGCATTTTGTACTTTGCAGCCTTTACTGGCGCAAAGTGCAGCGTTCCTTTTGCATCGTATGATAAACACTCTTTAATGATCTTTTTAATTCTGTACATTTTGGCTTGGATCTACGCCAAAGAACATTTACTACTTTGCTAAATTTTTCTGACTGTGTGAGGTCGTTCAGAGAAAGATGAAAGCACACATGAAACAACAGTCAGAAGGAGAACAATAATATTAACAAATTTATGAAATAACATAAGAAAGATATTTATATTTCAAACAAATAGACACAATTTTAAATTCTTCTTCTTCAAACACTCCATATCAACCATTTGCTAAACCACTCTTTGTGATTTGTATGTGATCTGATCCGAAGAGCTATTGCACGTTGTACCAGTTATGCGCCTACAAGTAGGCCAGCACATCTGATTTCTGCGACGCTTTTATTTACTAGGGTAGCTTACCTAGACCCCCTACCTTAGTCGCCTCTTATGACATGCCTCGTAGGTCGCAGTGGTACTATTCTTTGCTTCCTTTGCGGGCCCCGGAACCACATGGGTGAACGAGTCGTTGATTTTCTAGTCACCATTTGTATGTTCAGTAGTTTGCCATTGTTTTCTGAAAAGTGAGTTTTATTTTTTTTATCGTTAGTAAAAATCCACTGGAACAAATTTGCTCCCAATCTGCCGGTTGAAGAGATTGAACCAGGTACACTTGTGTTGCGATTGAGCTCATTACCGCTTTAGCTAAAGATGCCTACAAGAACACAATACTAAAGCTATAAACAAGATACTAAACTTGTTATTGAGTTAGGAAACATACCTTTGTGCTCTCAACAAGTGTGTGTACTTTGAATATAAATACATTTCCAATATTCACTTCCTCATTTCTATACAACACCTGAAACTTGCGACTCTTGCCTACACAGCTTTGCTTGAAGGCATCAGTATTGTCAGGTAAGTCTTGGGAAGATATCAAATAAAATAGTTATACAATGCACCAATGGCTATATCAATACACCTGGAAATAATAATTTAAAAAAAACTGTCTTTATTGTTGTAAATACTGTTTTTTAGGTCAGTATAGGACGTGGATGGGGGAAGCGAGGGCCCACGAGCCTTAGGAATATAATGGCCACATGGCTAGTGCAGTCACCACAAAACCGTTCAGGTTAGGATTTTTTCTGAATGAGGTTTCAAAACAGGCCTGCACACAAAGAAACTGTATCAAAAGAATAAGAATCTGATAATGAAGGTTATTTGGGTATATAATGCGAAGAGGTTTAGAGCATTTAGTGACAACAGGTAAAATTCAAAGAACAATACTAGAGGGCAGGATCCCAAGACGCAGAGGCAGACCAAGAAGAAGATGGCTACAAGATATTAAAGAAACCATGAACATGACCATCAACAAAGTGGGTGAACTGGCAAGAGACAGAGTGAATTTCAGATGTGCTGCAAAGAGAGCAACGTCCTATAAAGGATACGCACCTTGATGATGATGATGAGGTAAAATTCAGAGAAGGGGAGATCGTGGAAGGCAGATGGAAAAGATGTTGGATAGTCTGACATTGTGATTCGACAAAAGATTGACATCATAACTAATTAACTGCACCAGGAAAGAGAGTTGTGAAGCAACATGATCGCCTATGCCAGCAGGCATGGCACTGCATTGATTAACGAGACAGACTATATGATATATATTTATTTACCTTTCTGAGCATTTATTTTGCTATCGCTGACTTCAACCCGAGCTAGGGACTTCAAAGCTGTTTTCAGATGAACTTGAACTTGATAGTACCTGATGTAAACAGGAACAAAATTATTATACATGCTGTTTTAGCTGTTCTTTATTTCTTCAGTTTGCTGCTGAAGATGAAGTGTCTACAGAGGTGAAGTATCTACTGAGGTGAAGTGTCTACAGAGGTGAAGTGTCTACTGAGGTGAAGTGTCTACAGAGGTGAAATGTCTACAGAGGTGAAGTATCTACTGAGGTGAAGTGTCTACAGAGGTGAAGTGTCTACTGAGGTGAAGTGTCTACAGAGGTGAAGTGTCTACAGAGGTGAAGTGTCTACTGAGGTGAAGTGTCTACAGAGGTGAAGTGTCTACAGAGATGAAGTGTCTACTGAGGTGAAGTGTCTACAGAGGTGAAATGTCTACAGAGGTGAAGTATCTACTGAGGTGAAGTGTCTACAGAGGTGGTGTCTACTGAGGTGAAGTGTCTACAGAGGTGAAATGTCTACAGAGGTGAAGTGTCTACAGAGGTGAAGTGTCTACAGAGGTGAAGTGTCTACTGAGGTGAAGTGTCTACAGAGGTGAAGTGTCTACTGAGGTGAAGTGTCTACAGAGGTGAAGTGTCTACAGAGGTGAAGTGTCTACTGAGGTGAAGTGTCTACAGAGTGAAGTGTCTACAGAGGTGAAGTGTCTACTGAGGTGAAGTGGCTACAGAGATGAAGTGTCTACAGAGATGAAGTGTCTACAGAGATGAAGTGTCTACAGATATGAAGTGTCTACTGAGGGAAGTGTCTACTGAGGTGAAGTGTCTACAGATATGAAATGTCTACAGAGGTGAAGTGTCTACTGAGGTGAAGTGCCTAAGCAGAATGCTGGGAGTATCAAGAAAAGACCAGTTTAGAAATAAAGACATCGGGAAAAAAGTGGGTACAACACCAGTACTAAACTTCATAACAAACAACAAATTAAATGGTTCAGCCATATAGGCTGATTACCAACAGACAGTGCTCCTCAAAGAGCAATGCTACTCTGATACAGTCGTTAAACTGTCGTTACTGCCTGTAGTACCGCTTTTTAGGACGGTGCAGGATAAGTGGGACGACAGCCTGCGGAATTTAATAACCGTATGGCTAATACAGTTGCCCTGAAGCTATTCATGTTAGGATTTTTCATTTATACCCACAAGAGAAAAATAGTCTTGGCCTTACTGTGATTTGAACACGGATCTCCCGTATGGGAGCCGTGCACTAATCCATTCGGCCAAATGCTCCTACAGTGGATATCAAGCAAAAGGATGTCCACGTAAAAGGTGGACCTCAGAGATAACAGAGATGGTGTATGAAGCGCACACAAGTGTCCGTTCTAGAAATCTTTTCTTATCTTAATGCTGTGAGGCAAATTAGGCTTAGAGAAAAGAATGAAGAAAAAAGTTGATATATCCCCTTGTTCCTGAGGCTGAACATTTCGTTCTTCTTCTCTTTCTTCGAACGCACCATATTGACCACTTGTTAAAACAATCTTTGTGATTTGTATGTGATCTAAGCCTAAGAGCGATTGTACGTTGTACCAATTATGCGCTACAGAAGGCCATACAATCCAATTTATGTGCGCTTTTATTTACTAGGGGCCACGTGCGAGCATGTTCAGTAGCGCTTGGGCTACGGTGACTAGTCCTCTGTAAGTGAGGTTCAACTCCACGGACTGGCAGAAGAAGCTACAGGTTCCCCAGATTTACTGGTGTTCGTGGCACTGAGCCGAAGGGTTACGATGTCCATGACACCGAGTCGAAGAGCTTTCAATTCAAGTGCTTCTGGATCGGAAAAAAAAAAAAATGTACTAGGGCAGCTTCCATAGGTCCTACCTTAGTCCCTTCCTACGATGTGTCTTGTAGGCCGCAGTGTTACTATTCTTTGCTCCCCTTGCGAGTCCCGGCAACATACAGATGAGATGAACAATAACAATTACATGAAGAACAAAAAATAATCGAGCTACTCACCCTCTCTGAAAGAGGTCAACATTGAAGAACTTGTTCAGTTCTACAGAGAGTTCTATAGAGACTTGAAGCTCAGCCATGTCACACCTGTAAATACATACACAAATATATCTGTTATGAGGAAAAAATCTGGCCAGCAATGGTGGAATGCGGAAGTGCCATGTACTATAACATAGATGTTAGGGGGAGATGTACTATAACATAGATGTTAGGAGATGTACTATAACATAGATGTTAGGAGGAGATGTACTATAACATAGATGTTAGGAGGAGATGTACTATAACATAGATGTTAGGAGATGTACTATAACATAGATGTTAGGGGGAGATGTACTATAACATAGATGTTAGGAGATGTACTATAACATAGATGTTAGGAGGAGATGTACTATAACATAGATGTTAGGGGATGACAGTAACATAGATTAGATGTACTATAACATAGATGTTAGGAGATGTACTATAACATAGATGTTAGGAGGAGATGTACTATAACATAGATGTTAGGAGGAGATGTACTATAACATAGATGTTAGGGAGAGATGTACTATAACATAGATGTTAGGAGATGTACTATAACATAGATGTTAGGGGGAGATGTACTATAACATAGATGTTAGGGAGAGATGTACTATAACATAGATGTTAGGAGGAGATGTACTATAACATAGATGTTGGGAGAGATTGACTATAAATAATGTTGGGGAGACTGACTACAATGTCGTTTTTCTTTCTTCACCAATTGTCAGTTGTCACAAAAAAAGATGTGCTTGAACCCAAATCTTCTCAAAATATACATGGGAAATGATGACTGCCTTTTCTTCCCATAATTGTTTTTTGTGTAGTAATTTCAAACACGCAAATAAAAAAAAATTCCGTAGTCTTTTCAGACCTAAGGGTATGAAGTGTCTTGTCGCTTCCCATTTCTAGGACATAGCATGAAGAACCAATTTCTTTTCTCACATGTGGAACGTCAAATGCGTGATTTGGCCCCAACCTTCTTGTGTTCGAGGCGATAAGCAAAAGCACTATACATTATGCAAAACTGTCCCACCATGTTGCCCATAGTTAAAATCTTTATTTGTGAATCAGACAAATGTCACTGAATTAGACCATGACATTCTTATAATCTCTCTCTCATGCCTTTCTAATCCTGGTTACGGCAAAGGCCCTCAATCAAATCAAGCTAAGTATTCCTATATTTGGAGGTCTCAATGGCGAAGTGGTTAAGTCATTTGCCTGTCGTACTGAAGGTGTGGGTTTAAATCCAGACCGAGACACATGTGCAATGTTTTCATGAGATCCCTAGGATTGTTGCAGGACCTACGAAGTTTGTGTAATGCTCCCGGCAGATAGCATGCTGTCACTGCCGACAGGGACAGAGCCATACATAAAAACCCGGTGCAATAAGTCAATCGTTTGCCATTAGATCCTTTATTCCTATATTTAACTATCTCTTGCAGCTCCATCCAGCTCTTTCGTATAATGCCCATCTCTGTCTCTAAATCTCTTCTATATTCCTAGACTTCCTATCTTTTGCTTTTTTTGTGGGTTCCAGGAAAGGGCTCTTCATGTTATACTTCTCTTGAGTTTTCCAGCGTCAATCTTTTTTTTCATCTCTTGGTTCGGTGAGATTTGTCCTGTTCTCTTAGATAAGAAGGCTAGAATATTTTCCTTTCAACTGTGCTGGTATAACAAGTTATTATTTTCCTTGTATTTGACTTATTCATGACTGGTTGGACTTTATAGTTTAAAATTTTCTGCTGGATGGGATCGCTAGCCCCAATCCGAACCCTACTGTAGTCACCTCTTGCAACATGCCTTGTAGGTCAAAGAGTTATTCAGTTATATGAGGACTATCATCCTAGCACTCCAGACATGTTAATGGGTGTTCCTTCTCCGTCTCAACAAATCCAGCAGCGTTCAGTGACCCAACATGTCAGTTCGATGTTGATTAATCAATATTTTTGCGTATTCGGAATGTCGCTCTTTTAGGGCTGCACTAATATCAACAGTGGGCTTCTATGG
Source organism: Arion vulgaris (assembly GCA_020796225.1). NCBI lineage: Eukaryota > Metazoa > Mollusca > Gastropoda > Stylommatophora > Arionidae > Arion > Arion vulgaris. Next base: position 11,440,060 of record CM036769.1, read on the forward strand.
CTTAAACGGTAATGAGTTCGCAAACAACCCAAGCATACTTGGTTCAAACTCCGCTGCCGGCAGTTTGGAAGCAAATTTGTTCAGCGCAGATTTTTACAAACGGTAAAAATAGACCTCACTGTTCAAAAAGCTACGGCAAACTACAGAATGTATAAGTAGTGCCTACAAAATCAACAACTCACTTACAAAGTACTGTAAAGGATATGCCATGATTTTTTATTTCACTAATATCAACAACTATCTCTCTCAATCTGGTCAGCGACTGGGATTCACAACCCTGATACTCCTCTTTTGGAAGACTCTCTCAATGTGTTAAAATATCATTTTGGTTCCTTGCAGTGTTTCTATTCTTTGCTTCCCTTGTGGACCCTGGCAAGACACAGGCAACTACTTAACTGTCTGGCTCCTATAAGCCGCTGGGAGCGCCACTATTTATTTGTTTTAGAACGATCTTAAAGAAAATTCATTTACCTATAAAATGGCATATTACTCATAAAAATATGTTAATTATTAAGAAAACTGTGGATGAATTTGTACATACACCTGCAATGGGAAAATAGCACATAAATTTAATTCAACCACAACCCGTTTTTCAATTCAGTAGCTAATCAGTTAAATTACTCAATCACAAAATATTACAAAATACCACCACACATAGAGACTAAATGCCACACCCTATCATGTTTTACCTCTAGGGTTGAAGAAGTATTCAATGAGATGATGCAATCTGCGAACCAGAGTTCACCAAGACACTTCTGAACATCCAAGTAGTGACCATAGCAACAGGCTGCATTTCTTCAGTCTGGTTAAGTAAGTAGAGATAGAAAAGTTAAAGAAAAACCTTGTTTCAAACATGCACTGTATGATAATTAATATGTTGGGCACATAATTGCTTATTAGTGTGCCTCTGTCACCTTGATGGTGCCACATATGCATATGTCAGAAGTGCTTGTTCTGTACTTGGTTGACAGATGGTACCTCAGTCTATTGTACCCTGTTTGTAACAGAAAAATGACAACATATTCTCTATTGAGTTGAGGCCGTTATTGTATCTGACTTTCAGTCGATGCTTCATAAGATCCAAAAGAGCAGGTATCGGTATGAGTGGATGTTGGCTATAGAAGTTTCTAACCTCCAGAAGCTTACATGATATACTGTCCTGGGCATGTAGGGTGTTTGTGGTAATAAGAGAGTGAACAGGCTTGCATCAACAGCTGGGAGTTGAAGATGGATAAGAAGGATGTTCTTCGGTCTCTTTGCTATTGCCTGAAGACACTAAAATAGATATTAAATTGATCCACTGATTTCAGCAGTTTGGAGTTACCCATTGATCGGTAGAACTGGTACTTGAGGGCAGAGTGAGGAGTGTGTTTAACCAGCGAGCCACTGGAACCATCAGTATGTATAGTCTTTGATATCTGTTGGGGAGACTGAGCATCTATGGGTCTGCCTGGAGTGCAATGATGTCAGTTTAGTAACCAATAACTTCGATATTTGTTGGGGGAGACTGAGCACCTATAAGGTCTGCCTGGAGTGCAATGAAGTCAGTTTAGTAACCAATATTGAGTTGGTTAGTAGACATCATCCTTTTCATGACCTGGGTGATCTCTCATCCATTTATTTTGTAGGCTATTTTTATCTGTAGGTTTGCTTCCTCATATGTCATACTGGTGTCTGTCTGTCATAGCTTGTCACCTGCTTTTGCCAATCTGCCCACAATCTCATTGCCAGGTATCTCGCAGTGGGATGGTATCCTATGTACTACCACTCTAAAAAAAAGTATACTTGATGTAGTGATGTTTGTAGTTTCATAGTTGTTCATTGGTCTTTTGTCTCAGGATACAGATTTTGTGTCACATAGTTTGTTCTGTGCTGAAGCTCAACGTCTCTTGTGGCAGTAATGACCTATTCTGGAGTGGCAATCCTTGCCTAAGTGAAACCGGAGTTGATAAATAGGATGTTCTCTCTCTCTCTCTTTTCCATCCATATGTGATGGTATTTTTCGTATTTTCTTTTTGATCCATGCCTCACTGCCACTCGCCATGCTTGCCTGTCTTTGGCCAACCGCTCCCAATTTTCATTGTATAATGGTCAACAAAGTCGACGACGAAGTGACCTCTCCATCATGTAAAATAATATTTGTTACACAAATATTAAAACTATGAAAAATGACAACTCCCCCAAATATAATTATCACACATGAATGAATACACCAATTAAAAAACGAGACAACACAATCACACATGTTTGCCACCTCCTAAATAAGAACTTCCATGACAACCACAACAGACAGATGATAAAGAAATGCTTTCAGAAAATTGAATGACCCTGTTATGCATGTTAATATCCCTCTTCCTGTTGTGAACGCTGTGTTGACACAAGTAATACTGTGTCAACCAACAACACAATTAACTTGCTTCCTGAGAATTAAACAAGGCTGCGTCCACCACCAGGTCCTGTTCACATCTCAGCATAAAGCTGGCACATAAAAGATCAATATATTACTAGAGATGGCTGAATCTTACACTGATATGCCAGATTGGAAAATAAAAACCAAACTTATTGATCAGTAAATCCTCTGAAAAGTGTTTTCCATATATTTGTTATATAATAAACAGGACCAATGTATTAGTAATATCAAAATAGCAATCAAATATGAACAGTAACAGATAAATACAATGTTTCAGTTAAAAGGTTTTTTTCTTTTTAAATAACAAAAAAACCCTCATTATATGAAATAAAATGCCTACAAAAATATCATACAGCAAGGACACACCAGACAAAGAGAATGACCAGCAGTGACCTAATTCTCTTAAAGTATCATACGAAAGCAAATAATCCATAGAGAGATTAACAAGCTGTTCCTGCGTAGAGTAACTGCTTGTCATTTTATGGTTAACTAGCTTGTCCAGCCATTCCCTTCTGGCTCTACATTCTGTGTATTAGCCATCTTAAACACATGTTCTCTCAATTATAATAGTATTATTATTTTGCTATGAATTCACCTACCCCAAGCCCTGCATGAATTAATGCGTTGTCATAGCACCTCTTGACTGATTTTGTTTGAAAGTTTGTTCTATCAGTCTCTTATCACCATGTTCCTCTATCAGCAGTGTTCTCCTTATCACAGGTTCTCTTATCAGCAGTGTTCCTCTCCTTATCAGCAGTGTTCCTCTCCTTATCCAATGTCCCCTTATCCAGTGTTTCCTATCACAGTGTCCCTTATCACCAGTGTTCCTCCTTATCACAGTGTTCTCTCCTTATCACAGTGTTTCTATCAGCAGTGTTCTCTCTTATCACCAGTGTTCTCTTATCAGGTCCTCTTACTAGCTCATCCCAGTGTTCCTCTCCTTATCACCAGTGTTCCTCTCCTATACCATGTTTCCATCACCAGTGTTCTATCACCAGTGCTCCTCTTATCAGCAGTGTTCCTCTCTTATCAGCAGTGTTCCTCTCCTTATCACCAGTGTTCCTCTCTTATCACCAGTGTTCCTCTCCTTATCAGCAGTGTTCTCTCTTATCACAGTGTTCCTCCTTATCACCAGTGTTCTCTCCTTTCACCAGTGTTCCTCTCTTATCACCAGTGTTCCTCTCTTTATCACCAGTGTTTCTCTCCATTCATGCAAGACTTACTACAACATTATAGATACTCATAATTTAGATTTCTAAGTAAGGATCGGCACTACCTATAGTCTAACTGCATACTGTGCCTTCTTCTTCACCATTCGCCCTAGGAGGCATAGGCCCTCAACCAAAGCCTTCCAATCCCACCTATCCAATGCCATCTTTTCCAGCTCTCTCCACTCTCAATTTTGTTTCATGAGTTCCTCCTTGCGGGGTCCTTCTTCTTCCTCGGGTGGCAAGCTATGAATTCTCCTGGTTGTGGTTTTTGTAGCTATCTAGTGTTTTTTACAGGGTGTGGTAGCTAGCCCTACCCCCAACCTCCTTAGTCACCTCTTATGACATGCGTGGCAGGTAAAAGTGCAAGCTCATATGGCAGAAAGGTCAAGGAAGTCAGTGGTGCATTTAGTTTGCCAAATAGCATGAATATGGAAGTACTGGTGGTGACTAAAGCATTAGTCTGGTTTGGGTCACAAAACTACACTCATTCTTCACGCATTGAGAGTCTTTCCAAACAGAGGAGTTTCAAAGTTGTCAATCTCACTCGCTGACCAGATTGAAAGAGATGGGTGTCAATATTGGTGCAGCCAAAAAAGAACGACATACTAAATATGCAAAGAGATTGATTAATCAACATCGAACTGGCGTGTTGGGTCGCTGGACGCTGCTGGATTTGCTGAGGCGGAGATTGGAGCACCTATGGACATGTCCGAGTGCTATGATGATAGTCCTCATATAACTGATATAACTACACTCATGCGTGCATTGTGAGTGATTCACTGAGTATGATCCGAAAGGTGGAGGCTGGTTCGGTACGCAGGCAATGAAATGAATCACTACAAGTGTCAACAATTTACAGAATCACATTCTTCATTTTGGGACACATGGTTGTCGCTGGCAAAGAAAAATCAGACAGGCAGGCTGGCTGGCTCTGCCACCATATCAGGAAGTCAGACAATGGATAGAACTGACATTCCTCACCATTGACGTGTGGCTACAAAGAGAATTTTTATTTTAATCCAATCCAGGTCAACTACTAGATTGCAAGAGCTGAGAATGAAGATTGGAGTGGCCATAAAAGAACAGCACTGCAGATATATGAGTAGGCTCATCAATCAACATCGACCTGGTACGGTTAGTTGCTTGATGCTGTTGGAAATCGAAGATGATCGGATCACCTATGGACATGTCCGGAGTGCAATGATGGTATTCCAAACTGAAACTTTGTTATCTTACATCATCTTTCAGTCTAGCATATTAGATTAAAATTAACTAACTAACTATCCAATAAACAATTCAGTTCAACAACATTCTGATGTCCATAAAAGGCTTTAGCAGAAAAAATTATAAGGTAAAATAAATCACAAATTTATGGAAGACATATAAATGTGTCCACTACATACTGTTCTTGTTTGTTATAGCAATGTTTCCCAACTACATCCCTATAGTTTTTTTTTTAATAGTCAACATCAGATATATAAACATTCAAAAATCAAAATGGCAAAACAAAATAGAGTGTAGACTGTGCAATTCATCATTTTCAATATCACATGGTGGGAGAGCAGACATCGATGCCTTATAACAAAAAAAATAGCATACAATTAAAGATGCAACTTTATCATCATCGTCCAATAAATTGAGATATTCCCCCCACCTCCCGCTTCCCCCAAATCAAAAGTAGCAAACAGATATGAATTAAAATCTGCAGCAGAATAATGCACTTTTACATATCACACCGGCAAATACATAAAAATAATATTTCGTTTGTATGGCTAATGTCTTGGCAACTTTTTTTTTACTATTGCTGTCCTGGTTTTTTCTTTCCATTTCCCAAATCTGGTCACCTTGTAAATAGTACATTTAGATTCCAAGTGTCTACAAAATAATTTTAATGATGACCCTGGCCCTTAATGTCAATAACTAGTGAGAATTGTTATAATGTTATTAACATGTGTTTAGTCATCGGATCAGCATCACTGCACATCGAAATAATTAGTCCATAAGTACTCTGATCTCCTCAGTATGTCTCTCAGAGCGTGGTGACTAAGAACACCAGTTCTTTGTTGGTTTACTATTCTTCTCTAGCTACCAGGGTATAGTGCTCTTGTCCAGCTACAGTGGCTACACTACATTTGACTCAGTATTCTTGCAGTCTGGTTAGGTTAGGATTGTAGATTCACCACTATTACTTGAATCATTTTAATATCTCAAACAATTCAAACATACAGTTCACACTCCAAGGGATAGACCAATCAACAAACCAATCATAATACTGTAATGCAGCCACATAACAGTAACATATGTGTCCATGTTGTATGTATGACAGGCCATTATAAAAAGTAGCAGACAAGCGAAATAACCATGAATTATTCATTTTAACACCAGAACATGATACATTAATGATTATACATTGATCACTTGATGACTCAGTATCGCATCATCAGTCAGGAATGAAAGACTTATTCGATTAAAAAAACATGCATCTGCAACGTAACGGAGTCCAGCTATTGGCCTACCGCAGAGCAAAGCGTTCATTCTTGAGTGCAATTACGGTTACAGTTGAGTTAGTTACACACAAATGAGAACACTACAATACTAGATCTAACAACTAATAAATTATGGTGTACTGTTAGTATTACATTAACAATAATTAACATTGAAGCTTGCATGACACCAGAAGAAGAGTTTTGTTTAAACTTTAAAGTACAAGTTTGGTCCATTAAAATCAGATGTAATAGATAATAAATTAATAAATAAACTAAAGCCTGTCTTACTTTTTAGTCTCTAAAGTTAAGTAAGTCAAGCGATTCAATTATCGTCTAATCCCTAATCTTAACCTAATGCCTAAGCGAACTTTGCCTAAGCCTGACTAGTAAGATTACTCTTACTGAACTTACTCTACTAAAAGACGTCTACTACTAGATGATTTCAATTTGATTGTATGACTTCACTTACTAGTCCAAGTTAAACAGGTAATGATATGTATGCTGCAAATGTTGACGTAAGTAACCACACCGGTACCATTATTATAGATCATAAAACAATTGTCTTGTGTCAGACACACAAATAAAATAAATATAGATGCGTTGTTTGGTTCCCTCTTGTCATGATGTGTATCCAGATGTCAACATTTCAGTAACGCATGCGCAATATCGCAGTTTGTTCCCTTGAAACAACACTTCCTTCCAACTTCCTTGTTGATTATTCTAGAAATATTTAGTGTAAAATTGAGATAAATAATAAAATAATATGATTTACAGAATAGTATATGTACGTATGAAAGAAGTCTAATGAAAATGACAAAATGCGTATTAACAATTGTCAGTTCAAACTCTTATGATGACTATCTTTGTTTTAAACAAGTAATCGACCCCGCGATAGCTCAGTTGGTAGAGCGGAGGACTGTAGTCGGAATGTAGCAATCCTTAGGTCACTGGTTCGAATCCGGTTCGCGGAATTTTTTAAAGTTTCTGTGCACTTTTGTGTGAAAGGTTTATCGCCTGAGTGGTTACCGGGGCCCAAATTTGGGGTGTAAAAGAATAGAACCACTGTTACCTGCCACGCATGTCGTAAGAGGCGACTAAGGAAATTTGGCTGAAATCGGATGCACACGTGTAGAAGTGTATGCGTTTAGGGGCTACCAAACCAATGTGCAACGTATACACGTTCTTGGCAAAGATCAAACATATCACAAAAAGTGATTAAAATTGGTCGTAAAGAACGAACGCAAAGAAGAAGAAGAAAGAAGGTTTGCAAACTATTTTCGAAATACCATTTTCTTTAATTATTTGTGTATTGTGGGTTCCCATTGAACGGTACTGGTTCTTCTTTCATATATGTACACCACATTTGATTCCTTCTTCTACACACTTATGGCTATCAAAGGAGGATAACTGATCATATCTACTATCAGATGCAATTCAATGGAGGCACGAACGGTTACAAGGTCGGTGACGTGGTTGACATCTCATAACTACTCTCGTTTTTTCATAATCAGTAATCTTCTTCTTTGAACACTCCATATCGACCACTTGTTAACCACTCTTTGTGATTTGTGTGTGATCTGAGCCTAAGAGCGATTTACGTTGTGCCAGTTATGCGCCTACAAATAGGCTAGCAATCCGATTTCTGACACGCTTTTTATTTATTAGGGTAGCTTCCTAGGCCCCACATCAGTCACCTCTTACAACATACCTTGTAGGTCACAGTGTTACTATTCTTTGCTCCCGGCAAGACACGGGCGTCATACCCAATGAGTAAGTACCCAACTTCATGAGTATGATTTAAATATGAATGGTGAGACAAAGCTAGGTGAAGGTACTGTTACAGACAGGGATACAAGAAATCACTTTCATTTGTGTCCTTAAAGACATACATTTGAGAACAAGACAGATCACAGGGAACAAAGAGGGGAAGAAAAGACGATGGCACTGGGTAGGACACGCTTTGAGAAACCGAGAAAATGTAATAAAAAGATAAATTTCTGATGATGCTCGTCCATCACGGGTAATGATGATCACACAATTTTCATCAAGGAATGTATTTGCGTTATGTTTGTCTGTGTGTCGTAGATGACTAGTGAGCCCGATGCTGGCTTGAAATGTTCTTGTATAGTGTAGGCAAGGTATAATTGCGCGTGTGGGGAGTCTTACGGTCTTTCTATTTTGACGTTTTTGTTCCATCCGTGCAGTTCACTCCCCGCAGGCCGAGAACCGTATCGAAGAAGTGTGCGCAAGGCTGATCTGTCTTGAGCAACATTCTCCTAGTTGTCGACAGCCACGCCATAGGATTTCATCGAGTTTTGAGTGTGTCCTGAATCGCTTTTTCTGACCAACCTGAGCGTTTACCGCTATGCAGCTCACAAAAAGAGTTGTTGGGTATTCTGCAATCCGGCATTCGAACCACATGTCCTGCCCATCGTGTCTGGGACTGCATCGAGATTGTATAGATGCTGGGGAGAGCAGCTCTTTTAACTTTTCAGAAACTGCAATATTGATGGAGGCTGCAGTAAACTATGTAGAATGGTCGAAATCACGAACAGTACTGTAGTTTAAAATAAAAACAATGACGATGTTGCTGTGATTGTCATTGTTTTGTATTTGTAAACTACAGTACTTTGTTATTACTGTTTGCCATGAAACTGAGAAAACGAAAAGGAAGCATAGAACTAGACGTTATTCGATTTGGAAGCAGAGATTAAAGATATACAGAAAGTTGGAAGAGCCACCAGAGATAGCTAAAGATAGAAGACATGGTATATAGAGCTAGACAGTTATTCGATTTGAAGCAGAATTAAAGATATTCAGAAAAGTTGAAGAGCCACCAGAGATAGCTAAAGATAGGAAGACATGGTATAAGTTAATTGAGGACCACACGCTCCAACACGGGGTAAAAAGATACAAACAAAAGATAAAGATAAATGATGAGATTATAAGATTATTGATATCAAAGTGATAACAATATGGATATGGTCTCAAAACTCACGACGGTAGGCAGAGGATCTCTGTACTCAGTGGCGGCTTGTCATAATTTTTGTTGGTGGGGCCAGACATTTTGTTCCGGATAAATCATGGTTTTAGATTGCTATATTTTAATTTAATAAATAATAAATACACGATATATGTTATTTTGGCGGGCCGCCCACAAGCCTTATAGACGAGCCGCCACTGTCTGTACTAGAGACAATGGCTACGGTCATGGACAAGTATGATCACTGCCAGGAGAGAAAGCAATGGCAGACTACCTTCCAAGATGATCTCTAGATAATCATAACAGTAATATGGAATACACAGAACAAATATATATATATATATTTTTTTCCGATCCAGAAGCACTTGAGCTTTTCAGCTCTTCTGCTCGGTTCCATGGACATCGTAACCCTTCGGTTCGGTGCCACGAACACCGTAAATCTGGGAATCTGTGACTTTTTCTGCCATCCCGCGGAATTGAACCTGCACACACAGAGGATAGTCACCCGTAGTCCAACACGCTACGAACACGCTGGGCAGACGGGCAGAATAAATATATATATATCCAGAAAGAACTAAAAAACAAAGAAAACTGGCTGGTTCTATACAAAAGAATGAAAGATTTCAATTATTTTGGACATATAAAAAGACACAAAGGGTTGGAGAAGACCATTATGGAAGGAATCAGTGGCGGCTCGGCATTAAGGGCATATGAGGCCGGACACCACCAAAATTAATGTGTAATGTGTATTTTTAAAAATAAATTAAAATATAACCTAACACAAAAACCATGATTTTTCCGAAAATGTTTGTCTGGCCCACCAACAAAAATGATCACGAGCCGCCACTGGAAGGAGTCATCCCTGCAAAGTGGAGAAGAGGAAGACCGCGGAGAAGATGGATTCTGGGTGTAACTAATGATTTGGGCATGAGAGCTGCAGCGGCTTATCTGGGATATAAGAGAGAGAAAATCAGAAGGACTGTTAGGGTGGCAACATTATGCTTAGAACAAGCTATTTGATGATGATAATGATACATTGTGGACTTAAAATTTTCGTGCAAAAAATGAGGCTGGAATTAAACAGTTTAAAATGAATACGGTATTTTATTCATTGGGATGTTTCATATCAGCAACCCGCAAATACACGTGTTTTACCTGCTATCGAATAACAAACAGTAGATGGTGCTATTTGCAATTGTCAAACTCACGGCCCTGTTGGGGAATAGACAGAGCTAAATGCTAGGGTATTAAGCCTTGATAGAAAACCCCACTGTATTGTAGATCACAAAATAGATGAGACTGCAGTAAAACTATTTCATTCGCAAAACACGTAATCACAAAGTACTGTAGTTTTACAAATTACAAAAACGATGACAAATAAGCAACGTTTCGACCAACAAAGTTTTATCACAAACGAACAACGGGAGTGACGAATAAAAAAACATATGGACGACTACATACAAAGTTTCTAATGAAAATCTGAAATAAAAACAATAACGAAATAAATGTAACACAAACACACATAAAACTAGAAATAGAAAAGAAGAGAAACAATGAAAATTCTAGTAAATATATAACTTGAATACATGCAACATATGCCCATATAGATACTTTCTCTTCCCATGTCTTGTAATCTATATCGGCATATGTTGCATGTATTCAAAGTTATATAATTACGAGATTTTTCATTTTTCTCTTCTTTTCTATTTCTAGTTTTTTGTGTGCTTTTTGTGTTACATTTATTTCGTTATTCGTTTTTATTCCCAGATTTTCATTAGAAACGTTTGTATGTAGTCGTCCATATTTTTTAAAAATTCGTCACCCCTGTTGTTCATTTGCTTGATAAAGGCCTTGTTGGTCGAAACGTTGCTGTATTTTATCATTGTTTTTGTGATTTGTAAAACTACAGTACTTTGTGATTACGTGTATTGTAGATCAGCACGGTTTTGTAGAAAGCTAGAGGAGTAAACCACGACAACAAATTCCGACGGAGGGACACTAAGGCAATTGATGTTTAATTATATTCTATTCCATCTTCTGATACCCCTCGCAAACTCTGCTTATTTTCAAATATATGAACTTTGTCTTTCATGTGAATGAAAACAGTAGGGTCGAGAGGGTGGTTTGTACAAAATGGGCAAAGAAAACAGTAGGGTCGAGAGGGTGGTTTGTACAAAATGGGCAAAGAAAACAGTAGGGTCGAGAGGGTGGTTTGTACAAAATGGGCAAAGAAAACAGTAGGGTCGAGAGGGTGGTTTGTACAAAATGGGCAAAGAAAACAGTAGGGTCGAGAGGGTGGTTTGTACAAAATGGGCAAAGAAAACAGTAGGGTCGAGAGGGTGGTTTGTACAAAATGGGCAAAGAAAACAGTAGGGTCGAGAGGGTGGTTTGTACAAAATGGGCAAAGAAAACAGTAGGGTCGAGAGGGTGGTTTGTACAAAATGGGCAAAGAAAACAGTAGGGTCGAGAGGGTGGTTTGTACAAAATGGGCAAAGAAAACAGTAGGGTCGAGAGGGTGGTTTGTACAAAATGGGCAAGGCACGCTCTACATATTAGCTGTCCAATGTAGTTAGTTAGTTTGTTCCTTTCGAGCCAAAGGCGGCACATAAGGCAGAGGTTTTAGATCTCCATGTGATGCAGTTCTTTGCTAGCAGTTGGAGATCTTGTATGGTTTTACATCCCAATAGTTTACTTTCTTGTAGATTGTTCTTCGAAGAGTGGTTCTAGGTCTTACACGTTTTCTTTTCCCAATGTAGGCAATAAACAAAAATAGAGAGGATATTTAATCCCTGCTTTCGTCTCGGACATATTACGCCAAGATGCAGAATCTTTCGTCGAGAAACTTGAAGGCCAGAGAAACTCATGTTTGAGCTTGAAGGCAAGAGAAACTCATATTTGATCTTGAAGGCAAGAGAAATTCATGTTTGAACTTGAAGGCAAGAGAAACTCATGTTTGAGCTTGAAGGCAAGAGAAACTCATGTTGAGCTTGAAAGCAAGATAAACTCATGTTTGAGCTTGAAGGCAAGAGAAACATGTTTGAGCTTGAAGACAAGAGAAACTCATGTTTGAGCTTGAAGGCTTGAGAAACTCATGTTTGAGCTTGAAGGCAAGAGAAACTCATGTTTGAGCTTGAAGGCAAGAGAAACTCATGTTTGAGCTTGAAGACAAGAGAAACTCATGTTTGAGCTTGAAGGCAAGAGAAACATGTTTGAGCTTGAAGACAAGAGAAACTCATGTTTGAGCTTGAAGGCTTGAGAAACTCATGTTTGAGCTTGAAGGCAAGAGAAACTCATGTTTGAGCTTGAAGGCAAGAGAAACTCATGTTTGAGCTTGAAGGCAAGATAAACTCATGTTTGAGCTTGAAGGCAAGAGAAACATGTTGGAGCTTGAAGACAAGAGAAACTCATATTTGATCTTGAAGACAAGAGAAACTCATGTTTGATCTTGAAGGCAAGAGAAACTCATGTTTGAGCTTGAAGGCAAGAGAAACTCATGTTTGATCTTGAAGACAAGAGAAACTCATGTTTGAACTTGAAGGCAAGAGAAACTCATGTTTGAGCTTGAAGGCAAGAGAAACTCATGTTTGAACTTGAAGGCAAGAGAAACTCATGTTTGAGCTTGAAGGCAAGAGAAACTCATGTTTGAGCTTGAAGACAAGAGAAACTTATTTTTGAGCTTGAAGACAAGAGAAACTCATGTTTGAGCTTGAAGGCAAGAGAAACTCATGTTTGAGCTTGAAGGCAAGAGAAACTCATGTTTGATCTTGAAGACAAGAGAAACTCATGTTTGAGCTTGAAGACAAGAGAAACTCATGTTTGAGCTTGAAGGCAAGAGAAACATGTTTGAGCTTGAAGACAAGAGAAACTCATGTTTGAGCTTGAAGGCTTGAGAAACTCATGTTTGAGCTTGAAGGCAAGAGAAACTCATGTTTGAGCTTGAAGGCAAGAGAAACTTATGTTTGAGCTTGAAGGCAAAGAAACTCATGTTTGAGCTTGAAGGCAAGAGAAACATGTTGGAGCTTGAAGACAAGAGAAACTCATATTTGATCTTGAAGACAAGAGAAACTCATGTTTGATCTTGAAGGCAAGAGAACCTCATGTTTGATCTTGAAGACAAGAGAAACTCATGTTTGAGCTTGAAGGCAAGAGAAACATGTTTGAGCTTGAAGACAAGAGAAACTCATGTTTGAGCTTGAAGGCAAGAGAAACTCATGTTTGAGCTTGAAGGCAAGAGAAACTCATGTTTGAACTTGAAGGCAAGAGAAACTCATGTTTGAGCTTGAAGGCAAGAGAAACTCATGTTTGAGCTTGAAGACAAGAGAAACTCATGTTTGAACTTGAAGGCAAGAGAAACTCATGTTTGAGCTTGAAGGCAAGAGAAACTCATGTTTGAGCTTGAAGACAAGAGAAACTCATGTTTGAGCTTGAAGGCAAGAGAAACTCATGTTTGAGCTTGAAGACAAGAGAAACTCATTTTTGAGCTTGAAGACAAGAGAAACTCATGTTTGAGCTTGAAGGCAAGAGAAACTCATGTTTGAGCTTGAAGGCAAGAGAAACTCATGTTTGATCTTGAAGACAAGAGAAACTCATGTTTGAGCTTGAAGACAAGAGAAACTCATGTTTGAGCTTGAAGGCAAGAGAAACTCATGTTTGAGCTTGAAGGCAAGAGAAACTCATGTTTGAGCTTGAAGGCAAGAGAAACTCATGCTTGAGCTTGAAGACAAGAGAAACTCATGTTTGAACTTGAAGACAAGAGAAACTCATGTTTGAACTTGAAGACAAGAGAAACTCATGTTTGATCTTGAAGGCAAGAGAAACTCATGTTTGATCTTGAAGACAAGAGAAACTCATGTTTGAGCTTGAAGGCAAGAGAAACTCATGTTTGAACTTGAAGGCAAGAGAAACTCATGTTTGATCTTGAAGGCAAGAGAAACTCATGTTTGAACTTGAAGAATAGAGAAACTCATGTTTGAGCTTGAAGACAAGAGAAACTCATGTTTGAGCTTGAAGACAAGAGAAACTCATGTTTGAGCTTGAAGGCAAGATAAACTCATGTTTGAGCTTGAAGGCAAGAGAAACTCATGTTTGATCTTGAAGGCAAGAGAAACTCATGTTTGAACTTGAAGACAAGAGAAACTCATGTTTGAACTTGAAGACAAGAGAAACTCATGTTTGATCTTGAAGGCAAGAGAAACTCATGTTTGATCTTGAAGACAAGAGAAACTCATGTTTGAGCTTGAAGGCAAGAGAAACTCATGTTTGAGCTTGAAGACAAGAGAAACTCATGTTTGAGCTTGAAGGCAAGAGAAACATGTTTGAGCTTGAAGACAAGAGAAACTCATGTTTGAGCTTGAAGGCAAGAGAACCTCATGTTTGAGCTTGAAGGCAAGAGAAACTCATGTTTGAGCTTGAAGACAAGAGAAACTCATGTTTGATCTTGAAGACAAGAGAAACTCATGTTTGAGCTTGAAGGCAAGAGAAACTCATGTTTGAGCTTGAAGGCAAGAGAAACTCATGTTTGAGCTTGAAGGCAAGAGAAACTCATGTTTGAGCTTGAAGGCAAGAGAAACTCATGCTTGAGCTTGAAGACAAGAGAAACTCATGTTTGAACTTGAAGACAAGAGAAACTCATGTTTGAACTTGAAGACAAGAGAAACTCATGTTTGATCTTGAAGGCAAGAGAAACTCATGTTTGATCTTGAAGTCAAGAGAAACTCATGTTTGAGCTTGAAGGCAAGAGAAACTCATGTTTGAACTTGAAGGCAAGAGAAACTCATGTTTGATCTTGAAGGCAAGAGAAACTCATGTTTGAACTTGAAGAATAGAGAAACTCATGTTTGAGCTTGAAGACAAGAGAAACTCATGTTTGAGCTTGAAGACAAGAGAAACTCATGTTTGAGCTTGAAGGCAAGAGAAACTCATGTTTGAGCTTGAAGGCAAGAGAAACTCATGTTTGAGCTTGAAGGCAAGAGAAACTCATGTTTGAGCTTGAAGGCAAGAGAAACTCATGCTTGAGCTTGAAGACAAGAGAAACTCATGTTTGAACTTGAAGACAAGAGAAACTCATGTTTGAACTTGAAGACAAGAGAAACTCATGTTTGATCTTGAAGGCAAGAGAAACTCATGTTTGATCTTGAAGACAAGAGAAACTCATGTTTGAGCTTGAAGGCAAGAGAAACTCATGTTTGAACTTGAAGGCAAGAGAAACTCATGTTTGATCTTGAAGGCAAGAGAAACTCATGTTTGAACTTGAAGAATAGAGAAACTCATGTTTGAGCTTGAAGACAAGAGAAACTCATGTTTGAGCTTGAAGACAAGAGAAACTCATGTTTGAGCTTGAAGGCAAGATAAACTCATGTTTGAGCTTGAAGGCAAGAGAAACTCATGTTTGATCTTAAAGGCAAGAGAAACTCATGTTTGAACTTGAAGACAAGAGAAACTCATGTTTGAACTTGAAGTCAAGAGAAACTCATGTTTGATCTTGAAGGCAAGAGAAACTCATGTTTGATCTTGAAGACAAGAGAAACTCATGTTTGAGCTTGAAGGCAAGAGAAACTCATGTTTGAGCTTGAAGACAAGAGAAACTCATGTTTGAGCTTGAAGGCAAGAGAAACATGTTTGAGCTTGAAGACAAGAGAAACTCATGTTTGAGCTTGAAGGCAAGAGAAACTCATGTTTGAGCTTGAAGGCAAGAGAAACTCATGTTTGAGCTTGAAGACAAGAGAAACTCATGTTTGATCTTGAAGACAAGAGAAACTCATGTTTGAGCTTGAAGACAAGAGAAACTCATGTTTGAGCTTGAAGGCAAGAGAAACTCATGTTTGAGCTTGAAGGCAAGAGAAACTCATGTTTGAGCTTGAAGGCAAGAGAAACTCATGCTTGAGCTTGAAGACAAGAGAAACTCATGTTTGAACTTGAAGACAAGAGAAACTCATGTTTGAACTTGAAGACAAGAGAAACTCATGTTTGATCTTGAAGGCAAGAGAAACTCATGTTTGATCTTGAAGTCAAGAGAAACTCATGTTTGAGCTTGAAGGCAAGAGAAACTCATGTTTGAACTTGAAGGCAAGAGAAACTCATGTTTGATCTTGAAGGCAAGAGAAACTCATGTTTGAACTTGAAGAATAGAGAAACTCATGTTTGAGCTTGAAGACAAGAGAAACTCATGTTTGAGCTTGAAGACAAGAGAAACTCATGTTTGAGCTTGAAGGCAAGATAAACTCATGTTTGAGCTTGAAGGCAAGAGAAACTCATGTTTGATCTTGAAGGCAAGAGAAACTCATGTTTGAACTTGAAGACAAGAGAAACTCATGTTTGAACTTGAAGACAAGAGAAACTCATGTTTGATCTTGAAGGCAAGAGAAACTCATGTTTGATCTTGAAGACAAGAGAAACTCATGTTTGAGCTTGAAGGCAAGAGAAACTCATGTTTGAGCTTGAAGGCAAGAGAAACTCATGTTTGAGCTTGAAGGCAAGAGAAACTTATGTTTGAACTTGAAGACAAGAGAAACTCATGTTTGAACTTGAAGACAAGAGAAACTCATGTTTGATCTTGAAGACAAGAGAAACTTATGTTTGAACTTGAAGAATAGAGAAACTCATGTTTGAGCTTGAAGGCAAGAGAAACTCATGTTTGAGCTTGAAGGCAAGATAAACTCATGTTTGAGCTTGAAGGCAAGAGAAACTCATGTTTGATCTTGAAGGCAAGAGAAACTCATGTTTGAGCTTGAAGGCAAGAGAAACTCATGTTTGAGTTTGAAGACAAGAGAAACTCATGTTTGAGCTTGAAGACAAGAGAAACTCATGTTTGATCTTGAAGACAAGAGAAACTCATGTTTGATCTTGAAGGCAAGAGAAACAAACGTAAACGCAAAAGTCGTCATTGTTAAACACTTACGATTGAAAAATGACCGTCTGTAAAGAGGAAAAGACCATATAAAGAGAATACACTATTTCCGACCCTATCAGCGTCAGACGACAAACCTATATCTTACCAAGATACGAATACTGTTATGTATCTCATGTTTCGTATCACATTAGAGCAAGTTTCGTCATGACCAAACAACAAAAGCCTAGAAAATCGTGAACTGATAATTTGTTTGATAATACTTTCGTGTGATAACAAAAGCGAGATGCAACCTACCTTTTATGGGCATTGTTGTGCCAAATATGGTCAACACTTTGCAGCAGTTTCCAAGAAACGAGAATCACTGTATTGTCTCTGTTATATAAACTCTGTTTACTTTGTAAGTTTTCACTCAATCTGTGTCCGACTCTGTGCACAATAACCAGATAATAGCACATACATAAACGTTCTCAATCACAGCTCCAGCTACATCCTACAACAGCCAACATGTGTGACGATGATGTTGCTGCTTTAGTCGTGGACAATGGGTCCGGTATGTGCAAGGCAGGCTTTGCTGGAGACGACGCCCCTCGAGCCGTGTTTCCATCCATTGTCGGCAGACCCAGGCACCAGGTGTGTGTCAATCATTTATTACGTTTCTCATTACTTACCTCCAGTATTTACCACATCATCACTACTATTTATACAATTACAAATATTGATACTATCACTACTACTAATTTTACTCTATTGATACTATCATTAATTCCGTTATTACTTGCTACCACACCACAACCCCCTCACCAAACCACCACGTCACTATACTACTACTACTACTACATACTACTACTACTACTACTAATTCTACTACAGCCATTACTATTACTACTAGTCTACAACTACTACCACCACCACCACCACAACTACTAATACTACTACCATCACCACCACTACTACTACTAATACTACCACTACTACTACTACTACGACTACTACTACTACTACTAGTACTACTAATGCTAGTACTACTTCTACCATTGCTACTACCACCACCACTACTACTACTACTACTACTACTACTACTTCTACTACTAATGCAAGTACTACTATTACCATTCCTACTAACACTGCTATTAGTATTGCTGTTACGACTACTGCTACAATTACTACTACTTTTACTATTGTCATTACTACTAGTACTACTGCTACTACAAATTCTACCACAATATCATTACCATCACCACCACAATTACTGTTACTACTATTACTGTTCTAATACTACTGAAAAATGGAATACAATGTAGTGGCAAATCCTTTACAGGCGTAGCTATCAACAACAGTAAACGAGTCGTTGATTTTCTAGGCCAAATTATACATTCAGTAGTTTGCCATTGCTTTCTGAAGGTGAGGTCTATTTTTACCCTTTATAAAAATCCACGGGAAAAATTTTGTTCCAAACTGCCCACCGCGGAGTTTGAACCGTTACTCATGGGTTGTGATCGAGTTCCCTACCGTTAAGTCATAGATGACCACTACTCTACTAACCTCTTCAAATATAACCACTAATGCCACTATTTTATATTTCCCCATGTCCCGTTTGGCATATAAAGCTTTCACAACAGATTTCCATTGTTGTCGTTCTGTTCTTTTCTTCTTGTGTCGTCACACTGACAGGTACTCTGGAGTTGTTGCCCAGTGCGTTGTGGTTTTTTGTTTTTTGTCTTGTTGTGTTGTTCTGTTGATGGCCTGGGTGATTGTTATTTTTGCTCTTTACAGGATTCTGCTATGCCATCTAACCATCTTGTTCGTGGTCTTCCTCTCGCCTTCTTTCCTGATGTTCTGTTGTAGAAGACTTTGTATACTGTGGAGTTTGGATGCATTCTTATTAAGTGGCCATACCACTTCATTCTTTGTTTCTCAATGTAATTCAAGCAAGGTTCTGTGCAACTTTCTTACTTATACTGATGTTGGTGACTGTATTTTCTGGGTGTTGTTGGTCCCAAAATTTAAATTCATTTGTTTGTTGACATATTCTTGAAATACGCCCACATTTTCTATAAATTCCCATCTAAATAGTTGCATAATTGTGTCTTATAACTGCCTTGTTCAATGTCTATGTTTTTAAATCTATCTATATTCTTCACGTATTTTTTATACATTACATAGGGCTTGAAAGTAATTTCTCCATGCCGCTCTGTCCTGGGCAACTCGCTCAATCTCTTTCTTGGAATTGAGTCCAATATTTCTTGCCTCTTTCAGCAAAGTTATTTCAGGGTTTCCTTTGGGCGTCCTACCTTTCTGGTCCCATTTGCCTCCCACTTCAGTGTCTGCTTTGATATTCTGGGATCATTTCTCCTCAAGGTGTGCCCAACATATCTCCATCTTCTCTTTCTTATAACAATTGTTACTAATTTTTGACCAGATATTTCTCTGATTTTATCACTTCTGAATTCGTCCCATTTTATGTTCCTTATTTTTCGCAGACATCTATTTTCAAATGCATTCAACTTGCTTTCTATATCATTAGTCATTTTCCAACTATCTTTGGCATATGTTAGGGTTGATACAACTCTCGCCGGCATATGTTAGGGTTGATATAACTATCGTCGGCATATGTTAGGGTTGATATAACTCTCGTCGGCATATGTTAGGGTTGATATAACTCTCGTCGGCATATGTTAGGGTTTATACAACTCTCGTCGGCATATGTTAGGGTTGATACAACTCTCGCCGGCATATGTTAGGGTTGATATAACTCTCGTCGGCATATGTTGGGATTGATACAACTCTCGCTTGCATATGTTAGTGTTGGTACAACTCTGGCTGGCATATGATAGGATTGATACAACTCTCGCTGGCATATGTTAGGATTGATACAATATTGGAATTGAAAATTCGTAATTTAGTTTTATTTATTGATTATTGGTTAATGAACTGACGTCACAGCACACCGGGCAGATCTATAGGTGCTCAGTCTCCCCAAACAGATTTCTCCGTCGTGATTAGTAAAGAAAAGATAAAACACCATTGATTGATTGATTGATAGGACCATCATCATTGCACTTCGGTAAGTAACCATGTGTTCTCCGATGTCTTTCTTACACATTAAGATCTCAGTGTCAGAGCACGAACTCTGTAGTACGGGCGAGATCCCTGATGTAATTTATAAGAAGGTAATAATATTTTTTTGGAAACTTCAAAAATCTTCCTCGGAAATTTTACCCGGGCAGCGGCTTTCCAGCCTGCTCTCTTAATTTTTAACCGCCAACGATTTTTTAACGTACTCAACTTGATCACGAGACCTACATTTTATCATCCGTCTCGCCCGCGTGCCCAGCGTGTTCGTAGCGCGTTGGACTACGGTGACTAGTCCTCTGTAAGTGCGGGTTCAACTCCACGGACTGGCAGAAAAGCTACAGGTTCCCCAGATTTACGGTGTTCGTGGCACCGAGCCGAAGGGTTACGATGTCCATGACACCGAGCCGAAGAGCTTTCAGCTCAAGTGCTTCTGGATCGGGAAAAAAATCCCCCAAAAATCATCCGTCTCCGACAAGGCTAGGAACTCGATCTCACACTAAAATCAGGGATCTCTGGAAAAATATCCAGATGGCTCCCCGAGCGAGCGAACCGGGTACGTTTGTAACGAGAGGCGAGTACCTAGCCTCTACGCCCCCAGAAAACCCCTCCTTACTTTACTAACCAAAAATAGGGCACATTCCTAAACATGGTTTACGAATAATGTACTAATGGAATGTATATAAAGCAATTCTCACGTCCCTGTTATCGTCTCTCTTTAGGGCATGGTCACACCAGCCTGCGATATGCGTTATCTTTGTTATCTAAGTCGGTGGGTTTGTGTATCTGATATCTTACTCATGAATGTAACAATACAAGGGGCGTTGTCATATCTATTGTAACGTTTAACTATGGGGGCGTTGTTAGTGAGAAATTAAAATTAACATCATTTGATAAAACAGTACTCCTTATTATTCTTGCGTTCGACCTCAACGAATTCAGGTGTGCCTAGTATGGCACTTCTGACTTATTTTTGCGTGAAAGCCTGCTTTCATTTTTATCAGTGTCCTCCCCATTACAGGCGTGTCTTGCCCATTACAGGCGTGCTTGCCCATTACAGGCGTGCTTGTCCATTACAGACTACCTTGCCCATTACAGGCGTGCCTTGCCCATTACAGGCGTGCCTTGCTCATTACAGACGTGCCTTGCCCATTACAGGCGTGCCTTGCCCATTACAGACGTGCCTTGCCCATTACAGGTGTGCCTTGCCCATTACAGCTGTACGCTCTTGCATAAATTGATCATATGACGTGCCTTGTCCATTACAGACGTGCCTTGCCCATTACAGGCGTACCTTGCCCATTACAGATGTGCCTTGCCCATTACAGGCGTGCCTTGCCCATTACAGGTTTCCTTGCCCATTACAGACGTGCCTTGCCCATTACAGGCTACCTTGCATATTACAGGCGTGCCTTGCCCATTACAGGGGTGCCTTGCCCATTATAGACATGCCTTGCCCATTACAGACGTGCCTTGCCCATTACAGGGGTGCCTTGCCCATTATAGACGTGCCTTGCCCATTACAGACGTGCTTTCTCCGACTTCAGAGGTTAATAAACATTACTTCTTCTTCTTGGGTTTGTCCGTTACGAATTCAGGTATGCCTAGTATGGCGCTTCTGACTGATTTTTGCGCCAAGGCTTGCTTTCATTTAATGGTGTCCTCGCCATGCAGGCATGACTTCTTCGACTTCAGAGGTTAATAAAACATTACTTATATATGTGTGTTTATATGTGTGTAGGTGTGTTCGTGTGTAGCTGTGTTCGTATGTAGGTGTGTTTGCTTGTGTAGGTGTGTGAGTGTGTTTGCAGATGTGGGCACATTGTTATCGTCGCCGTGATGAAGGTGATAGCTTTAGTCCTGTGTTGTTGTTCCTATAGATTGTTGTTGGTAAGACTTATAGTCTTTAGTAATGTGATGTTCTTCTTCTTCTTCTTCTTATCTTCCACCATTTATTTCCTTTAGAAATTGGGAGGGGGAGAAGAGAAAAGAGGGGTGGGTGGATGGAAAGGGAGGGGTGTTGTTGTCATCGTGTGTGTGCTTGTTCTAAGTCACTTTGTAAGCTGTTATTCATTTTCTTAACCCTTTCGCTGCTACATACTTTCTGAAGGCTGAGCTAAAAATAGCTACTCTTTGTTTCTAGGTCACAAACGTGAATGTACCCTATAGCAGTGACAGTATCAATGTATAACGTGTTAACACGTCTTTAGCCCACAGATAAGAAATAATAACAGACGTGTTAATGCGTCTTTAGAAGTGAATGGGAAAAACGTATATATACATCCTTAGCAGCTAAAGGGTTAAGGTTGTTACTGATGTCGTCGCTCCATCTTTTGCGTAACCTTCCCCTCGTTCTGTACTCGTTATACTTTTTCAGTGTGGCTCTTTGTGGTAGTCTTGTGATTTTGTTTATCGTTTATGTTGCTAACAATATCTGCGGTTTTGTGGCGTTGTATACATTTCTTGATAAAGGCCATAACTTCAGTGTTTAATTGCTGTTGCATTGTCTTGTTTGCGATGACGTTGTTAATAGCTTCAATTTTTGTGGTATTGTTGCTCTCAGCCGATGTTGCTTTGTCAATTCGTAGTATATTTTTTTTTAGTATTTCTCGTGCAGCCAGAAAAGTGATCCCCAAAATAAATAAACTGCTCTGTTATAGATAAACTGCTCTGTTATAGATAAACTGCTCTGTTATAGATAAACTGCTCTGTTATAGATAAACTGCTCTGTTATTGTCATTATTTTTGATATATGTATTCATTGTCCAAAAAAATTACTTTCCACAAACGAGAAACACACTATGCGTGAACTCACTACCCATGACTTCGGGGGATGGGGTATTTGTGGCTAAGTGGTTAAGCCCTTTGCCGTGTGAGTCGAAGGTCGTGGGTTCGAGTCCGAACCGCGTCATTCTGTTCACGAGTGCAGCTTTTTCCAGAGACCCCGAGGATTGTTGCTGGAGCTACGGAGTTCGTGCTTTGTGCAATACTCTCGGCAGGTGGCGTGCCATTTCTGCGGAGAGGACCGAGCCGTATGTCCGGTGCAATGAAGTCAATCCTTCGGCTTTTAAACCCTTTTAAACTACCAATGACACTGCGAAAACGAGTACTGCAGTGCTATATTGATCCAATATGGCAGCGAATCATGAACAATTGACAATGAATATCATGCACACAATCAATACGATCACTGGAAGCCACAGAGATGCAATTTTACAGCAGAATTCTGAAAATTCAATGGAGTGCAAAAAAAACCAAATGAGGTTTTAAATCAGCCCTGCACACAAAGACACCATCGTGACTCGACTAAAAAATCGACGTCAGAACTGATTACCTGCACCAAAGAGTTGGGAAGAGACTTGATCGCCTACACCAGCAGTTGATTGATTGATTACTTGTCATAGATGTCATCATTATACTTGTCTTATCGTAGCTTATCTGCAGTTCAACTTTTCATGCTACGGATGATAATCTGTTGTGTATTTCTTTCCATATAAACAAAGCACTAATCAAAGGTCAAGGGTCACTTGTTCTAATCTTCAAACAAAGTCATATTATTTATGAAGAAAAAGGTCTAAAACCGAAGGATTGACTTCATTTGCACCGGGTTTTATCCCACATATCTCAGTCCCTCTCCGCAGAAATGGCACGCTATCTGCCGAGAGTTTTGCGCTAAGCACGAAATCCGTAGCACTGGCAACAATCCCTAGGGTCTTTGGAAAAAATGCATTCGTAAACAGAACGGCGCGGTCTGAATTTGAACCCATGAACTTCGGGAGACTAGGCAATAGCTTAACTAATCTAGGTGGTCTCTGTGGCGTAGGGGCTAGATGCTCACCTCTCGTTCCAAAGGTATTCTGTTCGCTCGCTCGTGGATCCATCGTGATATTTTTCCAGAGATCCCTGATCTCAGTGTAGATCGAGTTCCTAGTCCTATTCTGCCCAGCGTGTTCGTAGCGCGTTGGACTACGGGTGACTATCCTCTGTGTGTGCGGGTTAATTCCGCGGGATGGCAGAAAAAGCCACAGATTCCCTAGATTTACGGTGTTCGTGGCACTGAACCGAAGGGTTACGATGTCCATGGCACCGAGCCGAAGAGCTAATAAGCTCAAGTGCTTCTGGATCGGAAAAAAAAAAATCGGAGACGGACAATAAAATGTAGGCCGTGTTCAAGCTGTGCATGTAAGAACCATTGGCAGCTCAAACGAAAACAGGCTGAAAACTGCTGCCCGGTTCATTGGCAGCTCAAATCAGAAGAACAGGCTGAACTGCTGCCGGTTCATTGGCGCTCAATCGAGAAGAACAGGCTGAAAACCACTGCCGGTTCATTGGCAGCTCAAAACGAGAAGAACAGGCTGAAACGCTGCCGGTTCATTGGCAGCTCAAACGGAAGAACAGGTGGAAAACCACGCCCGGTTCATTGGCAGCTCAAAATCGAGAAGAACAGGCTAGAAAACCACTGCCCGGTTCATTGGCAGCTCAAAATCGAGAAGAACAGGTGAAACCACGCCGGTTCATTGGCAGCTCAAACAGAAGAACAGGCTGAAAACCACTGCCCGGTTCATTGGCAGTCAAAATCAGAAGAACAGGCTGAAAACCACTGCCCGTTCATTGGCAGCTCAAAATCGAAGAACAGGTGAAAACCACTGCCCGGTTCATTGCAGCTCAAAACGAGAAGAACAGGTGGAAAACTGCTGCCGGTTCATTGGCAGCCAAAATCGAGAAGAACAGGTGGAAAACTGCTGCCCGTTCATTGGCAGTCAAATCGAGAAGAACAGGCTGAAAACCACTGCCGTTCATTGCAGCTCAAATCGGAAGAACAGGCTGGAAAACCACTGCCCGGTTCATTGGCAGCTCAATCAGAAGAACAGGCTGGAAAACCACTGCCCGGTTCATTGCGCTCAAATCGAGAAGAACAGGCGAAAACCACTGCCGGTTCATTGGCAGCTCAAAATCGAGAAGAACAGGCTGAAAACCACTGCCGGTTCATTGGCAGCTCAAAATCGAGAAGAACAGGCTGGAAAACCACTGCCCGGTTCATTGGCGCCAAAATCGAGAAGAACAGGCTGAAACCACTGCCCGGTTCATTGGCAGCTCAAAATCGAGAAGAACAGGTTAGAAACCACTGCCCGTTCATTGGCAGCTCAAAATCGAGAAGAACAGGTTAGAAAACCACTGCCCGGTTGAAATTCATTAGAAAATTAAAAAATAAAAATGCTGCAAAAATATCTTCACCATCGTCTAAATTACAACGGGGTCCTCGCCTGTTCTACGGAGTTCGTGCACTGCCGCTGAGATCTTCCGTGTAAGAAAAAGATCGGGGAACACATGGTTACTCACCGAAGTACAATGATGATGGTTATATCATTTAATCGCCCGAGTGGTTACCGGGGCCCAAATTTGGGGTGTAAAGAATAGAACCACTGTTACCTGCCACGCATGTCGTTAGATGCAACTAAGGAGGTTTGGCTGAAATCGGATGCACGTGTTCTATACGTGTAGAAGTCTATGTGTTTAGGGGCCTACCAAACCAATGTGCAACGTATACACGTTCTTGGCAAAGATCAAACATATCACAAAGAGTGATTAAAATTGGTCGTAAAGAACGAACGCAAAGAAGAAGAAATCAATCAATCAATCAATCAATCAATCAATCACTTAACCAATGAAACCTCAATATCTATGAAGGTAGAATTATAATATTTAGACATTCCCAGGTTGATGTAATGGCCAGAAAGACATATGCCGACGAAGCCAGTTCTAAGGCATCCTCACCTGAAGTACGATTGAGCACGGCATTGTCACCAGCTGGATGACATAAATCTGCATCATTCTTCTACAACGGTTAGAGTTGCCCCAAAAGAACATCCAGTCCGTTGACAGAGGCACACTCAACCCCAAAGCTCAACAGGTAGAACTATAAGTGAAGCAGGTTACCTGTAATTCATTCTTTATTTTTACCTTTCTTCTTTCTTCTTCTTCTTCTGTTCTACTTCTTCATCAACTTACCTGAGACATAAGCATTAAATTTGATGTATAATCTATATCTCTAACCAGTTCTCCAAACATTTACACTCTAACCAGTTCTCTATACATCTAACCATTCTCCATACATCTAACCAGTTCTCCATACCTCTAACCAGTTCTCCATACCTCTAACCAGTTCTCCATACCTCTAACCAGTTCTCCATACATCTAACCAGTTCTCCATACCTCTAACCAGTTCTCCATACATATCACCAGTTCTACATACAGTTAACCAGTTATAGCTATACATTTATAACTCTAACTAGTTCTCCCTACGTTTAACCAGTTCTCCCTACATTTAACCAGTTATAGCTATACATTTATGACTCTAACTGTTCTCCATACATTAGTTTGAAAACAAACATAGAGCAAACATAGAACAAACACAGAACAAACATAGAGCAAACACAGAACAAACATAGAGCAAACACAGAACAAATATAGAGCAAACACAGAACAAATATAGAACAAACATAGAGCAAACATAGAACAAACATAGAACAAACATAGAGCAAACACAGAACAAACACAGAACAAACATAGAACAAACATAGAACAAATATAGAACAAATATAGAACAAATATAGAACAAATATAGAACAAATATGTTCTGTCAACAATGTAACAATAATAATAAATACATAAGAACATACATTTGTTTCTTCCTCAGAGAAAAGATGACACAGATTATGTTTGAGACCTTCAACTGTCCAGCCATGTATGTGTCCATCCAGGCTGTACTTTCTCTGTATGCATCAGGTCGTACCACAGGTCAGTGAGGGTCAAGTTTAGAATATTTAACTACCAGAGTTGGACCACTGTTAACGTGGGCGTAAGTTTTTACAGGGATGGCAAAAGAAAAACAAATATAATTAGTAGTTTCATCATCAACCAATAGCTTGTCCTGAGCAGAACTTTGCCACCCCAACAGTCCTTCAGAATTCTCTCTCTCATAGACCAGATGTCCCGTCTCTGCAGCCGTCATGTTCAAACCATCAGTTACATCCTGAATCCATCTTCTCCATGGTCTTCCTATTCTTCTCTTTACCGGTATGTCTCCTTCCATGATGGTCTTACCCAGCCCTTCATGTCTTTTTATATGTCTAAAATACCCCACATTTTCTCTTTATTATTTGTAGCATCAGCCAGTTTTCTTTGATTTTGAGTTCTTTCTGGATAGATCTGTTGTTCTCTTCTCTGTCCACGATATACGAAGAACTCTTCTGTAATATTTATATATTGGTTGTGTACTACTCGGAAATGGAGAAGACCAGATTTTCATAAAACGTTATTGAAAATCCATTTACCAGGGGTGGCACTTGTCCAACTTGATCTAACCTATGGACGCACATAGCTGTTACTGACAGGGCAGGGGTCAGGGGTAGTTAAATCTTAGCTGACCAAGACCATGTTTAACCTTCAAGCATAGAGTTAGAAATAAACTGTACCTCTACAGTCTGGTTAAGCGAAGATGGATCAAAGAGGAAAGAATAGTCGGCCCAAATATTACATGCTGAAAGCAGATGTCTACTGAAGGTCAAACCCATTCATAACTGCTAAGATTCATAACTGCTAAGATTCATAATTACTAAAGATATAGTCCTTTGAGGAAAAGCTAGTTTGCTTATATTTCTAGGTATTGTCATGTCTTCAGCTGACGTTGTTTTAACTGTATTTGTTAATTTTTCTAGGTATTGTACTGGATTCTGGTGATGGTGTTTCTCACACTGTACCAATCTACGAAGGCTACGCACTCCCACACGCCATCATGAGGATAGATTTAGCCGGACGAGACCTTACAGATTACCTAATGAAGATCCTAACAGAGCGAGGCTACAGCTTCACCACAACTGCCGAAAGAGAAATTGTCCGTGATATCAAAGAAAAACTCTGCTACGTCGCTTTAGACTTTGAGAACGAGATGCAAACAGCTGCTTCTTCTTCTAGTCTTGAGAAGAGTTACGAGCTTCCAGACGGTCAAGTTATCACTATTGGCAACGAACGTTTCCGCTGTCCAGAAGCCTTGTTCCAGCCCAACTTCCTAGGTATGGAGACTGTCGGTCTTCATGAAACAACATACAACTCCATCATGAAGTGTGATGTGGATATCCGTAAGGACTTGTATGCAAACACTGTTTTATCAGGCGGCAGTACTATGTACCCAGGCATTGCTGATCGTATGCAGAAGGAGATAACCTCATTGGCACCAAGTACAATGAAAATTAAAGTGATTGCTCCCCCTGAACGAAAATACTCTGTATGGATCGGAGGATCAATTTTAGCCTCACTATCCACCTTCCAACAGATGTGGATCTCAAAACAGGAATACGATGAGTCTGGCCCATCCATTGTCCACAGAAAATGCTTCTAAACTAGATCGAATGTATAAATAGCTTACTAGAAAACATAATTACATTTGACATAGCAGAATAAAAAACAACACTTAAAATAAGTGGCCAGTATTTTTACAAGTTAAGAAGCCTAACAAAACAAAGGTTAACAACAAAGAACTTGTATTATTTATTTGTTTAATGTAAAGAGCTTAAGACATTTATGTAGATAAACAGCCTTAAGAAAAAAAAAGCTGTACCAATATCGACACTCACCTCTCTCAATCTGGTCAGCGGCTGGGATTACAACCCTGAAACCCATCTGTTCCAAAATACTATCAATGTGTTAAGAATATTATTTTGGTCCATTTAATATCCAAGCAATTCCAGCCAATCTATCAGCTTGTTCATTACCCCTGACTCCTGCTTGTCCAGGAACAAAAATGGTGATTTCTCTGATCTCTGTCTGTACCAGTCCTGCACCCACTATAGTCTCACCATTCCTGTTTCAACTTTACGAATCATGCTCTTAAACGCACAAAAATGAAGTGAAATAACATAACATACAAGCACATAAATAAAGACCTATAGCTGCACAGTAGTTTGATTCATGACTACATTTACTCATAGTTAATGTTTTAATGTTAGAACCATGTTTCGGTTCATCTCCATGACAACATAAAACAATAACTTCACTTTGGAAATGTTATTGTTGAACAAATACCAAAACAAGAACAAAACTTCTACATTGTATGCATATTGTCTATATAACATTATACTGAAGAGAATATACATATTGTTTATATACGTATATAACGAGAATATATACATATACATCATGCATATATATTTATATACTATTTTGTTACAGCAGACAAAAATGAAGCAAGACAACAGAAATAAAAGTTGCATAAAATTGTTTTGATTTTCATTTAGTGAATAGATATTTTGTGTGTACTGATGTTTTTGTTGAATTATCTCCACATCTCGTGTTATTCCCTCTCATCAGTCCTCTATCTCACTTTCTCTTGTGGTTGTCTGTGTTATCGTGTGTATGTAGAGCGGTTTTTTTTCTGTGTTACTGCCCTATCTTCTTCTTTCTTCTTTTGTGGACACACTGCTACAGGGTTTTTGTCCAGTGTTGTGGTTTTCTGTTTTTGTCTTACTCTGTTCTGGTGGCTTGGGTGATTTTTATTTTGTCCTTTGACAGGATTCTGCTATGCCATCTAGCCATCCTTTTCGTGGTCTTCCTCTCGCCTTCTTTCATGATGTTCTGTTGTAGAAGACTCTGTATACTGAGGAGAGTGGATGCATTCTTGTTGCCCCTATTTCCACCAGAAATGTCCTGATGAGATTACTTCTGGTCTGGAATATACGGTTATCTCCCTTTTCTTCTCTTGCGTTCTAGATGCGAACAATGTTTGGTAGCATCAGTTAGTTAGTTTGTTTATTATATAGAGGATTAAAGCATATTTAAGCTGAAGCACATCTTTTTCAACCTAAGTCAGAACTTTGTTGTGGTTATATCAAAGCGAACAAACACGAAAAACCCAGAATTAAATCCTTTCGGAGAATCCCAGTTATAATAAGTAGGTAACACCAGTTTGGTGTGAACACGATATTTATAGTAGGATACGTGGTAGGCGTAAATCTCTACCAAAGACGATATAAGCAGTGGCGGCTCGCTATCATTATTGTTGGTGGGGGTCAGACACAATCTTTCGGGAAACTCATGGTTTTGTGTTAGGTTTTATTTTAGTATTTACAATAATATTTGTGTATTCCGGAAGTTTAAAAAAAATAAATAACAATGAATAATAAATACACATTACACATTATATTTGGTGTAGCCTGGCCCCTCATAGCCCTTGGCCGTTAAATACAAGCTACCACTGGATATAAGGTGTTTCATTTCCTCGTTTATTCTATGGGACACCCTTGGGCAAGGTGAAGTACTCAGTCTTCACTGTCGCAGGCAGGATAGCGGGACGACATGGAAACAAGTGGTGGATGAGTGAGGAAGCAGCCGACAAAGTGTCAATATTTATGGTCTAAAAACTCAGAACAGTATGCATATGATCTCTGTAATAGAGAGAAATGCTTCAATCACGGACCAACTACTCATCGAATCAGATGTAACGATGTAAACTTCAATCACGGACCAACTACTCAATGAATCAGATGTAACGATGTATAATAAAAAGTAGCTCTGCAAGTCCTTTAACTGTCATTAATGTCTGTAATACCGCTTTTTAATGGCTGTGTGGGGCAGGAGGGACATGTAAGTAAAAAAAAGTAAAGGAACCCTTTCATAACTCGTGGTATATAGGTCAATACAGTGTTAGTTCTGTATTTTTCATTGACCTTCGGCACACGATGTGTGATGTGGTCAGCATCACGCCGGCCGTCTTTACTTCCCAGAGCATGTCTGGTACCCAGTTGAGGCTGGGTCGACCTGAGAACCGTCGTGGTCGGGAAAATTCCACGCGCATTGCGGGAGCTGAACCCAGACCACCAGCCTTGCGAAGCGAGTTCACTAACAACTAAGCTACAGCGGCTCTCAGAGGGACATGTACTTGAGGAATTTAATGGCCGCATGGAAAGTGCAGTCACCGCTAAAATGTTCATGTTAGGTTTTTCTTTAACTCTTAGTGGACCAGGGCAAAAGTCATTATAGAGTAAATACGTCACTTAGTGTGGCACCTGGTCCACAAGGAGCTCTCTCTCTCTCTCTCTCGATCGTTCCTTTTGGCCATTTTGATCATTCTTATTGTGATATATAAACAACCGTTGCCAAGAACGCAATTTTACGTCACATCGTTCAGTACTATTTGAAGCTCTAGTGCTTATCCTTCGGTGAAGTGTCCGATGTCAACCAGCGTTTACTGGGTTCGCTCTCCGTTAGCCTTTTGCTGTCCCCAGCCAACCACAAAGCAGCAGGTTCCTATTTTCTTTCAGGGTAGCGACCCTTAGACGACCTTCCCTCCCGGGTTGATGAGCGTCATTTGCCCAGGTAACCAGTCTTTTGTGGACTACTTGGTTTTCCTGCCGTCCAGTTTTGTGTACGGTTTGCTCCGCTAGACTTTGATTGTCCCAATCAAACTGCAAAGCACAGTAGTTACCTGCGAGCGGAAACGCGCATTGGATTAAACCTCTGCTGGGCTTTCCAGTTTTGAGCACATTTGGGTGGTCCGCTCACCTCCGCCTACCGCGCCTACCACGCCCGCCACAACTACCGTGCCTGCCACGCCTGCCGCGTCTGCTGCGCCTGCAACGCCATCTGCGCCGTGCACGTTTCACCGGTGAAACCCACCCGGTATCGTCCGCATGGTGATCGCTCTGCCCTGGTGCCTGCCTCACCATCTCTGCCAGTTCTCTCCCGTGCTCACATTTGCCTCTAGGCTGTCTGGACCTGGGGCTTAGCTGAGGCCCCCATCCCTGAGATGGTGCCCGAATTTCGCCTATGTGAGCCTACGTCTTTTGCTGGATGCACCTCTCATCCTATATGTTTATTTGTTCTGCCCCCTCCTCAAGGGCTCGGAGTTTCGCCACGTGCAATTCAACTCGAGAGCTACTTTCGGACTCTGAGTCTCGCCCAGACCTTGGCTTAACTCGGGCCCCCGCCCTGCGATTGGGACCCGAGTTTCGCCATGTGGCCTACGTCTCTTCGCTGGATGCATTCTTTCTTATCCTATATGTTTATTTGTTCTGGCCCTCTCCTCAGGGCTCGGAGTTTCGCCGCGTGCAACTCTTCTCGGGGCCCTACCTTCGGACTCCGAGTTTCGCCTCATGTGGGCCGACGACTCTTCTTTGGATACACCCCTCATCTCTTGATGTTTATCCGTACAGCTTTTTCCATCGGCCGGGAGAGACGATCTTAATAGTCACTCTGGGATTCCGCTCGTCTGTGTTGCGAACGGATCCCATCCAGCGTGACTACCTCTGCATCTCTACCTACACCAGAGTAGCTCTCCCTCTATCCCTACCCGCTTAGCCAGACAGGAACCAGTGTCTGTTACCAGGGTCACCACGTGGAGGTGGGATAGGATATTTATTAATGCCAGCTTACTAATCCTGGCGCGGCGTTGTCCATATGCCATATGACCCCCACACAAGGAGTTTAGCCCACACATATTTTAAAAAAACCCAACAAAACTCATGGCATAACCTGGGATCGAACCCGGGTCTCCCGAATGGGAGCCCGCACACTAATTCATTCAGCCAGATACTCTGCAAGTATCACGGATAATTCCATAACTTCTGTCAATGTCTGTCTTGTATACAAAATGCACGGAAGCAAGCAGTTACATATCTTCTTCTTGCACGCGTGCCCAGCGTGTTCGTAGCTCATTGGA
The DNA here is from genome assembly GCA_020796225.1 of Arion vulgaris. Taxonomy (NCBI): domain Eukaryota; kingdom Metazoa; phylum Mollusca; class Gastropoda; order Stylommatophora; family Arionidae; genus Arion; species Arion vulgaris. The sequence goes on from CM036769.1 coordinate 11,472,783, forward strand.
CTACGGGTGACTAGTCCTCTGTAAGTGCGGGTTCAACTCCGTGGACTGGCAGAAAATCTACAGGTTCCCCAGATTTACGGTGTTCGTGGCACCGAGCCGAAGGTTACGATGTCCATGACACCGAGCCGAAGAGGTTACGATGTCCATAACACCGAGCCGAAGGGTTACGATGTCCATAACACCGAGTTGAAGGGTTACGATGTCCATAACACCGAGCCGAAGGGTTACGATGTCCATAACACCGAGCCGAAGAGGTTATCGATGTCCATAACACCGAGCCGAAGGGTTACGATGTCCATAACACCGAGTCGAAGGGTTACGATGTCCATAACACCGAGCCGAAGGGTTACGATGTCCATAACACCGAGCCGAAGGGTTACGATGTCCATAACACCGAGCCGAAGGGTTACGATGTCCATAACACCGAGCCGAAGGGTTACGATGTCCATAACACCGAGCCGAAGGGTTACGATGTCCATAACACCGAGCCGAAGGGTTACGATGTCCATAACACCGAGCCGAAGGGTTACGATGTCCATAACACCGAGCCGAAGGGTTACGATGTCCATAACACCGAGCCGAAGGGTTACGATGTCCATAACACCGAGCCGAAGGGTTACGATGTCCATAACACCGAGCCGAAGGGTTACGATGTCCATAACACCGAGCCGAAGGGTTACGATGTCCATAACACCAAGCCGAAGGGTTACGATGTCCATAACACCGAGCCGAAGGGTTACGATGTCCATAACACCGAGCCGAAGAGCTTTCAACTCAAGTGCTTCTGGATCGGAAACCCAAAACCATATCTTCTTCTTCTTTGAACACTCCATATCGACTACTTATTAAACACTCTGTGGGATTTGTATGCAATCTGAGCCTAAGAACGATTGTATGTTGTGCCAGTTATGCGCCTACAAGTAGGCCAGCACATCCGATTTCTGCGATGCTTTTTATTTACTAGGGTAGGTTACCTAGTACCTACATCATCGCCTCTTACGACATGCCTTGTATTTCGCAGTGGTACTATTCTTTGCATATTTATTCCAACTCTCTGCTATCAGTGCCAAACATGGCCCCTAACTAAGACATTAGAAAGAAAGATTACAACATGTGAAATGAGATGTCTACGAAAAGCTGTCAAAGTTACAAGAAGAGATAGAGTGAGAAACGTGAATATCAGAAGCATCGTTGGTACTATATCATGCATACAGTACATCGAGAAGCAAAGAATCAAGTGGTTCGGCCATCTAATGAGAATAGAATCACATTTACTACCATCACGTGCCTATAATAATCGACACTCAGGACGCAGAGCACGAGGCAGGTCAAGAACACGATGGATAGATAACATCGCAGAATCCCTGCGAAAGCATGGACTAACAACGTCAAGCGCAACACGCCTGGCACTGGATAGAAAACTAACTCTCCCCACGTCGCTTCACGGCAAATGTAGTTAAGATAAGATAAGACTATTCTTTGCTTTCCTTGCGGGCCCCCGCACCACACGACCGGGTTAAAGATTATTATAATTAATTCAGATTTTTACGATGTTTTTGTTGATTACTACAAATTTTTTAATGTATCATGACCTATAACTCCCACGATGACAGGCTTATTATATTTAGGTCACAACCGAGTCTCCATTGAGCTTAAGAAATGTATTAGAATCAATGAATAACTATCAGAACTGTGATGTAAAGGAGCATTGATTCCGTGTTTAAGTACCTACCAGGCACTATTGAAATAACGCCAACAAGGGTGTAAGGTTATACCGCCAAAATATAAATGTTGAAAATGGCGTTTGAAAGAAAATGACGACCTTAGCTTATATCTACACAATAGTTACTTAATTAATCCTTCCACTTCTGTGTAGATATTCTGGCTCGTGTTTGTTTTAGAGACGACGCAAAGCCATTGTACTGGCTAATTAAGTATACATTTCTATTTAAATGCGCTTCGAGGTTCTTCTGTATCTTCTTCTCTTCCACCATTTACTTCTTTATAGAAGTGTTGTGAAAGGGTAGGGGAGGGGGGCGTAGTGATCTTGTGTGTGCTTGTTTTAAGGCACTTTGTAAGCTGATATTCATTTTTGTAAGGCTGTTCTTGATGCTGTCACTCCATCTTTTGCGTGGTCTTCCTCTTGCTTTGTACTCATACTTTTTCTGTGTGGCTCTCTGTGGTAGGTGATACCAGGGTATTCGTGTCTGGTGTCCAAACCATTAAATCTGTTGTTCTTTTATGAATTGCATGACTGGTTTCACATCCAGTCTTCTTCTGATTTCTTCATTTCTAATTTTGTCTCTTATTGTCACAACTGCAGCTCTTCTAAGATAACTCTGCTCTCTCGTTATTGTCACACCTGCAGCTTTTCTAAGACATCTCTAACAAAAAATTATGACTTAAAAGGGTTAATTCTCCAAATTAACAGTTGTAAATGAATTGAAATGAAGAATTTCTTCTTCAGCGATCTCTGGTCATCGCTAATTTACTGGATCACAAACTGGGCAGTCAGCTTCAGGTCTTCAGGTTTCCCCAAAGCTTAGTTTTCAGGTCGACTGTGTGTGCACACATGTTGTCTCAGCTCACACAGAAGAGGACAGTCTTAGGATATGCTCTGTGTCTGTTCCCTGCTGACACTGGCAGAAGAGCTGTTTGACTTATTCTAGTCTATATAGTGTTGTTGAGTCTGCAGTGTCCTGTGCGTAGTCGAAATATAATGACCTGGTCTGTTCTGCTTAGGTCTTTGGAGTCTTTTCATAATCATTCCATAATCAACTCAACGGCCATGCAAGGCAGCACAAGAAGAATAATATATGCGAAATGAAGAATAAATAGATAACGTTCTGGAATCCAGAACTACAGGAGTTCTGTAAATAAAGTTTTATTTAAGCACAACACCAACACAGACATACATAGACAATGTATAGACATGTGTTCTACATACCATCTTTGTAAAGGTTTCTATAGAATCTTAGATGTCTTCTTGCAGAACAGAGTACTTCTCAGTGCTTGTTCATTGTTATTGGTTAGTAGTTAATGGTTACTAAACTGACGTCATTGACCGTCCATCAGTACATGGATGGCTGTAGTATACAATGACCGTCCATCAGATACATAGATGCTGTAGTATCAATGACCGTCCATCAGTACATAGATGGACAGATATACAATGACCGTCCATCAGTACATAGATGGCTGTAGTATACAATGACCGTCCATCAGTAAATGGATAGCTGTGGATAAACTTCAGAATATTCGCAGTTTTAATAACAGAGATATGTTGGATATGAGACACTTTGTCGACCTCTCCCTTTAACCTCTCCAGTTAAAAATGCTCCCGTCGACATTACGTCTAATTAAAACTCATGGACATTTTCTCAACAGTATTGAAGAGTTCATGGACATTTCTCAACAGTATTGAAGAGTTCATGAAAACCTTTCTCAATAGTATTGAAAGTTCATTAAAATCTTCCTCAACAGTATTGAGAGTTCATGAAAACCTTTCTCAACAGTATTGAAAGTTCATGGACATTTCTCAACAGTATTGAAAGTTCATGAAATCTTTCTCCAACAGTATTGAAGAGTTCATGAATCTTCTACAACAGTATTGAAGAGTTCATGTAATCTTCCTACAACAGTATTGAAGTGCTCATAAAATCTTTCTCCAACAGTATTAGAAGAGTTCATGAAATCTTCCTACAACAGTATTGAAGAGTTCATGTAATCTTCCTACAACAGTATTGAAGAGTTCATGGTAATCTTCCTACAACAGTATTGAAGAGTTCATGGTAATCTTCCTACAACAGTATTGAAGTGCTCATGGAAATCTTCTCCAACAGTATTGAAGAGTTCATGGTAATCTCTCTCAACAGTATTGAAGTGCTCATGGAAATCTTCCTACAACAGTATTGAAGAGTTCATGGTAATCTTCCTACAACAGTATGAAGAGCTCATAAATCTTTCTCCAACAGTATTGAAGTGCTCATGAAATCTTTCTCCACAGTATTAGAGAGCTCATGTAATCTTCCTACAACAGTATTGAAGAGCTCATGGAAATCTTTCTCCAACAGTATTGAAGAGTTCATGGTAATCTTCTCCAACAGTATTGAAGAGCTATGAAATCTTTCTCCAACAGTATTGAAGAGTTCATGTAATCTTCCTACAACAGTATTGAAAGTTCATGGTAATCTTTCTCAACAGTATTGAAGTTCATGAAACCTTTCTCCAACAGTATTGAAGAGTTCATGGTAATCTTTCTCAACAGTATTGAAACTCATGGAAATCTTTCTCACAGTATTGAAGAGCTCATGAAATCTTTCTCAACAGTATTGAAACTCATGAAATCTTTCTCCAACAGTATTGAAAGTTCTGGTAATCTTTCTCAACAGTATTGAGAGTTCATGGTAATCTTTCTCCAACAGTATTGAAAGTTCATGGAAACCTTTCTCCAACAGTATTGAAGAGTTCATGAAACCTTCTCCAACAGTATTGAAGAGTTCATGAAACCTTTCTCCAACAGTATTGAAGAGTTCATGGAAATCTTCCTACAACAGTATTGAAGTGCTCATGGAAATCTTCCTACACAGTGAAGGCTCATGGAACAGAACACCATGTAAAGACGCACTAATTGTGGAAATTCATTAGTCTTTGCAAAGGAGCATAGTTCTAGAGCTGACGTGTTCTGCCTTTAATTGTGAAAGTTATGTGTCCATGTCTTTGATTGTGTATTGTCCATGTCTTTGATTGTGAGTTATGTTCCATGTCTTTGCTTGTGAAAAATGTGTCCATGTCTTTAGTTGAAGTTATGTGTCCATGTCTTTGCTTGTAATGTTATGTTTCGTGTCTTTGCTTGTAATTTGTGTCTATGTCTTTGACTGTGATTACAGTTCATGTCTTTGCTCGTCTTTACAATGCCTCAGACTTTGAAGGAACGAGGAATCGTCTTTCTGATTTACTAATTTTTTTTTAGCTTTAATGAAGGGTGTGCTTCGCTGACAAATCTGGACGGCGAGCGGATCTTGTAGTTATACGTTGGTTGAAAATTTATGTCAAATCTTTCAGAATGACACACGCATGTGTAGTGTGTCAGCTTCATCTTGGAGACAGATATGTAGGCTGCTTCTATTGTAGATGTCAGAGTCCAAAATTGGCAACATGTGACACAGCTGAAAGTAGGTCAGACTCAGCTATGCCAACATCTTGCCTGGTTTGAACTCATATATATATCTTGGTAAATAAATGGAAGAAAATCTGTCCACTTCTGATCGATAACTGTTCAGTCTGTCGGGACGTTCACAGTGCACTATGATTCCAACAAGTAAGACACAAATAAAGTGGACTAGAACCTCCTCCTTTCATCACACAATTGAAGAGCACTGGCATCACCTCAAGTAAAACACAAAGGCCTCTAGGATATCAATAAGTACCAGAAAAATAAATAGCGATATAATCTCCACAAGCACATTAAAAACTAAAGACAGTTCTATCACGAAACACCGAAACAAATTGATGTTTAAATTTCACGAATACTTTGTCTCAAATTAGGTTTATCAATTGTGGACAGGATTTTGTTTTTACATTTTTAGAATTGGTTAAATACTTTCGTAGTTATGAGGACTAAATTATCATTAGATCTTCCTTGTATGGGAAGGGATTATCTGAAAGGAATACGATAGGCTGTTTGCAACGCCGGATTAGCCTAGTAGCAGAAGTAGCAAATGCTACGGGCCCCGCGCTTCTGGAGGCCCGCGCCTATGGAAAGAGATGAAAAGGAAAACAATAACCACGATGCTATATCAAAAACAAGCAAGCTGTCTGAATTTTTAGTGTCGTGTGTAATGGAGCTGAATCCAAAGAACTGAAGCAGAAAATACAGAAGTCGCATATCACTGTCTAGTAGATGAAGGCAGATGAACTCCAAATATTGTCAGCTCTTATCAAGAGGATTTGGAAGAAAGCATAGGCGACGAATTTGTGCAGTTCGCTTAAGTGCAATTTTATAAACTTATAATGGAAAATTCATTAGAGTCGTGTTTCCCAAATGTAGAAATAGTCTTACGAATTTACTTGTCTTTAATGATTACCAACTGCAGCGGAGAACGTTCTTTTTCAACATTAAATCATATAAAAAGTGAGTTAAGGAACATGATGGGACAAGATCGTCTAAATAACCTCACCTTAATGAACATTGAATGTAATTTACTTAGAGAAATTGATTTGTCTAGTGTTATCTCTAAATTTGCTCACTTTAAATCGAGACAAGTTTGTTTGTAAAAGTTGTGTTTTATTACTTATTATCATACAAAACCTAGGGCCCAGCGCTAAAATTTACTACAGGCCCCGCGCTGACCTAATCCGGCACTGCTGTTTGGATGATACATGATCAGAAGCCGGTCTACATCTCTGCACAATTGGTTGGTGCCTGCCTTGTGTTGCTGGGTCTCGAAAGAGGAGAAAAGAATAGTAACGCTGCGGCCTACAAGGCATGTTGTAAGAGTCGGCTGTGGTAGGGCCTAGGGAAGCTCATCATCAGGCGCCGTGCCGGCTTCCATAGGCGATCATGGATCTCCACAAATCTCTGTCGTTGGTGTTTGCTATCAACTCATATGTTGACGCTCTACCGTGCCATGAAGTCAGACTATCCAAAATTTCCTACCTCTGTCTTCCCCTGTCTCGTCTACCCTCGATTTTACCAGTTGTCACAAGGTGTTCTAAACCTCCCTTCCTCATCACATGCCCAGAAAAATGATGACTGTCTCTTTCTTATATTGAGGATAAACCTTACAGGGAAGCTACTCTAGTAAAACAAGTGTAGCAGAAATCGGATGTGCTGGCCTACTTGTAACCACATAACTGGCACAACACACAATCACTCTTAGGCTCAGATCACATAAAATCCTAAATAGTGGTTAATAAGTGGTCGATATGGAGCTTCAAGAAGTGATTTATTACTCGCCAGAGGTGATTTAATCCCCAGACTTCAACTGTCACAGTAGCCAAACAAATATATATTAAACACATTACAATTTATCTTAGAAGTTGACTATAGAAGGAAGCATCCAGATGGAAGCAAGAGGAGAAAGAAGACCACGAGAAGATGGATTCAGGATGAACTGATGGTTTGTATGGGCTGTAGAGGCGGATTATCTGGTTATGAGAGAGAGAGAGAGTTAGCAAGGAGGAAGTAGAAGTTCTGACCCAAGAAAGACTATTTTGATTCATAAATACACTGAACTCTAGAAACATTATTTCTTCAAAGGTTTTATGGGGAGAGAGATAGAGATAGAGAGAGAAGAGAGTTTATGAGGATCGCGAGAGAGAAAGATAGTTTTATGGGGATCGAGAGAAAAGAGAGTTTTATGAGGATCGCGCGAGAAGAGAAGATAGTTTTATGGGGATGCGAGAGAGAAAGAGAGAGAGTTTTATGGGGATCGCGAGAGAGAGAGCAGATAGTTTTATGGATTTCATTATGTGTGAAAATCTGGGATCAATATTTTGAAAATTTTAATTCTTAATTATATTTTTATCCAACATCACGAAGTTCTGAAGTACTTCGATGAAAGTCTCTAGGATTTCCAGAAAAATCAGTTTATACCAGAATCTCCATAAACAAACATAAAAATAAAGCACTAAGATGCAAACAAATCAAATATTTAATTTGTGCTTTATAAACAATCATACTTTTGGACATTTAAAGGCTGGCCATGTTAATAATGGAATACGAGAAGACGTTTGCAAAGACATCTATCGTTCAAGCTTGTACCAGGCAGCAGATATGCTTCCTGTACGTGCTCTTAACCTCCATGACGAACAAGGACTGGGTTTCCCATGGTTTAGAGTTTGATATAGTCTATTTGCTTTACCGAAAATCCAAACATTGCTTTGCGCGGTGCTTTCAATGTCGAAATACGTACGGTGATGTCAATTATCGTTTATGCAAACACTTATACTGAGAGCAGCGTTTCATATTCGATTCTAAGAATCGATATTTAGACTTTGTCAGTCCATGGCAACACAAAGAGCAAATATGGCGTGCACTTTTTTCCCCGCAGAAATAGAAATAAAAAATGATAGAATTTTAGAATGTTAAATTATTTCAAAGCAAAAATGGATGTTTTTCTAACTGGCCGAACACGTTATTCTAGGGTTCATCAAATAGCTTGTTTTGTGCAGAACTTTGCCACATTACTTTGGAATTTCTCTCTCTCGTAGGCCAGATATTCTGCCTCTGCAGCTGTCATGTTCAAATTATCAGTTACATTCTGAATCCATCTTCTCCGTGGTCTTCCTCTTGTCCTCTTTGCCGGCATGTCTTCTTCCATGATGGTCTTCTCCAGCCCTTCATGTATTTTTATATGTCCAAAATACTTCAATGTTCTCTTTCTTATTTGTAGTATCAGCCAGTTTCTTTTATTTTGAGTTCTTTCTGGATAGATGTTGTACTTTCTGTCATGATATGAGATTCTGTAACACTTTCTGGATAGCTCTATGTGTTCCTGTCATGATATACGAAGGACTCTTCTGTAACACTTATATTCAAAAGTACATATATATGTCTTTCCACAATCTTCTTTATTCCTCACACACATACGTTGCCACTGGGAATATGCAAGCTCTTTGTATTCTGATCTTTGTTTTCTTATCAGTTCCATTCCATACTTAATTAGTTGTTTCATTAATTTTGTTAGTCCATGTTTGTTCTTCTTTTAATTTCTTCATCCCATTTCCATCTGTTGTTAGCAGTGATATTCAAAACTGTTCACATTTTCTATTTTCTCTCCATTGATCAAGATATCTTTTGTCATGTTTGTTTTATCCGTTGTCGTTATTTTTGTTACATTGAGATATAGATTTAGTTTTCGCTTTTCTCTTGCACTTCTATTATTTATTTCTTATTTTTTTGCGATGTTGTTAGTAACGCTTCATCGTCACCATACCTTAGTTCAGGTATTTCTGTTCCTACGATTATTAAATGATCGTATTGTTCTTTTCCGCTAATTATCCTGTTGAAATTGAAAATGTGACATATCCTTTACAGAACGCAGCTATCAACCACAGTAAACGAGTCGTGGATTTTCTAGGCACCACTTATAGTTCAATAGTTTGCGATTGCTTTCTGAAAGGTAAGGTCTATTTTTACCTTTTGTAAAAATCCCACGGAAACGATTTGTTTCCCAAATTTGCCCCTGTTGGGTTTGAACCAGGTACGTTTGGGTTTATGATCGAGCTTACTACCGCTTAAGCTGCAGCGCTTGAGCTACAGACGCTCACAATAACAAAGCTAGGATACTCAATTTGGTAATATATATACAGGGTGTTCAACTTAAAAGCAGCCTATGAATGGAGATAATCTGGCATATATGTATGGAAATGAGAAGGTTCAGTTATGACGTAGTATAGGTCAAGGTTGTGTGATGGTGTGTAATTGTAGTGCGGGAAGGGACAATGAACAAATGTGACGTAGGACAAGCTAGTCAGAACCGGTTTAAATAGTAAATAGACGAGATGCAATGCGTACCTGGCAAATTTTTATTTATCACTGGGCTGCTTTTAAGTGAACACCCTGTATATATATATATATATATATATATATATATATATATATATATATATATATATATATATATATATGTAAATTCTTACTATATTGCTACATTACATGAGACTTGTAGAATCAGGTAGCTAATGAAAGCTGTGTACAGACCTAGCAGCATTATCATGGATATAGCACGTATAGCAAATATTATATAAAAAAGGGTTTAAAATCCGAAGGATTGACTTCATTGCACCGGGTTTTACCCCATCTGGCTCAGTCCTCTCCGCAGTGATAGTACGCCACCTGCTAGAGTATTGCACAAAGCACGAACTCCGTAGCTCCAGCAACAATCCTAGGTCTCTGGAAAAAACTGCACTAGTACAGAACGGCCGGTCGGATTCGAAACAACGACCTTCGACTCACAAGGCAAAGGGATTAATCACTTAGCCACAGAGATCCCTCAAGTATTCTACTGCCTTTCCTTGATTCTGTTCGTTCGTGTGTTTCCGGGCTCTCAAGGAGCAGAGAATAGTAACACTGCGACCTACAAGGCATGTCGTAAGAGGCGACTGAGGTAGGGGCCTAAGGAAGCTACCTAGTAAACAAGAAGCGTTGCAGGAATCGGATATGCTGGCCTACTTGTGGGCGCATAGCTGGCACAATATACAATCGCTCTTAGACTCAGATCACATACAAATCCCAAAGAGAGGTTTAACAAGTGATCAATATGGAGCGGTCGAAGAGGAAGAATCATGTTAATTTTATCCGAAAGGATGAGGCTGGTTCAGTGTGCAGGCAATAGACTGAATCACTACAAGCCTCAACAATTGAAAGGATGAGACTGGTTTGGTGTGCAGGCAATAGACTGAATCACTACAAGCGTCGACAATTGAAATGATGAGGCTGGTTTGGTGTGCAGCAATAGACTGAATCACTACAAGCCTCAACAATTGAAAGGATGAGGCTGGTTTGGTGTGCAGGCAATAGACTGAATCACTACAAGCGTCAACACTTGAAAGGATGAGGCTGGTTCGGTGTGCAGGCAATAGACTAATACTACAATCGTCAACATTGAAAGGATGAGGCTGGTTTGGTGTGCAGGCAATAGACTGAATCACTACAAGCGTCAACACTTGAAAGGATGAGGCTGGTTCGTGTGAACAATGACTGATCACTACAAGCGTCACATTAAAGGATAGGTGTTCTTGATGACAATAGACTGAATACTACAAGCCTCAACAATTGAAAGGATGAGGCTGGTTTGATGTGCAGGCAATAGACTGAATCCTTACAAGCGTCAACAATTCACAGAATTACACTTATCTTCGTTCTGGATCACATGTGTGTCTATGACAATGAGAAAGTGAAGACAGGATGACGAGCTGTGCAATAAAAAAAAAACATGAAATATATACACAACAGTGGCGGCTCGTGCTAATTTTTGTTGGTGGGGCCAGACACAAATGTTCAAAAAATCATGGTTTTGGTTAGGTTATATTTTAATTTAAAACAATAAATACATTACACATTATTTTTGCTGGGTCCGGCCCCACTGGCCCTTAATGACGAGCCGCCACTGGTACACAATATACATGGGCATGTCATTTAAATATATGTATTATTCAACATAATCTTGATCAATTTATACAGCTTTATGTCAGCATGAAACAAGGACATGTATTCATAGCCTGTACCAGATTCTATCTTGACCAAGTAGCCAGTTTTTTGCTATATGAATCACTCCATAACATCATCTTCAAGCCTTGTCCAGCAAAGTGCATCTTTAAGTGAACCAAACAGATAAAAATCAGAGGTTTCAAATCGGGGCTACATGTTGGATGGCGTAGTACAGTCAACCCAATTTGGTGATTGTTTCCCGTTTTGCCAGACTTGTGTGAGGGCGCGCGCTGTCGTGAAGCAGAAGCAGAACTGGTGGATTCTTGTGTGGTCAAACTCTGCGGAAACGTCGATTTAGTTTCTTCAATGTGTTAATGTAAGCTTGTGAATTTGATTGTCTCTCCTCTTGACATAACATCCACAAGAATCACACTTTCAATGTCACAAAAATAGTGATCATGACTTTTCCGTCAAAAGAGGTGTCTTGAATTTCTTTCTTCGAGATGGTTGCGGATGATGCCACTCCACTGACTGACTTTTTGTCTCAGGTTCTCTCCCTCTCTCTCTCTCTCCCCTCTCTCTCGCGATCACGCCAGACCAATCTACCAGATTTTCCCATAAATTCTATTCATGTGGAAATCTGATTCATGCTAGCCTTAGCATTGGTATGTTTTACGTCACATCTTCAGCACCATTTGGAGCTCTGGTGCTTATCCTTCGGCGTTGTGTTCGATTTCAGACAGGGTTTACTCGGTTCGCTCTCCGTTCTGTAGCCATCTAGTGTTTTTAACGGTGTGGGTAGCTAGCCCCCTCCCAACCTCCTTAGTCGCCTCTTACGACATGCGTGGCAGGTAACAGTGGTTCTATTCTTTACACCCCAATTTGGGCCCCGGTAACCACTCTGGCGGTCTCAGGTTCAAATGATGTGTCCAAGTTTCGTCTCCTGTAATAATCTTAACCTAAAATATAACTCCATCAGTATTGAAATGAACCAATAATTCAGAATAAATTCCTTTCCTTTGCATTCGGTGGTCGATTGTGAGACTTTGGGGAACATACCTTGAGCAAACTTTAGAAAATCTGAAACGTTTTATAACTACATTTGCACTACGATTGTTGACTGACAGCTGTAAGGTCAAATATCGAGTAGTTATTCTCTCTCTCTTTCTCTCTCTCTCTCTCTGCCCTTGGCGTTTAGGGCAGCAACAAACGCACAACATTCTTCTCTATTCATGACCTTCCTCTGTATTGTGTTCCAGCTATGATTCATTTCTTTCAGTTCATGCTCTATCGTTCTCCTCCAGGTTGTCTTGGGTCTTCCACGTTATCGTTTACCCTCTGGAGTCCATCTCAGTGCAGTGTTCCTGTCAGAGCCAGTCTCCATGCGCATCACATGTCCAATCCATCTCCAGCGTCGTCTTCGGATGATAGTGCTCATATTCTCTTGTTGACATCTTGCGAGCATTTCTTGGTCAGAGATAGTATTTGGCCAGAACACACGTAAGATTTTTCGCAGACAAGCTGTATGAAAGGTGGAGAGTCGAGTAGTTATTAAACTATCATTAAACGCCATCATTGTATTTCACAATTTCTGAGTTGGGGCATGTGTCAGGACGTCCATACAGCGCGACAGTTCCGTATCTACACTTCCTAAATCTGTTATTCTCTAAACCAGCGTTTTCCAAAGTAGGCGGTACCGCCCCAGTGGGCGCTGAAGCGTTCTGGGTGGGGGCGACAGTGGGTTCAGAAGAATTGGGGGTGTTCAGGAGATTAGGAGTAGGTGGCTCCTAAAGAAGATATTAATAATAAATATTGAAAAAAAAATTATTTTCGTGATTTTGTGATTGATTAATCATTTAAAATTTGAACTCTGCATTTTAATTCATCTTATGCCTATCTTACACGATCCATTTTTTCATCAATATTCTATTTCATGTATATAATCATTTAAAAATTGACCATGTATTTTAGAAATATATATCAATTTTTTTATGTCAAAGAGAAAACAGAGCATGTATAAATGTGGGAGGGGGGCGTTGGACAACTGCTATAATATGGAGGGCGTTACAAAGTTTATGTTGTGCAAAGTGGGCGGTGGGCCGAAAAAGTTTTGAAATCTATGCTCTAAACTCAGCGACTTACTGTACTACTATCAAATTCAAGACTTCCAAACACATCACATATTCGCTTGTGAATGTTCTCAAGTTTTCTTCTCTGGAACAAGAGATTCAACTACAGCTTGTAACGTAAACTGCAAACATACTCAATTTCAACGGTTTAATGCAGTCGTATTATTTGGGAAATTACGATGCAAATTGGTATGCACATACATTCAGCATATGTCATATTTAAAGTGTGCAATATTGCATGCTTCTATCTTTATTATTAGATGAGAACACCGATGTGCTGCATCACTTTCTCAGTGCCCGTCGTAATAATGACGTTGACGATATTTTGTTGACAAGAATGTTAATGAATTATTCATTAATAAATGAAAAGATAACCTAAGCTATAACCAAACAATATCACAAAAGAAAAAAACAAATAATAATAATACAAGTATTTATCTTATTCATATTATATTCATATTTCAGATTCAGAACATGAAGCTGTTAGGAAGAGAAGATAATTAAATGACGATAGTAGTGAGAAATAAATAATTAATGAATAGCAAATATACGATCAGAAATAAATAGTTAATAATTTGGAAATATAAAAGGAGAAATATAGTTAATTAACAGAAAATATGCAATGACAGATAGGTAATTAATTAACAGAAAATATGTGATGAGAGATAGGTAATTAATTAACAGAAAATATGTGATGAGAGATAGGTAATTAATTAACGGAAAAAATGCAATGAGAGATAGGTAATTAATTAACGGAAAAAATGCAATGAGAGATAGGTAATTAATTAACGGAAAATATGCGATGAGAGATAGGTAATTAATTAACAGAAAATATGTGATGAGAGATAGGTAATTAATTAACGGAAAATATGCGATGAGAGATAGGTAATTAATTAACAGAAAATATGCGATGAAAGATATGTAATTAATTTACAGAAAATATGCAATGACAGAGGTAATTAATTAACAGAAAATATGTGATGAGAGATAGGTAATTAATTAACAGAAAATATGTGATGAGAGATAGGTAATTAATTAACGGAAAAAATGCAATAAGAGATAGGTAATTAATTAACGGAAAAAATGCAATGAGAGATAGGTAATTAATTAACGGAAAATATGCAATGACAGATGGGTAATTAATTAACAGAAAATATGTGATGAGAGATAGGTAATTAATTAACAGAAAATATGTGATGAGAGATAGGTAATTAATTAACGGAAAAAATGCAATGAGAGATAGGTAATTAATTAACGGAAAATATGCAATGACAGATGGGTAATTAATTAACAGAAAATATGTGATGAGAGATAGGTAATTAATTAACAGAAAATATGTGATGAGAGATAGGTAATTAATTAACAGAAAAAATGTGATGAAAGATATGTAATTAATTTACAGAAAATATGCAATGACAGAGGTAATTAATTAACAGAAAATATGTGATGAGAGATAGGTAATTAATTAACAGAAAATATGTGATGAGAGATAGGTAATTAATTAACGGAAAAAATGCAATAAGAGATAGGTAATTAATTAACGGAAAAAATGCAATGAGAGATAGGTAATTAATTAACGGAAAATATGCAATGACAGATGGGTAATTAATTAACAGAAAATATGTGATGAGAGATAGGTAATTAATTAACAGAAAATATGTGATGAGAGATAGGTAATTAATTAACGGAAAAAATGCAATGAGAGATAGGTAATTAATTAACGGAAAATATGCAATGACAGATGGGTAATTAATTAACAGAAAATATGTGATGAGAGATAGGTAATTAATTAACAGAAAATATGTGATGAGAGATAGGTAATTAATTAACAGAAAATATGTGATGAGAGATAGGTAATTAATTAACGGAAAAAATGCAATGAGAGATAGGTAATTAATTAACGGAAAATATGCAATGACAGATGGGTAATTAATTAACAGAAAATATGTGATGAGAGATAGGTAATTAATTAACAGAAAATATGTGATGAGAGATAGGTAATTAATTAACAGAAAAAATGTGATGAAAGATATGTAATTAATTTACAGAAAATATGCAATGACAGAGGTAATTAATTAACAGAAAATATGTGATGAGAGATAGGTAATTAATTAACAGAAAATATGTGATGAGAGATAGGTAATTAATTAACGGAAAAAATGCAATAAGAGATAGGTAATTAATTAACGGAAAAAATGCAATGAGAGATAGGTAATTAATTAACGGAAAATATGCAATGACAGATGGGTAATTAATTAACAGAAAATATGTGATGAGAGATAGGTAATTAATTAACAGAAAATATGTGATGAGAGATAGGTAATTAATTAACGAAAAAAATGCAATGAGAGATAGGTAATTAATTAACGGAAAATATGCAATGACAGATGGGTAATTAATTAACAGAAAATATGTGATGAGAGATAGGTAATTAATTAACAGAAAATATGTGATGAGAGATAGGTAATTAATTAACGGAAAAAATGCAATGAGAGATAGGTAATTAATTAACGGAAAAAATGCAATGAGAGATAGGTAATTAATTAACGGAAAATATGCAATGACAGATAGGTAATTAATTAACAGAAAATATGCGATGAGAGATAGGTAATTAATTAAAAGAAAATATGTGATGAGAGATAGGTAATTAATTAACGGAAAATATGCGATGAGAGATAGGTAATTAATTAACAGAAAATATGCGATGAAAGATATGTAATTAATTTACAGAAAATATGCGATGAGAGATAGGTAATTAATTAACAGAAAATATGTGATGAGAGAAAGGTAATTAATTAACAGAAAATATGCGATGAGAGATAGGTAATTAATTAACAACAAAAGTAAAAGAAGAGTAAAATATAGAAGCAACCATAAATATATATTTGAGAGGACGACCTAAGGAGACCCTGAAACGAACTTTGCTGAGAGAGGCAAGAAATATCGGTCTCAGTTCCATGGAGGAGATTGAGCGAGTTGCCCAGTATAGAGTGATATAGAGAAATTACTTGCAGGCCCTATGTAACGTTTAACGGTACGAGAGGAATTATTATGATTATTATATATATTTGAGGAATAACACGCAATGAAAAATAAAGATATTAAACTGACAATTGACTGACAAACGCGATAAGAGGAGATAATGTGTAAGATATGCACAACAATTAGAAAAATATGATATGAAATAGAAAATACATGATGAGACGAATAGATTTATATATAATATATTTATAGATATACAGTTGGGAGAATAAGTTACCGAAGAGTTCTCCGTATACAATAGACAGAGAATAGAACAAATAGATCTAGTCAGAACAAACTCAAAGACAAATTAAACTGACTAATGAATGCATTTTTCCAATGGCTACTTATGGAAAAGAAAAGAAGAGGAAGACCACGGAGAAGATGGATTCAGCATGTAACTGATGGGTTGAGCATGACGACTGCATACACAAGACATCTTGCCTATGAGAAAGACAAATTTAGAAGGACTGTTAGGGTGGCAAAGTTCTGCCGTGGACAAGCAATTGGATAACGATGATGAGAAACACTATGCGATGACAAAAATAGATATTAAAAGGATACTATAATGTGAGGTATCTCTAAGTGAGTTAGATCTAATTTCTACACATGTGCAGTATCTCTAAGTGAGTTAGATCTAATTTCTACCCATTTGCAGTATCTCTAAGTTAGATCTAATAGCTACACATGTGCAGTATCTCTAAGTGAGTTAGATCTAATTTCTACACATGTGCAGTATCTCTAAGTGAGTTAGATCTAATTTCTACACATGTGCAGTATCTCTAAGTGAGTTAGATCTAATTTCTACACATGTGCACTGTGCAGTATCTCTGAGTGAGTTAGATCTAATATCTACACATGTGCATTATCTCTAAGTGAGTTAGATCTAATTTCTACACATGTGCAGTATCTATAAGTGAGTTAGATCTAATATCTACACATGTGCAGTATCTCTAAGTGAGTTAGATCTAATATCTACACATGTGCAGTATCTCTAAGTGAGTTAGATCTAATTTCTACACATGTGCAGTATCTCATGAGTTAAAATCTAATATCTACACATGTGCAGTATCTCTAAGTGAGTTAGATCTAATATCTACACATGTGCAGTATCTCTAAGTGAGTTAGATCTAATATCTACACATGTGCAGTATCTCTCAGAGTTAAAATCTAATATCTACACATGTGCAGTATCTCTAAGTGAGTTAAATCTAATATCTACACATGTGCAACTGTTGACTATATCTCTCATGAGCTAGATCTAATATCTACACATGTGCAGTATCTCTAAGTGAGTTAAATCTATATCTACCATGTGCACTGTGCAGTATCTCTGAGCTAGATCTAATATCTACACATGTGTAGTATCTCTAAGTGAGTTAGATCTAATATCTACACATGTGTAGTATCTCTAAGTGAGTTAGATCTACTATCTACACATGTGCAGTATCTCTGAGTTAGATCTAATATCTACACTAAATTAAATAGTAATGACATATATATGAGAATGCTCATCATTCAACATTGAACTGGTATGGTTAATCGCTGGGCGCTGTTGGAGATATTGAGAAGGAGATCGGAGCACCTATGGACATGTTCAGAGTGCAATAAAAATATTCCAAACTGAAACAATTCGACTTGTATAGAATGACCCTACCGGAGTCTCTGTGGCTAAGTCGGTAAGCCGTTGCATTGCGTTTCAGCTGTTCTGGATTCGAAACCCGACAATGCTGTTTTGTTCATGAGTGCACTTTTTCCAGTAATGCTTAGGATTGCTTTCGGAGCTACTTATTTCGTGCTTTCTGTAGCACTCTCGAAATTTCTGCCAGTAGGTACGGATTTATATGGAGAAAACCAGGTGCAAAAGTCAATTCCTCTGCATTTAGATCTTTCTTATTTTTTTGTCTGTATTTTTCTTTTGTCTTCTTTTTCTTCTTACTTTGTCGTCACACTGTTACCGGGTTGTTGCCCAGTGTCGTCACACTGTTACCGGGTTGTTGCCCAGTGTCGTCACACTATTACCGGGTTGTTGCCCAGTGTAAATGTTCTGGTCTTGTTGCTCTGTGCTCGTCTATTTTTAAACCGGGTTTGCTTCCCCAGTTTCATCCACTGTTTCGTGGTTTTTCCATCTTCTGATGTTCAGTAGAGCTGTTACTGGGTTTGGGTTGATCCAGTGTGTCACCACTTAATTCGGTTTAAGTAATTCAGTGTCAATGGCTTTCTTTTTGCTTGCGCTGCTCTGGTGGCTTGTGTGATTGTTATTTTTACTTTCTGACAGGATTCTGCTATGCCATTTAATCCATCTTTTTCGTGGTTTTCCTCTCGCATCCTTCCTTCCTGATGTTCTAATGTAGAAGACTGTATACTGTAGAGTCTGGTTGCATTCCTATTAAGTGGCCGAACCACTTAATTCGTTGTTTTTAAAGTAATTCAAGGTTCTGTCCCAACTTTCTTTCTTATGCTGATGTTGACGACTCTGCCTTTTCTGGTGTTGTTGGTAATTTTTTTGTCTGTTTCAAGTTGTAGCATGTCCCTTGCGGAACGTTGCTTTCATCACAGACCGCTAAAAACTCTGGTCTCTAGCAAGTTCTCCCGTCTCCTCCATCGTCATGTTCAAGGTTTCTTTGATGTCTTGCTGCCACCTTCGTCTTGGTCGCCTCCTTCCTCGTACTCCACGAACCATGTCTTCCATTAATGTTCTCTCCTAATATCCGTATCTTCTTCTTCTTTGCGTTCGTTCTTTACGACCAATTTTAATCACTTTTGTGATATGTTTGATCTTTGCCAAGAACTTGTATACGTTGCATTTGGTTTGTGGCTAAACGCATGTCTTTCGTACATGCTTAGGACACATGCTTCATTCAGCCGTAAAATCGGTCTTAAGTTCCCTCTCCTGCATCGTCAGTAAAAGTGGTTCTTGATGTCTTTGCCACCTCATTTGGGCTCCCGCTCAACCATCTCCGATATCAATCGTATATATGAATATAATTGATATCAAACATATTAAATATATATTATTCAATGAAATTGATATTTTATTAAAGTTAATTTCGTTGATATTCTGCGGGTTAAACTAATGACTTGAACGTCATCTGCAGGTGGACATGAAATTGTAAAAATGTTTCAAAATAAAAGACAAATTAAATGAAAATTTTCATTTTATCGAAGTCAATTTAATTTAATCTATTTGTGAAACTGAATTGATATCAAGTTAGCACTTGGAATTTATGACCTGAAAATTGATGCATTAAAAATATATGATTTATAAATTCCCAAGGAGGTTCACATTCGTACACATTTCTAAATTTTGAGAACATCTGATAATATTAGCACTTTGACCTTTAAACTCTTAGTCTTATCTTATCTTAACCACATTTACCGTGATGCGGAGTGGGGAGAGTTAGTTTTCTATCTCGTGCCAGGTGTGTTGCGCTTGACGTTGTTAGTTCATGCTTTCGCAGGACTCTGAGATGTTATCTATCCATCGTGTTCTTGGCCTGCCTTGTGATCTGCGCATTGAGCGTCGATTATTGTAGGTACGTGATGGTAGTAAATGTGTTCCATTCATTAGATGCCGAACCACTTGATTCTTTGCTCTCGATGTACGTATGCATGGTTTAGTACCAACGATGCTTCTGATATTCTCGTTTCTCACTCTATCTCTCCTTGTAAGTTGATAGCTTTGAAACTTTTAGTATTCTCGTATTTTATCCTCAAATCTTCATATTTATTTGTTCTCATATTTAGATTTTATCCTCAATCTCATATTTATTTGTTCTCATATTTAGATTTATCCTCAAATTTTCATATTTATTCTCATATTTAATTTTATCCTCAAATTTCTATTTATTCTCATATTTAGATTTTATCCTCAAATTTCATATTTATTATTCTCATTTTAGATTTTATCCTCAAATCTTCATATTTATATTTGATATTCACAATTGCATATTATATATTATCCTCAAATCTTCACATTTATATATTATCCTACTATTTATATATTATCCTACTATTTATATATTATCCTACTATTTATATATTATCCTACTATTTATATATTATCTCTATTTATATATTATCCTATATTTATATATTATCTACTATTTATATATTATCCTACTATTTATATATTATCTTCATATTTATATATTATCTTCACATTTATATATAATCCTACTATTTATATATTATCTTCATATTTATATATAATCCTACCTTTGAAGTGGAAATAATGCACACCTGAATGGCGAAGGACACTGGTAATAAGAAAAGCAAACCCTCACGCAAAATATCAGTCAAAGCTGCTATATTAGCAGCATGAGTACTCCTGAATTCAAAGCTGGCGAACTTAACACAAAAATCTTTATATTTATATATTGTCTTCACATCTTCGTGTCGGCATTATCCACACAACTTGACAGTTATGATATCATTATCCACAACAGTATCCACTTGTTTATCAACCTTATCCACAGAATAATCCACCGTTGTATCAACCTTAGCTAGAACTAAAAACATCGAATCTCTAATTTATAGAAAAATAAATAAAAATAATATACTCCGTTAATTTGGGAGAAAAGTCGATTTCTCTGGAAGTTCACAATATATAGTTGCCTGTTTATATATTTTGTAGAAGTGAATTGAAGAGAACTAGAGTGTCATGATTCTCTTCAGAATAGAGGAGATTTACAGCGTAATGATGATTGCGAAGGATGAGAAAATCATCTTCAACAGTTGACCCCAAAATGTGCTCCCCATAAATACACGTACGACCAGATTTAGCATCACTTCCTACTACAGTAGTGCAAGATAGAGATATCTGAACTAGAATGAAAACTGTACTGGGTTATCTGCTCAGCAGGACCGATTTGAACCGGGAGAAAGTTCTAAGGTCTTGTTTTGCCTCAATTTTTTTCTACTTCTGTCTGTCTGCATTGGTTACTGACTGATCCACGTCCCCACCCCATTCTACTCTCTCAAGCTGAAAGAGTAGGGGCCAAGGACCATGTACATTTGAAAGGTCAACTGGCAGAATGGAAAGTATATGAGTTTAAAACCGTAATCAGAAAAGGGAAATGGTAAACGGTTGGTGCAATGCTCTATTAAATTCTACCTATTTCGTGTACCACATGTCGTGAAAGAATTTAAAGAGAGGCGCAATGATGAACATAGGAAAAAAAGGCGGAACCACGTTACGGGACATACAAAATAATAAGAGAGAAGTACTAAAATGGAAATTATCCTTCCTATTTCTTCGAACGCTCCATACCGACCATTTGTTAAACCACTCTCTATGATATGTATGTGAACTGAGCCTAAGAGCTATTGTATGTTGTGCCAGCTACAGGTAGGCCAGCACATACGATTTCTGCGATTCTTTTTGTTTACTAGGGTAACTTCCCTATGTCCCTCCTTTAGACGCCTCTTACGACATGGATTGTAGGTCGCATTGTTACTATTCTTTCTCCCTTGCAAGCCCTGGCAACACACGGGCGTAAAGGAAAATAAAAGATGGGGGTGTAGAACGGAATGTACAAAACATAAAATGTGCACTCCTAGAACAACAAACCTGGTTGAAAGTGGTAGGGCTGGAAAGTTTACTAATAAGAGCTGGAAAGTTTACTAATAAGAGCTGGAAAGTTTGCTAATAAGAGCTGGAAAGTTTACTAATAAGAGCTGGAAAGTTTGCCAATAAGAGCTGGAAAGTTTGCTAATAAGAGCTGGAAAGTTTGATAATAAGAGCTGGAAAGTTTGCTAATAAGAGCTGGAAAGTTTGCTAATAAGAGCTGGAAAGTTTGCTAATAAGAGCTGGAAAGTTACTAATAAGAGCTGGAAAGTTTGCTAATAAGAGCTGGAAAGTTTGCTAATAAGAGCTGGAAAGTTTACTAATAAGAGCTGGAAAGTTTGCTAATAAGAGCTGGAAAGTTTGCTAATAAGAGCTGGAAAGTAGATAATAAAAGAGGAAAATGAAAATTAAAGAAAATGTAGAAAAGGAGGGAAAGTGAGATACAAATAATGAAGGGAAGTATGGTAACAAGATGGACAGAAAGTTACTAAATCGACTGAAACTGTTTACATCAATCATCATCAAGTAGCTTGCTGGCAGAACTTTGTACACTTGTGTCTTTCAGAATGTCATCTGCTCTATCATCAAGATCTAATCCATATTTTCGTATCTTCATCAGAGAGAACCTCTTTGTCTGGATGTCTCATTCATAAGATATTCAACCTTTGTGTTTATTTTATGTTCAAATACATCAACTTTCTCTTTATTGGTAGCTCGATTAGTTTCTTTGAGTTTGAGTTCTTTCTGGATAGATCTATTTATTCTCTTTCTTCATTATATATTCTGAGGAATCTTCTGTAACACTAAATTCAAAGTTTCTTGTCATGAATGTTAATGTTCTTACACATACGTTGCCAATGGAAATATGCATGATCTTTGTATTTTGATCTTTGAGTTTCTATTAGTTCCATTCCTTTCTGTTTTTAGTTCTAAGACTGTTCGTTTTAAAAAAAATTTCCTTCGTCCCATTTCCATCTCTTGTTAGTAGTCAGACGAGATATTCAAAACTATTCACATTTTAAACAGCCATTACTATCTTTGAAGTGGGATGCAAAGGTTCAAGAAAGAGAGGATGACCTAAGGAGACCCTGAAACGAACTTTGCTAGAGAGGCAGGAAATATGGTCTCAGTTCCATGGAGGAGATTGAGCGAGTTGCCCAGGATAGAGAGTATGGAGAAATTACTTGCAGGCCTATGTAACGTATAACGGTACGAAAGGAATTATTATTATTATTATTATTACTATCTTTCAACATTTTTCATGTTCTGATCTCTTTTCAGTTTTACTGTAATCTGCCAACTAACGTCATCACAAGCAACATACCGTAAAATACAATAATTGCAAACGGAAGTTAAAATGGTTAGTACAATAAAAGCAAGAATCATGGATAAGTAAATATTAATATGAAGACAACCTATCACAATGAAATGTTATGGAACAATCTTCGATTAAATATTTTCAAGACCGCCCACTTTTATCGATTTCTTTTCCATCAAGTTGACACAACAGCAGAAAATGCACGCATGTTAACTAGCAGCATGAGCCAATGAGAACGATCATTACATGATACACTTACCATTCTTGGCTAAGATAGCAAATAAGAAGTATATTGATTGGTTGAAGTGAACATTCAAACTTGTAAACTGCAGCACACGTTACTATTGTATAGTTGACAAAGCTAATATGACGCTTAACATGGCCGCCTTGTTGGATTTTTATTTTGTGGGGATTTTTTGGGTCTTTGTTATAATTCAAGTTGCCTTTTTGACTTTAACTTCTTTGACTTAATATGCTGTAATTCTGGAGAGTCTGTTGATTTCCCATCTGCCAAGGTTTCTTTCTCTACCACACATGGCACATCTTATGAATATAAGACATTATGTGTATTAGCCAAAAGCTGGGACAACGTGTCCACTTTATTTATTCATAGCATTGGCAGCTGATATAGGGAATGTACTTTGTCCATTTTACATAAACTTTTCCCGAGTGGTTACCGGGGTCCAAATTTGGGGTGTGAATAATAGAATCACTGTTAACTGCCATGCATGTTGTAAGAGGCGACTAAGGAGGTTTGGCTGAAATCGGATGCTCGTGTTCTAAACGTGCAAGTCTGCGCTTAGGGGCCTACCAAACCAATGTGCAACGTATACACGTTCTTGGCAAAGATCAAACATATCACAAAGAGTGATTAAAATTGGTCGTAAAGAACGAAAGCAAAGAAGAAGAAGACACAAACCCTTTCTCTACCCTACTGTTTCATTGAAAGGAAAGACAAAGTCTATATATTTGAAATCAGTCAGGGCAGGGCCGTGCGGTATATTTTCTCAGTATGATGCAAGTCTTCAAATGCCACCCTTAAATGTTTTTTTCCCTTTAAAATAACCTTCAATTTTGTATTGATTTCGCTGCTAATGCCGCCCCCTTACGGTTCCGCCTCATGTGGTCGCCTCTTTGCATCATATCACGGCACGGTCCTGTCAGGGTTCGCTAGGGATGTCAGAAGATGGAATGGGATACACACATAACCATCAACTGTCTTTTTTTTTCCCCGATCTAGAAGCACTTGAGCATTCAGCTCTTCGACTGGGTGCCATGGACATCGTAACCCTTCGGTTCGGTGCCACGAACACCGTGAATCTGGGGAACCTGTGGCTTTTCTGCAGCCCACGGGCGCGGAATTGAACCCACTCACAGAGGGCTAGTCACCCGCAGTCCAACGCGCTACGAACACGCTGGGCAGGCGGTATCAACTGTCTTAGGGTCCCTCGCTCCGAATTTGTGGTCAAGTTTTACTTCTCTAGCCTTCTACATAAACCGTGCTGACCCACAAGGCAGTGGAAATTTTCTATTAGGGGTTTTCTTCCTAACCTTTAGCTCTCCCGTGTCCATTTCATAATTCAATGGGTGTAACACAGCCAACTTTAGATAACTAGGCCAGACAACTGAACAGGGATTCCTGACCTAGATCAGAAAAGGGGCTGGAAATAACAGATGTTTGATAGAACACTGCACGCTTTTTTGCAATTTTACTCAATTCGGTGAGTCTATGGTTATTTATTGGTGAAACATATTCATAATATTGATATTCCTTATTGTTAAACTTAACTTGTTGCATAATATAACTTTGATTTAGCATTTTGTGTTGATTTTAAAATGAATTCGTCTATATACACCAATACTGGAATGCTAGGTCACATGGTGTAATTGTGGTCTGATTTCCCATAATTCTTACCTGAGTCCGAAGGCCCATAAGTTTGTAGTTGGCTCTGGTTTAACAGTTACATATAGTACCGTCTACTGTCATACGGTAGCAGATGGGGACTCTGTGGGGAAGTGCCTTTGCCTTGCATTCCAAAGATCGTGGGTTGGAATCAGGACCACACCGTTCTGCTCACAGGTGAATTTTTTTCAGAGACCTCTAGAATTGATGTTGGAGCTACGGAGTTCGTGTTTTTTAATATTTATTTTTTTCTTTCGTCCGCTTTCAACTCAGACGAAGTTTCATCTCTGAAACTGATTTTTGCCTGAAAATCCGTTTTTCCAATTTCTTACAATGGCAGCAGCGTGCACATTGTAAATTACTTTACACTGGCAGGTGTGTGCTCAATGTACTCGTATTTAGTATTCCCTCGCCATACAGGCAGATTTTCTCCGACTTCAGAGGTACTCACGTTATCGTCCTGAGTAAGACCAGGGACTCGAACAAATGCCGGACAGTAGGTTCGAACCCGAGTTATGAGGCGTCTTACAGCTAGCAGGCCGAGCTAATATCAACTACTCTAGGCAGTCCCCCGTGTTGTATGTAATACTCTCAGTAAGTTGCGCACCATTTCTGCAGAAAAGGACTGAGCCATTTGGGGTAAAACCCGGTGCAAAGACGTCCTACAATCTTTCAGCGTTAGAATATTTTTTAATACTATACACCAGTGGCGGCTCGTGGTCATTTTTCTTGGTGGGGCTAGACAAAAATTTTCGGAAAAATCATGGGATTTGAAGTATTTACTATTATTTGTCTATTGGGGAAAGTTATTCACCCTTTCAGTTATTGGTTGGGCCAGGCCCCACTGGCCCTTAATGACGACCCGCCCCTGCTATACACACTGAGTCTACTGTGGTTTCCGTGAAGTCGTATTGTTTTCTCTGTTCACCAATACGTCATGCTAACACACTAGAAGACATATTCAAATACACTGTTGACAAAGTGCAAGCAAACATATGAAAAAAAAACATTGCTTCATAATAGATAGGAATTCGTCGTGTATTTGCAGTTGCCAAGGAGATAGGTCATATGACACGATTGCAAATGGCGTAGTTAAATTTTTTCCCCTTCTGCAAATATAACAATAATACTGCCATTTATAGCGGCTGTACCTTGGATTTTTACTTTTCACGTTTTAGGACATTTTTTTGTTTTTTTATTTAGTTAAAAATATTCCATTGCTTTTTTTCCCAATGTGCATATGATTTCTTCAACTGAATGAGAGGATAGAATTCTCATGTTTAATTTTGCAATATATGTGATGTGTTACATAGCTAGCGAGCCATAGGAACTATCAGCAAATTAATACGCAATCATCTGCTGAAACTATTAGGTAATTAGCAAAATTTTGTTGAAAATTCATTGCATTAATCCTTCTTTTGTGGAGACGGCATATTCTGTGGATGTTATCATGAAATTTAAGATATAAGAGTCTAACTGAGCAGGACCCTTTAGAACTGATGACATTGCACACTCCTAGTTTGCACACTATGACATTGCACATGTGAGACTGCACATAATGACATTGTACACCATGACATTGCACACCCATAGTTTGCACACTATGACATTGCACACGTGAGACTGCACACAATGACATTGCACACTCGAGATGGCACGTGTTGGTGAACGGTAATCCTGGTGATCTGATGATATACAAAGCCTGATTGATATACAGAGCCTGATTGATATACAGAGCCTGATTGATACTCAGAGCCTGATTGATATTCAGAACCTGATTGATATACAAAGCCTGAAGATATACAAAGCCTGAAGATATACAGAGCCGGATTAATATACAGAGCCTGAATATATTGGTTATTGGTAACTTACGTCATTGCACTCCGGGCAGACCCATAGGTGCTCAGTCTCCCCAACAGATATTGAAGAGTATGCATACTGATGGTTCCCGTGGTTTGCTGATTAAACACATCTCTCACTCTGTCACTCATGCATCCAGTTCGACTTGAACAACGGGTAACTCCAAACTGCCGAAATCGCTTGATCGATTCAACATCGATTTTAGTGTCCTCATCCAACAAACAGTCGCGAAGAGACCGAAGAATATCCCTCTTATCCATCTTCAACTCCCCAACAATCGATGCTGTTGATGCAAGCCTGTCCGCTCTCTCATTACCGTAAACACCGCATGCCCAGGACAGTATATCCACGTAAGCCGTTGAAGGTTAGAACTTATATGACGACATCCACTCATACCGAAACCTTGCCTTCTGGATCTTGTGAAGCATCGACTGAGAGTCAGATACAACAACGCCCCAGTAAATGAAGTCTCAGAGAGCCAATGGAGGACAGCAGTAACGGCCTCAACCTCCATCCTCATACTAGAAGTAGTTGTTTTATATGCTTGAAGAGCCTGATTGATATCAATCAATCAATCAAGTGCCATGCCTGCCGGCGTAGGCGATCATGTCTCTCCACAACTCTCTTTGCTTGGTGCATGTAATCAGTTCTGACGTCGATATTTTGTCGAACCATGATGTCAGGCCATCTAACATCTTCTCCCCCTGTCTTCCACGATCTCTCCTTCCCTGAATTTTACCTGTAGTCACCAAATGTTCTAAACCTTCTCTTCGCATTATATGCCCGAAGAACCTTGATTGTCGGATTCTTATTCTTGATAAGGTTTCTTTGTGTGCAGACCTCATTTAAAACCTCAACGTTTGTTTTCTTTGCTGTCCATGAATTTCAACATTCTCTGTAAACCACATCTCTGTGCTTCAATGATCTATTGATTGTTTGTTCAGTGTCATGATTCGCTGCCATCATCAGAATTGGTTCAATATAGCATTGAGTATTCGTTTGCAGGTATTGGTATGAGTTCCGCATAGTGTGTTCTTCATTTCATAAAGCTGCTTTTTGAGCTATTCTACTCTAATCTCTGTTGTACATCTTCCATCTGTGTTAGAATGTTCTAGATACTTGAATCGATGATTGTATACAAAACCTGATTGATATACAAACCTGATTGATATACAACATTGATATACAACCTGATTGATATAAAATTAGAAGCACTTGTTTGCTTTTCAAAGATATTCAATGAAGTAGTTTTGTGATATCTAAACTGTGTTTTATGACATTAGAAACATTGTGTAAAATATAGGCATGGGCGTACACAGAAGTTTTTCCCAGGGAGGAGCAAAATGACAAAAAACCACAAAATAACTTCGTTGGTAGTTTACTAGGCGTAAATGGAGAAGACCAGATTCACCACAAAAAAAAACCCAACTGTTTAATAAAAATTAATTTATCAGGGTGACACTCCCCCCTCCTTCTCCTTCTTTAACGCAATAATGACGCCCTTGAATTTAGGAGACTTGAATGTGTAATGAGACAGATTTCTATTATCAGAATCTTTCGGAGTTGCATTTTAATGTTACTGCTAATAGTCAGCAGATTTTGGGTAGAAATGGTGAGAGCTTAATTTGTTTGGTTATTGTTATCTAGTAAATTTATCAACATGGAGAACAACTAAAATAAGAATATGAAAACATTCATCAATTGGTGTCTGTGCAGAATATAGGGACTGAGATGGGTCATAAATAAAAAGTCTATGGGGAGAACAAGACAGATTCCAGGGAACCAAGATGTCAGAAAAAAGACCCTGGCGCTGGATATTACGCACCTTGAGGAATTTGAGGGGAATATTACAAGACGGGCCCTTTCCTGGAAACCACAGGGAAAGTAAAAGAGAGGGATGCCTAGAAATACACGTAGAAGCTATTTTGAGGAATAGATTAACAATATACAAAAGAGCTGGAGGGAGCTGCAGCAGGATATAGCTAACGGTAGGAAGACTTCGTGTGAGGTGGTTGAGAGCTATGTCATATTCAGGGTTAAAAGGCAAGAGAGAGAGAGAGAGAGAGAGAGAGAGTAAAATTCTTCTTCTAATTCCTTATCATGAATCAGGGTACATACGGCAGAGCCCAAACATTTCTCTAATTTTGATCCTGCACTGTTCTATGTCAAACCTAGTCGTATGTATATCTTCTAAGTTAGTGCTTGAGCAACGATGTGAGCTATGCATGTTACATGGAATGCTTTTTGCTGTGTCAACCGTGCGTTGTTGTAGGTATTCAGAAAATGGCGGACAGAATTTATGACGAACCGACTCAATCTGCTGTATGCAGTGATGTTGTGTGTGCAAACAGCTGAAATTTGTCTTGATTGATGTTCCCTTTGATATGAATTGCAATTCAGGTGATGAACAGTTTTGTGTTGACACTTTAGCGACGGCCATATCCATTTATGCGGTGCAGGTTGCTTTTTGTGGCGGTACACGGCTGTTTCATTCTGGAACTAGTTCACAGGAGACAGTTGTTAGCATTTCGTGTGATTTTCGTTGGCACAGGAACGGAGCAATTATAGGGGACCCGTTGCAATGAAGTTGGAACCGTACATATGAACTATGAACTATGTATATCTTCGAGCTCTGATTTAAATGTTCGTCTCCATATGCGACAGGCCTCATTTTCCACTGTCCATGCAGTGTCCACTTCATTGTATGTCTTAGCTGTCTTTACTTATTCAATCTGAGGACATGACCAATCCATCTCCGATCGTTACTTTTATATCTATTTGTTTATATCTTCCTGAAATAGTTAGTTCTTGGGAAGTTTGATATTACCCATCTTATCTTCCCAGGTATTCCCAAGTATTCTTCTAGAAAGTCTACCAGACCAGTTAGCTCTTGAAGTCTGATATAGCCAATCTTATCCTCCCAGGTATTCCCAAGTATTCTTCTAAGAATCACCATCAGTTAGCTATTAATCTGATCACTTATCCTCCAGGTATTCCAAATTCTTCTAGAAATCTACAGACCAGTAGCCTGAAATCTGATATTGTCAATCTTATCTTCCCAGGGGTACCCAGAAACTTCTGACCACAGATACATGAAACCTAGACCATCAGATGGTAGATGCCGACAGAATAAAAGTAGAACGACCAGAATAAAGCTTTAAAAAAATGAAAGTGATTTTATGCAACAAGTAATTGTCACATCACTGTTCAGATATAAAGATGTCTGCAGGGGCTCAATGAATAACTTTTCTATCGGTCCCAGCAAATGGGAAAACTGGCTGATGATCGAGATATATGGAAAACAACATTACGCAAAGGTGCAGAATCTTTTGAAGAGAGACTTAGGAATGAGCTGAAAGACAAGAGAGACAAGCGAAAACTCAGAAGTTGTCACAGTGAAACACTTGCCAATTGACAGCCTGTAAAGACGAAGAAGGCCATATACAGGGTGTTCAACTTAAAAGCACGTATGAATGGAGCTAAGCTGGCATATATGTATGGAAATGAGAAGGTTCCGTTATGACGTAGTATAGGTCAAGGTTGTGTGATGGTATGTAATTGTAGTGCGGAAGGGGCGATGAACAAATGTGACGTAGGACGAGCTAGTCAGAACCGGTTTAAATAGTAAATAAACACAACGCGATAGGTTATCTGGCAACTTTCGATTTGTCAATGGGGCTGCAATTATCTTGAACACCTGTATAATTGTCAGATAAAATCAGAAAGATTTTCTATGCCACGGGGCAATCTTGACAATGGAAGCGAGTCATGGACAATAAATAAACAGATAGTAAAATCTCTGGAGGCCACAGAGATGTGGTTTTACAGAAGAGTAATGAGAATCCCATGGACTGCTAAAATGACTAATGTTGAAGTGTTGAAAGAGGTAAACACACAGAGGAAATGTATTATTAATATAAAAAAGAGGAAGTCCTAGTTTTTTGAGCATGTGATGAGTAAGGGAGGTTTAGAACGTATTTGTAAAAACAGGTAAACTGATATCAGAGACAGGACAGGAAGAAGATTCTAGTCAGTCTGGAACGAAAGTGCTAACATCCGAACTGATAATCGGCACCAAGGATAGACAGTTATGGAGATTCATGTTCGCCTACGCCAGTCGGCATTGCCAATAATACAAGTTAGTTATGTAATGTTGTGCTGCGCCCCTTGTAGTGATTCTAACAATTATTGGTTTTGCTATTACTACTGCTGTTGCCGCAGTCGTTTATATGTCCCATGTGGTCTAGTGGTTAGGATTCCTGGCTTTCACCCAGGCGGCCCGGGTTCGATTCCCGGCATGGGAATATTTTTAATAAATTATTGGTAAGATTTCTTAATTTCTTTCAATAAATCAGTGCAATGCTAGCCGGCGCAGATATTCATGTCTCTCCACAACGTTCATACTGATGCAGTTAATCACTTCTGACGTCGATCTTTTGTCAAACCACTATGTCCGACCACCCAACATCGTCTCTCTCTGTCTTCACGACTCTCTTTTTTTGTATAATACCTTTGTCACCAAATGTTCTAAACCACATTTTCGCATTATATACTAGAAGAACTTTTGGTTGCCTAGATCTTGTTCTTTTGATAAGGTTTCTTTGCGTGCAGGCTCCTTTGAAACATCATTTGTTTTCTTCACTGTCCATGGCAT
The DNA here is from genome assembly GCA_020796225.1 of Arion vulgaris. Lineage (NCBI taxonomy): Eukaryota > Metazoa > Mollusca > Gastropoda > Stylommatophora > Arionidae > Arion > Arion vulgaris. The sequence continues at coordinate 11,504,392 of CM036769.1, forward strand.
TTACAACATTCTTCTAAGAAACCACGTCTGAGGCTTCCAATGATCTTATTGATTACTTGTTCATTGTCCATGATACTCTGCCTTACATAAGTATTGGCTCAATATAGGACTGGAGTACCCTTTTACGCGGTGTCATTGGTAGTGAGTTCACACACGGCCCCTGTACCACAGAGGCGGAACTGCTAGGGATACTCAGCTTCAAGGACAGACGTTTTTGTAGATTCATGTTCGCCTACGCCAGTCGGTATTGCACATAATGAAAGTTAGTTTGCTTTTCTGTTTTTGTCACCATTTGCGTTCTATTATTGTTTTCCTTGTTAGTGCCCTTTAAAAAAATTGATTATTGCTTATGTTATTAGTACTGCTGTTGCTACTATTTTCATGTGTCCCATGTGGTCTAGTGGTTAGGATTCCTGGCTTTCACCCAGGCGGCCCGGGTTCGATTCCCGGCATGGGAATATTTTTATAGCTCAATCATTATTTGTTAGATTCTTAATTTCTTTCAATCAATCAAGTGACATGCCTGCCGCCGATCTACAACTCTTTCTGATGCAGTCGTGTTGTATGTGCTGTTTCATATTTTCTTGACAATATGTATTCATCATCATCCTTAAATAGCTTTTCCTGAGCAGAACCCCCATCCCTGTGGTGCCGGGGCCCACAAGGGAAGCAAAGACTAGTACCACTGTGACCTACAAGGCATGTCGTAAGAGGCGACTGATGTAGGACCTAGGAAAGCTACCCTAATAAATACATAGAACATCGCAGAAATCGGATGTTCTGGCCTACTTGTAGACGCATTACTGGCACAATGCATAATCGTTCTTAGGCTCAGATCACATACACATCACACAGAGTGGTCAACAAGTGGTCGATAGGGAGCGTTCATAGAAGATGAAGAGCAGAATCTTAGGGACCCCCCTTCTGTCGACCTCCCCCACCCCGCCCCCAAAAAAAAAAATATGTATACGAATTGTTGTCTCTCTCATAGACCCGATGTCCCACCTCTTACTCAAATCATATATCATATCCTTAATCCCTTTTCGTCATTGTCTTCCTCTTCTCCTCTTTATCGAGATGTCTCCCACCACAGTAGTCTTTCAGCGCTTTTTGTCTTTTAAAAGTGTCAAAACGGCCGATGTCGGTATGAATGGATGTCGTTTATAGAAGTTTCTAACCTCCAGAGGCTTACGTGGATATACAATCCTGGACATGCGGTTGTTTACGGTAATGAGAGAGCGGACAGGCTTGCATCAAAAGCATCGATTGTTGGGGAGTTGGATAGATAGGGGGGATGTTCTTCGATCTCTTCGCGACTGTCTAATGGATGAGGACACTAAAATAGATATTGAATCGATACAGCGATTTAAGCAGTTTGGAGTTACCCGTTGTAAATGTAGAACTGGATGTCTGAGGGGCAGAGTGTGTTTAATCAGCGAGCCACGGGAACCATCAGTATCATACTCTTCGATGTCAGTTGGGAGACTGAGCACCTATGGGTCTGCCGCGGTGAAATTACGTCAGTTTTGTAACCAATAAACAATAACCAAAAGTGTACAAACACGGTAGTTATTACAGGTAAGGATTTTTTTTTTCGATCTAGAAGTATTTGAGTTTTTCAGCTCTTCGGCTCGGGCAATGGACATCGTAACCCTTCGGTTCCGTGCCACTAACACCGTAAATCTGGAGAGCCTGTGGCATTTTCTGCCATCCCGCGGAATTGAACCCGCACACACAGAGGAATAGTCACCCGTAGTCCAACGTGCTACGAACACGCTGGGCCGACGAGCATCCCACGCTGTAAAACCACTTAGTTTTAAAAAAACCCACAGTTAAGCACATAAGAGCTTGGAAAGCCTTGGTTGTGGACACATGCGTCCTCGGAGGGGAAGGGGTAAAGAAGAAAGAAGAAGAAGATCATATATGTTACTCAGATATATCATTGTTGTCTTCTGAACAACCATATACTGGTTGCGAACCAGCGACAAGTCAAGCGTATCCTCATTGACTTCCTTCTTTAAGATACACGTGTTACCACCTTGTCAAACACTTTGATTTCCTGTCAGTTACACATCAAACCCACAGGCACTCTAATAAATAGCGGAAGCTCTATTTAAACACTCTTTTGTCAAAATGAAAAGACACTTTGTGTAACCTTTAGTGTGTTTAATCTGTGACAAATTTGTGCCTTTATTTCATGAAATATTTAGGTCGAAACTATTGACTAAATTAGATAGATCACACAACTCGATAGATAGCCTAACAACTCGTTAAACGGACTTGAAATGATTCCAATTCTTCTTCTTTACGTTCGTTCTTTACGATCATTTTAATCACTCTTTGGATATGTTTGATCTTTGCCAAGAACGTGTATACGTTGCACATTGGTTTGGTATGCCCCTAAACGCATAAGACTTCTACACGTTTAGGACACGTGCATCCGATTTCAGCCAAACCTCATTAGTCGACTCTTACGACATGCGTGGCAGGTAACAGTGGTTCTACTCTTTACACCCCAAATATGGTAACTACTCGGGCGATGATTCCAGTTAAGACTCTTCATCTTGTCTACTGCCTCTTGAGGAGTATCTTTAAACGTGTACACACGAGATGAAGTGTCTACGCAGAATGCTGTGAGTAACAAGAAGAGACCGGTTTAGAAATGAAGACATGCCCGCGTTCCCAGCGTGTTCGTAGCGCGTTGGACTACGGGTGACTAGTCCTCTGTAATGCGGGTTCAACTCCGCGGACTGGCAGAAAAGCTACAGATTCCCCAGATTTGCGGTGTTCGTGGCACCGAGCCGAAGGGTTACGATGTCCATGACACCGAGCCGAAGGGTTACGATGTCAATGACACCGAGCCGAAAAGCATTAAGCTCAAGTGCTTCTGGATCGGAAAAATTTTTTTTTTAAAAATGAAGACATCAGGAAAAAAGAAGGTAAAATATCAATACTTAACTTCATCAAGAAACAACAAATTAAATGGTTCGGCCACACAAGTAGATTACCAACAGACAGTGCGCCACGAAGAACAATGTTACTCCGATACAGTGGATACAAAGTTAAAGGCCGGACACGTAAAAGGTAGACCTCAGAGATAACAGAGCCGACGAAAGACACTGTTTATGAAGCGCACACAAAAGCCCGTTCTAGAAATCTCTTCTTACCCTGAAGCTGTAAGACAAATCACGACTGGATAAAAAGAAAGACAATGTGCATAGAGAGACTCGCTCCAGGTGTCTCCTTTTTCAACATGGCGCTGAAAGGTAAAACACGATGATTAGAGAATAGATAGACACACGGTCACTACTACAAGAGAATGGGGGGGTCTCAATGGGAGGGAAGTGGTTTAGACGTTTGCCTGTTGTTCTGAAGCTTGTATGTTCGAATTCGGACCAAGTCACATGTGTCATTTTTTCATGAGAATATTTGGGTTATTGTCGGAGCTCGTGGTTTGTGCAACACTCTCGGTAGCTGGCATGCCATCTTTGCTGATAGGGACAGAGCTATACGGGGAAACACGGTACGTTGAAGTCATTCTTTCGCCTTTAGACCAGGGTTATCCAACGAGGTGTCTGAGTTCGCCATGGTAATCCTAAGGTTGAAAGGGTTCAAAAACGAAGGACTGACTTCATTACAAAAGCACGGACTCCGTAGTTTCGGCAACAAATCAAGGGATCTCATGAAAAAATTGCACGTGTGTCTCGGTCCGGATTTGAACCCAGAACCTTCAGTAAGACAGGCAAACGATTTAACCACTACACCATTGAGATCCCCAGAACCTTCAGTACGACATACAAACGATTTAACCACTACACCATTGAGATCCCCAGAACCTTCAGTAAGACAGACAAACGATTTAACCACTACACCATTGAGATCCCCAGAACCTTCAGTACGACAGACAAACGATTTAACCACTACACCATTGAGATCTCCACAACCTTCAGTAAGACAGGCAAACGATTTAACTACTTCGCCCGCCCGAGTGGTTACCGGGGCCCAAATTTGGGGTGTAAAGAATAGAACCACTGTTACCTTCCACGCATGTCGTAAGAGGCGACTAAGGAGGTTTGGCTGAAATCGGATGCATGTGTCCTAAACATGTAGAAGTCTATGCGTTTAGGGGCCTATCAAACCAATGTGCAACGTATACACGTTCTTGGCAAAGATCAAACATATCACAAAGAGTGATTAAAATTGGTCGTAAAGAACGAACGCAAAGAAGAAGAAGAAGAACCTCTTCGCCATTGAGACCTCTGCAATCCTGGAATGCAGAAGTCACGTGAGGTTAGTGGTCTGATTTCCAGGAAGTTCCACTTGGACTAAACGATCTTCAGACTATGGGGGTGGGGGAGGTGGGGGGTGGGGGGGGGTGGGGTGGGCTGTGTGATGATGAAGATTTTTGTGTACCAACGAGTAAACGGAGAGCAGACCAAAGTACGACACTAGCACGTTTAGTTGGTGTGAGGGAAATCGATATAGTAGACATACAAGGCGCCTTGTTTAACGATCAAATGTTGGAAGTTGTAGGACATGACCATTGATTGCTGATCTATTATATGATTGAAGAATTTTGGCATCAACCGTTGTGTGTAGGAGAGTATGCATGAGAGGTGTGTGTGTGTGTGTAGGGGAGTATGCATGAGGTGTGTGTGTGTGTGTGTAGGAGAGTATGCATGAGAGGTGTGTGTGTGTGTGTAGGAGAGTATGCGTGAGAGGTGTGTGTGTGTGTGTGTAGGGGAGTATGCATGAGGTGTGTGTGTGTGTGTGTGTAGGAGAGTATGCTGAGGTGTGTGTGTGTGTAGGAGAGTATGCATGAGAGGTGTGTGTGTGTGTAGGAGAGTATGCATGAGAGGTGTGTGTGTGTGTGTAGGAGAGTATGCATGAGAGGTGTGTGTGTGTGTGAGAGAGTATGCTGAGAGTGTGTGTGTGTGTAGGGAGTATGCATGAGGTGTGTGTGTGTGTGTGTGTAGGGAGTATGCATGGGTGTGTGTGTGTTGGGGTGTAGGGAGTATGCATGAGAGGGTGTTGTGTGTGTAGGTATGCATGAGAGGTGTGTGTGTGTGTGTGATATGATGAGAAGGTGTTGTGTGTGTAGGGAGTAGCATAAGGTGTGTGTGTGTGTTAGGAGAGTATGCATGAGAGGTGTGTGTGTGTAGGAGAGTATACATGAGGTGTGTGTAGTGAGGATTTAAAAGGTTTAAAGCTCGAAGGATTGATTTATAGATGGGTTTACCTATGTCGGTCTTCCGCAGAAATGACACGCCGCCTGCCGAGAGTATTGACAAGCACGAACTCGAGCTCCAGCAAATCTCTGGAAAAAATGCAGTAACAGAACGGCGCGGTCGGATTCGAACCCAGACCTTCGACTCACAAGGCAAGGGCTTACATCGCACAGAGACCTGGTGTGGTAAGAGATAATGGTGTGTTGTGTGTAGGAGAGTATACATGGGGTGTGTGTGTGTAGGAGAGTATACATGAGGTGTGTTGTGTGTAGGAGAGTATACATGAGGTGTGTGTGTGTAGGAGAGTATACATGGGGTGTGTGTGTGTAGGAGAGTATACATGGGGTGACTAATTCAATGCCTAAGTAAAAAAATGTCTAATTCAATTTGTTTCGTAGATATGGATTTTGAAATGTAACCCTTCCAAATTAAAATAATATTTCAATTAAAACAGTAATATTTTGCTTATATATAGTTTAGACAAAAATGGAGGTTCTTGCTATAATTATGGTGTAATAGATACATTATATTCTATGCTAGTTGGGCATTCTTAACACTTCTTATATTTGTGAAATCCACTGCACGATGAGGGGTTACAATATATTTTCAAGAAACTTAATTATTTAAAAAATAACTATTATAGTGCATAAAATCACTAACAAACAATGTCTTTTGCAACATGTTGCCAAATTGTATGACAATATAATTGTTAGTTTTTTATGTGCATTTGTAAAAAGACAACCCTTGTTCTGGGTGGGTCTCCGCCTTAACGTGTGGACGCCCATGATCTTGATATTTATTTAGAATTAACAATTCTTTTGAAATAGAAAATAGAATATATTGTCTGTGCCAACATACTGGTACGTCAAACTGTCTTTGCTGGACTGCTGAAACCATCATCAATGCACTTCGGTGAGTAACCATGTGTGCTCCGATCTCTTTCTTACATAGGAAGATCTCAGCTGCAGTGTACGAACTCCGTAGCACCGCTGAGTGTCGCCGATGTAATTTAGAAGCTTGTGGCAATATTTTGTAGAAATTTTATTTAAAAATCTTTTTAATCTTCTTCTTCTTCTTTGCGTTCGTTCTTTACGACCAATTTTAATCACTCTTTGTGATATGTTTGATCTTTGCCAAGAACGTGTATACGTTGCACATTGGTTTGGTAGCCCACTAAACGCATAGACTTCTACACGTTTAGGACACGTGCATCCGATTTCAGCCAATCTTTTTTAATGAATTTTGCGCAGGGGATTTTTAACCAGCTGATCTCGACGTTTGATCTCGACATTTGAAATGCTGAGGGTTCTTTTACATGCTACACTTGAACACGGAACCAACTTTAGAACAAGAGTTGGTTATTCGTTACTAAATTTACGTCATTGCACACCGGGCAGACCCATAGGTGCTCAGTCTCCCCCAGCAGATATCGAAGTGTATGCATACTAATGGTTCATGTGACTCGCTGGTTAAACACACTTCTCACTTTGCCCCTCAGGCTTCCAGTTCTACCCGTACAACGGGTAACTCTAAACTGCTTAAATCGGTGGATGAGAGGCGAGCATTCAGCCTATACGCCACAGAGAGGCGAGCATCCAACATCTACGCCATAGAGAGGCGAGCATCCAACATCTACATCACAGAGAGGCAAACATCCAACCTCTACGCCACAGAGAGGCGAATATCCAACCTCTACATCACAGTGATCCCTAAATTATCATCATGTGAGAAGAGACGAAAACTTGTGAGAACCACTGTTATTGTGAAACACAAAGAACAAAGTTAAGGCTGTAGAACTTAATTATTGTACTTGGTTTTCATCGATTTACAAGTTCATGTTTGTGTTTCTAAACATGGTCAACAGCTTCTTCCATTGTCCATCATACATGTCAACAATGCTTCATGTAGACTAGTGTTTCCCAAAGTGGGGGTACTGCCCTCCTTCCTCCCCGCCCCAGTTGGCGATGAAGCCTTCAAGGGATTGGGGGAGGGGGCGATAGTGGGTTCAGAAGCATGTGGTGGGGTGTTCAGACGATTAAAGATAGGTGGCTCTTTAAAGAAGAAATTAATAATATATATTTTAAAATAAATTATTTTCGTGATTTTGCGATTGAATAATCATTTAAAATTTGAATTTGCATTTTAATTCATCTTATGCCCGTCTTACACGATCCATTTTTTCATCAATTTTCTATTTCATGCATATAATCATTTGAAAATTGACCATATGACATAATCGTTTAGCCTAGCATACGAGCGTCCTTACGTACACAACCAATGGTACGTAAGGACGCTCGTATTGCTAGGCTAGGCGATTGGTGTCGTAAGGACTAGGTAAGTGGTTCGAGTCCCGTGTTTGTCTATTTGTTTTTCGGAAGCTCTTAATACCTGTATCTGTTTATTTGTTGATCATATTCGTTACTCCGTTGCTTCCTCTGGGGTTCTTGTAAAAAAACTCCTTGTGCTCACCATGTATGACAGAAATATATATCAATTTTCTTGGTCAAAGAGGAATTAGAGCATGCATTTATGTGGGATGGGGGTGGAAGAGGGGGTGTTGGGAACTGTTATAATGGGGGTGGGGGTGGGCGTTACAAAGTTTATCATCGTTACATCATGTAAAGTGGGCCGAAAAAGTTTGGGAACCTGTAATATAGACGTTCTCTGATGCTGAACTTTGAATGTCTAAATTGATTCGATCAAATGTTTGCCATTAAGACGCATGTGACATAATTGAACTAATTTAATTGATTGGAAAAGTGTACTTCTAAGACTATATTATTCAACAAGAAATATACACGTAATGTACAGAGCGTTTATAAAGTCACTGTGCAGTGAAATTTACACCCGGGCGAGACTACATCACGAGAAATGTGGTTTTCAAAGACGCCTTGTAACGTAGATTGTTATTATTTATCTAGATACTACTGCTCTTGGCTGGCTTGTATTCGGTAAAGTGGCAGTGCACACGACTTGTGAGTCTGGAAATTTCAAGCACATATTGTCGAATTAATTCTTTAGTGTACTTGCTACCATTGCGAAAGACATTTTCTACCAAAAAATACTTTGTTTTAAAAGATTAACACCATTTCTTTATCAGCAATGAAATCGTGAATATAACAACAACATGCTGTTTCATGCTGCACACAGAATTATGGAACTCAGTATAACAACAACATGCTGTTTCATACTGCACACAGAATTATGGAACTCAGTATAACAACAACATGCTGTTTCATGCTGCACACATAATTATGGAACTCAGTATAACAACAACATGCTGTTTCATGCTGCACACAGAATTATGGAACTCAGTATAACAACAACATGCTGTTTCATACTGCACACAGAATTATGGAACTCAGTATAACAACAACATGCTGTTTCATACTGCACACAGAATTATGGAACTCAGTATAACGACAACATGCTGTTTCATACTGCACACAGAATTATGGAACTCAGTATATCAACAACATGCTGTTTCATACTGCACACAGAATTATGGAACTCAGTATAACAACAACATGCTGTTTCATGCTGCACACAGAATTATGGAACTCAGTATATCAATAACATGCTGTTTCATACTGCACACATAATTATGGAACTCAGTATAACAACAACATGCTGTTTCATGCTGCACACAGAATTATGGAACTCAGTATATCAACAACATGCTGTTTCATACTGCACACAGAATTATGGAACTCAGTAAAATCAACAACATGCTGTTTCATACTGCACACAGAATTATGGAACTCAGTATAACAACGACATGCTGTTTCATGCTGCACACAGAATTATGGAACTCAGTATAACAACGACATGCTGTTTCATACTGCACACATAATTATGGAACTCAGAATAACATGACGTAAATTTCCATCATTCGTGACGTAATAACTAAAATATTTTCAAAATCATTTGCACAGCGACTTTATAAACATTATATAATATAATAATTTAATTCACTCTCTGCACCGTTATGACGTTAGGCATAGGAGCCTGCAAAGCTAATTTCTCTTATACCTCTCTTATCCTGGGCAATCGCATTTTTCCAATTAAATCCTTTGGAGACTGAGACCGATATTTCAGGACACTCGTCAGCAAAAAGCAGGTGGCTGAGGGCCCCTTAGGAAACCTCCTGACAGATCTGAACGCTTGATACCCATGGCAATAGAAGTGGGACAGAAAATTCGTTGATATTATCAACCTCAATGAAGGGGTGTCCTAACCTTTATTCCATCTTCCTGCGAAGTATATATATATATATAATATGTAAAGCTAAGACGCATACAGGCAGAGACTGACTTCGTTGACCGGATTTATCCGTGGGACGTGGTTTCTCTCGCAGAAATCACACCCACCAGCCGATAGTACTATAGAAAGTACAATCTCATAGATCCGTCAACAATTCAAGGTATCGATAGACAAAATAGAACCATGAACCGAACGACACGATCTGAATTCGAACAACGACTTTCGGAATGCAAGGCGAATGACTTGATCACACATTCATTTGCTGTTATTAAAACCTGTTTAATACCATGGGTTTATTGGGAATTCGGTGTTATGTTTATATTTTTTATTGACAGTCGGTACACGATGGGTGATGTGGTTAACATCACGCCGGTTTATGTTGCCAAATGTGGCACTGTAACAACACAAGAGGAACTGAAAATAGAATTATCAAAAATTGTCACAATTCTCAAAATTACATCGGGAACTCTCTCTACGGAGTTCGTGTACTACCGCTGAGATCTTCCTGTGCAAGCAAGGGGTGGGAACACACATATGTTTCCATCGAAATGCAATAATGGTCATCCAACCGATCAATCACTCTCTTGAAATTATTCACGACAAGAAATCATGAAATAGTACGTTCCAATTCACCGCAACGAGTCACTACTATAATAATAATCTTCCTCGTACCATGAAAAGTCACATGACATGTAAGCAATTCTCAACATGTTTCCTGGGAACTAATCTCCCATGAAACAGCGCGTACCGCCCTACAAAAGTAAGTCTCTTGCTCCTGCTTTGAACTGCATATGGCCGTCGCTAATATAGCAACACAAAACTGTTCATCACTTGAACTGCAATTCTTGTCTAAGGGAACATCAATCATGACAAAATCCAGCTTTCTGCACTCGCAATATAACTGCATACGGCAGATTGAGCTTGTTCGTCATAACCGCTGTCCGCCATTTTCTGAATACACACTAACACACAACAAATGTACGGTTGACACAGCAAAAAGCATTCCATGTAACATTCATAGCTCACAGCGTTGCTCAAGCACTAACTCAGTAGCTCGGCAAATGAAACCGGAAAATACCCGACCAAACATGTCGGAAATGCGCTAGCAAAGTCGTGTTCAGAATCAAACAGTTCTGACTCTGAATGGCCCTCCGCTTGAAATTATTCACAAGGACAAAGGAAACAATCATGAAAATAGTAACAATATCCAAATGGTACGAACCTAGAAAATATAAAAGCTACATAATAATAATAATAATAATAATAATTCCTCTCGTACCGTTATACGTTACATAGAGCCTGCAAGTAATTTCTCCATACCATTTTATCCTGGGCAACTCGCTCAATCTCCTCCATGGAACGAGACCGATATTTCCTGCCTCTGTCAGCAAAGTTCGTTTCAGGGTCTCCTTAGGTCGACCTCTCTTTCTTGAACCATTTGCATCCAACTTCAATGCCTGCTTTGATATTCGTTGATCATTTCTCTCAAGGTGTGCCCAACATATCTCCATCTTCTCTTTTTATAACAGTTGTCACTAGTGGTTGACCAGACATGTCTCTGATTTCATCACTGTCCTGAATTCGTTCTATTTTATATTCATGATTTTTCGCAGACATCTATTTTCAAATGCATTCAACTTGCTTTCTATATCTTTAGTCATTTTCCAACTCTCGCTAGCATATGTTAGGATTGATCAACTTCTCTGGCATATGTTAGGATTGATACAACTCTCGCTGCAATGTTAGGATTGATCAACTCTAGCTAGCATATGTTAGGATTGATATAACTCTAGCTACAGCTATAAGTTAAAGATTGGATATAAAAACTCCTGGACATGTTGAGATGATCCCAATAGAAGGAAGCATCATAGAGAGAATTGGAAACCATGGACATATTTGGGATGAACTGATATTCAGCATACCGCTAGCAGATGTTACATTGTCAACTGAGATAGAGGAGATAAATTCATGGCTGTTAGATTTGGAATGATCTTCTAACAGCTTGCATGAATTGAGATTGATCCAACATCGTCTCATATGTGTAGAATCGTCGCGAATCCAACTCCCCTACTATGTTAGGTTGCACACTGCCAGACTTAACCTGCCCATTTCTTAAGTTTCATACTACTCTCGCTCTATGTTGATTTCACAACTCCTCTAGTAGATTTCATGTGTAGTCGTTTTATATAATCTTTAGCATATGTTAGGATTGATCAATTCTCTAAAATGTCCTTATGCTAGATTGATCCTAAAACTAGTATGTATAATCGTTGCGATACAATACTCTTAGCTGGATATATTAGATTGATATTCCCTCTCTTAAGCTATCTTGATTGATACTTTGTCCTGCACATATCGTTAGGATTAAAGCTAATTTTTTCCGGCTGGGATATGTTATTGATAAACAACGGATATGTTAAGATTGATCCAACTACTGGCATTTTATGAATTATCCTCTACATATTAATTGAACATGCCACGAGAAGGGAATTGTTTGACGAATGTAACCAGGATAGTAGGAAATGAAGACTAACTGACGTCGTGGCAGATGTTATTGATATAACTGACTGCTGCTATGCTTAGGATTTTAAATAATAATTTTTTCAGACTGCTTCATGTAGCAAGTTGAATACAACTCTGATAGATATGCTTCAGTATTTTCGATACTAACTGCTCCATATGTTGATTAGATCAACTCCTGTCTGATTTAGGATTGATAAACTCGCTAGCTATGTTAGAATACAACGTCGGCCAGCAATTTGATTTCAACTCGCTGCATACTAGGTATTGATCCAAACTCTCGCCTTCCATATGCTTAGGTGATGGACATTCTCTACCTCAAGCACATCAAAATAAGAAAAACAATTATTTTCGAATATAAAACTTCCTGACAGTTAGAATGACATTATGAAGGAAGCATCCATCAAACGTCGGCACGAGAACCATGGAGAAGTATGGATTAGGGATGTACTGATGATTTGAGCATAACCGTTGAGAGGAAATCTACATATCTAGCCAGATAAGATCAGAAGAATCTGGACGTTAATGTGGCAAGTTCTTACAGAACCAGCGTATGGACAAGAAATATTGTCCAGAATTATTTCCTCTTTAGATCATCACATTTCCGGTTCTCCCATCGCAACGTTACGGCTGCAATGCTCCAGCATCCTCATCTTCCTTTGGTGTTGCACACTGCCAGACTGTAACCTGCCCATTTCCTTAAAGTTTCCTCTCACTTACTTCTGCACAGGTCTTCACTTTCCGTTTGCATCCTCAACTTTACCTCTAGTCACAGTTTTGTATGGTGTCTGTCTTTTTATATGCCCAAAATACTTTCTTGTTGAATTTTATTCTCTTAATAATTTTCCTTCATGCCTAGTTTTCCTAAACTTGTTATATATAATTGTTGACAAAGATACATATTACTCTTAAATCTGATTATCTACTTATGTCCCCTTGCACACACTCTTTCTACAGTTTAAAAAAAAAGAGATTAACAGGCTTAGAGTTTAGTTTCTCCCAGGCATGTATATGTTTTAAGAAACAAGAGATGCCCGCGTGCCCAGCGTGTTCGTAGCGCGTTGGACTACGGGTGACTCGTGGCCAACGTTACTAACACAAGAGGTTTTCAACATTAAACCATCTCTCAATTTTTTCCCCTATTTGACAGCCAGTTAAAGGAACTCTTATCTATGGAAACTTTCTTTAGGAGAACAGTAAAAGACATGTCTTGATCTATTTTAATACTGAGTCCTATAGCTGGTGCTTTCAATAATTATACAATAGAATATGTTCCTTGTCTACATTTCGGTACACAACACTTTCTAGGCAGCGTTATTTTGTTGTTATGTTTATTAAAGAAGGTAATTGTTAAATTATACACATCTAATTATAATCGTAATTTGATCTACATTTTGGTACACATTACTTACTAGCTAGGCATCGTTATTTTATTGTTATGTTTACAACACTGACAACAGTTAGGTTTACTGAAGAAGGTACTTGTTAAATTAACTTATATTATACATATATAATTACAATCGTAATTTGATCTACATTTTGGTACACAGCACTTACCAGGCATCGTTATTTTGTTGTTATGTTTACTAAAGAAGTCTGTTTGAGTCCGTATGTTTACTAAAATGTCCATATGTTTACTAAACACGTTTGAATAATCCGCCTCACCCTCCATCTTGAATAATATTGCGCGAAGGCCAGTAGTTACGCTGGCCACGGGTGACTAGTCCTCTGTAAGTGCGGGTTCAACTCCGCGGACTGGCAGAAAAGCTACAGGTTCTCCAGATTTACGGTGTTCGTGGCACCGAGCCGAAGGGTTACGATGTCCATGACACCGAGCCGAAGAGCTTTCAGCTCAAGTGCTTCTGGATCGGAAAAAAAAAGAAACAAGAGATACGTGTCTAAAATGATTATGGCGCGCAGTGAAACTTAACATGAACAGTTTTCTATGAAGTAACCCTAAACATTAAACGACACGAGTGCCATGAGAAGGTAATTGTAGAACGAATGTTACCAGGAAGAAGAGCAAGAGGAAGACCTAGACGACGTTGGTGGGCAGGATGTCATTGACGATCTGAGAATGACTGCTGCTGACGCCAGGCATCTTGCACAGCATAGATCAATTTTTTTAGGGCTGCTGTCATGTGAGCCAAGTTCCAGAAGGACAAGCTACTTGATGATGATGATGAATCCTTCAGTACCCTCTTCTTCTGATTCTTCTTCAAACGTTCCATATCGATCCCTTGTTAACAACTCTGTCTGATTTGTATGTGATTTGAGCTTAAGAGCGATTGTGTCAGTTATGCAAATACAAGTGGGCCAGCACATCTGATTTCTGCGACGCCTTTATTTACTAGGGTAGCTTCCCTAGACCCAAACCTCAATCGCCTCTTCCGACATGCCTTGTAGGTCGCAGTGGTACTATTCTTTGCTCCTTGCAAGCCCGGCAGCACACAGGCGCTTTCAGTACCGAAAACAACAAGATATATCCTCTCTAAATAACACTTTCCTGACGAAGTTAGTCAATCCGAGCCTTGCGTACTGAAGCTTGTGCGTTCCAATCTAAACCCCGTTCGGTTCACGAGTACGTTTTTTTTCTTGAGACCCTATAGGATTGTTGCTGAAGCTACGGAGTTCGTGCTTTGTGCACTACTCTCAGTAGTGATGTACGGAAATCTACATATCTGAGGTGGTTAGATAAGATCAGATCAGATCTGGAGAAAACCGTGGTGAGGCTGCGATAATACTAAGTGCGGGCGGTATGGACAAAGAAATATATATTACAGTATTACTTTCGTCTTCTTCTTCTTTTGTCGTCACACTGTTACCGGGTTGTTGTAGTATCGTCACACTGTTACCGGGTTGTTGTCCAGTGTCGTGGTTCTTCTGTTGTCTTGCGCTGGTTCAGGTGGGCTTGGGTGAATGTTTTTATGCTCTTCACATGTATTCTGACGTGTCGTCTACTGTTACCGGTTGTTGCAGTGTCGCCACACTGTTACCGGGTTGTTGCAGTATCGTCACACTGTTACCGGGTTGTTGTCCAGTGTCGTGGTTTTCTATTTTTGTCTTGCGCTGGTTCAGGTGGTTTGGGTGAATGTTTTTGCTCTTTCACATGATTCTGATGCGCCATCTTACCATCTTTTTCGTGGTCTTCCTCTCGCCTTCTTTCCCGATGTTCTGTTGTAGAAGACTGTATACTGTGGAGTTTGGATGTATTCTTATTAAGTGGCCAAACCACTTCATTCTTTGTTTCTCAATGTAATTCAAGCAATTTTCTGTGTCAACTTTCTTTCTTATGCTGATGTTGGTGACTCTGTCTTTTCTGGTGGTGTTGGTAACTTTTCGCTGACACCGCATTTCACATGTAGTTATTTTTTGCGATTGTGCTTTGATAATTGTCCATGTTTGACTCTGGTAACACAAAGTAGGTATGAAAATGCTGTTGATCATCTGTTGTTTTGCTTTCAGTGAGATTTTTGTGTGCCTTAACATTGTGGCTAGCAAGTAGGTTACAGCATTTGCTTTTGACTTTAGCCTCTATCTCCGTCTTCTGTGAATATGCTTCCTAAGTATTTGAATTCTTTCACTTGTTTGATTGTAGTGCCATTGACATGGATGTCTAGTTTATTATGTTTTCTTCCTATATTCATTATTTCGATTTTAGTCTTATTGATTTTCATGTCATGATTTATACAAGGCGACTCATCTGGCCATAGAACGCAAATTAAAGCTCCCATCTCTACGTTTAACGGCAAGAGTGGATAGCCAACTACATCTTCTACCTGGGAACAGACAATAAACAATAGATTTATACAATTTTAGTTCAAGGTGTCAATATGTCAAGATCTTGTTTATTTTGATGTATCAGGCACTGATCATCTGCAAACAGCAGTTCATTTATTTCATCATTATCTGAATTTGACTCTTGAGTTATTTTATCCATATATGCAATAAAGAGTAGTGGTGAGAGGACACAACCTTGTCTAACACCTGATGTAATGGAGAACCAGTCGGACATTCCTTCTGTTGTTCTTACTGTACTCTGAGAGGATACAACCTTGTCTGACACCTGATGTAATGGAGAACCAGTCGGTCATTCCTTCTGTTGTTCTTACTGTACTCTGAGAGGATACAACCTTGTCTGACACCTGATGTAATGGAGAACCAGTTGGTCATTCCTTCTGTTGTTCTTACTGTACTCTGAGAGGATACAACCTTGTCTGACACCTGATGTAATGGAGAACCAGTCGGTCATTCCTTCTGTTGTTCTTACTGTACTCTGAGAGGATACAACCTTGTCTGACACCTGATGTAATGGAGAAGCAGTCGGACATTCCTTCTGTTGTTCTTACTGTACTCTGAGAGGATACAACCTTGTCTGACACCTGATGTAATGGAGAACCAGTCGGTCATTCCTTCTGTTGTTCTTACTGTACTCTGAGAGGATACAACCTTGTCTAACACCTGATGTAATGGAGAACCAGTCGGACATTCCTTCTGTTGTTCTTACTGTACTCTGAGAGGATACAACCTTGTCTGACACCTGATGTAATGGAGAACCAGTCGGTCATTCCTTCTGTTGTTCTTACTGTACTCTGAGAGGATACAACCTTGTCTGACACCTGATGTAATGGAGAAGCAGTCGGTCATTCCTTCTGTTGTTCTTACTGTACTCTGAGAGGATACAACCTTGTCTGACACCTGATGTAATGGAGAAGCAGTCGGTCATTCCTTCTGTTGCTCTTACTGTACTATGAGAGGATACAACCTTGTCTGACACCTGATGTAATGGAGAAGCAGTCGGTCATTCCTTCTGTTGTTATTACTGTATACTCCGGCTATCTTGATATAAAACCATGATATTACCTAATAGTTGTCCCTGGACGCCATATTCTTCAAGGATCTTCCATAGTTTGCACCTGTTTACTCTATCAAATGCCTTTTCTTGGTCTATAAATATAAGTTGTTTACTTTGATTGTTTTCAATTGTTTATTCGCAGATCTGTCTTAGTCACTTCTCTTTGTTGTTCTTACAAATATCCTCTTTTAGTATGTATATTCCAAATGTCATACTGCATCATACTTCAGTTTTAGTTGCATCGATTTCACAAACTCTTATCGTCTTAAATGTAGCTTGTTCTATTTTTACACAATTGCCGTAACTTTAGTCTCTTAGTATTATATTAGTATTACAATAATCATCATCAAGTGCTTGTCCCTTCCGGAACTTGGCTCCTCATGAAAACTCTCTGCTCTGTGCAATTGAACGGCGTCAGCAGCAGTCATTCTCAGATTGTCAATGACATAATATTACATTAACAAAGAAAAAAAAAGACCTTCGTGTCCTTCTCTTCTCTTTGCCTGATGTCTCTTTCCATGACGGTCTTCTCTAACCTTTGTGTCTTTGTAGTTTGATTTTGTCCAAAATACCTCATTTTCTCATTCTTTTTGGTAGAATTTGCTAGTTTTGTTAAATTTTGAGTTCTCTGGATAGATCTATTTATTCTCTTCTCTGTCCATGATATACACATATGCAACATCCTTAATAGTGCACACGTTCATTGGTAATTTCTACATATATAGCTGTAGAGCTGGAGCAGCGAGGATGAAAGGATGTAAAGCTGTAGCAGTGACAAGACATATATAGCCGTAGAGTTAGAGCAGTGATAAGACAGAGATAGATGTGCAGCTGTAGCAGTAAGAAGACAGAGATGGCTGTGCAGTTGGAGCAGTGATAAGACATAGATAGCTGTGCAGCTGTAGTAGTGCGAAGACAGAGATGATTGTGCAGCTGTAGCAGTGAGAAGACAGAGATGGCTGTGCAGCTGTAATAGTGAGAAGACAGAGATAGCTGTGCAGCTGTAGCAGTGAGAAGACAGAAATAGCTGTGCAGCTGTAGCAGTGAGAAGACAGAGATGGCTGTGCAGCTGTAATAGTGAGAAGACAGAGATAGCTGTGCAGCTGTAACAGTGATAAGACAGAGATAGATGTGCAGCTGTAGCAGTGAGAAGACAGAGATGGCTGTGCAACTGTAGCAGTGATAAGATAGAGATAGCTGTGCAGCTGTAGCAGTGAGAAGACATATATAGCCGTGGAGCTGCAGCAGTAAGAAAACAGAGATAGCCGTGAAACTGGAGCAGTGAGAAAACAGATCATTAAAAAATATTAAAAAAATACTCTATACAAAATCTGCCTAGTCTACTTCTTTATTCTCAAAAAAAAAAAAACCATAACAAATTTGTACAACATAACTATTAACTGATTAATATAAATTAACATAACTCGACGATAACAACATATTACAAATTATTTATCACTTTGTTGTCAGCATTCAACCATATTGTTTATCAGTTACACATTATGTACAAAATCATCTTTGCTGCCGGGACCCGTATTGTTTCTGTAGCTATGACTAATTATTAGACGCTCTGGACGAAGTAACGGAGTAGGTGTTTGAGGCTCAGACTCGATAGACGTGGCCCTGGGTAGACATGGAGATTTATCTGAAGGATGCGTGGGTATAAGTTCCTTTCCTAATCTGTAAAACTGAAAAAGAAATATAAAAACAAACATAGTATAAAGAATTCGACTGTTTTGTTTGTTCACCTGTTAAGAATTCAGGCGTATTTATGGCGTATAATATGGCGCATTTAACTGATTTCCGTGTGAAGACTTGTTTTCCTTGTCATCAGAGTCTTACTGAGTTAGGCGAGTATTATTCCGACTTCTCGTCAATACGTTACCGGGGCTCACAAGGGGAGCAAAGAATAGTAACACTGCAACCTACAAGGCATGTCGTAAGAGGCGACTGAGGTAGAGGCCTAGGAAGCTACACTAGTAAATAAAAAGCGTCGCAGAAATCGGATTTGCTGGTCTACTTGTAGGCGCATAACTGACACAATGTACAATAGCTCTTAGGCTCAGATCACATACAAATCACAAAGAGTGGTTTAACAAGTGATCGATATGGAGCGTTGAAGGAGAAGGAAACTCCGACTTCTGAGGTACTTGTAATTTATCACCCTAAGTTAAGAATCCTGTAGCACAACCACGTATCATGCTCCGATAGAGAATGTTTGCCACACTCTAGCTTCGAACTCCGGAATCTCCACGGCACGTGGTCAGTAGAGTAGCGTGTTATCAACTTCGCTATCGGCGACCCACAAATGAATATTCATTAGTATATCTTCTTCTTCTTTTGTCGTCACACTACTACCGGGTTGTTGCCCAGTGTTGTGGTTTTCTGTGTTTGTCTTGCGCTGTCCTGATGGCTTGGGTGATTGTTATCTTTGCTCTTTGACAAGATTCTGCTATGCCATCTACCCATCTTTTTCGTGGTCTTCCTCTACTGTTCGGTTCCTTTCTACTGTTGTTATGTTGTAGAAAACTTTGTATACTGTGGAGTTTGGATGCATTCTTATTAAGTTGCCAAACCACTTCATTCTTTGTTTCTCGATGTAATTCAAGCAAGGTTCTGTGCCAACTATCTTTCTTATGCTGATGTTGGTGACTCTGTCTTTTCTGGTGTTGTTGGTAACTTTACGCAGGCAACGCATTTCACATGTAGTTATTTTATACATTAGTATATATTAACCCTTAAACAGAATGTTGGGAGTGAGAAGAAGAGACCGGTTTAGAAATGAAGACATCAGGAAAAAAGTGGGTACAACATCAATACTGAACTTCATCAAGAACAATAAATTAAATAGTTCAGCCACATAAGCAGATTACCAACAGACAGCGCACCACAGAGAGCAATGTTACTCCGATACAGTGGATACAAAGCAAAAGACTGGCCACGCAAAAGGTGGACCACAGAGATAACAGAGAAAGACACTATTTATGAAGCACACACAAAAGCCCGTGCTAGAAACCTCTTCTTACCCTGAAGCTGTGAGCAAAGGATGGAGTAGAGAAAGCCTAGAATGCCGCCCTTATACCTTCTTGTAACCTGATGCTGAAGACAAATACAGGATTGAAAGAGAAAGAAAGACGATAAGAGGTTCGCTCCATGTCTCTTTGACCTGATAGCTGAAAGAAAACAGATTAGAGAATAGGAAAATATATATTTATCGTACTGGCCTAGAGAGAGAGAGAGAAGGAGAGAGAGAGAGAGAGAAATTACAGCAATGAAATATGTACGAGATATTTTTTGTATTTATTTTTTTGTTATAAAAATATTTGTTTCTGAACTAGTTTTTTTGGTTGACATTTTTTTTTGAAATAATAAAAAAAAATAATGTATTAAATTTAAAAACTTTTAATGTCATTTTTTTCGGTGGTAAATTTAAAAACAAATATTATTATTTTGTCCTCTATTGGGTCCTTACCCGGTAGTGCCGCAGTTGGAGGACTCAGGTGGGTTTGAAACGTGTAAAAACTCAGAGCGTCGTATTTCTTTCCAATGAGAGCTGCTCGGAATTTGTTCAGTTAAGTTGTCTATTGGCTGTATGAAGGCTCGCAACCTCTGGCCATGATCAAGTGGACACTACACATTTATTATTATAATAATAACAATATATATAATAATAATATATTCTAGAGACCTTAGCGTCATCATCATCATCATCAAATAGCTGGTCCTGAGCAGAACTTTGCCACCCCAACAATCCTTCGGAATTTCTCTCTCTATGGCCAGATGACCCGCTTCTGCAGTCGTCATGTTCAAACCATCAGTTACATCCTGAATCCATCTTCTCTGTGGTCTTCCTCTTCTTCTCTATGCCTGTATGCCTCCTTCCATGATGGTCTTCTCCAGTCCTTCATGTCTCTCTATATGTCCAAAATATCTCAATTTTCTCTTTCTTATTTGTAGCATCAGCCAGTTTTCTTTGATTTTAAGTTCTTTCTGGATAGATCTATTTGTTCTCTTCTCTGTCCAAGATATACGAAGGACTATTCTGTAACACTTATATTCAAAAGCACATATATGTTTTCCACTGCTTTATTAAATGTCCATGCTTCACACCCATACGTTGCCACTGGGCATATGCATGCTCTTAGTATTCTGATCTTTTTTCCCTATCAGTTCCGTTTCATATTGTTTTTGGTTGTTTATTTTGTTGTTGTAAAGCCATGTATGTTCTTCTTTACGTTTGTTCAGCTATATTATTCTTCATTTTTATCTGTATTGTAAATAGTTTTTTAACGAAAATAACAATGTTAGTAGCAACGTTTTGACAAGAAGAAACTTACTGTCCCCAGGCCAAGGCGATGCCAATGGCGATTCCCGCTAGAACATCAGAGGTGAAATGTTTGTAGTCAGTGACGCGAGACACGCAACAGAACATGGCCAGAAGCAGTATCACCATCTGAAGTGTAGGTCTCATCAGGTGTGAGAATGTTACATCCATCCTCATTTGTAGGTAAAACTGTAGGGGAAATATGTAAGCGATGTGTAATGTAAGCGATGTGTAATGTAGACGATGTGTAATGTAGACGATGTGTAATGGAGACAGGTAAATGACAGTTTCATGTAGGTGATATATATGTGTGTATATATGTTTGTGTACATACTTGCATGTGTGTATGTGTTCAAATATTATAAAGACACAATGTGTGCGTGTACGTATGTGTGTGGACATGTACGTATGGCGTATATGTTTGTGTAAGATTTATCGTGTGTATGTACATGTATATGCTATAGAGAGCATAAAATCAAGGGAAATTAAATATTTCGGACACATCAAACGACATGAGCGCCTAGAGAAGATCATTTTGGAGGAAACGGTGCCTTGAAGAAGAATGAGAGGAAGACATAGAAGACGATGGGTACAAGATGTCATTGACGATCTGAGAATGACTGCTGCTGATGCCGGTCAACTTACACAGAAGATAATTTTCAGGACTGCCCTCATGGGAGCCAAGTTCCGGAAGGGACAAGCTACTTGATGAAGATGGCATGTATATGTGTGTGAAAAGACATGTGCGTAATTTGAGTACATATGTGCACGGGAGATAACAACAGAGCATAAACACATACATAAATATATGAGAGGGAGAGGGAGAAAGAGAGAACAAAAAAAACGCGGAAGGCGGAGTGTACTCACGATAGTAAACAAAGCGCTAAACATGGACATGGAGGCGTGGCCTGAAGGAAATGACAGGTGACTGTCCTGGATGAGCTTGTGGTCTACCAGTGTGTTTGTACACGTGTAGTACAGGATGTACCTGATGAGAGAAGATTAACATTCAAAAATGTTGTCAGTGTATTGATGCTATTGAAAAAGATATCGATATAGGGGGAAGACTACAGTAAAACTATATACGGATGGTTTGGTGATTCGACGTGTGCGAAGCTCGTGGGCTTTCACTGTTCAGGTCGGAGGAGATGTTGTGAGGGAAGACAGTGGTGGTTTTGCCGTGACAACGAGCAGTCTCACTATGGAAATCATGGCGGTTACCAAAGCGATGGTTTGGCTAGAATCAGAGACTTTTATCCATGCATGTTTTCTCAGTGACTCAATTAGTATGCTCAGGAAGATTGAAACAGGATGGGCTAGAAGACATTGGATGGAGTCGCTGGGGAGGTCTAAGCTGACAAAGATAAGTTTTATTTTTGTGCCAGGGCATGCAGGTGTATGGGGGAATGAACGTGCGGATAGGCTTGCAGGTATGGTTGCTGTCCAAAGCGGGCGAGCAATGGACTAGGCTGATATTATAAATTCCTTAAGGGAGAGAGGACGTATACATGATTCACGTAATAGCGGTGAATCCACAACACTAACCAGACTGCAAGAACTCAAAGTTAGTGTGGTGTAGCTCGACAAGAACGCTTTGCTGGCAGACAAAGGAGAATTGTAAACCAACAAAGAACCGGTGTCGTTAGTCGTCACACGCTGATGGACATACTGAGGGAGAGATCGGAGCACTTATGGACTAATTTGTTCGACGTGCAGTGATGGTGATCCGACGACTAAACTAAACTATGTAGCAATGGCGAAACACGTAAAAACAAAGTACTGTAGTTTTACAAAATACAAAAACAATACGTATCGACCAAAATTTTAGGGATTTTATGAATTAATTGTCCGATTCCAAATGTTCTGTGCTGTGTAAGAAGTGAATGTCGTCACTTCTGTTGTATCCTTTGCTTGATAAAGGCCTTTTGGTCGAAACGTTGCTGTGTATTGTTATTGTTTTTGTATTTTGTAAAATATCAGTACTTTATTTTTATATGTTTCACCATCGAAACAGACACTACTTAGATTGATTGATTGATTGATTGATTGATAAGACCATCATCATTGCACTTCGGTGAGTAGCCATGTGTTCTCCAATCTCTTTCTTACACGGGAAGATCTCAGCGGCGGTGTACAAACTCCGTAGTACAGGCGAGGGTTTCTGAAGTAATTTTGTGGACAATGAATGATTTGTGAAAATGAAAGTAAAATATGATATCAACCATTCTTGCACAGGCAGCGAATTTACAGCCCGTCTTGTCGATTTTCTACTGCTAATTGTTATTTTACATGGTCAACAATGTTAGCATGACTTTGGCTGAAATCGGATGCACGTGTCCTAAACGTGGAGAAGTCTATGCGTTTAGGAGCCTACCAAACCAATGTGCAACGTTTACACGTTCTTGGCAAAGATCAAACATATCACAAAGAGGATTAAAATTGGTCGTAAAGAACGAACGCAAAGAAGAAGAAGGAGAAGTTAGCATGACTCAGCTGTGAAGTTGCAGAAAGGGGCAGAAGTATCTTCCTATGGCTTAGTGCGCTGATAAAGGAACTTATATATCATGTACAATGAGTATATCACCAAAGATAACCAAGGGAAGACAATGCATTGAGTATATCACGAAAGATAACCAAGGGAAGACAATGCATTGAGTATCACCAAAGATATTCAAGGGAAGAAAACGTGAAGCTCATCATCATCATCAAGGTGCGTATCCTTTATAGGACGTTGCTCTTTTTGCAACGCATCTGAAATTCACTCTGTCTCTAGCCAGTTCACCCACATCGTCGATGGTCATATTCATGGTTTCTTTAATATCTTGTAGCCATCTTCTTCTTGATCTGCCTCTGCGTCCTGGGACCCTGCCCTCTAGTATTGTTATTTCCAGGTCATCGTGACGCTTGATGTGAGCAAAGTATCTAATTTTTCTGTATAGTATGTTGTTTATCAGTCAATTCTCTTTAACATTTAGTTCTTTCAGGACATCAGTGTTCTTTCTTTTTCTGTCCATGGTATTCGTATGATCTTTCTGTAGCAATTAATTTCGAAGGACTGGATTTTCGTTCTTGTTTTTGTGTAATGGTCCATGATTCGCAACCATAAGTAGCCACTGGGAAAATGCATATTCTCAATATTTTTAATTGTAATATTTTGCTAGTGCTTTGCCACATGTTCTGCATTGTGTTTAACTTCTTGATTGCTATTGCCAATTTTCTTGATATCTCTTTAGAGCAGTCACCGTTTTTGTTAATTTTTGAGCCCAGGTATTCGTAGCTCTCTACACATTGGAGTTCTTCATTGCTTATTTGTATGTTAGGTGAGCCTTTTGCTTTATCAGTTGACATTATTATTGTTTTAACGTGAAGCTACCAGTGTAATATCACTAGTATATCCTTCTCTGTTGTACAAAGAGAACTGGATGCTGCCCCCGTGCCCAGCGTGTTCGTATCGCGTTGGACTACGGGTGACTAGTCCTCTGTAAGTGCGGGTTCAACTCCGCGGACTGGCAGAAAAGCTACAGGTTCCCCAGATTTACGGTGTTCGTGGCACCGAGCCGAAGGGTTACGATGTCCATGACACCGAGCCGAAGAGCTTTTAGCTCAAGTGCTTCTGGATCGGAAAAAAAAGAGCTGTATGCTTGGGGATAGAGTGAGGGAGAAGTGTGTTTAATCAGCGAGCCACAGGAGCAATGAGCATTCACACATACCTTTTGACATCTGTTGGACCGGGAGGGAAAGGAAGGGGACTGAGCACCTATGGGTCCCAGTTTTTGTAACCAATAACAAGTTATCTTCTTCTTCAACCTTCGCCCCTAGGGAAGCATAGGTCAGCAACCAAGGCCTTCCAAGTCCGCCTATCCAAGGTCATCTTTTCCAGATCTCTCCACTCTCTCACCATTTTCTTGCATTCCGTCTCCAACTCACGTCTCCAGATGTTCCTGGGTCTTCCTTCACCTCTATTGCCCTGGGGGTTCCACCAGAGAGCCTGTCTCGTGATACTGTCAGGAGCTTTCCTCAGTGTGTGTTCTATCCATCGCCACCTCCTGCTTCTCTTGTTCCACCACCTGCCGTTGTCACTCTCTATACCACATTTCCCTATTTGTGGTACAAGAAAAAATGAAGATGCCGGTTGAAGAGGTCTGTGGAAAGGAACAGGTTGCTAACGAGAGCTATTATCAATGACACATGATGATGATGGTAAATTATTTTTCTTCCTGGACAACCACAATACTTTTTCCTGGACAACCATAATATTTCTCCCCGACACCATAATATTTCTCCCGGACAACCATAATATTTCTTCCAGGACAACCACAATATTTCTTCCCGGACAACCACAATATTTCTTCCCGGACAGACAGTCACAATATTTCTTCCCGGACAGACAGTCACAATATTTCTTCCCGGACAGACAGTCACAATATTTCTTCCCGGATAGACAGTCACAATATTTCTTCCCGGACAGACAGTCACAATATTTCTTCCCGGACAGACAGTCACAATATTTCTTCCCCTTACAACCACAATATTTCTTCCCGGACAGTCACAATATTTCTTCCCGGACAGACAGTCACAATATTTCTTCCCGGACAGACAGTCACAATATTTCTTCCCGGACAGACAGTCACAATATTTCTTCCCCTTACAACCACAATATTTCTTCCCGGACAGACAGTCACAATATTTCTTCCCGGACAGACAGTCACAATATTTCTTCCCGGACAGACACAATATTAACAATAATATCTACCTGTCGTTGTTGGTATCTTGTGTACAGCTGATGTTATACGTGTCTGGTCGACAAATCTCGAAGAAATGAGGTCTCAGCCTTCCAACAGAGTACTTCAGAGTTTCTGTGAAGATGCAGGTGACAGCCATCCCAAAGAGGAACACTCCGTATGCTTTGCTGAAGCTATGCATCTCCGCTCGGAATTGCCGAAATAACCTCACCTTGAAAGCTGCCCTTACGCTTTCCGATATTGCAATCTGAGAATAGATAAGAGTTAACTCATTCCGTACCATGAACATATATATGTAATAATAATTTCTCTCGTACCGTTATACATTACATAGGGCCTGCAAGTAACTTCTCAATACCACTCTATTCTGAACAACTCGCTCAATCTTTAAGATGGAACTGAGACTGACATTTCTTGCCTCTGTCAGCAAAAATTTGTTTCACTGTCTCCCTAGGTCACCCTCTCTTTTTTGAACCCTTTGTCTCTCACTTCAATGCCTGCTTTGGTATTCGTTGATCATTTCTCCTCAAGGTGTGTCCAACATATTTCCATCTTCTCTTTCTTATAACAGTTGTCACTAGTGGTTGACCAGATATTTATCTGATTTCATCACTTCTCCTAAATTCGTTTATTTTATGTTCATTATTTTTGCAGACATCTATTTTCAAATGCATTCAACTTATTTTCTATATCTTTAGTCATTTTCCAACTATCGCTGGCATATGTTAGGATTGATACAACTCTCGCTGGCATGATGTTGTCAACTTAAAAACTAAGTTTGGGGAAATCTGACAGATCTGAATCTGACTGCCCAGTTTGTGGTCCACAGTAAACTAACCGCATAACCAGAGGTCGCCGTAGAAAAAGATCTAACTATACTAGAATGTGAGTATCACGAAACGGTTGTGGTTTGATTTACGAGAACTTTTACCTGAGCTCGCCAGACTTATTTTATAGGAGGCCACGGCCAATTACACCACCAGCCAGTGTGATGACTTTCTAAATGGAATACTTTCTTCCGGATACTCGAGTATTCGACTTGACCTAGGTCACGGAATGTTACTATATACTAGGTCAGAATAGGCGACCAGGGTTCAAAGGTCACCCCTTGCGTGTAATAATAAGATTTGGGTTTCAATAAGAAGTATAACGTTTTATTTCGTTGTGTAGCCCTAAAAAGGACTGTGAGTAGACAGGGCCACGGGACTGTGATTGATTTAAGGTAACTCTGGGGGCTAGAAACTTACAATGTCCGCCATAATTGCTTCCCTCATGTACGAATGCAAGAGATGTCGATGTGTTCCATTTTGTTTCTTGTTTCGTTCCTTCGCCGTTTTCCAGAGGCGCTATATGTTCTGTGTATGTGCGCTTGTGTTTGGGTCCACAAAGTGGTTGGACATCTCCAACGGTCTTGTCTTAGCATTAGCGATAACCAATGTTGACAAAAGTGACCAATGTTTGGGGGTCTCTGTGGCTAAGTGGTTACGCCCTTTGCCTTGTGAGTCGAAGGTCGTTAGTTCGAATCCAGACCGTGCTGTTCTGTTCACGAGTGCAGTTTTTCCCCGAGACCCTAGGATTGTTGCTGGAGCTACGGAGTTCGTGCTTTGTGCAATACTCTCGGCAGGTGGCGTGCCATTTCTGCAGAGAGGACCGAGCCATATGGGGTAAAAACCGGTGCAATGAAGTCAATCTTTGGGCTTTGTAAACCCTTTTAATGTTGACAAAGACAAGAAATCCATTTTGAGGCGGGCGGAAGTAGTAACGTTGACCTAGTAACGTTGACCTAGTAACGTTCCGTGACCTAGGTCAAGTCGAATACTCGAGTATCTGGTGAAATTGTATCAAAGTACCCCCTAGTTTTTATCATAGTTACAAACAGTAAAACAAATGTATATATAAAATAAGCAGTTTTGCATAATATATATTAATGAGATACAATATGTACAAAGAACTTTCAGATCAACTTACAACAACGAACTTTCAGATCAACTTACAACAATGAACTTTCAAATCAACTTACAACAACGAACTTTCAAATCAACTTACAACAACGAACTTTCAAATCAACTTACAACAACGAACTTTCAGATCAACTTACAACAACGAACTTTCAGATCAACTTACAACAACGAACTTTCAAATCAACTTACAACAACGAACTTTCAAATCAACTTACAACAATGAACTTTCAAATCAACTTACAACAACGAACTTTCAAATCAACTTACAACAATGAACTTTCAAATCAACTTACAACAACGAACTTTCAGATCAACTTACAACAATGAACTTTCAGATCAACTTACAACAACGAACTTTCAAATCAACTTACAACAACGAACTTTCAAATCAACTTACAACAATGAACTTTCAAATCAACTTACAACAATGAACTTTCAGATCAACTTGAAACAACGAACTTTCAGATCAACTTACAACAACGAACTTTCAGATCAAATTACAACAACGAACTTACAACAAATAATGGCCCTCCAACAGTGAACACCATAAGCATAGTCAAGGAGACGGTATCCGACTTGTAGGGTAGCCAGAGACTGATCCGCACCAGAACCCGCTGACCGCTGGTCTGCCTAGTGTTTGTATGACCAGCAATGGTAGACATACTGAAAATATGGTATACATACACCAATTAGCGAAGCAGAAGCCGGCGTTAGAGCTCGTAAGAGACTGGTGTACTTTAAGATACGGGTTCGAACTTAAATACAGTAGGTTAATTAAAAAACAAGAAGGTTATATATATATATATATATATTCAAGGGATGAAATGAGAGAAATGTCTGGTCAACCACTCTCTCTCTCTCTTTGCCTTTTACCCGGATCAGGGCATAGACCCCAACCAACTCATGCCAAGTCTTCTTATCTCAAGCTATCTCCTGCAGCTCCCTCCAACTATTCTTTATATTGTTGATCTCCGCCTCCAAATCTCGTCTCCATGTATTTCTTGGCCTCCCCTTCTTTCACTGTTCCTGTGGGTTCCAGGATCAACCGCTAGTCTTATCTTATCTTAACCACATTAGCCGTGAAGCGACGTGGGGAGATTTAGTTTTCTATCTTGTGCCAGGTGTGTTGCGCTTGACGTTGCCAGTCATTGCTTTGGCAGGGACTCTGAGATGTTATCTATCCATCGTGTTCTTGGCCTGCCTCGTGCTCTACGCATTGAGTGTCGATTATTGTAGGCACGTGATGGTAGTAAATGTGGTTCCATTCTCATTAGATGGCTGAACCACTTGATCTTTGCTTCTCGATGTACTGTATGCATGGTATAGTACCAACAATGCTTCTGATATTCTCGTTTCTCACTCTATCTCGCCTTGTAACGTTGACAGCCTTTCGTAGACATCTCATTTCACATGTTGTAATATTTCTTTCTTGTGTCTTAGTCAGGGGTTCACTAGTAACAACTGTTATAAGAAAGAGAAGATGGCGATATGTTGGAGACACCTTGAGAAGAAATGATCAAAGAATATCAAAGCAGGCATTGAAGTGGGATGCAAAGGGTAAAAAAAAAAAAAAAAAAAAAAAAAAAAGTTAGGACGACCTAGCGAGACCCTGAAACGAACTTTGATGAGAGAGGCACGGAATATCGGTCTCAGTTTCATGGAGGAGATTGAACGAGTTACCCTGGATAGAGCGGAATGGAGAAGTTTCTTGCAGGTCCTATGTAACATATAACGGTACGAGACGAATTATTATTATTACTATATATATAAGTCAATGCATCGGAAGGTCCAGAATGAAAGGCGGCAGTATGAGTGAATGTTGTCTTTCGAAATTTTCGCAGGATTTTTATTCGGCATGCCTACTAAAAACGGACAAAATGAAATTGGCATGAAGGGTCCATTTTCATAGGCGAGCCAGAACTCCGTTAGTATTGGACCTCGGTGTCAAAGTGTTGGATGTAAGTCACTGGACGAGAATAAGGATTTTTTGGTAAGAGGCCACAGAGGAAGCATTTTAAAAAAAAATAGCTCTTTGGTTGTGTTCGTAAGAACGATTGTATTACTAGGCTAGGCGATGGATGCCGTAATAAATAAGGGTAAATGGTTCGAATCCTGTGTTTGATAATTTGCTTTTTTCGGAACCTCCTAATACTTGTACACCCCTGGACGGCAACTTGTGTAGATCCGTGTTTGCCAACGCCAGCAGACTAGGAACCTGATAATGGTGATAATCATCATCATCATCTCGCCCGAGTGGTTACCGGGGCCCAAATTTGGGGTGTAAAGAATAGAATCACTGTTGCCTGCCATGCATGTCGTAAGAGGTGACTAAGGAGGTTTGGCTGAAATCAGATGCATGTGTCCTAAACGTGTAGAAGTCTATGCGATAGGGGTCTACCAAACCAATGTGCAACGTATACACGTTCTTGGCAAAGATCAAACATATCACAAAGAGTGATTAAAATTGGTCGTAAAGAACGATCGCAAAGAAGAAGAAGAAGAAGATCATCATCAAATAACTTGTTCGGAGCAGAATTTTGCCACCCTTACAGTCCTTCGGAATTTGTCTCTCTCATAGGCCAGATGTCCCGTCTCTACAGTGGTCATGCTCAAACCATCCCTTACATCCTGAAACCATCTTCTCCGTGGTCTTCCTCTTCTCCTTTTTGCCGGTATGCCTCCTTCCATGCTGGTCTTTTCCAGCCCTTCGTATCTCTTTATATGTGAAAAGTACTTTAATTTTCGCATTCTTATTTATTGCATCTGTCAATCAATCAAGTGTCAGGCTTGCCGTCGTAGGCGATCATGTCTCTCCACAACCCTCTCTGCTTGGAGCATGTAATCAGTTCTGATGTCGATCTTGTGTCGCAACCATGATGTCAGACCATTCAAAATTTTCTCCCTCTGTCTTCCACGATCTCTCCTTCCTGAATTTTACCTGTTGTCACCAAATATTCTAAACCTCCTCTTCACATTATATGCCCGAAGAACCTTGACTGTTTGATTCTTATTCTTTTGTTAAAGTTTCTTTGTGTGCACCTGTAGATGGTGATAATAGCAAAACAAGTTCGAGACCAGGACGTGGAGATCAGGAGGTGGATCCCAGGAGGTCGAGACCAGTACATGGAGACCAAGAGGTGGAGACCAGGACGAGGAGACCAGGACGTGGAGACCAGGACGTGGAGACCAGGACGTGGAGACCAGGACGTGGAGACCAGGACATGGAGACCAGGACCAGGAGGTGGAGACCAGGACGTTGAGACCAGGACATGGAGACCAGGACGTGGAGACAAGGACGTTGAGACCAGGACATGGAGACCATGACGTGGAGACGGACGTTGAGACCAGGACGTGGAGACCAGGACGTGGAGACAAGGACGTGGAGACCAGGACGTGGAGACCAGGACATGGAGACCAGGACGTGGAGACCAGGACGTGGAGACAAGGACGTGGAGATCAGGAGGTGGAGACCAGGATGTGGAGACAAGGACGTTGAGACCAGGACATGGAGACCAGGACGTGGAGACCAGGACGTGGAGACAAGGACGTGGAGACCAGGACGTGGAGACCAGGACATGGAGACCAGGACATGGAGACCAGGACGTGGAGACAAGGACGTGGAGATCAGGAGGTGGAGACCAGGATGTGGAGACAAGGACGTTGAGACCAGGACGTGGAGACCAGGACGTTGAGACCAGGACATGGAGACCAGACGTGGAGACAAGGACGTGGAGACCAGGACGTGGAGACCAGGACGTGGAGACAAGGACGTGGAGACAAGGACGTGGAGACCAGGACGTTGAGACAAGGACGTGGAGACCAGGACGTGGAGACCAGGACGTTGAGACCAGGACGTGGAGACCAGGACGTGGAGACCAGGACGTGGAGACCAGGACGTGGAGACCAGGATGTGGAGACCAGGACGTGGAGACCTGGACGTGGAGACCAGGATGTGAAGATCAGGACTTGGAGACTAGGACGTGGAGACCAGGACGTGGAGACCAGGATGTGGAGACCAGGACGTGGAGACCAGGATGTGAAGATCAGGACTTGGAGACTAGGACGTGGAGACCAGGACGTGGAGACCAGGACGTGGAGACAAGGACGTGGAGACCAGGACGTGGAGACCAGGACGTGGAGACCAGGATGTGGAGACCAGGACGTGGAGACCAGGATGTGGAGACCAGGAGGTGGAGACCAGGACGTGGAGACCAGGACGTGGAGACCAGGAGGTGGAGACCAGGACGTGGAGACCAGGATGTGGAGACCAGGACGTGGAGACCAGGATGTGGAGACCAGGACGTGGAGTCCAGGACGTGGAGACCAGGATGTGAAACTATAGAGGAAACATATACATCCCGAGAATAAGGAGTTTTATAAGAACTCCAGCTGAAGCAACGCAGCCAATGAATATGACAAATAGATATTGAATATCCCTACGCTTAACGGCAAGAGTGGACAGCCAACTAATCTTCCACCTGGGAATAGACAATAGACAATAGATATTGAATATGAACTAGGACACAAGAGGGTTGTGGGTTCAATCCCACACTCGACGTTATTACGTGGGGAAAGGAATGGTCCTCATAGCTCCAGTACACTAAGGTCTAGAAATGTGAAGTGACCTAATATCATAAAGTTTGAAAAGGTTACAGGAAATTTTATTTTCACTTCTTCTTTTTCTTTTGTCGTCACACTGTTACCGGGCTGTTGTCCAGTGTTGTTGTTTTCTGTTTTTGTTTTGCACTGTTCAGGTGGCTTGGGTGAATGTTATTTTTGCTCTTTCACAGGATTCTGCTTTATTTTCACTACACAATTATTAAAGGATTCTGTAAAAAAATAATAGACCAAACAGAGGATTCGAACCACAACCTCACTTCTTACGATCTCTATTACTTAACCCTACAGACCAGCACTTTCCAGAGCACATCCAGCTAGCTATAAATGTTCTTCTTCTTCTTCTTCGAACGCTCCATATCAACCACTTGTTAACCACTCTTTGTGATTTGTATGTGATCTGAGTCTAATAGCGATTATACATTGCGCAAGTTATGGGTCTAAAAGTAAACCAGCACGTCCGTTTCCTGCGACGCTTTTTATTTACTAGGGTAGTTTCCCTAGGCCCCTACCCCAGTCGCCTCTTACGACATGCCTTGTAGGTCGCTGTGTTACTATTCTTTGCTTCCCTTGCGGGTCCATGCACCGCACGGGGTGTTTGATTCGAACCAGACGACCTTCGGAACGCAAGGCGAACGTTTATCCACTAAGCGACAGAGACCCCCTCCCTCCTCTTCCTCAGCTAGCGCTATATCACGGCAAAACAGAAACACGCGCAGGAGAAGAAAATCCGAAAAAATGAACAATTACTTTCGAGAGAATGCAGCAAATACTGAAACTCTGTCGTCTAGAACCACACCTTATGCGTTAACTTATTGGAAGAAGAATTTTCTAGTAATAGTTTGTAGATTTTGTGTGTGGGTTGTGGGTTTTGTGTAT
The DNA here is from genome assembly GCA_020796225.1 of Arion vulgaris. NCBI lineage: Eukaryota > Metazoa > Mollusca > Gastropoda > Stylommatophora > Arionidae > Arion > Arion vulgaris. The sequence goes on from CM036769.1 coordinate 11,537,781, forward strand.
GGGAAGATAATGTGTGGGTATTAACCAGGGAATGTGCTAATATATTTCTAGTGTTGAGTTTTCTCACGGGTAAATTCTCTGCTTGTAGTCACACTAGTAACAAGCTGAAGACTTACTATGTTTCAATATTTGATTAAGACAGACAGGTAAATAGACAAATGGTATATATATATATATATATATATATATATATATATGGACATTTAATAAGGCAGTGGACAACCATATATGGGCTTTAGAATATAAGTTTTACAGAAGAGTTCTTCGTATATCATGGACAGAGAAGAGAACAAATAGATCGTTCCAGAAAGCACTCAAAATAAAAAAAACTAGCTGATTCTACAAATAAGAAAGTTAAAAATGAGATATTTTGGACATATGAAAGGACATGAAGGGCTGGAGAAGACCATCATGGAGGGAGGTATACCGGCAAAGAGAAGAAGACCACGGAGAAGATGGATTCAGGATGTAACATGGTGTGAACATGACGGCTGCAGAGTCGAGACATCTGGCCTGTGAGAGAGAAATTCCGAAGGACTGTTGGGGTGGCAAAGTTCTGCTCAGGACAATCTATTTGATGATGATGATGATATATATATAATTTTTAATTTGTCACTCCTGTTTGTTCGTTTGCTTGATAAAGGCCGTGTTGGTCGAAACGTTGCTGTTTATCGTCACTGTTTCTGTATTTTGTAAAACTATAGTACTTTGTTTGTACGTGTTTCGCTATGATATATATATACGTGATTAGAGAAACGAAAGAAAGGAAGGAGAAGATACATACATACGTACGTACATACGTACATACATACATGCATACATACATACATTTTTTCTTCTTTCCGATCCAGAAGCACTTGAGCTTTCAGCTCTTCGGCTCAGGGCCATGGACATCGTAACCCTTCAGTTTGGTGCCACGAACACCGTGAATCTGGGGAAAATGTGGCTTTTCTGGCAGCCAGCGGAATTGAACCCGCACTCACAGAGGGCTTGTCACCCGCAGTCCAACGCGCTACGAACACGCTAGGCACGCGGGCACATACATACACATACACACACGCACGCACACATACACACACGCATATATGCATGCATACAAATAGCCACACAGATAATTGGCCGATTGATAGATGTACACAGATGCATATATGCCGATGATTGACAGGCTGATTGATAGATAGATAAATAAGATTGACAGATGGGTGACACTTAAGTAGACAAGTAATTGATAGATCGATAACTATATCAATTATATAAATATAATCGATAAGAAACCCAGCTATTGCTAATAAGTGCAGAAATAAACAGACCCCAGTCTTTGGTTGAAATCGGATGCACGTGTCCTAAACGTGTGAAGTCTATGCGTTTAGGGGCCTACCAAACCAATAGGCAACGTATACACGTTCTTGGCAAAGATCAAACATATCACAAAGAGTGATTAAAATTGGTGGTAAAGAACGAACACAAAGAAGAAGAACAGAGCTCAGGTGTAAAGCTCATTGAAATGAGAAAGGATAACATGTTGAAGGCAGGATTTCTTTCTGTACTGGACGGTAAATTTGTTGATAACTGTCTCATATCTTCTTACCGAGATGGATTCAGATGTAAATGATGGTTTGAACATGACGGTTGCAGAGGCGGGACATCTGGCCTATAAGAGAGAAATTCTGGAGGACTGTTGGGGTGGTAACGTTCTGTTCAGGACAGGCTATTTGATGATGATCTTCTTCCCAGCCCCAACCCTAACCATAATCCTTTCCTCACTTATGGAACGTGAAATGTGGGATTGACTCAACAACCCTCTTGTGTTTTAGAGAGATCGGGTACTAGAGCTAAGGGAAGACCAAGAAAAAGATGTATAGACAATATGAAGACCACACTACATTAACACGGATACAACACAACAAGGTAGACTTATCTGGTCCTAGAACGTAAATTAAACAACTAAAAACAGTATGGAACGGAACTGATAAGAAAACAAATATCAGAATACTAAGAGCATGCATATTCATGGTGGCAACGTATGGGTGTGAAGCATGGACATTTTAAAAAGCAGTGGAAAAACATATATGTGTTTTCGAATATAAGTGTTATAGAAGAGTCCTCCGTATATCTTGGACAGAGAGGAAAACAAATAGATCTATCTAGAAAGAACTCAAAATCAAAGAAAACTGGCTGATGCTACAAATAAGAAAGAGAAAATTGAGATATTTTGGACATAGACATGAAAGGTTGGTAAAAACCATCATAGAAGGAGGCATACCGGCAAAGAGAAGAAGAGGAGGACCATGAAGAAGATGGATTTAGGATGTAACTGATGGGTTGAACATGACGGCTGCAGAGGCAGGACATCTGGCCTTTGAGAGAGAAATTCCGGAGGACTGTTGGGGTGGTAACGTTCTGCTCAGGACAAGCTATTTGATGATGATGATGAGAACACAAATTAAAGCTCCCATCCCTACACTTAACGGCAAGAGTGGACAGCCATCTCCATCTTCCACCTGGGAATAGACAATAGACCCTCTTGTGTTTTGAGTCGATATGCGAACATATGCATCTTTCTTGGGACTGATATCCAATGTAAAATGCATTGACTCTTGAATGCATTGAAAGATGAAGTGACAATCCTCTTGTCTTGAACATGTGAACATGCCTGGGGTGTAGTAGAATTTGACATGACTTGCAGGAAATCTGGTAGTGATTATTGAGTACAGGAAGCCCACCCCTGGTAATATAAGGTGAATAGCTTAGCCTAGAAATAGAAATTCCTGTTAGATGGGGCTGATTTTTGCATATGTTTGATAGAACACTGTACTTTGTTTTGTTGTAATTTTACTCAGTTTTATGCCTTCATGGATATTTATTGATGAAAAATATTAATAATACTGATATTCCTTAGCTTTAAACTGAACTTGCAAACATAATATAACCTTGATTTAGCATGTTGTGTTGCTTAACAACATTGAAATGCAAGGATCACGCGACAGTTGTGGTCTTATTTCCTAGAATTTTTACCTGAGCCCGCTGGTCGTATTTTTATCGGAGGCTATGAATGAAACCTACTATGACTACTGCGTAAGTTGATTAGCACTGAGAATCTCATAGTACTAGAGCCGTTCAGTTCTAGTTAATATCTCTATGTTGGTATATACATATTGCATCTCTTAATAAAATTCGTTTCAGGGTCTCCACATGCCGTCATTTCTTTTTTTTTTCCCAAAACCCTTCACACTTTTCTGGCCACTCGAATCGTCAATCCAAACTCTTGCAATATAACAGTTGACGTGGATTGGTCAATCGATGCTTTCGATGCAAGCATGTCCGCACTCTCGTTGCCGCGAAAACCGAATGCCCAGGACAGTTATGTTATGCGATCGACGTCATGGCACATTGGACATCCCCATGCGTGCTCTATCATCCGCTGCAGCAGCCACCCCAAAGTTAATTTGCTCACCGTACCCATGAGAATTTGTTAAGTATACATTCTCTCTTTACCACAAAGACGACACTGTCTGGCATGTCTATATTTAACTCATAATTCTCGGACTCGTTCCGGTGTCTGAGACTCGCTACCAGGGCATTAGATCCACGTGAGTCTCTGGTGATTGGAAACCTTTATAGACGACACCCACTCACACCCCACTCTGCCATTCTGGATCTTCCAAAGCATCGACTGCGAGAGTCAGAACAACAACGGCCCCAGTAAATGAACCCTACTGACACCACACTCTGCCATTCTGAATCTTCAAGCATCACTGAGAGTCAGAAACAACAACGCCAGTAAATGAAACTAATGAATACCACAAGGCAATTTACATTTATAACAAAACAATAACTTATTCAATAAGAGTAAGACACAGAAATGAAATGATAACACTAGGACACGTGAGAACATCTATAACAATTGTTTCGAAATGGAAGGTAGACATATCTTATGAATGTTGACAATAATAAATCAGAAATGTTTCAAATCACGATTAATATAATCAATGGTTGAGTTTTATACGTCTGGTCGCCAGGAACCGCCATATTGTATATAAAAACTTGAACTATAATATCGAATTTCTGGAATAATTAACAGTTAATCAACGCAAATTTACAAATTTTCAGAGATGGACTGTCGGAATGCTAAGATGGTAGTTCTCATATAACTAATGCAAATCTTCAATAAATATTATCGATATGCAAGCTAACTCAACCAGTATCACAGGTGGTATAATAATTAAGTTTCGTAATGTTCCAAGCGACTTCGTCAGACCTCCTTCAGCAAAGATGCGGTTTTACTACGTGAGTTCTAATTTCTCAACGACTGTTTTATTTCAGTCCTGTTATCGTTGTATATTGTGTTCATTTCCTTACGTTACAAAATCGTTCTTTGAACAAGCACTTACGTTACATTCTCTCTCAGCGTTTTCGTAAATTTGAATAAAACTTTACCACAGTTGTAGGAATTTACAGAAATATTGTCTGAATTGTTTCTACAGCGTACAGGTAGTCTGTCTCAAGCAGGAGTTTGTGTATACATGTGCTTCTTCAAGATCTGGTCATGCAATGTGCCAAGGTAACTGAAAGAAAAATTCGAATTCAACGTTAAGTCTGATTGCTGTAAACAAACGTATATAGGAGTAAACAAAACAGAAACGTCAGGAACTAGCATGATCTTTGAGCAATGGTTATAAATAGTTACAATAGTTTACTGATAAACTTAACTGATACAACTGCATTCAGGACTTTACTGATAAACTTAACCGATACAACTCCATTCGACAGACTTTATGATAAACTTAGACTTATGATTATCAATGTCATTCACGACATGTACTGATAAACTAAACCTGATACAACTGTCATTCACGACTTTCTGATAAACTAACTCGATACAACTGCATTCATGACTTTAAAATCTTCTTCTTCTTGCGATCGCTATTTTGATGATTATATCCTCAGATGCGTTCTTCTTATGATGAAGTCAACTGTTGTCTGGAGCTCATCTCTGGTAGTTTTGAATGTTGTGTTGTGTTCAAGACTACCATCCCTTTCTAGGGTGGAAATACAGGGAACAGTCTTGCAGGAAATATTCTGTAGTTTGATCAGCTGTGCCACATGGTAAGGACTATTCTTCTTTTGTCGTCATATTGATACCAGGTTGTTGCCCAGTATCATCTGTTTTTGCCTTGTTCTATTCTAGTGGCTTTGTTGATATTTATTTTTGCCTTTTGACATAATTCTGCTATACCATCTGTCCATCTTTTCGTGGTCTTCCTCTCGCCTTCTTTCCTGATATTCTGTTGTAGAAGCCTATGTATACAGTGAAGTTTGGTTTGCATTCTTATTAAGTGGCTAAACAACGTCATTCTCAGAAATAGAATCGAGAATTTGGAGTTAAGTTTTGACATGTCATACGGTGTCGTCTTCGTAATAGAGAAAGAAAGTAGATACACTAATCAACTTCTCATGGAAACTGTAAGCATGTGAACTTTGGGAGTCTTCATTAAGCGCCAAAGAGACGCAACAAACCCCACTTAAACAAAACGCCGAGCGCTGTCATGCGGTAGATTGATGAAACTCGCAATTTACACGTTCAATCGTACTGGTTCAACCCGTTGTAGCACTTCCGAGTAGGGCCCAATAAAAATATATATTTAAAAAAGCAAATATAATCGATTAATAAACCACTTACTTAAACCGGTCACACATGCAAATGTCTCACACAGTATGACTTGCAATTTTATGAAACGGAGCAACAGAATCCGTACAAACAACTTGAACCGTCATTAAGTCATACATCAATCATCACACTTTAATGACGTCAGTAATCGTGATAAATGAAGCATCTCCAGACTCTAAAGCACGCTACATCACGTTATCCACCGTCCTGAGAAAATACTAATCTCTAGCGCTGTTTCAGGGTCACGTTTGTAGTCTGTGCGTATATGTGATGCTTCTCATTAAATTGTAGTGTTAGAGAAATTGTGAAGTGCGATGCCTACAAAAAGATAGCAACAACATCAGAAAAGACATAGTAACCAACATCAGCATAAGAAAAAAAAGTTGGCACAGAACCTTGATTGAATTACATTGAGAAACAAATTTACCAACATCAGCATAAGAACGAAAGTTAGGACAGAACCTTGCTTGACCTTGCTTGAATTACATTGATAAACAAAGAATGAAGTGGTTTGGCCACTTAAGAAGAATACATCCAAATTCCACAGTATACAGTCTTCTACAATAGAACGTCAGGAAAGAAGGCGAGAGGAAGACCACGAAAAAGATGGTTAGCATAGCAGAATCCGGTCAATAAGCAAATGTAACTATTACCCAAGCCACTAGAGCAGCGCAAGACAAAAACAGAAATCAACCATACTGGGCAACAACCCCGGTACAGTGTGCCGATACTGGGCAACAACCCCGGTACAGTGTGACGACACTGGGCAACAACCCGGTACAGTGTGACGACACTGGGCAACAACCCGGTACAGTGTGACGACACTGGGCAACAATCCCGGTAGCAGTGTGACGACACTGGGCAACAACCCGGTACAGTGTGACGACACTGGGCAACAATCCCGGTAACAGTGTGACGACACTGGGCAACAACCCCGGTAAGTGTGACGAACTGGGCAACAACCCGGTACAGTGTGACGACATTGGGCAACAACCCGGTACAGTGTGACGACACTGGGCAACAACCCGGTAACAGTGTGACGACACTGGCAACAACCCGGTAACAGTGTGACGACACTGGGCAGCAACCCGGTAGCAGTGTGACGACACTGGCAACAACCCCGCTAACAGTGTGTCGACACTGGGCAACAATCCCGGTAACAGTGTGACGACACTGGGCAACAACCCGGTAACAGTGTGACGACACTGGACAACAACCCACTAACAGTCTGTCGACACTGGCAACAACCCCGCTAACAGTGTGACGACACTGGACAACAACCCCACTAACAGTCTGTCGACACTGGGGAACAACCCGCTAACAGTGTGTCGACACTAAGGCTCAATCCACCGGTAACAGTGTGACGACATGGGCAACAGCCCGCTACAGTATGACGACACTGGCAACAGCCCGTAACAGTGTGACGACACTAGGCAACAGTCCGGTAACAGTGTGACGACAATGGGCAACAGCCCGGTACAGTGTGACGACACTTGGTAACAGCCCGGTAACAGTGTGACGACACTGGGCAACAGCCCGGTACAGTGTGACGACACTGGGCAACAACCCCGGTACAGTGTGACGACAAAAGAGAAAGAAGTAGATTAAGTAAAATAACAAGTGTTAAATCTTACTATAATTGTATGCACATTTATCTAGAGATCCCTAGGATTGTTGCCGGGGCTACAGAGTTCGTGCTTTGTAGAATACTCTCGGCAAGTGGCGTTCCATTTTTTTAGAGAGAAGCCGAACCAAAACCGTAAAAGCTGGTGCGATGAAGTCAAATCATCTTCGTTATATCCTTCAGACTAATATTATATTATTTTATATTAGCACTCTTCACCGTCTTGCCCGGCGTGTTCGTAGCGCGTTGGACTACGGGTGACTAGCCCTCTGTGAGTGCGGGTTCAATTCCGGGGGCTGGCAGAAAATCCACAGGTTCCCCAGATTTACGGTGTTCGTGGTACCGAACCGAAGAGTTACGATGTCCATGGCACCGAGCCGACGAGCTAAAAACTCAAGTGCTTCTGGATCGGAAAAAAAAAAAAAAAAATTAACGCTCTTCCTGTTTTGTTCTAATAGAAGGATCAGACAATTGCAACTATTACAGGTAACCTGCGACAAAGTATGTATGTGACAACTTGCGAATGTTGTTTCTCTCTTTCGTGCATGTTAAACCCGGATTGTGGATATGCCCTCATCCAACTCATACTAAGTATTATTATCTTTAGTTATCCCCCCCAGCTCTTCTATATATTGTTCATCTGCTGCAATATCTCTTCTCCATGTATTTCTAGGCCTCCCTCTCTTTCGCTTTCCCTGTGGGTTCGAGGAAAGGGCCCTTTTTGTTATATTCTCCTCGTATTTTCTCAAGGTGTGCCCTAACTACAAATCTGTAGATAGAAGGAAAAGTATACAAATCTATAGATGGAAACGTATAAAAAGCAGCAACTAGCAGAAAAGGATAAAATAATTTGTTAAAACTTTCACCTCAAGTGAACATTCACTGCAAACTCTAACCACGATTGTTTACATTCTCTGCTAACTCTAATTACGATTGTTTACATTCTCTGCTAACTCTACCGAAGATTGTTTACATTGTCTGCTAACTCTAACCACGATTGTTTACATTTTCTGCTCACTCTAACCAAGATTATTTACATTCTCTGCTAACTCTAACTACGATTGTTTACATTCTCTGCCAACTCTATCAAAGATTGTTTACATTGTCTGCTAACTCTAACCAAGATTGTTTACATTGTCTGCTAACTCTAACCACGATTGTTTACATTTTCTGCTCACTCTAACCAAGATTATTTACATTTTCTGCTAACTCTACCAAAGATTGTTTACATTTTCTGCTAACTCTAACCAAGATTGTTTACATTTTCTGCTAACTCTACCAAAGATTGTTTACATTTTCTGCTAACTCTACCCAAGATTGTTTACATTTTCTGCTAACTCTACCCAAGATTGTTTACATTTTCTGCTAACTCTACCCAAAATTGTTTACATTTTCTGCTAACTCTACCCAAGATTGTTTACATTTTCTGCTAACTCTACCAAAGATTGTTTACATTTTCTGCTAACTCTAACCAAGATTGTTTACATTTTCTGCTAACTCTAACCAAGATTGTTTACATTTTCTGCTAACTCTAACCAAGATTGTTTACATTTTCTGCTAACTCTAACCAAGATTGTTTACATTCTCTGCTAACTCTACCCAAGATTGTTTACATTTTCTGCTAACTCTAACCAAGATTGTTTACATTTTCTGCTAACTCTAACCAAGATTGTTTACATTCTCTGCTAACTCTAACCAAGATTGTTTACATTTTCTGCTAACTCTACCAAAGATTGTTTACATTTTCTGCTAACTCTAACCAAGATTGTTTACATTCTCTGCTAACTCTACCCAATATTGTTTACATTTTCTGCTAACTCTAACCAAGATTGTTTACATTTTCTGCTAACTCTAACAAAGATTGTTTACACATCTGCTAACTCTAACCAACATTGTTTACACTTTCTGCTAACTCTAACCAAGATTGTTTACATTTTCTGCTAACTCTAACCAAGATTGTTTACATTTTCTGCTAACTCTACCAAAGATTGTTTACATTTTCTGCTAACTCTACCAAAGATTGTTTACATTTTCTGCTAACTCTACCAAAGATTGTTTACATTCTCTGCTAACTCTACCAAAGATTGTTTACATTGTCTGCTAACTCTACCAAAGATTGTTTATATTGTCTGTTAACTCTACCAAAGATTGTTTACATTTTCTGCTAACTCTACCCAAGATTGTTAACATTTTCTGCTAACTCTATAAAAATGGTCTAAAGTCGAAGGATTGACTTCATTGCACCGGGTTTGATCCCATATGGTTTGGTCCCTATTAGTAAAAATGGCACACCACCTACCGAAAGTATTGCACAATGCACAAACTCCGTAGCTCTGACCAAAATCCTAGGGATCTCTAGGAAAAAAGTACAACCGTGAACAGAATGACGCAGTCCAAATTGGAAACCACGACATTTGGAGCGCAAGGAAAAGGTTTAACGACATAAATTCTGATAACAATGTCCAAGTTGAAATGTTAACTTTATCAGTTGCAGTATTGTGTGAGAAGAATGGAAACTTATCGCATACCAAAACAAATGTTGTTCTGTGAACTTTCGGAGGAAGAGGCACCAGGGCAGACCACTGCTCAGATATAAAGATGTCTGCAAAACCTCAATGAAAATTTTTCTATAGATCCCAGCACATGGGAGGGACTAGCTGATGACAGAGTTGTGTGGAAAGCCAAATTACGGAAGGGCGCAGAGTCTTTTGAAAGAGACATGTATGAGCTGAACGACAAGAGAAAAGCGAAAACTCAGGAAGTTTCAAGTAAAACTGCAATTCCAGTCTGTAAAGAGTAAAGCCATATCATATTTTGTTAACATTTTAAACTTCATCTTCTTCTTCTAACGCTTCATATCGACCACTTGTTAAACCACTCTTTGGTATTTGTATGTGATCTGAGTCTAAGAAGATTGTACGTTGTAAGTTGTGTACCTACAACTAGGCCTGCATTCGATTTCTGCGACGCTTTTATTTACTGGTAGCTTCCTGGCCCTACCTCATATGACATGCCTTGTAGGTCACAGTGCTACTATTCTTTGCTCCCTAGCGAGCCTGGCAACACTTGGGCGATCATTTTAAACTATATTAGTTATCATTTTTGATATAAATTCTGCCTTCATGTTTAGTTTCTCTGATATTTTGATGATTTCTGATGTAGTCTCTCTGCACTTCATGTTTAGTTTCTCTGATATTTTGATCTTGTTTGTACTTCATGTTTAGTTTCTCTGATATTTTGATGATGTTTGTACTTCATGTTTAGTTTCCTGATATTTGATGATGTTTGTACTTCATGTTTAGTTCTCTGACAATTTGATGATTTCTGATGTAGTCTCTGCACTTCATGTTTAGTTTCTCTGATATTTTGATGATGTTTGCACTTCCTGTTTAATTCTCTGATATTTTGATGATTTCTGATGCAGTCTCTCTGCACTTCATGTACAGGTTCTCTGACATTTTGATGATTTCTGCACTTCCTGTTTAATTCTCTGACATTTTGATGATTTCTGATGTGGTCTCGGAGGGGACAAAGTATTGTTAACCATGCAATACGAATCCTGTTTACAAGCTTGATTCCCTGATGCGTGCAATCTATGACACACATAGCGGTAGAATAAGAATCATAGACGTGTATCTATATCTACACACTAGATGTGTTGCGTTAAGTTAACTTTTTCAGAGAACATAAACGCAAAATGTGTCTACTATATAAGTAGGACTTGTCTGAGGCAGACCTTACAGTGAGAGAGTGTGTGTGTGAGAGAGAGAGAGGTCTACTATATAAGTAGGACTTGTCTGAGGCAGACCTTACAGTGAAGTGAGAAGGGGAGGTCTACTATATAGGACTTCGCGAGTGGTTACGGGCCTACATTTGGGGTGTAAAGAATAGAACCACTGTTACCTGCCATGCATGTCGTAAGAGCAACTAGGAGGTTTCTAACACTAGATGTGTTCGTAAGTTATTTTAGGAACATAAACGCAAATGTGTCTCTTAAAGTAAGGACTTTCAGAAGGAGACTTAAGTGAGAGAGAGAAGAGCACTATAATGAGGACTTGTTTGAGGCAGAGCCTTACAGTGAGAGAGAGAGAGAAGAGGTGAAATAGAGAGGAACAGGAGAGAGAGAAAAAATAGAGAAAGAAATGAAAGCACACATCAGAGTGGGAAAGAAGAGAGAGTGAAAAACAAGAGAGAGAGAAGGAAGGAAAGACCTGAGACAAGGGAAAAGGAGAGAGAAAGAAACAGAGAAAAGTGAGGAAGTCAGCGAGAAAGGAAGAGAGAGAAAAGGAAAGACAGAGACGGAAAACACACAAAACAGAGAAGAAAAGACAGACACCGAGAGAAAGAGGGAAAGACAAAAAACAGAGAGAAAGGGAAACACAGATAGAGAAGAGAGAGGAAGAGAATGACAGACAGGAAAGAAAGAGGGAAAGAGAGAGAAAGAGATGGTAAAACAGAAAGAGAGAGAGAGGAAAAGAGAGAGAAGAACAAAGAAGAGGGAGATGGGGAAAAGACAGTAGGACAGAGAGAGAGAGAGGAAAGAGAGAGGGCAACAAAAAGACAGAGGAGAGAGTGAAAACAAAGAAAGACACAGAGAGAAAGAGATAGAGGAAAGACAAAGAGAACTGAAAGACAAAAGTACTGAAACACACAAAATAAGTACCAAAGTACTAATGAATCATATCCTGTATTAAACAACCAACAGATAAAACAATACAATCCTGAAATTTATGAAAAATAAACACTTCATCATTTCTTGGAAAAACTTGAAAAAACAAAACTCAATTTAAAATCTCATTGTTTATATAAATGCCTACAGTGTTTAAACTAACAACTCCTCGAAGCATTACTTTCTTTAAACCTATTACCAGTAACATTATTAAAGCGATCTATTTACCCTACAATTTGAACAAATAACAGCAACATTGCTTCCTGACCTGGATTCAAAGTCAACCCAGTATAATCTAGCAATAACCTTACAAAATAATCCAGGTACACTTGGTCTCAACTTTTCTAGATAAATCTACTCGTTTGTTTTCTGCTTCTGTGATACAATCGCGCAAATAGATTTACCACACGGCAAGTTTCGTTCCTAGCGACTCCGTATTTTGTATTAACTTTATTATTTAAATATCAAATTAAAAAGAAACGAAATAGATCTTTATCTGAAAGTAAACACACGGCAGGGGGGCGCTAGTGGCTGCTTTATCGCTACCGAATTTGTGCGAGTGTGTCTCGTTAACTGTAGAGAGATTATCAGAGACGGGATAAATTCTCTATATTGATTTATGTGTAACTTTTGAAGGTAGAAGCGCGTATGCTAGAAGAAATACAGCACAAACATGGGGTTCATACTTAGCTTAGAAAGAAAATAATAATGTCTCTAGTACCGTTATACGTTACATAGGGGTATGCAAGCAATTTCTCCATACCGCTCTATCCTGGACAACTCGCTCAATCTCCTCCTGGAACCGAGACCGATATTTCTTGCCCTCTCAGCAAAGTTTGTTTCAGGGTGTCCCTAGGTCGTCCTCTCTTTCTTGAACCCTTTGCATCCCACTTCAATGCCTGCTTTGATATTCTTTGATCATTTCTTCTCAAGGTGTGTCCAACATATTTCTATCTTCTCTTTCTTATAACAGCTGTCACTAGTGGTTGACCAGACATTTCTCTGATTTCATCACTTCTCCTGAATTCGTTCCATTTTATATTCATTATTTTTCGGAGACATCTATTTTCAAATGCATTCAACTTGCTTTCTATATCTTTAGTCATTTTCCAACTCTCGCTGGCATATGTTAGGATTGATACAACATTTGAAATGAAAATTCGTAATTTAGTTTTAATACTATATAACTTGCAGTTCCATATTTTATTTAGACTTTTAAAAGCTGATGTTGCTTTGCCAATTCGTAACATAATTTCTTTTTTAACATGTCCTGTGCAATCAAAATTGCTACCTAAATAGGTGAACTGCTCTGTTATATTTTGTCATTTTAGATTCCAGTGTGATATCTGCATTACTTATTATAGGTGTCTTCATTATATTTGTTTTTTTCATAGCTTATATCATATCAAGGAAATGCTAAGCAATGTAGACATTTATAAGAGAGGGAAAAGACACATATACGCTTTTAGAAATAATGAACACTAATTTGTAACTGGTATTACAATGTACGGTAGAGACTAAAAGACAGATTATAAATGAAATATTTTACCAACACTGACAAAAAAAATAAGAAAAGAAAATTATCACATTTGAAATGAGATGCTTGAGGAAAGCGGTGAATAAAACAAGCAGAGACCATATAAGAAATGAGGAAATTATAAGAACAGTCAAAACAACACCTGCTATTAGATTCATTGAAAAACAGAGACTCAAATGATTTGGCCACTTGGTGAGAATGAACCCGAATACACCAATTGCAAGAGCGTACAACCTGAAAATGGAATCATCAAGAGGAAGGGCAGACCAAGAAAACAATGGATTGATGAAGTTACAGACTTCTTCTTCTTCTTTGCGTTCGTTCTTTACACCAATTTTAATCACTCTTTGTGATATGTTTGATCTTTGACAAGAACGTGTATACGTTGCACATTGGTTTGGTAGGCCCCTAACGCATAGACTTCTACACGTTTAGGACACATGCATCCGATTTCAGCCAAACCTCCTTAGTCGCCTCTTACGACATGCATGGCAGATAATAGTGGTTCTATTCTTTACACCCCAAATTTGGGCCCCGTTAACCACTCGGTAACTACAGACATCTTAACACTTCTTATCACAATACCTCAGCATATCAAGCGACTATCTCGGAAACGTTGGTCGAACTAAGACTCGCCTGAATGGCAAGGGACGCCAGTGATCCTAAAGCAAGCCTTCACGCAAAAGTCAGTCATATTAAGCGAATTCATAGCGGACAAATACAAACAAAATAATTTGGTCAACAAAACTGGAAACAGTAAACAAGAGGTGACACGAAAGAGATTAATTATGATAATGACAAAAACAATTTGGCAAGCTAATATATTTCTCAGGAGAACTTGTCTAATTAACTACATGTGTCATAATCTGTTATTTGTGATGTTTTGTTTTAATCACATCTTTGAACTTTTCATTCTAAATGTTATCTTAATTCTTATCATAACAGACCTGCTTGTGCTCTGTCATTCTGACATGATACGGTGCGCTCATTATCACGGACAAGCTGCATGGAAGTAAGTTATATTGGATCGACCTGCTATTTCTTAAGTTCACTTAACAGTACGGAGCAGTTATATGCCACTAAGTTAACAGACAAAAAAACCTAATTTTAGTTGGGAATTAACACATTCATACTCTTGTGTCGATATACATGCTCATGTATTTTTACGATGACGTAAAGCTCATGTACTCTCTTATTTAGTCTAATGTCTATTGTCTGTCCCCAGGTGGATGTTCATTCTTGATGTTAAGTGTAGGGATGAGCTTTAAATTGCGTTCCAGGACCAGATAATTCGTCCTTGCTGTGTTACATCCGTGTTTATTTAGTGTGCTCTTGATATTGTCTATTGTCTGTCCCCAGGTGGATAATGGAATTGGTTGTACACTCTTGCTGTTAAGTGTAGGGTGGGAACTTTAAATTGCGTTCCAAGGCCAGATGAGTCACCCTTGCTGTGTTATATCCGTGTTTCGCCCGAGTGGTTACGGGGCCCAAATTTGGGGTGTAAAGAATAGAACCACTGTTACCTGCCACGCATGTCGTAAGAGGCGACTAAGGAGGTTTAGCTGAAATCGGATGCACATGTCCTAAACGTGTACAAGTCTATGCGTTTAGGGGCCTACCAAACCAATGTGCAACGTATACACGTTCTTGGCAAAGATCAAATCATATCACAAAGAGTGATTAGAATTGGTCGTAAAGAACGAACGCAAAGAAGAAGAAGAAGATATCCGTGTTTATGTAGTGTGATCTTGATATTGTCTGTCCACCTTTTTAACTCTTATTGGACCAGGACAAAATCCATGTTTTTACAAGCCATTTGTTTTTAGAATAAAAAACGCCCTTTAGTGTGGCTCCTGGCAAAAAGTTGTCCAACTCAAAACCATGTAGTGTGTCGTTTGGTTCACAGGAGTTAATGGTCTTCCCTTGGCACAAGTACCTGATCTCTTTTCATTGTATACTGTTAATGGTGGTTGGTTGTATTACAATCTCATTAAATGTCCAAACCACTGCATTTGTTGTCTTTCAATGTATTCGGTGCATGAAGTTATACCCACTCTGCTTCTGATGTCCTCATTTGGTAGTTTATCATTTCTGGTGACCCCCTACAGTTTTCCTCAAGCATTTCATTGCACATTTGGTGAACTTTCTGTGGTGTATTGCTGTCAGAGACCAAGTTTAGTACTGCTAATTTCAGTAAACATTGCATTTTTTCCGATCCAGAAGCACTTGAGCTTTTCAGTTCTTCGGCTCGGTGCCATGGACATCGTAACCTTCGGTTCGGTGCCACGAACACCGTAAATCTGGGGAATCTGTGGCTTTTCTGCCATCCCGCGGAATTGAACCCACACACACAGAGGGATAGTCACCCGTAGCCCAACGCGCTACGAACACGCTGGGCAGACGGGCAAACATTGCAATACAGATGCGTGCTTCTGATGTAACTATAGATGCGTCCGGAAGTAATACAAATTTCCAAGTGTAGCAGGATAAGTTATGCTTTGGACGGATTAGCGTAATGCATAAGTGTTCGCCTAGCGACTCGGACACACAAGAATGGTGTCGGTTCAATCCACACTCGACGTTGCACATATGAGTAAAGGAATTGCTCTCTTACACCCTGCACACTAACTAGCAACTAGAATTATGAAGTCAAGGAGCTTCATACCTTATGTGAAGGTTATACGGACAATTGAAGGTTATATGAAGGTTATATTAAGGTTATATGAAAGTTATATCAAGGTTATATGGACAATTGATGGTTATATGAAGGTTATATGAACATATGAAGGTTATACGGACAATTGAAGGTTATATGAAGGTTATATGAAGGTTATATGGACAATTGAAGGTTATATAAATGTTATATTAAGGTATATGAATATATGAAGGTTATATGGACAATTGAAGGTTATATAAATGTTATATGAAGGTATTAAAAATATGAAGGTTATGAATGAACATATGAAGGTTATATGGAAAGGTGCATATGAAGGTTATATAAATGTTATATGAAGGTTATTGAAGGTTATATGGACAATTTCCAATATGTATATATAAATCAAAGTTGTGTCGTTATGTATGTGTCTGTTATAATTATTTGACATACTTCTCGACATGCAATGAACCTAAAATTTGGCATGCTGGTAGCTTCCTTATTGCAAACAGTATAAAACTGAATTATTGTTCTTTCTTTACATTTTAAAATTAAACTTTATTACAAAAAATGTCACCAAGAGTAAAGTGTTTTGGACTATAAGTTCAAGCCTTACTTCGAACTACCGGGATTTCCCCAAAACTGTCACTTGTCGGGGTTATCAGTTATCAGTTATCAGTTATATGAGGACTATCATCATAGCACTCCGGACATGTCCATAGGTCGGGGTGAATAGTGCAAGCGAAAGTGTTTTGAACTATTTGTTGGGCTCTCTCTTTAGACTGCTGGGAGTTCCCCCCAAAATCACACTAAACAATAATAAATATCTAACTTATGTGTGTACAGGTCAGCACCAATCATTAAAAAAAATACAGACTACTCGACATGGTCACCTTCATACGTTGTTTTTCAAGTAACACAAACATGCATTGAGCATTATCATCTATATTCAGTTTTTCAAGTAATACAAACATGTATTGAGCATTATCATCTATATTCAGTTTTTCAAGTAATACAAACATGCATTGAGCATTACCAACTATATTCAGTTTTTCAAGTAATACAAACATGTATTGAGCATTACCAACTATATTCAGTTTTTCAAGTAATACAAACATGCATTGAGCATTATCATCTATATTCAGTTTTTCAAGTAATACAAACATGCATTGAGCATTATCAACTATATTCGTTCGTTAAATGCTCTTACAACTAGATTTATATTATAAATTTCCTCCGTTGTTGCCCGGCTTGCAAGGGAGCAAAGAATAGTAATACTACGACCTACACGACGTATCGTAAGAGACGACTGATGTAGGACCAGATAACTACCCTAATAAATAAAAAGCTTGGCATAAATCAGATGTGTGCCGTCTGCTCAGCGTGTTCGTAGCGCGTTGGACTACGGGTGACTATCCTCTGTGTGCGCGGGTTCAATTCCGCGGATGGCAGAAAAAGCCACAGATTCCCCAGATTTATGGTGTTCGTGGCACCGAACCGAAGGATTACGATGTTCATGGCACCGAGCCGAAGAGCTGAAAAGCTCAAGTGCTTCGGATAGGGAAAAAAAAATCAGATGTGTTGGTCTACTTGTAGTCGCATTACTGACACAACGTACAATCGTTCTTAGGCTCAGATCACATAAAAATCACAATAGTGGTTTCACAAGTGGTCGATATGGAGCGTTCAAAGAAGAAGAAGAAGAAACTATAAATTTTAATGCTAAAAAAATGGTTGCATCTGCTAGTCAAGCATAGAACACAGAACAAAGAGAATGAAGACTATGGTTCAATACACCACTAAACATTACATATACAGTGAGATGATGCATTTATATCTGACCTAATATCAACATATGGGTCTAGAAACGAAACACAGAATCATGTAAAAATAAAAAGCACATTTTGTTTGAAAGTTCGGTTGCTTCGTGAAGTTTGAAAGTTCAGTTGCTTCGGTTGCTTCACCGAATTCTGTGCCTGTGTTACTTTGTGCTGTAAGTGAACTTCGTGTTTGAATCTTTAGTATTTAGTTTTAATGTAGATTACAGCATAGTTGATGGTTATGTGTGTGTATTTCATCCCATCTTATGACATTCCTTGCAAACCCTGCTTGATTCCAAATGTATGCATGTTATCCTCTTATAGATGAAGCAGTAGGGAAGAGAGGTGGTTTGTGCAAAATGGACAAGACACATTCCCCATATCAGCTGCCCATGTTAAGCATCAATGGAGAGGACACTTAATTCTTGCTTCTACTGCTGCCTTGTAGTTAGATTGGGAACAATCAAAGGCTATCGGAGCAAACTGTACACAAAATTGGACGGGCGGCAAACCAAGTAGTCCACAAAAAGACCGGTTCGCTGGGCAGATGACGCTCATCAACCCGGGAAGGTAGGCTATCTAAGGGTCGCTGCTCTAAAAGAAAATAGCAACCTGCTGCCTTGCAGGTTTGGCTGGGGACAGCACAAGGCTAACGGAGAGCGAACCCAGTAAACGCTGGTTGAAACCGAACACAAAATCGAAGGATAAGCACCAGAACACCAATTATTACTGAAGATGGGGAACGTATGCCCGTTCTTGGTATAACGCTGTTTATATATCACATTTGAATGATAAAAACGACCGTAAGAACGATCGAGAGAGAGAGAGAGAGAGATAATCCTTGCTTTAGGCTCGGACACAACACGGAAAGCAACAGACACAAGAGACTTAGGGATGACAGACAAGATAGACAAGCGCAAACTCAGAAGTTGTAACAGTAAAACTCTGCCAATTGACCATCTCTAAAAAACAAAAATGCTATATAGATTCAAGCAGTATTAAAGATATAGCGTTATAGCAGTTTACAGCAGTATGAAAGTTATATTTTTTTACTACAGTCTTTAGCAGTATGAAAATGTACAACAGTCTACAGCAGTATCTTCTTCTTCTTCTTCTTCGATCGCTCCATATCAACCACCTGTTAACCACTCTTTTTGATTTGTATGTGATCCGAGATTAATAGCGATCGTACGTTGTGCCAGTTATACGCATACAAGTAGGCCTGCACATTCAAATTCTGCGACGCTTTTTATTTACTTGGTTAGCTTCCCAAGGCCCTACATCAGTCGCCTCTTACGACATGCATTGAAGGTCACGGTGGTACTATACTTTGCTCCACTTGAGAGCCCTGGCAACACACGCGCTACAGCAGTAAGAAATTTATACAGTTTTGCTACAGTCTACAGCAGTAAGAAATTTATACAGTTTTGCTACAGTTTACAGCAGTAAGAAATTTATACAGTTTTGCTACAGTCTACAGCAGTAAGAAATTTATACAGTTTTGCTACAGTTTACAGCAGTAAGAAATTTATACAGTTTTGCTACAGTCTACAGCAGTAAGAAATTTATACAGTTTTGCTACAGTCTACAGCAGTAAGAAATTTATACAGTTTTGTTACAGTTTACAGCAGTAAGAAATTTAGACAGTTTTGCTACAGTCTACAGCAGTAAGAAATTTATACAGTTTTGCTACAGTCTACAGCAGTAAGAAATTTATACAGTTTTGCTACAGTCTACAGCAGTAAGAAATTTATACAGTTTTGCTACAGTCTACAGCAGTTAGAAATTTATACAGTTTTGCTACAGTTTACAGCAGTAAGAAATTTATACAGTTTTGCTACAGTCTAAAGCAGTAAGAAATTTATAGTTTTGCTACAGTTTACAGCAGTAAGAAATTTATACAGTTTTGCTACAGTCTACAGCAGTAAGAAATTTATACAGTTTTGCTACAGTCTACAGCAGTAAGAAATTTATACAGTTTTGCTACAGTCTACAGCAGTAAGAAATTTAGACAGTTTTGCTACAGTCTACAGCAGTAAGAAATTTATACAGTTTTGCTACAGTTTACAGCAGTAAGAAATTTATACAGTTTTGCTACAGTCTAAAGCAGTAAGAAATTTATACAGTTTTGCTACAGTCTACAGAAGTAAGAAATTTATACAGTTTTGCTACAGTTTACAGCAGTAAGAAATTTATACAGTTTCTCAGCTACAGCAGTAAGAAAATGTATATAGTTCTCAATTTGAAATAAACTTGAGCTTTTCAGTCTTCGGTTCGGTGCCACGAACACCGTAAATCTGGGGAATCTGTGGCTTTTTCTGTCATCCCGCGGAATTGAACCCGCACACACAGAGGGATAGTCACCCGTAGTCCAACGCACTACGAACACGCTGGGCAGACGGGTAAAATAACAATTAAATTCCTACAAAATATTTTTACAATTTTTTAATAATGTTAATCCTTCGCCGGTACTACGGAATTCTTGCACTGTCGCCGAGATCTTCCTGCGTAAGAAAGATATCGAAGCACACATGGTAACTTACTGAATTGCAATAATGATAAACCTATCAATCAATAAGTCAAATTACTAATCACTATTAATATATTGACACACGGAACCTGGAACATGTGTACAGAACAATGCAAATAGTATTCTATCACTTCGGTTACAACTTCAGCAAAATCCAGAAAACAAAACACTTCAGATGAACTTGCGTAGAAATACCTTCATTGGAGTGACTGTTTGATTTTGATGTCGTTGAGCTCTGTAAATGAAGCTTGTTTCGTTGGAAAGTTTTAAATACGCTAGGCAAACATGTCTCTAAAAAAACCTGGGTCTACTTTTTAATATGCACTCATTGTTCACGGTTTGAGACGTCTGTCAAGTTGTGCAGATAAAACTTCAGGGGCGGAGACTTGACAGGTTCATTTGTTTGTATGTATTTAAATAAGAGGTGGGAAAAAAAAGACAACATATTTATGGTACTGAACAATGCAATATAAATTACAGCTGGAGATTAGCAAGAGAAATAGATTATGTACACTGTCAGGGAATCATCATCAGGTGCCGTGCAGTAGGTGATCTTGTATCTCCAGAAATCTATGTCTCTGATATTTGCTATACTCTCAAATGTTTACGCTTTTCCGTGCCATGAAGTCAGGCTGTTTAATTTGTCTCTCTCTGGCTCCCTCTGACTCGTCTCCCTTCGATTTTACCGGCTGTAACAGTGTGTTATAAGCCTTCCCTTCTCATCACATATCCGAAAAATGATGACTGGCTCTTTCTTATATTGATAATAAGTTTTCTCTGTGTCTTGACCTCATTCAACACCTCAACATTAGTGATTTTAGCAGTCCATGGAATTCTCATTATTCTTCTGTAAAATCCCATCTCTGTGACCTCCACATATTTGTCAGGGAATAACTTAGGAATAACTTAATAGCAAGACTAGGCACACTGTCAGGGGAATAACTTAACGAGGAAACGTACAATGCAGACATACATATGGCCAGTCCTAACCTTAAGGACAACATCAACCCCTTTACAAGAAGAGACCAAAGCACCGTTTTAAGACTCCGAACCCAACACATAACATTTAATAATCACTTGAACAGAATTCATCCACAACAAACTCTAGAGTGCCAAATGTGTGCACATCATCATGAAACCGTTCACCACCACCTCTTCAAGTATCAAGCACTGGATGCCATCAGAAAGACCCTCCTTCCTCCAAGGCCAGATAAATGGAACACATTATACGGAACAAAAGAACAACTTACAAACACATGCAGATACCACTACATAGCATTGGGCCGAAGGGCAAGAGCTCAAGTGTCGCTGGATCATTGAAGAAGAAGAAGAAGCAGTAGGTTAACGAGAGAAATTGGAACATCGTCAAGGAATACTGAGTGGACTAACAAGTCAGGAATAACTTAGTGATGAGACTAGACACACAGTCAGGAAATAACTTAGTGATGAGACTAGACACACAGTCAGGGTAACTTATTGATGAGATTAGACACACAGTCAGGGAATAACTTAGTGATGAGATTAGACACACAGTCAGGGGAAAAACTTAGTGATGAGATTAGACACACAGTCAGGGAAAACTTAGTGATGAGATTAGACACACAGTCAGGGAATAACTTAGTGATGAGATTAGACACACAGTCAGGGAATAACTTAGTGATGAGATTAGACACACAGTCTAGGGAATAACTTAGTGATGAGACTAGACACACAGTCAGGAAATAACTTAGTGATGAGATCTAGACACACAGTCAGGAATAACTTAGTGATGAGATTAGACACACAGTCAGGAATAACTTAGTGATGAGACTAGACACACAGTCTGGGAATAACTTAGTGATGAGTAAGACACACAGTCAGGGAATAACTTGATGATGAGACTAGACACAGAGTCAGGGAATAACTTAGTGATGAGACTAGACACAGAGTAAGGGAATAACTTAGTGATGAGACTAGACACAAGTCAAGGGAATAACTTAGTGATGAGACTAGACACACAGTCTGGGAATAACTTAGTGATGAGACTAGACACACAGTCAGGGAATAACTTAGTGATGAGACTAGACACACAGTCAGGGAATAACTTATGATGAGACTAGACACACAGTCAGGAATAATTTAGTGATGAGACTAGACACACAGTCAGGGAATAACTTAGTGATGAGATTAGACACACAGTCAGGGAATAACTTAGTGATGAGACTAGACACACAGTCAGGGAATAACTTAGTGATGAGACTAGACACACAGTCAGGGAATAACTTAGTGATGAGACTAGACACACAGTCAGGGAATAACTTAGTGGTGAGACTAGACACACAGTCAGGGAATAACAAAGCAATGAGAAATATTTATATACCTATATCTTCTTCATGTCCAGTTTGACACATCAGGCGCCCACAAGAGAATTATAATGTTATTTTTCTTGCCACCTATCTACTAATTGTTTTCCCTGGCAGGTCATACTCTTTCAACCAAATCATAACTTCATAACAGAAGAATTACTTTTTGATCACTGGGAACCGGACTCAGTGACACTAAGCTGCTCAACCACCATGCCTAAATTGTTAAGCAAAGATGCTGAGCATAATCTAATGAAGAAAGCAACTACAATGGAACATCTCCATTACATGTTTCCAGAAAACAGCTGGATAAGAATTTATGCAGATGGATCGGCAATGGAGGCAACCATGAATGGTGGAGCAGGAATGTACATTAGGCACCCAGATGCTACTACTGTGTCTCTAGCGGCCCCTACTGGAAGAATATGTTCCAACTACAAAGCAGAACTCTTAGCCCTTCTGATGGCAGCACAGCACATGAATAAGATGGAAGCACATGAACCTGCAGGCAAGATGGTATTTCTTACAGACTCACTGTCAGCTATACAAGCCCTGGAGGCTAAATCCGCTGACAGCACAGTACAAAAACCTAAAAAGAGAACTTGCTCAGCTTTCAGAAAAGGCAGAAATTCACTTGCAATGGATTCCATCTCACTGTGGCATTGCAGGCAATGAGAGTGCCGATGTCTTAGCTAAGGAGGGCAGTGCCAAAGAGCAAATTTACCAACTCCTGTCTTTTCAAGAGGTCAAATTCCTCATATAGAGAAAATCTGCAGTAGACTGGAAGACAAACACCGGATATGATTATGGAAAAGACTCCTTCAAAGACCTAAGCAGACCAGACCAGGCCAGGCCATTATATTTCAACTACGCACCGAACACTGCAGACTCAACAAACACTTATATATATTAGGAATAAGTCGAACAGCTCTCTGCCAGTGTTAGCAGGCAGAACAGACACCAGAGCATATCCTTCCTCTCCTGGGTGAGCTGAGAAGCAACATGTGGCGACACCCAGTCGACCTGAAAACTAAGTTTATGGGAAACCTGACATATCTGAAGCTTACTGCCAAGTTTGTGGTCCACAGTAAATGAAGCACATACCAGAGATCGCTGAAGAAAAAGGACAAAGAAGATCATCTTTCAACTGTCTTTCTGGGTTCGCCTTCATGTTTTCTTTAAGCAACCATGCATTATTTTCCTATCAACCTGTCCATCGGAGAACTGTCCTAGTCAATGCATCGGAGAGTTGTCCTTGTCAATGCATCGGAGAGTTGTCCTAGTCAATGCATCGGAGAACTGTCCTAGTCAATGCATCGGAGAGCTGTCCTAGTCAATCCATCGGAGAACTGTCCTAGTCAATGCATCGGAGAGCTGTCCTAGTCAATGCATCGAATGACATACGACATACATGACCACCAACCCACCTCCATATACGCATTTTGACGTCTCCAGTGATGCACAGTTTCCTCGTTTCAAAGTGATTATTTGCAATTGTATTTGGCTGGAACAGCAGTTCTCAAACATTGCATTAACGTGGACCCCCTCGTAAATATATTTTACTGCCGCGGATCCCCACAGGTTTCTATATATGAAAATGGACAGGTCTGGATTTTCTAATGATGTTCTTTTCTACACAACAAGTTGACCTAAGAGATAACAGTGGCAACGAAAAACGCTGTTAATCTGTTCTAGAAATTTCTTATCATGACGCTGTGACACAAAACTGGATTGAAAGAAGAAGAAGAAGATGTCCTTTTCCGAATCCCCATTCTGCGATACTCTCATCATCATCAGGTGCCGTGCCGGCTAGCGTAAGCGATCATGGATCTCCACAAATCTCTGTCGTTGGTGTTTGCTATCAACTCAGATGTTGACCATCTACCGTGCCATAAAGTCAGGCTATCCAAAATTTTCTCTCTCTGTCTTCCTCTATCTCGTCTCGATACTCTACTTCCCAGATATACAAAATCATGAACTTCCTCTACGATTTCATTTTGTAAAATAATAGGGTTTTCTAATTTTTTGGTGGCTAAGCCTTGTTTTGCGAGTCGAATCCGTTCTGTTCACGAGCGCCTTTTTCCAGACACTGATACGATTGTTCGGGTTCGAGTTCGCTTCATGGAATACTCTAGACAGGTGGTGTGCCGTTTTTGCGGAGAGGTACCGAGCCATATGGGGTAAAATCCGATGCAATGAAGTCAATCCTTCGGTTTTAAAATCTTTTTGATAAATTTTTGCTTTTGCAATATTAATTTCTTCTTCTTCCTTTTTCTTGAGTTCGCCCGTTATGAATTCAGAGGTAGCCTGATATGATGCTTCTGACTGATTGTTGTGTGAAGACATGCTTTCCTTTTTATCAGTGTACCCAGTCATACAGACGTGCCGTGCCTTCTTCGACTTCATAGGTTAGTATATTAATTTGAAGTCATATTATTTGAGATGTTCTATGCCTGTGTGTTGGCGGTGCTCGCAAGGGGAGCAAAGAATAGTAACACTGCCAGCAACAAGGCATGTCATAAGAGACGATTAGGTAGGGACCTAGGAAAACTACTCTAGTAAATAAAAATCGCCGTAGAAATCGGATGTGCTGGCCTACTTGTAGGCGCATAACTAGCGCAATGTACATCGCTGTTAGGCTTAGTCACAAAGAGTGGTTTAACAAGTGGTTCAAGAAGAAGAAAAGAAAAGCTTTTAAAAGGGAATAAAACAAAATAAGAAAAAAGAACGAACTCCTTCTGGAGAATCCTAATTTTTAATTATGTCACGTACGCATGCAGCTATCAAGGTATTTATCTATTTAGAACCACCCACCAACATTATATCTCGTGTCTACGCCTCTGACGATCACCGTACTAAGATAAGAGACTAACGTTCCTGCATAGTAAATCTTGTCTCAGTACAGGATACTAAATCTGGCGCCATGGTCGTCAAGAAATGCACCAAACCGAACCGTACATTGTTAGCGTGGAAAACATTGCAACAGCTGTTTTTTTTTTCTTTCTTTGTTTAACTCTTTCACTCTTCAGATCTGATATATTGGATCACAATAATTTGTTAAGATGACGAAAAGCCATTTATACTGGCAATTTCAGTATTCATTACTTTATAAATAAATGCGTCCAAGCGGAAAAATAATTACGGAGTTAAAGAGTTAATACTATAACGGGGACATGCAGTGCGAAAGGGAGGGGGTATGGCAGTTACATGGTTTAGTGGAGATAAAGAAACAAGAAATTAAATGGTTCGGTCACATGAAAAGATTGCCAACATACAGGACACCACAAAGATCAATGTTATTCCGATATCAAGATGCCAAGCAAAAGACCGACCATGCAAAAGGTGGACCTCAGAGATAACAGAGGCGACGAAAGACACTATTTATGAAGCGCACACAAAAGCCGGTTCTAGAAATCTGGTCTTACCCTGAAGCTGTGAGGCAAATCGGGACTTGAGAAGGAAAGAAAGACAAGGTGCATAGAGAGGCTCGCTCCAGGTGTCTCATTTTTCGACCTGAAGCTGAAAAGCAACAACAGGATTGTTTGGGCTTCATAAATAGTGTCTTTCGTCGCCTCTATTATCTCTGAGGCATGAGCCCCCTTTTGCTTTGTATCCACTGTATCGGAGCAACATTGCTCTCTGTGGTGCACTGCCTGTTGGTAATCTTCTATATGACCGAACCATTTAATCTGTTGCTTCTTGATAAAGTTAAGTACTGATGTTGCACCAATTTTTCCTGATGTCTTCATTTCCAAACCGGTGTCTTCTTGTTACTCCCAGCACTCTGCGTAGACACTTCATCTCTATTGTTGAGACACTTTAAAAGTGTCTTTAAAACGTTTTCACCAGCTGAAAGTCTGCCCCCTTCAAACTTAGTAGTGAACACGGCTATAGCTTTGAATCCGTGAAGGAGAATGGCCACATTATCAAGAACATTTTCATTCAAGTCCTGTTCGTTTATTTATGTCTTATGTAGGGGATTAAAACCGCCAAGGCAAGCCCTTTCAGTTTAAGGACGTCTTTTATTGGTTAAACTAGGCCTGTAGGTCAACAAACGTAAAAAATAAGAATGAATCCTTGCCAAGAATCGAAATTGTATTGTCTAACTCTAGTGGTTCTCAAACTTTTTGAAGTCATGACAAGCTTGAAGTCCTACAAAAAATCGCAGGTGCACTACACACACAAACTTAATAAAAAAAGATGCAAAAAAGCAAAGAAATACAGAAATTATTTGAAAATGCTAGACATTCATCGATATTTTTCATTTAATTTCTGCCTATGAGAAGCAGAATGTGTCTTGGCGATTTTTTTACCATGCTGCCCGCTGGCACCGCGTTGCCGATCCCCTGATCTAGGATTTCATAGGGTGCAGCTATGAATGTCACCAGGCACACTGGTGTGCATGGGC
Source organism: Arion vulgaris (assembly GCA_020796225.1). Lineage (NCBI taxonomy): Eukaryota > Metazoa > Mollusca > Gastropoda > Stylommatophora > Arionidae > Arion > Arion vulgaris. Next base: position 11,565,032 of record CM036769.1, read on the forward strand.
ACACCCTTTAAGAACCACTGGTCTACTCAGTAGGACACCTAACCCTTCACGGTCCATGTAACACGGACAGGTAGAACTGGCGCCGGTAATCCAACCAGGTATCAAAGTCGTGTACACGTATCCGCTGCCCTCCCAGCTTGCAGATAAAATCAGACAGGGGTGCTGTTCTTTGTTCATAGCTGACATAGATTTCATCTGCTCCTTCTGAAATTTTGTCTATCTACCTGCGTGTTTACCAACGCCACTGCCTACGTGCAAACACGCATGGCTGGCTACATTTCTGAACTATCTATCTATCTTGAGGGGTCTCTGTGACGTAGAGGTTAGAAGCTGACCTCTCGTGCAAAGGTACCGGGCACTAGCTCATGCGTGGAGCGGGGATCTCTGTGGCTAAGTGGTTAAGCCCTTTGCCTTGTGAGTCGAAGGTCGTGGGTTCGAGTCCGGACCGCGCCGTTCTGTTCACGAGTGCAGTTTTTCCAGAGACCCCTAGGATTGTTGCTGGAGCTACAGAGTTCGTGCTTTGTGCAATACTCTCGCAGGTGGCGTGCCATTTCTGCGGAGAGGAACCGAGCCATATGGGTTAACCCGGTGCAATGAAGTCAATCCTTCGGCTTTTAAACCTCGTGGAGCCATTTGGATATTTTTTGCAGAGATTCCAGATCTCAGTGTAGGTGAGATCGAGTTCCTAGTCCTATCGGAGACGGACGATAAAACGTAGGCCCCGTGTTCAATTTGAGCACGTAAAAGAACCCTGGCAGTTCAAAATCGAGAAGAGCAGGCTGGAAAGCCGCTGTCCGACAAAACTGATTTTCATCATCATCATCAAATAGCTTGTCCCGAGCAGAACTTTGCCACCCCAACAGTCCTCCGGAATTTCTCTCATAGGCCAGATGTCCTGCCTCTGCAGCCGTCATGTTCAAACCATCAGTTACATCCTGAATCCATCTTCTCCGTGGTCTTCCTCTTCTTCTCTTTGCCGGTATGCCTCCTTCCATGATGGTCTTCTCCAGCCCTTCTGTCTTTTTATATGTCCAAAATCAAAACTAATTAGAAAGATTGAAAATAAAATTCCTACAAAAATATCTACATCTTCTTCAAAATGCATCAGGAACTCGTCACTGAGTTCATGCACTGCAGCTGGGATCTTCCTGTGTAAGAAAGAGATCGAAGCACCCATGGTTACTTACCAAAGTGCAATAATGATGGACCTATCAATCAATCTGGCCCGTCTGCCCAGCGTGTTCGTAGCGCGTTGGACTACGGGTGACTATCCTCTGTGTGTGCGGGTTCAATTCCGCGGGATGGCAGAAAAAGCCACAGATTCCCCAGATTTACGGTGTTCGTGGCACCGAACCGAAGGGTTACGATGTCCATGGCACCGAGCCGAAGAGCTGAAAGCTCAAGCGCTTCTGGATCGGAAAAAAAAAAAAAAATCAATCAATCTGATATTTAGACAATGAAACTGAGTAACGTTATATTAAAGGGGCTAAAGTTTTTAAAATTATTATTTGGTTGTTTCCGGAAGCCTTTAATCCACTATTTGTTGATCATATTCATTGACTTCCTTGCTTCCCCGGGGGGTTCTTTAAACTCTTTATGATCTTTTAACAATAAACGTGAAGCTACGTATGAATGATGTATGTATGTATGTTATATGTGTATACTTGTGTGTGTATGTTATATGTGTATACTTGTGTGTGTGTATGTTATATGTGTATACTTGTGTGTATGTATGTTATATGTGTATACTTGTGTGTTTGTATGTTATATGTGTATACTTGTGTGTATGTTATATGTGTATACTTGTGTGTATGTATGTTATATGTGTATACTTGTGTGTGTGTATGTTATATGTGTATACTTGTGTGAGTGTATGTTATATGTTATACTTGTTGTGTATGTTATATGTGTGTGTATGTTATATGTGTATACTTGTGTGTGTATGTTATATGTGTATACTTGTGTGTATGTTATATGTGTATACTTGTGTGTATGTTATATGTGTATACTTGTGTGTATGTATATTATATGTGTATACTTGTGTGTATGTATGTTATATGTGTATACTTTGTGTGTATGTTATATGTGTATGTATATTATATGTGTATACTTGTGTGTGTATGTTATATGTGTATACTTGTAGTGTATGTTATATGTGTATACTTGTGTGTATGTATGTTATATGTGTATACTTGTGTATGTATATTATATGTGTATACTTGTTGTATGTATGTTATATGTGTATACTTGTGTATGTATGTTATATGTGTATACTTGTGTGTGTATGTTATATGTGTATACTTGTGTATGTATGTTATATGTATACTGTGTGTGTATGTTATATGTGTATACTTGTGTGTATGTATGTTATATGTGTATACTTGTGTGTGTATGTTATATGTGTATACTTGTGTGTGTATGTTATATGTGTATACTTGTGTGTGTGTATGTTATATGTTCAAATATAATGCTAAATGTATACATTGTTGTGTAAAATGTTAATCGAATCTGACTGATTATTCTGTGTTCAACAGTGAAGGTTATAGTATACCTCCTTAGTAAAGCTGTTTTTTTATAAAACTACGTTGTGCTATAAAATCACTCATGTTATTGTATAGGCATCTTGGTGCGTATTGTTATATGTGATCTTGGGTGCCGTATTTCTTGTAGGATCTTGGGTGCATGTTTTGTACTAGCATCTTGGTGTCGTATTGTTGTACTAGCATCTTGGTGTCTATTGTTGTATAGGCATCTTGGGTGTCATATTGTTGTACTAGGCATCTTGGGTGCCATATTGTTGTGCTAGGCATCTTGGGTGCCATATTGTTGTGCTAGGCTTCTTGGGTGCCATATTGTTGTGCTAGGCATCTTGGGTGTCGTATTGTTGTGCAAGGCATCTTGGGTGCCATATTGTTGTGCTAGGCTTCTTGGGTGCCATATTGTTGTGCTAGACATCTTGGGTGCCATATTGTTGTGCTAGACATCTTGGGTGTCGTATTGTTGTGCTAGGCATCTTGGGTGTCGTATTGTTGTACTAGACATCTTGGGTGTCGTATTGTTGTACTAGACATCTTGGGTGTCGTATTGTTGTGCTAGGCATCTTGGGTGTATTGTTGTGCTAGGCATCTTGGGTGCCATATTGTTGTACTAGGCATCTTGGGTGCCATATTGTTGTGCTAGGCATCTTGGGTGTCGTATTGTTGTGCAAGGCATCTTGGGTGCCATATTGTTGTGCTAGACATCTTGGGTGCCATATTGTTGTGCTAGACATCTTGGGTGCCATATTGTTGTGCTAGGCATCTTGGGTGTCGTATTGTTGTGCAAGGCATCTTGGGTGCCATATTGTTGTGCTAGACATCTTGGGTGCCATATTGTTGTGCTAGACATCTTGGGTGCCATATTGTTGTGCTAGGCTTCTTGGGTGCCATATTGTTGTGCTAGACATCTTGGGTGCCATATTGTTGTGCTAGACATCTTGGGTGCCATATTGTTGTGCTAGACATCTTGGGTGCCATATTGTTGTGCTAGGCTTCTTGGGTGCCATATTGCTGTGTTAGGCATTTTGGGTGCCTAATAAATAAGGGGTTGTGGTTCGAATCTGATGTTGGGTAATTAGTTTTTCCCAGAAGCCCTAATACTTGTTTCACTTTCTATTAATGATCATATTCATTGTCTCGGTGCTTCCATGGGCTCTTAAAACTCCTTATTACCTATCTTATCCTCTCTTTAGTAATGTGGAGAGCCTACCTTAGCGACAATCAACACCTCTCCGTTACCTTCTCTTTACTATAGTGCCTCCAGTAACAAGTGGAACCTGCCTTAGCGACAATATCAACTTCTCATATATCTTCACTTTGTGGCAGTGTCTTCCTTTGAATAGTATGTCCTAGCAACAATCCCTACCTTTACGTAAACACGGGCGGCAAATTGCGTCAGAATTTCTGCCAAAATAGTTAATCTATATTTATTTTTGGCTACACTATTTGCTTAGCGTAATCCCGCTACTCAATACGATAATTTATTTGGTCTGAAACGTGATAATGTATATGACATTACCGATCATGCACTTCCCCATAACAATAATATTAGATAAGCCAAATGGCTTAATCGTGCTAGTTTAAAAGATCGTCTGACTTGCTTTTGAAACTTGATTTATTACCAAACAAATACCTATTAAATTAGTCATTACGTTTATAAATAATACATCAAAAACTAATAATTCTCGACGTATGTGCGTCGGTCACGTTACTAAAAATAGAGACTATGACGTCGATGTGCATGAAGTGTGAACAAGTGCAGCGATTGAAACGTATGTTTCATGGTACATTGCGATAAGATCGTTAAATGGCATGCGTCATTGTCAGAACTGGTTGAATGACACCTAATGTAGGAGCGTGATTTGGGTTCAATTCCAAAGTAGGAGTATACATTTTCCTGGCTATACGGCTGCTGAACAGATGGGCCATGAAGACACGGGAAGAGAGGTTTACAGACATATGGTCAGCCCTAACCTTAATGACAACATCAACAACCTTACAAGAACAGGATCTCTGTGGCTAAGTGGTTAAGCCCTTTGCCTTGTGAGTCGAGGTCGTGGGTTCGAGTCCGGACCACACCATTCTGTTCACGAGTGCAGTTTTTCCAGAGACCCTAGGATTGTTGCTGGAGCTACGGAGTTCGTGCTTTGTGCAACACTCTCGGCAGGTGGTGTGCCATTTCTGCGGAGAAGGACGAGCGTATGGGATAAAACCCAGTGCAATGAAGTCAATCCTTCGGCTATTAAATCCTATTAAACCTTACAAGAAGAGATCAAAGCACCATTTTAACTTGGAACCCAACACATAACACTTAATAATCACTTGAACAGAATTCAACCACAACACATTCCAGAGTGCCAGCTGTGTGCACATCATCGTGAAACCGTTCACCACCACCCAGTGGCGTCTCGACATTAAGGGCCAGAGGGGCCGAGCCCCACCAAAAATAATGTGCAACGTGTATTTATTACTTAACATGATCAAATATAACCTAACCGAAAGCCATGATTTTCCCGAAAATTTGTGTCTGGCCCCCACCAACAAAAACGATTACTAGCCGCCACTGCTACCACCTCTTCAGGTGCCAAGCACTAGATGTCGTCAGGAAGATCCTCCTTCCTCCATGGTCAGACAAATCGATACCATTATGCGAAACAAAAGTACAACTTAGAAACACATGCAGATTTGACCGAAGGGCAAGAGCTCAAGTGCTACTGGATCATTGAAGAAGAAGAAGAGACAATCTCATGAAACCTAACCTCAAGTTGGTACCAGAGAAACACTGGTAAATGAAGGTTGTCCGCGTCATGTTTGCTTTCATTACTGTCTGTAATTATCGCGTGTAAGACAGGGAGGGGCATGACCCTGTGGAATTTAATGGTCGCATGGCTAGTGCAGTCGCCGTGAATCTGTTCAGGTTAGGGTTCTTCGTGATGGGAATCAAAAACACACAAAAGGTCATTGACCTTACTCTGGAATTAAGACCGCGCTCTACAGTCGATCGAGGAAAGCCCGCGCTTAAATTCATTCAGGTCAGACCATTCTGACCATGCACACGATGGTGAGGAAACGCCGCGCCTCTTTAATCCATTCTGGGTCGACGAAACCTGTCCAACACCATTAGAGGAGTCACTACGCTACCTAAGGTTCATTCGGTCAGAACTAACCCTGGGGGATGCTTGAGTTAATAATTTGCTTCCATTGCATCTCTTGGTTATGCAACAAGATTTAGTGTTGAGAAGGATATGATACTGAATGTTGTTGATTGATTGTTGGTCATCTAGCAGTTCGTGAGTAACATGTGTGCGCCACTCTTGAAGATCTAGGGCGGATTGTTAGATGATTGAGAAAGGATGATGATACTGAAGAGATTGATTGATTGATTGATTGATATGGCCATCATCATAGCAGTTCGGTGAGTAACCATGTGTGCGTCCATCTCTTGAAGATCTAAGTGGCAGTGCCCGAATTCAGTAGCACCGGTGAGGAACTCAACGTAATTTAGAAGATCGTTGTAACATTTTCTACAAAAATTGTATTTCTTTCTCTAATGAATTTGGTCAGGACAGTGGTTTTACAGCCTGATCTTTTCGATTTTGAACTGCCAACTTTTTGTACGTGCTCAACTTGAACACGGAACCAACGTTTTATCGTCCGTCTCCGATAGGACTTGAAACTCGATCTCACCTACACTGAGATCAGTGATCTCTGGGGAAATATATAGATTTCTCACAAGGAGAGAACCTAGTACTTTTGGCACGAGAGACGATACATAACCTCTACATCACAAAACTCCACAAATTGGTAGATGCATAAATAAGAATGAGTATAACAAAGTATTTTGGACATTTAAAGAAACTCAACACCAGAAAAGACAGAGTCACCAACATCAGCATAAGAAAGAAAGTTGGCACAGAACCTTGCTTGAATTACATTGAGAAACAAAGAATGAAGTGGTTTGCCCACTTAATAAGAATGCATCCACAGTATACAGAGTCTTCTACAACAGAACATCGGGAAGAAGGCAAGAGGAAGATCACGAAAAGATGGGTAGATGGCATAGCAGAATCGTCAAAGAGCAAAAATAAATCAAACTCACGCAAGTCACCAGAACAGCACAAGACAAAAACAGAAAACCACGACACTGGGCAACAACCCGGTAGAAGTGTGACGACAAAAGAAGAAGAAGAAGAAAGAGACATGCAGGGTTGGAGAAGACCATTACGGAAAAAATCATCCCGGCAAAGAGGAGAAGAAGTAGACCACGGAGAAGACGGATTCTCTCTCTCTCTCTCTCTCTCTCGCGATCACCACCCAGACCGATGTACCAGATCTCCCCATAAATTCTATTCATGTGGAAATCTGATTAACGCAGCCTTAGCATTGGTGTGTTTTACGTCACACCTTCAGCACCATTTGTAGCTCTGGTGCTTATCCTTCGGCGATGTTTCCGGTTTCAGTCAGCGTTTACTCGGTGCGCTCTCCGTTCTGTAGCCATCTAGTATTTTTTACGGTGTGGGTAGCTAACCCCACGCGCAACCTCCTTAGTCGCCTCTTACGACATGCGTGACAGGTAACAGTGGTTCTATTCTTTACACCCCAATTTGGGCCCCAGTAACCACTCGGGTGAGACGGATTCAGGATATAACTGATGATTTGACCATTACCGCCACTTAAGGCGGGACACCTTGCCTATGAGAGAAAGAAATTCCGAACGACTGTTAGAGGGACAAAGTTCAGCTTAGTACAAGCTAGTGGATCATATGTAAAAACAACAACTGAAGGAAAAGTTGAAACCGAAGTAAATTAGATTGACGAGAGAGATAAAGTTCAACGACACACACAAGCAACATAAAGAGATTAGGAAAAACAAAAATAAAACTCGAAAAATAAACATTAAAAATGTTGAAATAATTCAGTATTTTAATGATAAAAACACTCTAGTGCTGACATCCTACAGCCTATCTCCAGACATGGAAGAATGTATATTTTATGGATCGTAAGAGGACGTTAACCTTCTCGTTTCTGACATAAATTTGTTTTTTTATTTTGCTGGTAAGTAAAATAACAGGTAGAAATGAATCTATTTACCTGTATTTACCTATATTTACCTGAGCGTCGAATATAGTTGGTTTGAACTTTCTTAATCAAAGCAATTTGTAATAAACGTATTCAAATACATATTAATATCTCAACGTGCGTCACTGTGTATCTTTAAATCGTGAGTTATTTTGTTATTTTTCCTCTTCTAGTTTTTAGTTTAGTCATTTTAGTTTTGTCGTCAGATCATCATCACTTCACGTCGAACCAATTAGTCCATAAGTGCTCCGATCTCCCCTTAGTATGTCTCTCAACGTGTGCGACTAACGACCCAGTTCTGTGTTGGTTTACTATTCTTCTTTGGCTACCAGCATAGTGTTCTTGTCTAGCTACACCACACTTAACTTGCAGTCTGGTTAGTGTTGTAGATTCACCACTATTACTTGAATCATGTACACGCCTCTCTCCCTTAGAGAATTTATAATATGAAACTGGTCCATTGCTTGCGCGCTTTGGACAGCAACCATACCATGCATAGCGCGTTCATTTCCCTTACACCTGCATGCCCTGGCACAAAAATTAAACTGATTTTTGTCAGCTTAGACCTCCCCAGCGACTCCATCTAATGTCTCCTTCTAGTTTTGATGATTACTATCATATTTTGAAACTACGGAACTGAGAATCTTTAGATCAAATGTGAAATCAGTGCTGCTGTATGGCTCGGAAACATGGAGGACAACAAAAGAAACCACCAGAAAACTACAGACCTTCGTAAATGGATGTTTACGTAGTAAAGAAGGACTGAGATGGTATGATAAGGTTAAGAACGATGAACTCAGAGAAAGAACTGAGCAGATCTTCATTCTTTTCTGTTGTCCTTCTCTGCTTTTTTGCCGTTAGGTGTAGCAGGATTAACTGATGATCTGTTTCCGAGATAGTGCACGCTCGGTCGCTTGATATGTTGTGGTAGTTTTCATTTTTTAAGATGTCTGTAACTCCATCAACCCACTAAGAAGATACCAGTGGTCTGTAACTCCATCAATCCACTAAGCAGATACCAGTGGTCTGTAACTCCATCCACCCACTAAGCAGATACCAGTGGTCTGTAACTCCATCAACTCACTAAGCAGATACCAGTGGTCTGTAGCTCCATCAACCTACTAAGTAGATACCAGTGGTCTGTAACTCCATCAACTCACTAAGCAGATACCAGTTCTTCTTCTTCTTCTTCTCGTTCGTTCTTTACGACAAATTTTAATCACTCCTTGTGATATGTTTGATCTTTGCCAAGAACGTGTATACGTTGCACATTGGTTTGGTAGGCCCCTAAACGCATAAATTTCTACAAGTTTAGGACATGTGCATCCGATTTCAACCAAACCTCCTTAGTCGCCTCTTACGACATGCATGACAGGTAACAGTGGTTCTATTCTTTACACCCCAAATTTGGGCCCGATAACCACTCGGGCGTGCAGATACCAGTGGAAAAGAGTTAAGGAAGAGACGCTGGGGATGGATATGACACACATTGAGAAAACCAACGGAAACATTGCAAAACAGGCATTGTTTTGGAACTCGCAGAGAAAAAGTATAGGAAGGCCTAGAAATACCGCAGATCTAGAGACTGATATTAAACGTATCGGCGTGACGTGGAAAGAATTGGAAAGGATGGCAAGAGAGGAAGGCTGAAGAAGTTTTGTGAAGACCTGTGCTCCGTTGGGAGTTGAAAGGTGAAGGAGAAGAGGAAGAAGTAGAATAACAGGTAGAAAATTGATCTACTTACCTGCAGTTACCTGTACACGACGAGTATAGTTGGTCTGAACTTTCTTAATCAAAGTAATTTATAAGAAACATGTTTCAATACATGTTGATATCTCAACGTGCGTCACTATATTTATAATTTTTTTTTCTAAAACGTGAGCTATTTTGTTGCCTTCTAGCGCTGGTGTTTACTTTCTATCATATTTTGAAATCAAGAATAATTTGTTTGTTTTCTTCTTCTTCTTCTTCTTCTTCTTCCTTCTTGCTATCGTTATTTTGATGATTATACCGTCAGACGCATTCTTATGATATAGTCTGGAGTTCATCTCTGGTGCCGTGTTTGTGTTGAATGTGGTATTATGTTGTAGGGCCAGTATCCCTTTCCAGGGAGGACATACAGGGAAGAGTCTTGAGTTCTTATGATGAAGTCGACTGTTGTCTGAAGTTCGTCTCTGGTGCCGTGTAATTTTGAATTTAGTATCGTGTTGTAGGGCCAGTATCTCTTTCTAGGGTGGACATACAGGAGGCAGTCTTGAGTTCTTATGATGAAGTCGACTGTTGTCTGATGTTCATCTCTGGTGCCACGTATTTTTGAATTTAGTATTGTGTGGTAGAGCCAGTATCCCTTTCCAGGGAGGACATACAGGAGGCAGTCTTGCGTTCTTATGATGAAGTCGACTGTCATCTGGAGTCTATCTCTAGTGCCTTGTAGGTTTTAACGTGGTGTTATGTTGTAGGAACAGTATCTCTTTCCTTGGAAGACATACAGGTGATAGCCTTGCAGGACTTGTTCTGTTATGTGCGTTTGTGTGTTTGTGTATGTGCGTTTGGCAGTGGTAGCACATTCTTGGGAGAAATATTGTGTTTATATATTGTTGTTGCTATGTCTATCGATATTGATTTGTTGTTCAGTATTGTACATTAGTTTGTTTTGTTTTATAACATTTATTTTCAGGTTTGGTTTGCAAGCTGGTAGTATTAAACTTCCTAGTTACTTGAAGTTCTACACTCGTTTGAGGGTTTGGTCACTAATTTTGATCTTTGCTGTTTTATTTCTTTGTTTGCAAGGAATGAAAGACACAGGAACACCTGGAGTTGGAAATGAAATCCAAGAAAAGTTGGAGAGAATGGAGAAATCTGGAAAAGATGGCATTGGATAGGAAGGCTTGGCTATCCTTGATTGCGGATCTATGTCTCCCTGGGGGTCAAGGATGAAGAAGAAGATACATTCGTTGTTGTGATATATTTAGTCAGTGGCGGCGCGTCATTGAGGGTCACTGGAGCGGCCACCAAAATAATGTTTAACGTGTATTTATTATTTTATAAATTAAAACATAACAACGCAAAACCATGATTTTTCCGAAAAATGTATGACTGGCCCAACCAACAAAAATGATCACAAGCCGCCACTGTATTTAGTAATATTTTTAATATATGTTTAAACTATAACATTGCCTATAGTAACTGTCTACTAATACAACAACACTGCATATAGTAACTGTCTATTAATATAACAACACTGCATATAGTAACTGTCTACTAATATAACAACTCTTGTCTATAGGGACTGTCTACTAATATAACAACACTGTCTATAGGGACTGTCTACTCAGGCCTGCTGTGCTATGATACAGAGGCGGCCGCATTAGGCGGCACCGTAAGGGACGGCATTAGCAGCAAAATCAAAATCACAATAGAAGGTTATTTTAAAGAAAAAATATTTAAGCGGCGGCATTTCGAAGACTTGCACCATACTGAGAAAATATACCTCACGGTCCTGTGTCTACTAACATAACAATTACAATAAAGAACACAACATATGGAACATTATATGTCTCAAATCCCACTGTATGTTTGTCTGTGTCAGTGACAAGAGATTGTGTCTGTATCATGAAATAACGAAATAAATTCGTAAACAAGTTTTTATGTTGTTATGTAAGTAAACAAAGAAAAAGTAAGACACATTTAGGTTTGTAGTGTGGACGTAGACAAGTTTACGAAATACGTCAAGATTAGCGATCCAACAGTGGTCAAAATTTTACTCATGTCCTACTGCTTCTTTGCAGTCTGGTAAAGCGAGTAGTGATTGAAGAAGGAAGCTGCCAGTGAGCGTGGTAGTAGTGTAAATGGCAGTTGAAGATAGAATGGGGTTTGCTTGCACACCAGGTGAGAAACATTTCAGAGTACTATGATTCCTAGCGATGGGTGTGGTCACATGTTGCATCCTAGCTCACCCAGTAGAGTACAGTCTTGCGGGACATGTTGCTTCTCAGCTCCCCAGCGCCGAGTGGTTACTGTGGCCCAAATTTGAGTGTAAAGAATAGAACCACTGTTACCTGCCACGCATGTCGAGAGAGGCGACTAAGGAGGTCGTTGAAATCGGATGCTGTGTCCTAAACATGTAGAAGTCTATGTGTTTAGGGCCTATCAAACCAATGTGCAACGTATACACGTTCTTGGCAAAGATCAAACATATCACAAAGAGTGATTATAATTGGTCGTAAAGAACGAACGCAAGAGAAGAAGCCTCCCACCACCCAAGAGAGGACAGGCTTGCGGTACATGTTCGAGTGTCTGCTCGACTGTTGACACTGGCAGAGAGCTATTTGACTTCTTCCTAGTCTATGTAAGATTCTGGTTCTCTCCGGATGAGCTGGACATCCCACAGTAAAAGAGATACATCTGATAGGATTTTGCAGTTCTCTATCTAGCTTCTCTCTAGCTAATTTCTATATTCCAGAGAATAAGCTCCCAATGAGTCCATTACCTTGTAGTGGTGGGAGGCTTGCGTGCTCCAATGGTACAGTGGGCTAGGACGGCGGGAGCTTATGTTTCTGGCAGGGTCACCCAAACTGGGTAGTTCACGGAGGAGGGATCTGTTCCAGGCAGGATCACCCAAGCTGGACAGTTCATTGATGAGGGCCTGTTCCTGGCAGGGTCACCCAAGCTTGGCAATTCACTGAGGAGGAGTATATTCCTGGCAGGGTCGCTCAGGTCACTGAGGAGGGCCTGTTCCTGGCAGGTTCACCCAAGCTTGACAATTCACTGAGGAGGGGTATATTCTTGGCAGGATCATCCAGACTGATCAGGTCACTGATGTGGGGTCTTTCCTAGCAGGGTCACCCAGACTGGGCAGTCCACTGAGGAGGGGTATATTCCTGGCAGGACCATCCAGGCTGGTAAGGTCACTGAGGAGGGGTCTGTTCCTAGCAGGATCACCCAGACTGGTAAGGTCACTGAGTAGGTGTCTGTTCCTAGCAGGGTCACCCAGACTGGGCAGTTCACTGAGGAGGGTATATTCTGGCAGGATCACCCAGGCCGAGCAGATCACAGAGAAGGGGCCAGACTAAATACGGCTTCCTGGTTCACCAGGTTGGGGGTTTAGCTTGTGACTAACAATCACATCCTGTAAAAATTATAATCAGTCATATTCGATACTTCTATTTATCTGTGTCAGTCATTGTATCGATTATCCATAAACCTGCACATATTTGATATCTAAATCTGAGCATAAATACACAGCCAACTCTAGATAACTAGGCCAGACAGCTGAACAGGGATTCCCTGACCTAGATCAGAAAAGGGGCTGGAAATTACAGATGTTTGATAGAACACTGCACGCTTTTTTGCAATTTTACTCAATTCTGTGAGTCTATGGTTATTTATTGGTGAAACATATTCATAATATTGATATTCCTTATTGTTAAACTTAGCTTGTTGCATAATATAACTTCGATTTAGCATTTTGTGTTGATTTTAAAATGAATTCGTCTATGTACACCAATACTGGAATACGAGGTCACGTGGTGTAGTTGTGGTCTGATTTCCCATAATTATTACCTGAGTCCGAAGGTCCATAAGTTTATAGTTGGCTCTGATAAGTACGAACAAAGAAAACCAAACGCAATATACATAACTGACAATGAAGATAACACTAGACACCAGGTAGCCATTGTATAAATGACATCAGACATTGTCCAAATGACTCTGAAAATGCACAGCAAACCCGTTATTGAACGATTTGTAATTTATTTCATGACAACTTCATGTCAACTCAACTGATAACAATGTCACAGAGGTATATGCGAATCTCACATCACATAAGCAACATACTATATGTTAATTTGTTGAACATACATATATAATGTAAATACATATAAGTATTAGCTTTAATTTGCACATCTTCGTCTTCGTCTTTTCTTTTTCAACTTTTTCAGACATCGATTTGTTTACTTTTAAAGTAGTTAGTGGTCAACCGGAGTCCATGTACATCTCCATATAGCTTGTCTTGGACTGACATCGATTTGTTTACTTTTAAAGTAGTGGTCAACCGGAGTCCATGTACATCTCCATATAGCTTGTCTTGGACTGACATCGATTTGTATACTTTTAAAGTAGTTAGTGGTCAACCGGAGTCCATGTACATCTCGATATAGCTTGTCTTGGACTGACATCGATTTGTATACTTTAAAGTAGTTAGTGGTCAACCGGAGTCCATGTACATCTCCATATAGCTTGTCTTGGACTGACATCGATTTGTTTACTTTTAAAGTAGTGGTCAACCGGAGTCCATGTACATCTCGATATAGCCTGTCTTGGACTGATCTGGGGATTGACCATGTATTTTCTCTCAATTTTCACACCATGATGGAAGAGTGAACTGGATTCGTTCTGCCATGATTATTAGTTATTGAACTGACGTCATAGCACTCCGGGCACACCCTTAGGTGCTCAGTCTCCCCCAACAGATGAAAAGGGGATGCATACTGATGGTTTCTGTGGCTTTCTGGTTAAACATACTCTCTCTCTCTCTGCCCCTGACGTATCCACCTTTGCTTATTCAACGTGTAATTACAGAACTCTCTAAATCGCTGGGTATATTCAACGTCAATTTTCGTCTTCATACAATCAACTGTAGGTCGCCAAGAGCATTAAAGAACATTCTCCGTTATCCATTCTAAACTCCCCAACAACCGATGTTTTCGATGCAAGCATTCCCGCTCTCTCGTTGCCGCGACACCCGCATGACCAGGACAATAGATCCACATGGGTCTCTGGAGGTTGGAAACATCACTTACTACTACTACTACTATTACTACCACTACCGCTACCGCTACAGCTACTGCTACTACTGCTGCTACTGCTGCTACTGCTGCTACGGCTACTGCTACTGCTACTAAGACGACGACGACTACTACCACTACCACTACCACGACCACCACCACCGCTACTGCTACCACTACTACTACTGCTATTTCTACTAATACTACTACTACTACTACTATTAATACTACTACTACTGCTTCTACAACAACCACTACTATTACAAATACTACTGCTACTCGTGGGTACGGTAATCAAGTGGACTTTATGATGCTACTGTAGCGGATGACAGAGCACGCATTTCAATGCCCTTTGTGTCATGATGTCGATCGCATAACATATATAACTACTACTACTACTACTACTACTACTACTACTACTGCTGCTGCTACTGCTGCTGCTGCTGCCGCTGCTGCTACTACACGCACACTGCAATACCTACTCACTACTACTGCTACTACTAATCTCCTGCTGCACTACTCTACTACATCTACTACTGCAATCTACTCTGCACTACACTCACTCACCTACTGCTCTCTCACTGCTACTGCATGCTAGCTGCCTGCTGCTGCTGCTGCTGCCCAACACCACGCACTACTGCACACTCTCCTACTGACTACCATGCTACTGCTACTCTCACACCTACTACCTGACTCTGCACTCTACTGCTCTACTCTCGCTATACTCTACTCTACTACTACTACTAATACACTCTACACTCTACTACATCTACTGCTACTACTACTACTACTCTACCTACTACTCACTACTAACTCTACACTCTACTCGCTACTACCGCTACTACTACTACTACTCTACCACCACTCACTGCTAACTACTACTCTACTACTCCTACTACTACTACTAATACACTACAGCTACTACTACTACATACACTACTCTGCTATATACTACTACACTACTACCTACTCTACTACTCTACTCTGCTACTACTGCTACCTACTACTACTACTACTACTACTACCTACTACTACTACTACTACTACTACTACTCCTATTTCTGCTGCAACTAATATTACTACAACTTTTTTCTACACTTACAACAACAACTGTAAAAGTAACAACATCTACCACTATCTTCTTGTTGACAGTAAACCATAGAGGTACAATTACCATTTCCAACCCAGTTCTGTTTGACAACATCTTCTATTTCATGGTGGTCTCTGCCTGTGAAACCACGACCTCTCTAACCTCTTATTATACCGCGCTTTGCCAAGTAATATTTGATTTGCACATTGCTATCTTCTCCTGTCGGATTCAGACAAGAACTCGTATCGTTATGTTGTTAAGCAGTCTGCCGAGGGTGTGTCCAATCTATCACCTTTATACATTTTTGGTTCACCGCCAGCAGAGAAATGTTTTACCTATCTTCTTAATATCTACACCTGTCTTACGATCACTCACTCCGTCTAACCGTCACGTACAATCAACACTGCACAGCCAGACAGTTGTAAAATATTACTTGGTAAATTAGATGACTTTATTTTCTGTTTCCACTTTTCGTTTTCGTTCTGAAGAACACTTGGAGTTCAAGAATGATCAGGAATAAAACTAAGATAATGATATGTAACTCAAATGTCAAGGTTGTCCTTCTATATGGAGCGGAGAAATGGAGAACAACCAAGGGGAACATTAAAAAAAAGTTGCAGATATCAATAGATTCATCAATAGATTCATCAATAGATTCATCAATAGATTCATCAATAGATTCATCAATAGATTCATCAATAGATTCATCAATAGATTCATCAATAGATGCCTGCGCAGGATACTCCATCTTCGATGGTAGGACAGGACCACAAACAGAGAACTGTGGAATATAGCGGAACAACGGCAGGTGGAACAACGGCAGGTGGAACAACGGCAGGTGGAACAACGGCAGGTGAAACAACGGCAGGTGGAACAACGGCAGGTGGAACAACGGCAGGTGGAACAACGGCAGGTGGAACAACGGCAGGCGGAACAACGGCAGGTTGAACAACGGCAGGTGGAACAACGGCAGGTGGAACAACGGCAGGTTGAACAACGGCAGGTGGAACAACGGCAGGTGGAACAACGGCAGGCGGAACAACGGCAGGTGGAACAACGGCAGGTGGAACAACGGCAGGTGGAACAACGGCAGGTGGAACAACGGCAGGTGGAACAACGGCAGGTGGAACAACGGCAGGCGGAACAACGGCAGGTGGAACAACGGCAGGTGGAACAACGGCAGGTGGAACAACGGCAGGTGGAACAACGGCAGGTGGAACAACGGCAGGTGGAACAACGGCAGGTTGAACAACGGCAGGTGGAACAACGGCAGGTGGAACAACGGCAGGCGGAACAACGGCAGGTTGAACAACGCAGTGGAACAACGCAGGTGGAAAACGGAGTTGAACAGCAGGTGGAACAATGGCAGGTGGACAGACGGCACTGGGAAACCTTGACACGCAAGTGAACAACGGCAGGAACAGACAGCCAGGGAACAACGGCAGGAATCTAACGCACGAGCATTGAACAACCAGGTGGAACATACGGCATAGGGGAACCTCTAAGATACGAGCAGTGACAACGGCGAAGTGGAACAACGGAGTGAAACAACCTGACAGCTGGAACATACTGGCAGTGAACATTACAGCCAGGTGGAACAATCGGCAAGGTGGAACAAGCGCAGCGAGAACATACTGAGCAGAATTGACAGCACAGGCAGATGGCAACACGGCATGAGCACAACGGCAGTATGAAGCAACTCGCAGGTCGAAACATACTGAGCAAACCTCTGACAGCATCACGAGAGCAATGAGAAATCGACAGCATCGAGTGGAACAACGAGCAGTGGAACATCTGACAGATCGGAGACATACGAGCAAACTCTGACAGCATCACAGAGGACATCTGAGCAAACCGTGAAGCATCACGAGAGACATCATGAGCAACCCTGTAAGCATCATGAGACATACTGAGCAACTCTGACAGCATCACGAGAGACATACTGAGCAAACCTCTGACAGCATCACGAGAGACATACTGAGCAAACCCTCTGACAGCATCACGAGAGACATACTGAGCAAACCATCTGACAGCATCACGAGAGACATACTGAGCAAACCCTCTGACAGCATCACGAGAGACATACTGAGCAAACCATCTGACAGCATCACGAGAGACATACTGAGCAAACCCTCTGACAGCATCACGAGAGACATACTGAGCAAACCATCTGACAGCATCACGAGAGACATACTGAGCAAACCATCTGACAGCATCAAGAGAGACATACTGAGCAAACCCTCTGACAGCATCACGAGAGACATACTGAGCAAACCATCTGACAGCATCACGAGAGACATACTGAGCAAACCCTCTGACAGCATCACGAGAGACATACTGAGCAAACCCTCTGACAGCATCACGAGAGACATACTGAGCAAACCATCTGACAGCATCACGAGAGACATACTGAGCAAACCATCTGACAGCATCACGAGAGACATACTGAGCAAACCCTCTGACAGCATCACGAGAGACATACTGAGCAAACCATCTGACAGCATCACGAGAGACATACTGAGCAAACCATCTGACAGCATCACGAGAGACATACTGAGCAAACCATCTGACAGCATCACGAGAGACATACTGAGCAAACCCTCTGACAGCATCACGAGAGACATACTGAGCAAACCATCTGACAGCATCAAGAGAGACATACTGAGCAAACCATCTGACAGCATCACGAGAGACATACTGAGCAAACCATCTGACAGCATCACGAGAGACATACTGAGCAAACCCTCTGACAGCATCACGAGAGACATACTGAGCAAACCCTCTGACAGCATCACGAGAGACATACTGAGCAAACCCTCTGACAGCATCACGAGAGACATACTGAGCAAACCATCTGACAGCATCACGAGAGACATACTGAGCAAACCCTCTGACAGCATCACGAGAGACATACTGAGCAAACCATCTGACAGCATCACGAGAGACATACTGAGCAAACCATCTGACAGCATCACGAGAGACATACTGAGCAAACCATCTGACAGCATCACGAGAGACATACTGAGCAAACCCTCTGACAGCATCACGAGAGACAAACTGAGCAAACCATCTGACAGCATCACGAGAGACATACTGAGCAAACCCTCTGACAGCATCACGAGAGACATACTGAGCAAACCTCCTGACAGCATCACGAGAGACATACTGAGCAAACCCTCTGACAGCATCACGAGAGACATACTGAGCAAACCATCTGACAGCATCACGAGAGACATACTGAGCAAACCATCTGACAGCATCACGAGAGACATACTGAGCAAACCATCTGACAGCATCACGAGAGACAACTGAGCAAACCTCTGACAGCATCACGAGAGACATACTGAGCAAACCCTCTGACAGCATCAAGAGAGACATACTGAGCAAACCATCTGACAGCATCACGAGAGACATACTGAGCAAACCATCTGACAGCATCACGAGAGACATACTGAGCAAACCCTCTGACAGCATCACGAGAGACATACTGAGCAAACCCTCTGACAGCATAACGAGAGACATACTGAGCAAACCATCTGACAGCATCACGAGAGACATACTGAGCAAACCCTCTGACAGCATCACAAGAGACATACTGAGCAAACCCTCTGACAGCATCAAGAGAGACATACTGAGCAAACCATCTGACAGCATCACGAGAGACATACTGAGCAAACCATCTGACAGCATCACGAGAGACATACTGAGCAAACCATCTGACAGCATCACGAGAGACATACTGAGCAAACCCTCTGACAGCATCACGAGAGACATACTGAGCAAACCCTCTGACAGCATCACGAGAGACATACTGAGCAAACCATCTGACAGCATCACGAGAGACATACTGAGCAAACCATCTGACAGCATCACGAGAGACATACTGAGCAAACCCTCTGACAGCATCAAGAGAGACATACTGAGCAAACCATCTGACAGCATCACGAGAGACATACTGAGCAAACCATCTGACAGCATCACGAGAGACATACTGAGTCAAACCTCTGACAGCATCACGAGAGACATACTGAGCAAACCCTCTGACAGCATCAAGAG
Source organism: Arion vulgaris (assembly GCA_020796225.1). NCBI lineage: Eukaryota > Metazoa > Mollusca > Gastropoda > Stylommatophora > Arionidae > Arion > Arion vulgaris. The sequence continues at coordinate 11,584,579 of CM036769.1, forward strand.
AGACATACTGAGCAAACCATCTGACAGCATCACGAGAGACATACTGAGCAAACCATCTGACAGCATCACGAGAGACATACTGAGCAAACCCTCTGACAGCATCACGAGAGACATACTGAGCAAACCATCTGACAGCATCACGAGAGACATACTGAGCAAACCATCTGACAGCATCACGAGAGACATACTGAGCAAACCATCTGACAGCATCACGAGAGACATACTGAGCAAACCATCTGACAGCATCACGAGAGACATACTGAGCAAACCATCTGACAGCATCACGAGAGACATACTGAGCAAACCATCTGACAGCATCACGAGAGACATACTGAGCAAACCATCTGACAGCATCACGAGAGACATACTGAGTCAAACCTCTGACAGCATCACGAGAGACATACTGAGCAAACCCTCTGACAGCATCACGAGAGACATACTGAGCAAACCATCTGACAGCATCACGAGAGACATACTGAGAAAACCCTCTGACAGCATCACGAGAGACATACTGAGCAAACCCTCTGACAGAATCACGAGAGACATACTGAGCAAACCATCTGACAGCATCACAGAGAGCATACTGAGCAAACCATCTGACAGCATCACGAGAGACATACTGAGCAAACCATCTGACAGCATCACGAGAGACATACTGAGCAAACCCTCTGACAGCATCACGAGAGACATACTGAGCAAACCCGCTGACAGCATCACGAGAGACATACTGAGCAAACCATCTGACAGCATCACGAGAGACATACTGAGCAAACCCTCTGACAGCATCACGAGAGACATACTGAGCAAACCATCTGACAGCATCACGAGAGACATACTGAGCAAACCATCTGACAGCATCACGAGAGACATACTGAGCAAACCATCTGACAGCATCACGAGAGACATACTGAGCAAACCCTCTGACAGCATCACGAGAGACATACTGAGCAAACCATCTGACAGCATCACGGGAGACATACTGAGCAAACCATCTGACAGCATCACGAGAGACATACTGAGCAAACCATCTGACAGCATCACGAGAGACATACTGAGCAAACCCTCTGACAGCATCACGAGAGACATACTGAGCAAACCCTCTGACAGCATCACGAGAGACATACTGAGCAAACCATCTGACAGCATCACGAGAGACATACTGAGCAAACCATCTGACAGCATCACGAGAGACACTGAGCAAACCCTCTGACAGCATCACAAGAGACATACTGGAGTAACCCTCTGACAGCATCACGAGAGACATACTGAGCAAACCATCTGACAGCATCTCGAGAGACATACTGAGCAAACCATCTGACAGCATCACGAGAGACATACTGAGCAAACCCTCTGACAGCATCACGAGAGACATACTGAGCAAACCCTCTGACAGCATCACGAGAGACATACTGAGCAAACCATCTGACAGCATCACGAGAGACATACTGAGCAAACCCTCTGACAGCATCACGAGAGACATACTGAGCAAACCATCTGACAGCATCTCGAGAGACATACTGAGTAAACTCTGACAGCTCACGAGACATACTGAGCAAACCCTCTGACAGCATCACGGAGACATACTGAGCAAACCTCTGACAGCATCACGAGAGACATACTGAGAAACCATCTGACAGCATCAGAGAGACATACTGAGCAAACCATCTGACAGCATCACGAGAGACATACTGAGCAAACCATTGACAGATCACAGAAATACTGGTAACCTCTGACAGCATCTTAGAGACATATCGCATGTCAAACCTCTGACAGCATCACGAGAGACATCTGAGCAAACCCTTGACAGCATCATGAGAGACATATGATCAAACCATCTGACAGCATCAGAGAACATTACTAGTCAAACCTCTGACAGCATCACAGAGACATATGAGCAAACCATCTACGCATCACAGAGAGACATACTGAGCAACCTCTGCAGCATTAAGAGACATATATGAGCAAACCTCTGAAGCAGCACAGAGATATACTGATGCAACCTCTGACAGATACGAAGACATATGAGCAAACCCTTCGTGGCGCATCTCGGAGACATACTGAGCAAACCCTCTGACAGCATACGAGAGATACTGAGTAAACTTGACAGCATCTCGAGAGAGCATACTGATCAAACCTCTGACAGCATGCACGAGAGAACATACTGAGCAAACCTCTACAGATCACGAGGATGATATACTGAGCAAACCTCTGACAGCATCACGAGAACATTGAGCAAACCTCTGACAGCATCACAGAGACATACTCTCAGATGGAACCCTAGCAATAGAGGTAAAGAAGACCCAGGAACACCTGCAGAGGAGTTGGAGACGGAATGCAAGAAAATGTAGAGAGAAGATCTTAAAAGATTATCTTGGATAGGAGGGCTTGAAGGCCTATGGTTGCTGATCCATGTCTCCTAGGAGCTGAAGGTGAAGAAGACACGTTAAAATAGTAACTAAATGTAGGGATCAAATGAAACAATTATACATTAATTAACGCGTGACGTCCGACCACATTAAGAACACCTGTGACCTCATTAATGGTTGTTTACAATTTCATTCCGCATGTGTATGTATAAAAATAATAGTAATTTTCGTATATTTTAGGAGATTTAATGAATAACAAAATAATGATTCTAGACAGATAGCTGTTCCTTATTACAGGGGGTGTCTGTGTGTGTGTGTGTGAGCATATAACTGTTCCTTTATTCAAGCGAGGTGTCTGTGTGTGTGTGTGTTACATTCAGTGAGTTAGTCAGTATCTTGCTAGTGCGCATAGAAGAGTTGTTGCAGGACGAAATGGAACGTATAGGACAGCTACTTCCAGTACGAGGATGGAGTTTGATGCCATTACTGCTGCCCAATATATTGGTCATTACTGCTGCCATATATTGGCAATTACTGCTGCCCATATATTGGTCATTACTGCTGCCCAATATATTGGTCATTACTGCTGCCCATATATTGGTCATTACTGCTGCCCATATATTGGTCATTACTGCTGCCCATATATTGATCATTACTGCTGCCCATATATTGGTCATTACTGCTGCCCATATATTGGTCATTACTGCTGCCCATATATTAATCATTACTGCTGCCCATATATTGGTCATTACTGCTGCCCATATATTGGTCATTACTGCTGCCCAATATATTGGTCATTACTGCTGCCCATATATTGGTCATTACTGCTGCCCATATATTGGTCATTACTGCTGCCCATATATTGGTCATTACTGCTGCCCATATATTAATCATTACTGCTGCCCATATATTGGTCATTACTGCTGCCCATATATTAATCATTACTGCTGCCCATATATTGGTCATTACTGCTGCCCATATATTGATCATTACTGCTGCCCATATATTGGTCATTACTGCTGCCCATATATTGGTCATTACTGCTGCCCATATATTGGTCATTACTGCTGCCCATATATTGGTCATTACTGCTGCCCATATATTGGTCATTACTGCTGCCCATATATTGGTCATTACTGCTGCCCATATATTAATCATTACTGCTGCCCATATATTGGTCATTACTGCTGCCCATATATTGGTCATTACTGCTGCCCATATATTGGTCATTACTGCTGCCCATATATTGGTCATTACTGCTGCCCATATATTGGTCATTACTGCTGCCCATATATTGGTCATTACTGCTGCCCATATATTGATCATTACTGCTGCCCATATATTGGTCATTACTGCTGCCCATATATTGGTCATTACTGCTGCCCATATATTGGTCATTACTGCTGCCCAATATATTGGTCATTACTGCTGCCCATATATTGGTCATTACTGCTGCCCATATATTGGTCATTACTGCTGCCCATATATTGATCATTACTGCTGCCCATATATTGATCATTACTGCTGCCCATATATTGGTCATTACTGCTGCCCATATATTGGTCATTACTGCTGCCCATATATTGGTCATTACTGCTGCCCATATATTGGTCATTACTGCTGCCCATATATTGGTCATTACTGCTGCCCATATATTGGTCATTACTGCTGCCCATATATTGGTCATTACTGCTGCCCAATATATTGGTCATTACTGCTGCCCATATATTGGTCATTACTGCTGCCCATATATTGATCATTACTGCTGCCCATATATTGATCATTACTGCTGCCCATATATTGGTCATTACTGCTGCCCATATATTGGTCATTACTGCTGCCCATATATTGGTCATTACTGCTGCCCATATATTGGTCATTACTGCTGCCCATATATTGGTCATTACTGCTGCCCATATATTGATCATTACTGCTGCCCATATATTGATCATTACTGCTGCCCATATATTGGTCATTACTGCTGCCCATATATTGGTCATTACTGCTGCCCATATATTGATCATTACTGCTGCCCATATATTGATCATTACTGCTGCCCATATATTGATCATTACTGCTGCCCATATATTGATCATTACTGCTGCCCATATATTGATCATTACTGCTGCCCATATATTGGTCATTACTGCTGCCCATATATTGATCATTACTGCTGCCCATATATTGGTCATTACTGCTGCCCATATATTGGCCATTACTATTGTCTATTCCCAGGTGGAAGATGTAGTTGGCTGTCCACTCTTGCCGTTAAGCGTAGGGATGGGAGCTTTAATTTGCGTTCTTGGGCTATATGAGTCGCCCTTGTTGTGTTGTATCCATGTTTATGTAGCGTGGTCCTGATATTGTCTATCCATCTTTTTCTTGGTCCTCCCTTAGCTCTAGTAGCCGATCTCTTTTTATTGTATGCTGTTATTGGTGGTTGGTTGTATTTCATTCTCATTAAATGTTCAAACCACTGCATTTGTTGTCTTTCAATGTATTCGATGCATGAAGTTATGCCCACTCTGCTTCTGATGTCCTCATTTCGTAATCTATCTTTCCTGGTGACTCCCACTGTCTTCCTCAAGTATTTTATTTCACATGTGATGAGCTTTCTGTGTTGTGTTGCTGTAAGAGACCAAGTTTGGCACTGGTAGTAAAGTGTTGGTAGGAAAATACTTTTTTTCATCTGTCTTTTCACTTCCATCCTGATCTTTGGGTGTTGTAGTAATGGTGCCAGCTGGTATGTCACTGCATTTGCTTTTTTGACACCTTGTCGCTATTTCTCTATCAAGATTTTCCGTCCTCTGTGAAAATGCTGCCTAAATATTTGAATTCAGAAACTTGCTTTACTCTGGTGTTATCTATTTGTATGTTTGCTTGACTTGGTGTTCTGTTGATTTTCATGGTCTCGATCTTTTGTTTGTTGATTTTCATGTTCTTCGTCCTACCTGCTGTTAGCAATGAATTCATGTGATGTTGTAGCTGATCTTCATCTTCATAGATTAAACTTTGGTCGTCCGCAAAAGCAATTCGTTGATTTGGTTGTTTAATTAGTCGTCGCAATCATTGTCTATGTGAATAAGGTCTTTTTCGCACTGTGCCATTACTGCTGTCCATATATTGGTTCTTTGGGACTCCGTTTACTGGGACCTTTGTTGTTTCTGACTCTCATTCGCTGATTCGGAATATCCATAATGGCAGTACGCAGTATGAGTAGATGTCGTCTATAGAGGTTTCCAGTCTCCAGAGACTCACATGGATCTACTGTCCTGGGTATACAGGTGTTCGCGGTAACGAGAGAGCGGTTATGCTAATCGAAAGCATGGAATATTGCTTAGTTTTAGAATGGATAACGCCCGAGTGGTTACCGGGCCCAAATTTGGGGTGTAAAGAATAGAACCACTGTTACCTGCCACGCATGTCGTAAGAGGCGACTAAGGAAGTTTGGATGAAATCGGAGGAATGTGTCCTAAATGTATAGCATGCTATATGTTTAGGGGCCTACCAAACCAATGTGCAACATATACACGTTCTTGGTAAAGATCAAACATATCACAAAGAGTGATTAAAATTGTGGTCGTAAAGAACGAAAGCAAAGAAGAAGAAGAAGAATGGATAAAGGGAAAGTTCTTCATTCTCGTGGCGACCTATTGTTGGATGAGGACACTAAAATAGTCATTGAATCAATAGAGCATTTTAGGGAGTTTGAAATTACATTTTGTACAATTAGAGGCTGGTTGCTTGAGGGAAAGAGAGAGAGAGAGAAAGAGAGAGAGAGAGAAGCGAGTTTAACCAGCAAGCCACAGGAACCATCAGTATATCTTTCTTTCTTTCTTTTGTCCTTCTCTGCTTTTTTGCCGCTAGGCGTAGCAGGATTAACTGATGATCGGTTTCTGAGATAATGCACGCTCGGTCGCTTGATATGGTGTGGTATTGTGAAGTTTTAAGATGTCTGTAACTCCATCAACCCATCTTTTTCTTGGTCTGCCCTTTCCTCTTGATGATTCCATTTTCAGGTTGTACGCTCTTGCAACTGGTGTATTCGGGTTCATTCTGATCAAGTGGCAAAACCATTTGAGACTCTATTTTTCAATAAATCTAATAGCAGGTGTTGTTCCGACTGTTCTTCTAATTTCCTCATTTCTTATATGGTCTCTTCTTGTTTTATTTACTGCTTTCCTCAGGCATCTCATTTCGCATGTGCTAATTTTCCTTTCTTGGAATCAGTATATACATTTGTTAATACAGGAAATAACCCTCAAATTATTCTTACCTTGTTCAGGTCAACAGGTCAACAGAGAAGGGGGTGGGAACACTTTAAAACTAAAGTTAAATATTTCAAATATATAGAAGAACCCCATGACCTATTGTTATATTTTCGAGCAAAAAACACTATACCCCGACATTATTTCGTCCTGCATTTTGTCGGTCTCGGAAAGTCATTGTACTGGTACGACAATGGAATAAATATTGCTAAAATGGTTGGTGGCAACAAAGTGATTGTTTGAACTTGACGTTGAATCAGCTGACCTCTGATAACAACGTCAGTGTTGATGACGTGTTTGTGTACACAGATATACGTCTGTACACAATAGAGAGACGATTAAATGGGAGAGGGTAGTAAAGTATGGGGATGGGGTGGAGGTGGGGGAGAGAAGAACTTGCTAGAAAACGTTGTAGGCTCGTGTCCCAGAGGAACTTAGCACAGATTATAAATATATAAGTAGTGAAAGCCCATGAGCTCGGCACAAGTTGAATCACTGAACTATCTGTATAAATGATTGCATCATTTTCAGATGCGTTCTCAGAAATTAGCGTCTGAACTTCTGCCTCCAGAACCAGTGGATTTCTTGTCTACATTCTTTATCAAGTCTGATACATACTGAACATAATGTATTGATTCCTATTGTCATTGGTATCTATTCTTCACCGGGTTCAGTGTCTTCAGGTGAACAATTAATCAAGTACCATGCCTGCCGGCGTAGGCGATCATGTCTCTCCACAACCTCTCTGTTTGGTGCATGCAATCAGTTCTGACGTCGATCTTGTGTCCAACCACGATGTCAGACCATCCAACATCTTCTTTCTCTGTCTTCCACGATCTCTCCTTCCCTGAATTTTACCTGTTGTCATAAAATTTTCTAAACCTTCTCTTCGCATTATATGCCCGAAGAACCTTGATTATCGGATTCTTATTCTTTTGATAAGGTTTCTTTGTGTGCAGGCCAGATTTAAAACCTCATCATTTGTTTTCTTCGCCGTCCATGGAATTTTCAGCATTCTTCTGTAAAACCACATCTCTGTGACTTCCAATGATCGTATTGATTGTTTATTAATTGTCCATGATTCGCTGCCATACATAAGTATTGTATCAATATAGCACTGGAGTATTCGTTTTCGCAGTGTCACTGGTAGTGAAGTCAGGAATAGTGTGTTTTTCATTTCATAAAGGTGCTTTCTCTGGGCTATTCTGCTTCTAATCTCTGTTTGACACCTGCCATCTGATGTCAAGTGAACACACCTGTTTACTACAGTCCTCGGCTGGACCCATTAAAAATTGTCCTATTATTTAAACATATTTCCTTATGGTCTCTTGATCTCCATGTGCAGATGATGTTGTGTGTCAGCATTGACTCGAAGGTATGCTCGTGCACGGCTCATCAGTGTTCTATCTTCCACAGTAGGATAGTCAACAAGGTTGCGCAGCGTCCTGCACGACGTGTCTTTAGTGCACCCAAGTATGATGCGCATCGCCTCGCTCTGTATTCTTTCCAGCCGTTCTATCTATGACTGAATCAGGATCACAGACAGCTTGAGAATAATATATTCAGGAAGAAGCAGCCATACAAAGCAGTAGGCATAATATTACTTGCTGAAAGGGCAAAAATGTTGAAAGGATTCTGGACAATATCACAGAGAGAGAGAGAGAGTAATGCTATTGAAACTACAGGGTACACCAGTAGATACTAACATCATACAGATAAGGGCTCTCTATGGCGAAGACGTTTGGTACTTGTCTCTCGTGCCAAGGTACCGGGTTCGCTCCCTCGTGGAGCTATCTGGCTATTTTCCCTGAGATCCCTGATCTCAGTGTAGGTGAGATCGAGTTTCTAGTCCTATCGGAGACGGACGATAAAACATATGACCCGTGTTCAATTTGAGCATGTAAAAGAACCGTGCCAGTTCAAAATCGAGAAGAGCGGCTGGAAAGCCGCTGCCCGGACAAAATTCATTAGAAAAAAATTGCTGCAAAATATCTTTACCATCTTCTAAACTATATCGGAAACCCTCGCCGGTGGTACGGAATTCATGCACTTCCGCTGAGATTTCTATGTAAGAAGAGATCGGACACAATTGCTACTCATCGAAGTGCAATGATGATGGTTCTCTCAATCAATCAACATATTTACACACCAACAACAGTCAGTACAGAAGAATAACGAGAGAATTTCTCTCACTCTCTTCACCTTCCAAACGGAGCACAGGTCTTCAACTAACTTTATCCAGCTCTTGCTCTCTGCTGCCATCCTTTAATTCTAGGTTATTCTTATAGTTTTGCTTTCCATGTTTGTTGAAGAGCTGAGCTTAATTTTTCTACAGGGTGAGGTAGCCAGCCCCACCCCCACCCACTCAGACGCCTTTTACGACATGCCTGACAGGTAGACATTGCATATTCTTTCCTCTTTTTTTTTCGATCCAGAAGCACTTGAGCTGAAAGCTCTTCGGCTCGGTGTCATGGACATCGTAACCCTTCGGTTCGGTGCCACGAACACCTAAATCTGGGGAATCTGTGGCTTTTCTGCCAGTCCGCGAAGTTGAACCCGCACTCACAGAGGACTTGTCACCCGTAGTCCAACGTGCTACGAATACGCTGGCTTTCCTCTTCTTTCAAACCCCGGCAGAACAAGGGCGGACCCCGGCAGAACAAGGGCGGACCCTTACCTTACTCGCCTCATACGACATGCCTTGTGACAGGACGCAGCGTTACAACCCTTTATTCCCTTGCAGACCCCGGCAGAAAGCGGACCACCTCTGCTAACGACTGCTTGGACAGGACGCAGCGTTACAACTTATTCCTGCAGCCCCAGAACAAGGGCGGACCCCGGCAGAACAAGGGCAGACCCCAACCTTACTCGCCTCATACGACATGCCTTGTGACAGGACGCAGTGTTACAATCCTTTGATTCCCTTGCAGACCCCGGCAGAACAAGGGCAGACCAACTCCGCCTGTACGCATGCCTTGTGACAGGACGCAGTGCAACTTATTCTTGCACCCCGCAACATGACTTACTTCTCGCCTCATACGACATGCCTTGTGACAGGACGCAGTGTTACAATCCTTTGATTCCTTGCGGAGCCCGACAACACACGGGTGGAAGAATTTCTACAATAAATTAAAAGAGCACATACAGTAATTGCCAATGTCTCATACCAGACACTAAAGTCAGCATAAACACAGTCTTGTTTACACTTTCCTGTGTGTATGTATGTCTTGTTTACATTTTCCTGTGTGTATGTGTGTCTTGTTTATCAAAGTCTAACGCAAATTGATGCCGGATGTGTAATTCAAGGGAAATAACTGTATAATTATTGCCCCTAGTTTATGTCCAGTCTTGGAAAAGAAACAGATGATGGCATTTCAAAGGAAGTTTCGCAATATAAATTGAACATTATTTACATTTACATAAAGAAATGTCTGAAATGACTCAAATATCTTAAATGACTAGACAGAGAGATAAAGTGCAAAAAGCAAATGCTGTAACCTACCAGCTAGCCACATTGTTAAGGCACCCACACATTTCACTGACAGCTAAGCAACTGATGATCAACAGCATTCTCATACCTACTTTGTGTTACCAGAGCCAAACGTGGACATTGAGCAAAGCGTTGTCGCAAAAAATAACTACATGTGAAAGCCTACGAAAAGTTACCAACAACACCAGAAAAGACAGTCACCAACAACAGCTTAAGAAAGAAAGTTGGCACAGAACCTTGCTTGAATTACCCTGTGAAACAAAGAATGAAATGGTTTGGCGACTTATTGGTTATTGGTTACTAAACTGACGTCATTGCACTCCGGGCAAACCCATGGGTGCTCAGTCTCCCCAACAGATATCGAAGAGTATGCATACTGATGGTTCCTGTGGCTCCTGATTAACACACTCTCACTCGCCTCTGCAGGCATCCAGTTCACTTGAACAAAGGGTATTCCAAACTGCTTAAATCCTGATCGATTCAAGCATCGATTAGTGTCCTCATATAACAAGAGTCTCCGAAGAGACGAGAAGAATATCCCCCTTATCCATCTTCAACTCCCAAACAATCGAAATGGTTTGGCGACTTAATTAGAATGCACCAAACTCCACAGAATACATAGTATTCTACAACAGAACATCATTAAAGAAGGCGAGAGGAAGACCACGTAAAAGATGGTTTAGATGGTATAGCAGAATCCTGTCAAAGAGAAAAATAACAATCACCCAAGCCACCAGAACAGCGCAAGACAAAAACAGAAAACAACGACACTGGCAACAACCTGATAGCAGTGTGACGATAAAATAGGAAGAAGCAGAAGATGAATGTTTCAAAAGAGGAGAGCGATGTATGGATACTTACAAATCTGAAGTGGTCAGAGCGGATCAGATCAGATCTGGAGAAAACCGAGGGTAGGTTGCGGTGAAACTTAATAAATTGACGTTTTAGGACAAAGACCCGTATGCTTGATTGATTGATAGGACCATCATCATTGCACTTCTGTGACTAACCATGTATGCTCCGATCTGTTTCTTACACAGGAAGATCTCAGCGGTAGTGCACAAACGCTGTAGCACCGGCGATGAATGGTATCACATAAGTAAAAAAAAAAAGAATAATGAAATCATAAAACTAATAGAAGTTCAACGTTCGACTATAAGTCTTTTTAAGGACACATACATCCACAAGGAAAACTAAATCACAAACCTAAGTGGGATGACTAGAGATTGATACAACCTGGACTGCCCCAAGATGACAACCTGGTCAGCTATGAAGAAGGAAAAACCATCGTCAAAGGGCACTACAAAGCAAATGGGATAAAGAACACCCAAAACACAACAAGAATGATGGATATTACCAACTGTCCAGAAGGGACAAGACAGTCATACTTCGCCTCCGGACGGGTCACAACAGAATGAGACACCACCTGTACACTAAATTCAAGATAGGCACCAACGACATGTGCCCCTGTGGCTTGGCAAGTATGACAACAGAACATATCCTACAGAACTGCCCCCAGTATGCAGACCTGAGAAGAAAGAGGTGGCTCACTTACACCAGCGTCCAAGACAAACTGTATGGCGTGGCTGGTAATCTGAAGCTGACGGTGGCCTTTATTAGATAATCCGAAATCCCAATCTAGTGAGAACACAGACTGCAGTATTTTTAATGAAATAGCGTTATACGTTACATAGGACCTGCAAGAAATTTCTCCATACGCTCTATCCTGGGCAACTCGCTCAATCTCCTCCATGGAAATGAGACCGATATTTCTTGCCTCTCTCATCATAGTTTCAGGTTTTCCCTAGGTCGTCCTCTCTTTCTCGAACACTTTGCCTCCCACTTCAATGCCTGCTTTGATAGTTATTGATTACTTCTTCTCAAGGTGCGTCCAACATATCTCTATCTTCTTCTTCTTCTTATAACAGATGTTACTAGTGGTTGACCAGACATTAATATTTCTATTAACATTTCTGAGCGTCTGTAGCTCAGTGGTAGTAAGCTCGATCACAACGCAAGCGTACCTGGTTCAAACACCGCGACAGGCAGTTTGGATGCAAAATAGACCTCATCATTCAAAAAGCAATGGTAAACTTCTTCTTCACCTTTCAACTCCCAATTGGAGCACATGTCTTCAAGAAACTTCTTCCAGCTCTTTCTCTCTCCTGCCATTCCATTCAATTTTTTCCATGTTTTACCTATCCTTTTAATATCAGCCTCCCACTCTCTGTTCCGGGCCTGTCTAGGCCTTCCCCTTTTCCTCTTTCCCTGCGGGTTCCAAAACAGCACCTGTCTTCTAATGCTTCCGGTTGGTCTTCTCAATGTATCTTCAATCCATCGCGAGCGTCTCTTCATTAGCTCTTTCTCCACTAATACCTGCTTAGTTCTTTTTCTGAGTTCCTCGTTCGTAATCTTATCATACCATCTCAGTCCCTCTATTATACGTAAACATCCATTTACAAAAGTCTGTAGTTTCCTGGTGGAATGGCAAACTACTGAGCGTATAAGTGGTGCCTAGAAAAACCACAACTAGTTTACTGTTGTTGATGGCTGCTTCCTGGAAAGGATATACCACGATTTTCTCTTAACACTTCTTAATATTATGTTCTATTGAAACTCCTGCACAAATTTTAACTGTATATCTATACTGGTGTACAACATAAAGGACAGACAAGTGGTTTGAACTCTAACCTTTTCACTTTCACCTGGCGGGTACAGGTGAAACAATGGCGTGAAGTTGTTGTGTCGCAACTTCTCTGAGATATCAAATTCAAAAATGTGGCAAATTATCCAGATAACTTCAAGTGAACAATGCTTGATTCCCTGGTGATGTTAAGTACCTTTCAATATCTTGACTTAAGTACGGTAGGTCAGTGTATACCAACAAAAGTCAAGATTACAGGTTGCATATGCATGCCTTCATAAATAGATTAACAACAAATGTTGTTCAAATCCCGTGTTTGGTAAATTGTATTATCAATATAAGGGAAGACTGCAGTAAAACTATGCAGCCTCTTCTTCTTCTTCTTTGAACGCTCCATATTGACCACTTCTTAACCACTCTGTGTGATCTGTATGTGATCTGAGCCTAAGAGCGATTGTACGTTGTGCCAGTTATGTCCCTACAAGTAGGCCAGCACATCCGATTTCTGCGCTGCTTTTGATTTACTAGGGTCGCATCCCCCCTAGGGCTTACATCAGCCGCCTCTTACGACATGCATTGTGAGTTGCAGTGGTACTATTCTTTGCTTCCCCGGCGGGTCCCGGCACCACACGAGAGATCATTTCGACCGAAAGATATTTATGACCAGCGAAGGTACAACAGAAATGAAGAAATTCAGTCTTATTTTACCACAGACATAACATATATAGTCAGACAATGAAATCTCTAGCAGTCCAAACATTTCTAGTTTTGTTACATTTTTTCGTTTTTAGTCAAACATTTTCATTTTAGGACCGTTATGGATTGATTGTTTGATTGTATATGTTATGTCTGTCGTCTAGAACGTCTGAATTTCTTCACTTCTGTTTATGAGGTCCTCTTTTCCGTTTTCCTTACGGGTTCCACTCAAGTGATTGTCTAGTGACACTAAAACTATTCAACGCTTTGTTGTTAAGTTTTATTTGGGTATCAGCACAAGAGAGACATACACACACATCACAGAGACATACACACACATCACAGAGACATACACACATCACCAGAACCGACACATACACACACATCCCAAACACAGACACATACATCTCAGAAACAGACACATACACACACATCACAGACACATACACACACATCCCAGACACATACACACATTTTCCAAACACATACACATATACACACATCCCAGACACAGACACTACACACATCACATAGACATACACACATATCCCTACACATACACACATCACAGACACAGACACATACACACATATCCCAGACACAGACACACAAACACACATAACAGACACAATACACATACACACACATCACAGACATATACACATCACAGACACATACACACACATCATAGACACATACACACACATCACAGACACATTCACACACATCACAGACACACACACACATCACACACACACACACACACACACACACATCACACACACACATCACAATCACAGACACACACATCACACACATCACAGACACATACACACACATTAAAACACAACACACACACACACACACACACACCACGACACAGACACAATAAAATAACACACACAATAAGACTTGAAATTTCTAAGGATCAAAACATAATTAGATCAAAATATAAAATCTCTCTCATTCTGTCTTTCTTTAAATTCTCGTACTTCCCTTATACCGTGACTTGGCATTTCTCTTTCTGTCCCTCTTGGAGCATAGGGCTTCAACAGTCCCCCTTCCACTCTTCCCCTCCCCTCCCATTCCCACCTTTCCTGATCTCTGGCCGTTTTTATTGTAGTTCCCCAGGACAGTCCAGCTTCCTTTAGTTCCACAAGAAGACTCCGTCTCTTAGTATGTTTAGGAGAAGAAGTCTTCTCCGTTTTTCTATTTACGTTTCTCTTTTTCCGTTTTCCTTGAGGATTCCATTCAAGTTTCCATGGTAGTGACAATTGACGGTGACTTCCGTAAGGTATGTCCAACCTTTCGCATTTTATCCTCCTACGCTTGGTCAGCTTTGGTACCTGCTCTGTTCTCATACACAGGCATGCGTTCCCATCCCTATGATATCCCCATGACATCCCTATGACATCAACAGGACATCCTCATACCCTCATGAAATCCAAATACATTCAAATGCTGTCCACATGACATTCACATGCCATCCGCATACCCTCCCCCACATACCATCCACCTGACATCCCCATGCCATTCAATTGACGTCCACATGACATCCATATACCCTCCATGCACACACACATGACATCCATATACCCTCCATGACACACACAGACACATGACATCAACAGGACATCCGCATCCCTCCTCCCCCGTCCCCACATGGCATCCAAATGACATCAACATGACATTCACATGACATTCATTATAACAAAAATCATACTCCATCAACAGTCATAAGTTACTACCTTCCTCTAATTTAGTTCCAACATCCGAGTTTGCATTTACAGTGTCCACTATACAGACTGTCCTATACTACATGTAGGACTATACTAGACTTCCACTATACTAGACTGTCCACTATACTAACTGTCCCCTATACTAGACTGTCCTATCTGACTTCATATGAGGATGTCCACTTACTAGACTTCCATATACTAGACTGTCCACTATACTGACTGTCACTTTAGACTGTCATATACTAGACTGTCCACTATACTGATTCCCTATACTGACTGTCCACATATACACTGCCCTTCTACACACAGCATGCTCCTACCCCCTCCACTAGCCACCATCCACTGACATCCTACTACACATAGCCACCATACTACATGACCACCATACTACACTACCACCATACTACCTGACCACATGACTCACATGCCACCATACCCTGCCACCATACTACACTGACCATCCATACTACTGACCACCATACCACTGACACTCTACTGACGTCCACACTGACTGTCCACTACTAACTGTCCACCACTAGACTGTCCACCGTACTGACTGTCCACGTACTAGACTGTCCACGTACAGACATCACCGTACTAACGCACACCTCCTGACTGTCCACTACTAGACTGTCCATATAGACGTCCACTGTACTAGACTGTCACTGTACTCAGAACTACTTCCACTGTACTACTACTACCGTAATATCTACACTGACTAACTCATACATATACACTGTCCACTATACTACACTGTCCACTATACTAGACTGTCCACTATACTAGACTGTCCACTATACTACACTGTCCACTATACTAGACTGTCCACTATACTAGACTGTCCACTATACTAGACTGTCCACTATACTACCTGTCACTATACTACACTGTCCACTATACTACACTGTCCACTATCTAACTGCCACTATACACTGCACTATCACACTGTCCACTATCTACACTGTCACTATACTACACTGTCACTATACTACACTGTCCACTATCTAGACTGTCCACTATACACTGACATCCACTCTACTCATGACTATCTACTACTATACTGACGTCTTTCGTCAACGTTTAAAAAATACTAGCTGCCGTATACGATTAAAGCGTGAATACTTTGTTAAGTCAGATTTACCATTCATAATATTCATTGTTACATCTTAGTCTGAAATTGTCATAATTTGTAGTATATTCACATGCTTGAAACACGTCTGTGTTGTAGTCTATTCACTTGTTTGAAACACGTCTGTGTTGTAGTCTATTCACATGCTTGAAACACATCTGTGTTGTCTATTCACATGCTTGAAACACGTCTGTGTTGTAGTCTATTCACATGCTTGAAACACATCTGTGTTGTCTATTCACATGCTTGAAACACGTCTGTGTTGTAGTTGCAGAAATGGAAGTACATGACAGTGAACTATTGATGCACTGACTGACTGACTAACTGATAACTTCACGAATACTTATTGGTAACTTCCCTTCCCGCTATAAATGTTAGTAAATTCCCCATCTAATCACATCTCTCCATGACGAATCTAATCATGAATTCCCCATCTGGTCACATCACCACAATCCACTCCTAAACGTGAATTCACCTTCTGGTAACATCAAACCATGACACATGTCCGGAGATGGTAACTGGTACGGTTAATTGCTGGGCGCTGTTGGAGATATTGCGAAGGAGATTGGAGAATATATGAACATCTTCGGAGTGCAATAAAGATATTCCAAACTGAAACATCATGCCATATCTAATAATGAATTCACCATCTGGTAACATCACCATCATATACCACTCCTAATCGTGAATTCACCATCTGGTAACATCACCACCATATACCACTCCTAATCGTGAATTCACCATCTGGTAACATCACCATATACCACTCCTAATCGTGAATTCACCATTTGGTAACATCATCATATACCACTCCTAATCGTGAATTCACCATCTGTAACATCACCATCATATACCACTCCTAATCGTGAATTCACCATCTAGTAACATCACCATATACCACTCCTAATCGTGAATTCACCATCCGGTAACATCATCATATAGCACTCCTAATCGTGAATTCACCTTCTGGTAACATCACCATATACCACTCCCAATCGTGAATTCACCATCTGATAACATCAACAAATACCACTCCTAATCGTGAATTCACTATATGGTAACATCATCATATACCACTCCTAATCGTGAATTCACTATATGGTAACATCATCATATACCACTCCTAATCGAGAATTCACCGTCTAGTAACATCACCATATACCACTCCTAATCGTGAATTCACCATTTAGTCACATCACCCCACTACACATCCTAAATATTGTTTCAAAAGTTTACAAAAATTATTAAAATTTATCTGAATTATTTTGTTTATTAATAACATATTGTTTACTTTCCAGATTTATTCTACAGAATTTGTTATTGATGTTTATTTTGTACATTCAACATTTTGTTTTGGCTTGTTTTTAAAAATAAGTTTACAAAACAACACGATGTCATGAATTATATATATAAGGTAGTTCATCTTCTTCTAAATGTGAAGTTTGGCCAAATCTTTGTCGACGTGTGTGTCTTCTGGCAAGATCTTCATTTCGAGTTGGTGTATTGCTGTTTGTTTCTTTGTTTGGATGTGTTTCACAAACGTATCTGGCTAGAAATTTGTCGCAGTGTTTATCTCTCCATTTAGATTCTTTCTTCACTAGAACACATTTATTTTGTTGACCATTTCTTCGAACTTGAGGTCTTCCGTTGTTCCAGTTGAGAAGTGTTATGGGATCTCCGTTGGTGTATTTCCACCTCCCGCTGTTATCTTTGTCGTTGAGACCTGAGGATAGAGGCATAAGTATACATGAGTAATTTGCTGAAGTAGTTACATGTTGTTCATGGTATGATAGTGGCAGGCACGTGCGGTATATTTTCTTTGTCGTTGAGACCTGAGGATAGAGGCATAAGTATACATGAATAATTTGCTCAAGTAGTTACATGTTGTTCATGGTATGATAGTGGCAGGCTCGTGCGGTATATTTTCTCAGTATGATGCAAGTCTTCGAAATGCCGTCCCTTGAATGTTTTTTTCTTACAATAACCTTCAGTTGTAATTTTGATTTTGCTGTATATGCCGCTTCCTTACGGTCCTGCCTGATGCGGTCGCCTCATTGTATGATACACAGCCATGGATAGTGTTACAAATGAGGAACTCATGGAAAGAACAAGACAGATTCCAGTGAGCCGAGAGGTTAAAAAAAGATGCTGGCGCTGGATAGGACACACTATGCGAAAACCGGAGGGAAATCACATACAAATTATAAAGAGTGATTAACAAGTGGTCGATATGGAGCTTTTGAAGAAGAAGTAAAAAATAGAGCATTTGAGGGCACACTAACAACATTCTTTGAAACATAAAAGATGATAACAACAAAATTTGCAACTGGGCGGAATAACCCGTGGCTTGGCAGAAAGTCAAAGCTATTAATAGGAAGAGGGAGATGTTTGAGGTCAAAGATCACCTGACCAAGCTGAAATGGCATATATGTGTCATGAGAAAGAGAGACAGATATATATATATATATATATATATATATATATATATATATATATATATAAGAGAGAGAGAGAGAGAGAGATAGGGAGAGAAGAGACGTGAGAAAGAAAGAAGAGAAAGAAAGAAAGAGAAAGAAAGAAAGAGAAGAGAGAGAAGAGAAGAGAGAGAGAAGGAGAAGAGAAAGAAAGAAAGAAGAAGAAAGAAGAAAGAAGAAGGAAGAAAGAAGAGAAGAGAAAGAAAGTAAGACAGAAAGAAAGACAGAAAAAATGGAAGAAAAGTCACATTTATAACTGACCTATCCAAAATCGTGAATTGGACATTTTCTCATCAACCACTTCAACTGGACAGAGAATCTAACTGAAACCAGGTGTCTATGGAACATTTTCATATTGTCTCACTTAGTCCCAAGTTAGTCTCTGTTTACCATTTAATTTAGCAATCTCATCGTACTCGTCCAATCTGTTAAGTTTGAAACTAGAGTCAATAATGTGGACATTTCAGGAAATTATCCAATAATGTGGACTTCATCTCAGACTACAGTACCATTGTTGGGACACAATACATCAGAGAAATTGTACCAGTAATTGATTCCATTAATACCTTACTAGATACAATAATGTGGACCATACATACAGACTAATACCAATAATGTGGACTCGTTAGACAACTTGACCCATAATGTGACCAGCCAGACAACATAAGTACCAATAATGTGGAACCAGTTTCAAACAGACTTGTAACCAATAATGTGGACCAGCCCAGACAACTAGTACTAATAATGTGAACCAGTTTAGACAACTAGTACCAATAATGTGGACCAGCCCAGACAACTAGTACCAATAATGTGGACCAGTACATACAGACTAATACCAATAATGTGGACAGCCTGAGACAACTAGTACTAATAATGTGAACCAGCTTTAGACAAGTAGTACTCAACAATGTGAACCAGCTCTAGACAACTAGTACCAATAATGTGGACCAGCCCAGACAACTAGTACCAATAATGGGGACCAGCCCAGACAACTAGTACAATAATGTGGACAGCCCAGACAACAGTACTAATAATGTGAACCAGGATTTTGACAACTAGTACCAATAATGTGACCAGCTCAGACAACTATACTAATAATGTGGACCAGCCCAGACAACTAATACTAATAATAATGGGACCAGCCCAGACAACTAGTACAATAATGTGGACCAGCCCAGACAACTAGTACCAATAATGTGGACCAGCCCAGAAACTAAGTACAATAATGTGGACCAGCCAGAACTAATACAATAATGAGGACCAGCCAGACAACTAGTACCAATAATGTGGACAGCCCAGACAACTAGTACAATAATGTGGACCAGCCCAGACAACTATACAATAATGTGGACCAGCCCAGCCAACTAATACTAATAATGTGGACCAGCCAGACAACTATACAATAATGTGGACCAGCCCAGACAACTAGTACCAATAATGTGACTCAGCCCAGACAACTAGTACCAATAATGTGGACCAGCCCAGACAACTATACCAATAATGTGGACCACCAGACAACTAATACCAATAATGTGGACCAGCCCAGACAACTAGTACCAATAATGTGGACCAGCCCAGACAACTAGTACCAATAATGTGGACCAGCCCAGACAACTAGTACCAATAATGTGGACCAGCCCAGACAACTAGTACCAATAATGTGGACCAGCCCAGACAACTAGTACCAATAATGTGGACCAGCCCAGACAACTAGTACCAATAATGTGGACCAGCCCAGACAACTAGTACCAATAATGTGGACCAGCCCAGACAACTAGTACCAATAATGTGGACCAGCCCAGACAACTAGTACCAATAATGTGGACCAGCCCAGACAACTAGTACCAATAATGTGGACCAGCCCAGACAACTAGTACCAATAATGTGGACCAGCCCAGACAACTAATACTAATAATGTGGACCAGCCCAGACAACTAGTACCAATAATGTGGACCAGCCCAGACAACTAGTACCAATAATGTGACCAGCCAGACAACTAGTACCAATAATGTGGACCAGCCCAGACAACTAGTACCAATAATGTGGACCAGCCCAGACAACTAGTACCAATAATGTGGACCAGCCCAGACAACTAGTACCAATAATGTGGACCAGCCCAGACAACTAGTACCAATAATGTGGACCAGCCCAGACAACTAGTACCAATAATGTGGACCAGCCCAGACAACTAGTACCAATAATGTGGACCAGCCCAGACAACTAGTACCAATAATGTGAACCAGCCCAGACAACTAGTACCAATAATGTGGACCAGCCCAGACAACTGTACCAATAATGGACAGCCCAGACAACTAGTACCAATAATGTGGACCAGCCAGACAACTAGTCAATATTGACAGCCCAGACAACTAGTACCAATAATGTGGACCAGCCCAGACAACTAGTACCAATAATGTGACCAGCCAGACAACTAGTACCAATAATGTGACCAGCCCAGACAACTAGTACCAATAATGTGGACCAGCCCAGACAACTAGTACCAATAATGTGGACCAGCCCAGACAACTAGTACCAATAATGTGGACCAGCCCAGACAACTAGTACCAATAATGTGGACCAGCCCAGACAACTAGTACCAATAATGTGGACCAGCCCAGACAACTAGTACCAATAATGTGGACCAGCCCAGACAACTAGTACCAATAATGTGGACCAGCCCAGACAACTAGTACCAATAATGTGGACCAGCCCAGACAACTAGTACCAATAATGTGAACCAGCCCAGACAACTAGTACCAATAATGTGGACCAGCCCAGACAACTAGTACCAATAATGTGGACCAGCCCAGACAACTAGTACCAATAATGTGGACCAGCCCAGACAACTAATACTAATAATGTGGACCAGCCCAGACAACTAGTACCAATAATGTGGACCAGCCCAGACAACTAGTACCAATAATGTGGACCAGCCCAGACAACTAGTACCAATAATGTGGACCAGCCCAGACAACTAGTACCAATAATGTGGACCAGCCCAGACAACTAGTACCAATAATGTGGACCAGCCCAGACAACTAGTACCAATAATGTGGACCAGCCCAGACAACTAGTACCAATAATGTGGACCAGCCCAGACAACTAGTACCAATAATGTGGACCAGCCCAGACAACTAGTACCAATAATGTGGACCAGCCCAGACAACTAGTACCAATAATGTGAACCAGCCCAGACAACTAGTACCAATAATGTGGACCAGCCCAGACAACTAGTACCAATAATGTGGACCAGCCCAGACAACTAGTACCAATAATGTGGACCAGCCCAGACAACTAGTCGACCAAAAATATGCTGGACCAGCCCAGACAACTAGTACCAATAATGTGGACCAGCCCAGACAACTAGTACCAATAATGTGGACCAGCCCAGACAACTAGTGCCAATAATGTGGACCAGCCCAGACAACTAGTACTAATAATGTGGACCAGCCCAGACAACTAGTACTAATAATGTTCGTAATGATGCATAGTCCTGAACTGTGGAGGTACTAAATGTTTTACACAAGAACGACATCAACAGAGCTACGTTGTAACATAACATACCCAGCTGACATATAACATACCCAGCTGACATATAACATACCCAGCTGACATACAACATACCCAGCAGACATATAACGTACCCAGCAGACATACAACATACCCAGCTGACATACAACATACCAAACTGACATACAACATACCCAACTGACATACAACATACCAAACTGACATACAACATACCCAACTGACATACAACATAGTCAACTGACATACAACATACCCAGCTGACATACAACATACCAAACTGACATACAACATACCCAACTGACATACAACATACCAAACTGACATACAACATACCAAACTGACATACAACATACCCAACTGACATACAACATAGTCAACTGACATACAACATACCCAGCTGACATACAAC
This sequence comes from Arion vulgaris, assembly GCA_020796225.1. Taxonomy (NCBI): domain Eukaryota; kingdom Metazoa; phylum Mollusca; class Gastropoda; order Stylommatophora; family Arionidae; genus Arion; species Arion vulgaris. The sequence continues at coordinate 11,607,325 of CM036769.1, forward strand.
ATACCAAACTGACATACAACATACCCAACTGACATACAACATACCAAACTGACATACAACATACCAAACTGACATACAACATACATAGCTGACATGCAACATACCCAGCTGACATATAACATACCCAGCTGACATATATTAGTGCTGGAAGCGTCGTTGCCAGAACTAGGGCTCCATGCTTGCCATTTCTTGCCGTCACATTTCACCAGCTGGTAGTTAAAATCATCAAAGTGTAGCAGACCTTTGGTCAATGATGTGCACTTCTTTGGTACCTGTTTTTGTATAAATTCATAATACATATGTTATGTTATGTTATGTTATTCGATCGATGTCATGGCACATTGGGCATTTCCATGCGTGTTCCGTCCTCCGCTGCTGCAGCCATCCAAAGTACACTTGCTCACCGTACACGAGAGAAGTTGATTAGTATATCTTCACTCTCTAGCACGAAGACCACAGTGCCTGACATGTCCAAACTTAACTCCTAATTCTCGCACTTGTTCCAGTGTCTGAGACTCACCCATATCACATAAACGAGCGAGCACCGCATTGATGACATTGGCACTGTCCATACTCCGCCCATGTGGTTTAGGCCTCCCGTCGTCCCTACCCCATCCTTCTGTCTTAGACTAACTACAGTACAGTAAAACGTTCATGAACCCTTTTTCATACTTCGAGGTATATAGGGTAATATGGTGTTAGGCCCGTATTTGTCATTGACCGTCGGCATGCGGTGAATAAGGTGGTCAACATCACGTCAGTCGCTGTTACTTCCCAGTGATTTTCCTGGTACCCAATTGAGGCTGGGTCGGGCGGAGAACTGTCACAGTTGGAAAAAGATTACACGCCCACTGTGGAAACGAACCGGACCACTAGCATAAGAAGCGAGTTCACTAACAACTACGCTAATACGGCTTTCCAAACTGACCACATCTTTCCTTACAAATACTAAGTGTTTAAACGTATCATCATCAAGGTGCATATCCTTTATAGGACGTTACTCTCTTTGCAGCACATCTGAAATTCACTCTGTCTCTAGTCAGTTCACCCACTTTGTCGATGGTCATATTCATGGTTTCTTTAATATCTTGTAGCCATCTTCTTCTTGGTCTGTCTCTGCGTCCTGGGACCCTGCCCTCTAATATTGTTCTTTCCAGGTCAGCGTGACGCTTGATGTGACCAAAGTATAAAAAATTTCTGTATAGTATGTTGTTTATCAGCCAATTCTCTTTAACATTTAGTTCTTTCAGGACATCAGTGTTCTTTCTTTTTCTGCCATGTATTCGTAGGATCTTTCTGTAGCATTTAGTTTCGAATGACTGGATTTTCGTTCTTTTTTGTGTGTAATAGTCCATGATTCCCAACCATAAGTAGCCACTGGGAAAATGCATGCTCTCAATATTTTAATTTTAATATTTTGCTGGTGCTTTGCCACATATTCTTCATTGTGTTTAACTTCTTGATTGCTATTGCCAATCTTCTTGAGATCTCTTTGGAGCAGTCACCGTTATTGTTAATTATTAAGCCCAGATATTCGTAGCTCTCTACACATTGGAGTTTTTCATTGTTTACTTGGATGTTAGGTGAGCCTTTTGCTTTGTCAGTTGACATGATTTTTGTTTTTGTGTATTCAAATATAAATGTTAGTCTTCACTATGTTTCTTGGTCGTCATGATTGGGTTTTCCAAACCTTCTTTGCTGGTGGATAATAATACTATATCGTCTGCGTATCTAAGCTCTGGTATGCATCTGCCGCCTATAGTGAGAGGGTCGTAATTCACATAGTTGGCATCGTCTTTACATTCCTCATGATGTTCTCCGCATATATGTTGAATAAGTATAGGGACAAAATACATCCCTGTCTTACACCCTTTTGAATCTCGAACCATTCAACTAATTCATCTCCTATTTTAGTGGTTACCTGTTGTTTGTGGTATAGAGATTATATGAGTTGTATTATGTGTGTTCGTGGTATAGAGATTCTATGAGTTGTATTATGTGTGTTGGAAACATATAGAGGCAGAAAAAGTATGAAAAAGACATATATATAATCAAACCATTACCTGAAAGGCGACTGGCGTGTGTGGTCTGACCAGGTTCGGGTATGTTGGGGATGTCACTGACATATTAGTAAAGTAATCTGGAACGAGGACATCATTCTTTCTTCCATTTCTTATTCCTTTTTTCTTTCCTCTTTCTTCTTTCTTCCTTTCCTTTTCCCGTCTGACGTTTTTTGTCCCAAATGGTGTTATTGATGTTTTGTCTAAGGAAGATGATGGAGACGACGTTTCTCTTGCTGTTTTCTTCTCTCCTTCCGTGTTGAGGAAGGTATTATCAACACGAGGATGTTGTGGTATAGAACCAAACTTGTGATGCTGTGAATGTAAGGTGTTAAATATTGTTTACACAACAGTTGTGACAACTAAGTTGGTATAAGTATCAGAGAATGAAACAAATATTATTTACACAACACACAACAGTTGTGACAACTAAGTTGGTATAAGTATCAGAGAATGAAACAAATATTATTTACACAACACACAACAGTTGTGACAACTAATTTGGTATAAGTATCAGAGAATGAAACAAATATTATTTACACAACACACAACAGTTGTGACAACTAAGTTGGTAGAAGTATCAGAGAATGAAACAAATATTATTTACACAACACACAACAGTTGTGACAACTAAGTTGGTATACGTCATCTCTGATAACTCATTACAACTCTATAGTACATTTGACAAGAATGTTGAGTTAAAAATTATATGGACAGCGAAGAAAATAAATAATGCTGTGTTTAAATCAGGCCTGCACACAAAGAAACATTATCAAAAGAATCAGAAACAGACAATCAAGGTTCTTCGGGTGTATAATGTGAAGAGGAGGCTTAGAACGTTTTGTGACAAAGGGTAAAATTCAGCGAAATAATCACAAAATAGATGAGACTGCAGTAAAACTATTTGATTGGCAAAACACGTAATCACAAAGTACTGTAGTTTTACAAATTACAAAACAATGACAATATACAGCAACGTTTCGACCAACAAGGTCTTTATCAAGTAAACGTTGTTTGTTTGCTTGATAAAGGCCTTGTTGGTCGAAACGTTGCTGTATTTTGTCATTGTTTTGTAATTTGTAAAACTAAAATTCAGCGATCACGTCTCTCAGGGCGCAGAGCACGAGGCAGGCCAAAAACACGATGGATAAATAACATCTCAGAGTTCCTGCGAAAGCATGGACTGACAACGTCAAGCGCAACATACCTGGCACAAGATAGAAAACTAAATCTCCCCACGACGCTTCACGACAAATGTGGTTAAGATAAGGTAAGGAGATGTAAAATTCAGCTACGAAGAGATGGTGGAAGACAAAGGAAGAAGATGTTGGATGGTCTGACATCGTGGTTTGACAAAGAGCGACGTCAAAACTGATTAACTCACGAAGGAGAGAGAGAGAGTTGTGGAGAGACATGATCGCCTACGCCGGCAGGCATGGCACTTGAATAGTAAAAAGTAAGTAAGTAAAGGAACCCTTTCATACCTCGTGGTATATAGGTCAATACAGTGTTAGGCCTGTATTTTTCATTGACCGTCGACACACGATGGGTGATGTGGTCAGCATCACGTCGGACGCCTTTACTTTCCCAGAGCATGTCTGGTACCCAGTTGAGGCTGGGTCGACTTGAGAGCCGTCGTGGTCGGGAAAAATTCCACGCGCATTGCGGGAGCTGAACCCAAACCACCAGCCTTGCGAAGCGAGTTCACTAACAACTACGCTACAGCGGCTCTCATGTCACTTGAATGATTGAGTTTAACATATTCACAATAGAAGAAAATGTAGAGAATTAGAAGTCAAGAGACAACCCTCTCTATAACCAATCAGATATGATACCGTCATCATTAATTAGCTTGTCCTGGGCAGAACTTTGTCAACCTAACAGTTCTTAGAAATTGCTCTCTCTGTCATAGGCCAGATGTCCCGTCTCTGCAGCTGTCATACTCAAACCGTTACATAGTCAGAAAGCGTGCACAGTGTTGACATACTCTTAGGGGTAGATCATAAAGCCCAAATATACGGCGCAAAATGATCGTTAAAGGTCAATGAATACACGAAGGAAGGGAAAGTGTTGGGGACTGACTGTCAGCGAAACCGACTCAAAACATTTTTCGTACGATAAAAACGGAAGACACCCAACACACGTAGGATACCATACACAAGTAAGAGCCTAGGACTCGGAGTTTAACGTTAGTCGGTCTTATCAAAGCTCAATTATATATCCCAATAAGAATGATTAAATTAGTCGCATTGAAGAACGAACGTGAAGACGAAGAAGAAGAATCCATATTCACTATTGCCTTCCTCTTTTCCTCTTTGTTCCGAGCCTCATAGAAATATCAATCTTGAATACAAACCTCTTAGAAAATGATTATTTAAAGTGAACTCTACAAACATGTTGAGACGCTTAGTGTAATTGTTAGTGAACTGCTTCCAAAGGCTGGTACTCTGGTCTAGGCTGCGGTGGTTTTCCCGACCACCGTTCTGTCGCAAGCATCAACTGGTACCATACATGCTTAGAAAGTAAAGGCGGCCGGCGTGAGTCCTGATTCACATCACCCATCGTTCCGACGAGTCAAGAAAAAATACTTGATTGACCATAACACGAGTATAAAGGGTTCCTTTAAGTTACTTCTACAAAAATGTAGCTCTTTGTCGAAGACGATCAGGCAATCAAAACATCAGCAGAAGAACAGCTACAACAACAACAGACTTCAGTTAACCCTTCCGCTGCTAAATACTTTCTGAAGGCTGAGCTAAAAATAGCTACTTTTTGTTTCTAGATCACAGACGTGAATGTACACATATAGCAGTGACAGTAGCAATGTATAACGTGTTAACACGTCTTTAGCTCACAGAGGAGAGATAATAACAGACGTGTTAATGCGTCTTTAGAAGTGACTGGGAAAAACGTATATATACGTCTGTAGCAGCTAAAGGGTTTTAACATGCAATGACTACAACATGAAAATCAACATAAACAAAACGGAAGTAAGGACATTTGCTAGAGAGGAAAGCACAACCAATATCTCCATCCACAAACATGATTTAAAAAAATTAAAGACTTTATATATCTGGATAGTATTTTTTTCAGCAAATGAAAGAATAACTAACAAAATCTAACATAAATACAAAAACGCAAAAGTGTGTTTTATCATAAACCTTCATCAGTGGCAAACCTTCATCAGTACCTTCTATCAGTGTCAAACCTTCTATCGTGCAACTTATGGCAAACCTTCAGTCACTATCAGTGAATATCGCAAACCTTTTTGCCCTCATCAGTGTCAAACCTTCTATCAGTGCAAACCTTCTATCATGACCTTCTATAGTCCAACCTTCAGTGACAAACCTTCTATCAGGGCAAACCTTCTATCAGTGGCAAACCTCTATCAGTGGAAACCTTCTATCAGTACCAAACCTTCTATCAGTGCAAACCTTCTATCAAGAGCAAACCTTCTATCAGTAGCAAACCTTCTATCAGTGCCAAACCTTCTATCAGTGACAAACCTTCTATCAGTGCCAAACCTTCTATCAGTGCAAACCTTGTATAAACTTGTTTATGTAGACGATATTTCAAGCAAACTAAAAGAAGAAAGAGCTTGCCTCGGTTATCACATCTTGGTTGTTTAAAGATGAAATTAAGGAGGCCCCCTGGGATATGTCCTCCTGGCGTAGATGCTTACTGACCATGCCCAAGTATTGTGGGCATTCTCCTGAAACCATATTAGAAAACAATATTGTAAACACAGACTTTAAGAGCAGCACAAGTATAATGAAAGTAACTGGATTGTGTGTGCGTTTTTTTAATGATCTCGGAGCAAATGGGTTCAAATCTAATGAGAAAGCAGACAGACTGGCTGGTTCTGCCACCATATCAGGGGGACAGCCAATGAATAGAGCTGATATTGTAGGCGTGTGTGGCTAAGTGGTTAAGTCTTTGCCTTGCGAAGGTCGTGGGTTCGAATCCGGACCACGCCGTTCTGTTCCCACGATCAGTTTTTTTCAAGACAGCCATATGATTGTTACCGGAGCTACGGAGTTCTTGCTTTGTGCTGTAATCTCGGCATGTGGCGTGCCATTTCTGCGGAGAGAGACCAAGCCGTTTGAGTAAAACCCGCTGCAATGAAGTCATCTTCTTCTTCTTCGCGTTCGTTCTTCGTGGCCAATTTTATCATTCTTATTGTGATATATAATTGATCTTTGACAAGAATGACTGATGTTGCAATTTTATCATTCTTATTGTGATATATAATTGATCTTTGACAAGAATGACTGACGTTGAACCCTTGTTGAAATTAGGTCCCCACTTTGTGTATGGTACCATACACGGGGTAGTTCAGTGTTGCCGTTTTTCTCCTTTGGAAAATTTTTTGAGTCTGTCTCGCTGGGATTGAACCCCGCTCTCCAGCACGATAGCCACGCTCTAATCCATTCTGCGAGAAGCTCCAAATCTGTGGGGTTATTACTATATAAGAATGAAATTATTACTTACCATTTTCAGCGTTGATAATTACGACACGGAGTTTCTTATTGTGGCCTAAGATTGTGTTTACAGGTTCCACAAGGGTTAATCTGAACTTCTTGTTTGGCTCGAGAAGACCATCGTCAAGTATGGACAAATCCCATATTGCTCTTGACTGACCTAGACAATATAAACAAAACAATCACATATAACAATGTATACAACTGTATAGTTCTTTCTGTTCATATTTTCGTCACATACATGTACCAGACGTACGGGTACTAGACGTACAGGTACCAGACATACATGTACTAGACGTACATGTACCAGACATACAGCTACCAGACATACAGGTAACAGACATACAGGTACCAGACATACAGCTACCAGACATACAGCTACCAGACATACAGGTGTATGTACTCGTATAAATTAAATTGCAGTTTTCATATTTTTCTAGATTGTCTGATGAATTATAACTTATCGTGTAGGTAAACTGCAGTGTGTAATCTTACATGGATGTGAAGCACGGATATCTAACAAGGCAGTGTGTACTCTTACATGGATGTGAAGCACGGATATCTAACAAGGCAGTCTGTACTCTTACATGGATGTGAAGCATGGATATCTAACAAGCTAACAAGGCAGTGTGTACTCTTACATGGATGTGAAGCACGGATATCTAACAAGGCAGTGTGTACTCTTACATGGATGTGAAGCATGGATATCTAACAAGGCAGTGTGTACTGTTACATAGATGTGAAGCACGGATATCTAACAAGGCAGTGTGTACTCTAACATGGATGTGAAGCATGGATATCTAACAAGGCAGTGTGTACTCTAACATGGATGTGAAGCATGGATATCTAACAAGGCAGTGTGTACTCTAACATGGATGTGAAGCACGGATATCTAACAAGACAGCGTGTACTCTTACATGGATGTGAAGCACGGATATCTAACAAGGCAGTGTGTACTGTTACATGGATGTGAAGTACAGATATCTAACAAGGCAGTGTGTACTCTAACATGGATGTGAAGCACGGATATCTAACAAGGCAGTGTGTACTGTTACATGGATGTGAAGCATGGATATCTAACAAGGCAGTGTGTACTGTTACATGGATGTGAAGCATGGATATCTAACAAGGCAGTGTGTACTGTTACATGGATGTGAAGCATGGATATCTAACAAGGCAATGTGTACTCTTACATGGATGTGAAGCACGGATATCTAACAAGGCAGTGTGTACTGTTACATGGATGTGAAGCATGGATATCTAACAAGGCAGTGTGTACTGTTACATGGATGTGAAGCATGGATATCTAACAAGGCAGTGTGTACTCTAACATGGATGTGAAGCATGTATATCTAACAAGGCAGTGTGTACTCTAACATGGATGTGAAGCATGGATATCTAACAAGGCAGTGTGTACTCTTACATGGATGTGAAGCACGGATATCTAATAAGGCAGTGTGTACTGTTACATGGATGTGAAGCACGGATATCTAACAAGGCAGTAGAAACACATATACGCGCTTTTGAATATAAGTCACCTGTATGGTGCCGGGGCCCGCAAGGGAAGCAAAGAATGGTACCACTGTGACCTACAAGGCATGTCATAAGAGGCGACTGATGTAGAACCTAGGGAAGCTACCCTAGTAAATAAAATCATCGCAGAAATCGGATTTGCTAGCCTACTTGTAGGTGCATAACTGGCTCAACTTACAATCGAACTTAAGCTCAGATCACATAGAAATCTCACAGAGTGGTTAACAACTGGTCGTTCTGGAGCGTTCGAAGAAGAAGAAGAATATAAGTGTTACGGAAGAGGCCTCCGTATACCATGGACAAAGAAGAGAACAAATAGATATATCCAGAAAGAACTTAACATCAAAGAAAACTGGCTGATGCTACAAATACGAAAGAGAAAATTGAGATATTCTGGACATATAAAGAGACACAAAGGGATGGAGAAGACCATCATGGAAGGAGGCACCTCGGCACAGAGAAGAGAAAGACGACGGAGAAGATGAATTCCGGATGTAACTGATGATTTGAGCAGACAACTGCAGAGGCGGGACATCTGGCATGTGAGATAGAGGTGGCAATCAGTTGCGTGCAGTGAATTAACTAGAAGGACTAGCCTAGTCTCCTAGAGTCCAGACATTATAGTTAATCTAAATTGAGTTAAATGTTCACGACAATAAAACTCAGATGCTCTGTGTTAGGGAATGCTAACCCGAAACAAATGCTTGCAGAAAACGGATGCACCAGGCCGTAAGGCGCATAACATGGTGCAACGACCCCCCACAATGAGGAATGGGATAACGGATTCTACGGTCGCCAATCTGCCTCTGGAGATGTAGCCACGCGGTAAGAATGTCAGACCCATCATCACGAGGGTGGCTAAAACTTACTGCAGGAAGAGGTCGGCACAAACGGGGAAGCAGAAATCATAGGAATTATATCCTACAGAACTGCCCCCAGTATGCAGACTTGAGAAGAAAGAGGTGACCCACTTACACTAGTGTCCAAGACAAACTGTATGGCGTGGCTGATAATCTGAGGCAGACGGCTGCCTTTATTAGAGAATCCGAAATCCCAATCTAGTGAGAACGCAGAAGAAGAAGATGCTCTGTGTGGCTCCTGATAGTTAATGTTTTGATTAAACTCAGATTTGATACTCTGTGCAGCTCCTGATAGTTAATGTTTTGATTAAACACAGATTCACTTACCTGGGTCGAACTGAACCTGTTTAGATATGCTTGGTGTAAAGTCCACCCCTTTCTTAGCGGACATTTCTCTATAGTGAACTCTGACAAAACTGGACTGTTCAAGATTGCCAGATCTGGAAACAGCGACCTCTAGTGTACCAATATTTTCACAGGCCACTATCTCTTCTCTCTCAAACTGGACACGTGACCATCTGATCTGGAAACTAAGGAAGAAAACCAAGAAATAAGGGATTGATTATGTCCATTTTAAAATTTATGAAAACGAATTGTTGCTACATTCTTCTTCTTCTTCGAGCGTTAAATATTGACCATTTCTTAAATCACTCTTTGTGGTTTTATGTGATTCGAGCCTAAGAGCGATTCTAAGTTGTGTCCGTTAAGCACAAACAAGTAGGCTATCACATCCGATTTCTGCGACGATTTTTACTTACTAGGATAGCTGTCCCTAAGTTCCTACCTAGTAGCCTCTTACGACATGAATTGTAGGTTGCAGCGTTACTATTCTTTGCTCCCATTGAGGGTCCTGGCACCACACATGCGATTGTTGTTACAGATGAAGCTGCTTTGTAAAATGTTTAAGGGGGGATTCGGTAGTAAGGGGATCAAGAAGCTATTTTCGTTGTTTTCATATTAATGTAAAATGTGTATAACCATTTTGAAAGAATATGACTTAGAATAGTAGAAAAAATAAGTAAAAAAATATGTCAAAGTGTTGCCATGGAAACAATACAAAATGGCCACCAAAACAAAATTTAAATCCTAAGGCTCTGAATCTAATGAAAGTAAATGAATTCTGTTTTCACTCTAATGTGCGCAATTGTAATATATAAAATATCACACATGATTTTTATGATATATTAAATATTTTATTTTTTATAAATTTTTGGGTAAAAATTCCCTCAAAATTCGGTCCAAATAATCTGTTTTTGGTGGGTGTGTTTACCAAAAATTCATCAAAATGTACAATTGCTCACCTTAGAGTGAAAACAGAATTCATTTATATTCATTACCTTCAGAGCCTTAGGGATTAAACATTTTATGTTTGGTGGCCATTTTTTATTGTTTCCATGGCAACGTGTTGCCATATTTTTGAAAACGAAACTTTTTCTACTCTTTTAAGTCATAATATCTCAAAATTTTAATACAAATTCTTTCATTAATATGAAAGCAGAGAAAAAAGTTTCAAGACAGACAAAAATTTGAAGGAATATTACTTTAAGTGATAAGGAATGGTTATTAATGTTATGGAAAACATGGAACTCGTAGCATATCGTTTATAGGACTTAGCCATCAACAATAGTAAACGAGTCGTCGATTTTCTAGGCACCACTTAGACGTTCAGGAGATTACCATTGCTTTCTAACGGTGAGGTCTATGTTTACCTTAGAGAATGAGAGGGAGAATGTAGACAGATAGGAGAGAGAATGAAAAGAACAAAGGAAAATGAGAGAGAGAGAGAACGAGATAGAACAAAGAAAGAATGAGTGAGAGAAAGAGAGAGGAGAAATACAGAGAAGAGAGAGAGAGTGAGAGAGAGGAAAAAAGTATAACAGATAGAGTAGAGAGAATAAGAGTATAATTTACTGTTGATCATTGAGTACATTTCCTCTCATATCCTCTACTCTAAAACTGAAAGAGTCAAGAGAAAAGAGAATAGAGAGAATGAGAGAGATGAGAGAGAGAGAGAGAGAATAGAGAGAATATGAGAACTTACTGTTGATCATTGAGTACATTGCCTCTCATATCCTCCACTCTAAAACTGAAAGAGTCAGAGAAATGCTCCGCACGATTGTCCACTACATACAGCATGCTCCCATCATCTATATCCTTCTGTGAGAACTTTCTAGTGATGTAGCGCTTCGCCTGTGTGTTCTCAAGATGTCCATGCTTGGCTTTTGAGGTCAACACATACCAGATGCTGGAACTGATACAATCGTATTAGACGTTGAACAACTGTTAACACATTCACTATGTTGAGCCCACATATTGGTGTGTGGTTTATTTTACGTTAACGCAAAACCAGTATACTATATAGCTAATTCAGTGTACATTGTGATATACAGGGTGTTCAAGATAATTGCAGCCCGTGAATGGAGCTAATCTGGCATATATGTATGGAAATGGAAGGTTCAGCAAGGTTGTGTGATGGTGTGTAATTGTAGTGCGGGAAGGGCGATGAACAAATGTGACGTAGGACGAGCTAGTCAGAACCGGTTTAAATAGTAAATAAACACAACTCAATTTGTACCTGGCAACTTTCAATTGTCCATGGGGCTGCAATTATCTTGAACACCCTGTATAAAAAGAGCATATGTGGAAGAACAATCTTTCTTCCCACATTATGCTACCAGTGTCAAACCTGGACGCTGGCGTCAAATGATAGAAGAAAACTAGTTACCATGAACAGAAAAAGAGCAATGTTCAACACAATCTTTCTCCCAACATTATGCTACCATTGCCAAACCTGGACGCTGACATCAAATGATAGGAGAAAACTAGTCCTGACAAGAAATGAAGTGTCTACGCAAAATGCTGAGTAACATTTAACAAGAAGACCGGTTTGAAATGAAGACAGCAGAAAAAAGTAGTACAACATTAATCAACTTCATCAAGAATAAGTTAAATCGTACACATCCTAAGGACGTAGCATCAACCAAGAAACGAGTCGTTGATTTTCTAGGCACCACATATACGTTCAGTAGTTTGCCATTGCTTTCTGAACGGGTGGTGTCATCGTCCTTTTGTTAAAATCAACGGAAACAATTTGCAACCAAATTGTCCGCAGAGTGATTCGAACTCAGAAAGTCTGGGTTAATAGACCGAGTCACTAACCCCTAGGCCACAGACGCCACTGATCAAGATACAACATTTAAAATGATTCAGCCAAATAAGCAGATTACCAACAGGCAGTGCACTTCAAAGAACAATGTTGCTCCGATACATTGGATAAAAACCAAAAGACGAACCACGCAAAAGATCAACCTCAGAGATAACAGAGGAGACAAAAGACACTATTATGAAACGCACACACTAGTACTCGTTCTAGAAATCTCATCTTATCCTGAGCTGTAGACAAAACAGGATTTGAGAAAAGAGAAAAGAAGATTGCAATATACATTCTTCTGAAGGTAAATCAAAATAACGAAGTGAAAGAGTTATTTATTTTATTTTAAAATAAATAAATAATAATTTTTTTTAAGTGGTACTGAAATCTTCAAAAATCATCCAGGTCCCAGAAATCAGATAACTGAGGAGCATATGGATGTGAATCGTCGATCATTCTTCTTCTTCCTCTTTTGTCGTCACACTGCTACCGGGTTGTTGCCCAGTGTCGAGGTTTTCTGTTTCTGTTTTTGTCTTGCGCTGTTCTGGTGGCTTGTGTGATTGTTATTTTTACTCTTTGACAGGATTCTGCAATGCCATCTAACCATATTTTTCGTGGTCTTCCTCTCGCCTTCTTTCGGAAAAATACGCATGTGAAATGAACGATGAGATCCGGATTTGAACCCAGAACCTTCAGAACGTACGGCATCTACTTAACCCCTTACCCTCTCACTCTTACATATTACAGAAGCTAACTCGGGCACATGTGCACTTCATTCCTTCACAGAAAGATAATCATTACATCAATCAGTCAATCCTTCCCTTAGCAACTCAATCACTAAGTAACTCATCTTGTTTTTCTTACGATCGATACTTTGATGACTATACCATCAGATAAGGAAAAATATTGCACTATTTGGTTTTTTTTATCCACTGTATCGGAGTAACATTGCTCTTTGAGGGTCACTGTCTGTTGGTAATCTGCTTATGTGGCCGAACCATTTAATTTGTTGTTTCGTGTTGTCAGTTGAGATCAGAATGCGAATTATTCAGTGCTACACCAATACTGATATACGGATGCGAGTCATGGACAATAAATAAACAGATCGAAAAATCTCTGGAGGTCACAGAGATGTGGTTTTACACAAGAATGCGCCCGAGTGGTTACAGGGGCCCAAATTTGGGGTGTAAAGAATAGAACCACTGTTACCTGCCACGCATGTCGTAAGAGGCGACTAAGGAGGTTTGGCTGAAATCGGATGCACATGTCCTAAACGTGTAGAAGTCTATGCGTTTAGGGGCCTACCAAACCAATGTGCAACGTATACACGTTCTTGGATAAGATCAAACATATCACAAAGAGTGATTAAAATTGGTTGGTAAAGAACGAACCGAAGAAGAAGAAACAGAAGAATGATGAGAATCCATGACTGCTAAAATGACTAATGTTGAGGTGTTGAATGAGATCAAGACACAGAGAAAGCTTATCATCAATATAAGAAAGAGGCAGTCATCATTTTCCGGATATGTCATAGAAGGAGGTTTAGAACACATTGTAACAACTGGTAAAATCGAGGGTAGACGAGACGGAGGAAGACAGAGAGAGAAATTTTGGATAGCCTGACTTCATGGCACAGTAGATCGTCAACCTCAGAATTGATAGCAAACACTAAAGATAGAGATTTGTGGAGATCCATGCACTACGTCAGCCGGCACGGCACCTGATGATGATGATGACCGTCAGAGGCGTTCATATGATGAAGTCGACTGTTGTCTGGTTATGTTGTGCCAGTTATGCACCTACAAGTAGGTCAGCACATCCGATTTCTGCGAGGCTTTTTATTTAATAGATAGTGTCCTAGGTCTACTTTCAGTCACTTCCTACGACATATCTTGTAGGTCGATGCACTATTATTTGCCTCCGTTGCGTGCCCCGGTACCACACGGGTGACTGAATCACTAATTCACTAAATCACCCAGTCACTCAATCATTCACTCAGTCAGTCCTTCAATTTAATCACTCAGACAGGAATCTCCCCACACTCTTACCTGTCAGAGTCTGAATCCACTGCTCTAAGCATCTTGTTGGACAGCTTGTAGCCATATCTGTTTCTGCCTAAATGCTGCATCAATTCTGGACCCTTATTGACCACTAGTCTGGGAGCATCTTCTACCAAAGGCTGGACAAACACGCTGTTTAAATATCAGGATTAGATTAAATATCACCCTGGAATCTAAAATGATAAAAATAACAGAGCAGTTCACCTATTTAGGTAGCAATTTTGATTGCACAGGAAATGTAAAAAAAAAATTATGATACGAATTGGCAAAGCAACATCAGCTTTTAAAAGTCTAAATAAAATATGGAACTGCAAATTATATAGTATTAAAACTAAATTACGAATTTTCAATTCAAATGTTGTATCAATCCTAACATATGCCAGCGAGAATTGGAAAATGACTAAAGATATAGAAAGCAAGTTGAATGCATTTGAAAATAGATGTATGTGAAAAATAATGAATATAAAATGGAACGAATTCAGGAGAAGTGATGAAATCAGAGAAAATGTCTGGTCAACCACTAGTGACAACTGTTATAAGAAAGAGAAGATGGAGATATGTTGGCACACCTTGAGGAGAAATGATAAAACGAATATCAAAGCAGGCATTGAAGTGGGATGCAAAGGGTTCCAGAAAGAGGAAGACCTAAGGAGACCCTGAAACAAACTTTGCTGAGAGAGGCAAGAAATATCGGTCTCAGTTCCGTGGAGGAGTTTGAGCGAGTTGCCCAGGATAGAGCGGTATGGAGAAATTACTTGTAGGCCCTATGTAACGTATAACGGTACGAGAGGACTTATTATTATTAGATAAAATAAACAAACAACAAACATGACATTAGATGGCAGAAAGAAGGAGTGCTTCTTAATGAGATAAAATTTACATTTCGATCTATATGACCTCATCAAGTACTCGTAGAAATGACGTATTTTGTCAAACCGTGAGAAGTTGGTGTATATTTATTTCTGAATGAATGACAATGCGAGAAGGTCACCTACCTCATCATAGTTGGTTGAGTTTGTAAAGTGCCGTTAATAAGGAAACCATCATGGCGACCATCTGATATTGTAAACAGGAAGTTGTCAAGCCCTAGAATAGACACAAATACATGATTTGATTAAAAGAAGAACAAACATGACCGCCTTCTTCATCCTTCACACCTAGGGAGGAATAGGTAAGCAATCAAGGTTTTCCAAGCCCTCACATCCAAGGCCATCTTTTCCAGATCTCTCCACTCTTTCCTATTTTCTGGCATTCTGTTTCAAACTCCGCCTCTAAGTGCTCCTGTGTTTTCCTTACTTCTATTACTATGGAGGTTCCATCGGAGGGCCTGTCTTGTGATGCTGTCAGGAGGTCTCCTCAGTGTATGTCCTACCATTGCCACCCTCTACCCCTTATCTCTTGTTCCACCTGAAGTTGTCCGCCTCTATCCTACAGTTCCAATTTTGATGTTATATATATATTTTTTTCCGATCTAGAAGCACTTGAGCTTTTCAGCTCTTCGGCTCGGTGCCATGGACATCGTAACCCATCGGTTCGGTGCCACGAATACCGTAAATCTGGGGAATCTGTGGCTTTTTCTTCCATCCCGCGGAATTGAACCCGCACACACAGAGAGATAGTCACCTGTAGTCCAACGCGCTACGAACGCCTGGGCAGACGGGCTGATGTTATATAAAAACCTGGCCTTACACACACACACAAAAAAACACAGGTAAAACGGTATGGAATGGAACTGATGGGGAAACAATGATCAGAATACTAAAAGCAAGCATATTTCCAGTGGCAACTTATGGGTGGAAAGCATGGACATTTAGTGGAAAAATATATATGTTTTTGAATATAAGCGATCGAAGAAGAAGACACAGAGAAGGAGTAGTTTACGAAGGGATTATTCTAGAAGAATAAAGTAGAAGGAGACATATTGTACATATCGATATAAGTACTCGTAACATGAACAATGTACATTTAACCCTTTAGCTGCTAAGGACGTATATATACGTTTTCCCATTCACTTCTAAAAACGCATTAGCACGTCTGTTATTATCTCTCCTCTGTGGGCTAAAGACGTGTTAACACGTTATACATTTATACTGTCACTGCTATAGACGTACATTCACGTTTGTGACCTAGAAACAAAGAGTGGCTATTTTTAGCTCAGGCTTTGGAAAGTATGTAGCAGCGAAAGGGTTAATGAACTGGAGACTAACATACCGGCTCTGGAACCGTCACTTTCAAACGAGATATAGCCGACATCAATGTCATTTTGAGTAAAAGACGATGTGACCTGGAGACCTCTGTTGTATAGTCGACCATAGGTTGGAGGTTTGACCACGATAAAGGTCACGTTTTGTGCAGCTGTGTCTGGGTCAGTAGCTTTCAAATGAACAGGTGTCAAAGACTCTTCAGTTCCCTGGAAGAAAATTGAAAACAGTGACATATAAATAGACATGGTCATATTTATTTATAATTAGTAATTAATGCATAAAAGTTAACCCTGTACTGGGGCAGTTAACACCACTGTCTTAGCTGTGAGACGCATCATAGCTCGGGTTCGAACCTACTGTCCGGCATTTGTTCGAGTCCCTGGTCTTACTCAGGACGATAACGTGAGTACCTCTGAAGTCGGAGAAAATCTGTCTGTATGGCGAGGGAATACTAATTACGAGTACATTGAGCACACGGCTGCCAGTGTAAAGTAATTTACAATGTGCACGCTGCTGCCATTGTAAGAAATTGGAAAAACGGATTTTCACGCAAAAATCAGTTTCAGAGATGAAACTTCGTCTGAGTTGAAAGCGGACGAAAAAACAACCCACCACTGTTGTCACATAAAGAGATACCGCTAAAAACTAAAGCAAATCTTAAAAGAATGATTTTCTGGCCAACACTATGTTACCGGTGTCAAACATGGCCAATAACAGCAGCTAATGAGCGGAAAATCATAACGACAGAAATGAGATGTATTAGGAGAGCTGCAGGTGTGAACAATAAGAGACAAAAATAGAAATGAAGAAATCAGAAGAAGACTGGATGTGAAACCAGTCATGCAATTCATAAAAGAACAACAGATTAAATGGCTTGGACACCTGACAAGAATGCCCTGGTATCGACTACCACAGAGTCACATTGAAAAAGTGTAATGAGTACAGAGCAAGAGGAAGACCACGGAAAAGATGGAGTGCCGGCATCAAGAAAAGCATTAAGAAAATTAATAACAGTTTACAAAGTGCATTAAAACAAGCACACACGCAAGATCGCGACATCTCTTCCCCACCAGACTTCTATAAAGAAGTAAATGGTGGAAGAGAAGAAGGAGAAGATATACGGCATCAGCAAAGACAACTAATAACATGATAATCTTAATTATAAAGTTAATTGTCTGTTTGTGTGTTCCAGAAAAAATCTGAGAGCGCCAAACTCCGTAATCATATTTTGTTTATGTGTTAGGTAGATGATTAAAGTCTCTTTAACAATTTCCCTCTTCTAAGACAATATCCTGGCTTGCGTAATTTGTTTAAGATGACGCAAAGCCAATACAATAGACTTATTCAGTTCAAGTTGTAATATAAAAGCCTCCAGAGGTAAACAACAATAGTGGAGTAAAAGGGTTAAGGTGAGGCACGCTCTTTCCACCAAGGACGAACATTGTTTTGGTTATATCAGAGCTTGTAGGCCAAAAACATGAACAATAAGAATGAACACAATTTGAGAACCCAAGTTTTGGATATAAAAACTCTGGAATGGTGAGATTTGTGTAGCTAGTTCCTGCAGAAATTTATTAAGTGAAAGTGATCATTTTATACTCTTTACGTGCTTTCTTTAGCGAGTTATAAGTTAGTTAAAATATGTAACCATTTCATAGCGTGTTTAGTAAGCCATTATATAAAATACCCAAAGCTGTAAACGGAAAAAAAAGTTGTAAGATCTATGATAAACAATGAAGAACTCCAATGTGTAGAGAGCTACGAATATCTGGGCTCAATAATTAACAATAACGGGGACTGCTCCAAAGAGATCTCAAGAAGATTGGCAATAGCAATCAAGAAGTTAAACACAATGAAGAACATGTGGCAAAGCACCAGCAAAATACTAAAATTAAAAATATATAGAGCTTGCATTTTCCCAGTGGCTACTTATGGTTGTGAATCATGAACTATTACACAGAAATTAAGAACGAAAATCCAGTCCTTCGAAACTAAATGCTACAGAAAGATCCTACGACTACCATGGACAGAAAAAGAAAGAACACTGATGTCCTGAAAGAACTAAATGTTAAAGAGAATTGGCTGATAAACAACATACTATACAGAAAAATTACATACTTTGGTCACATCAAGCGTCACGATGGCCTGGAAAGAACAATACTAGAGGGCAGGGTTCCAGGACGCAGAGACAGACCAAGAAGAAGATGGCTATAAGATATTAAAGAAACCATGAACATGACCATCGACGAAGTGGGTGAACTGGCAAGAGACAGAGTGAATTTCAGATGTGCTGCAAAGAGAGCAACGTCCTATAAAGGATACGCACCTTGATGATGATGATGAAGATCTATGAACGAGAAATATCAATTAAACAATCGGATCAAAAGTAAATGTTTATCAAAACAAATGAGAAATATTTAGTTTTCTTGTGGTTTTTTCTACAATGCAATCATAAATTTCTTGAAGATTTGTTCTGTGTAATATAATTGAATATAATCATCACCAGGTGCCGTGCCGGCTGGCCTAGGCGATCATAATTGAATACACAGTTTTTAAATAAAGATGTAAATCAACCAGTTTTCAGACCATCAGATTTATTAGTGAATAAGATGTATTGCTACTGTTTGTTTTAAAAAAAAAACCTACGGCACATGGTGAGTGTGGACTTCTAATCTAGCGGCCACGGGTAGAACAATAATAAACTTCTAATCTAGGTCAAAAGTAGAACAATAATAAACTTATAATCTAGGTCACAGGTAGAACAATAATGAACTTATAATCTAGGTCACAGGTAGAACAATAATGAACTTATAATCTAGGTCACAGGTAGAACAACAATGAACTTATAATCTAGGTCACAGGTAGATACACCTGACCAAAACAAATGCAAGTTACCTGTAGAACCTCTAGAAGACTATTAGACACCAGAGATGGAAGAATTTTGTCCATCGATTGAATACTAATCTTAAATTCTCCATCCTTTGCCTGACTCAAGCCATTAGTAACGGTGAACGTGAACGAGTCCTCTGTGATGTCGTTCTTGGTGAGGTGGTGGTAAACAACATTTTGAGATGCGATGTCCATCTGTGTGAAGCTGCTGATAGGGGTGAACCGTTTCTTGATGTTTTCAATCTGACCTACATAAGAAACACAACATTAAATTTAACATTTATTAACTCTTAATGTACATCAAACCATTTTAAATGTTTTGTTAATGGAATCTACAAAAATGGTATAGACGACAGCAGTGATGTTCAACGTTTGGATATATTGGGGCGCATCTGACTGATGATTGTGGAGACTAGGGCGTCATGCGATGATTGTGGAGACTAGGGGCGCCATGCGATTATTGCAATACTACAACTACTAATATTTTTTTTAAAGTAGTCCTATTGAAGGGAACTGACATAAGAACAAAAATCACGTGTTTAAGAGCCTGCGTTTTCATATTAGCAATATATGGTTGTGAGACATGGAACATTGGCAAAGCGGCAGAGAAGATCAGTAATGCATTTGAATGCAAATGCTACAGAAGAGTACTTAGAATATCATGGACAGAGAAAAGAACAAATGCTTCTGTTCTGTAACAGGCTGATATTAAAGAGAGTTGGCTATTACAAAGCAGAAAAAAACAAGAAAAATTGAATGTTTCGGAAACATCAAACGACATAAGTGCCTTGAGAAAATAATTTTGGAAGGAATGGTGCCTGGAAGAAGAATGAGAGGAAGACCTAGAAGACCGTGGGTGCAGGATGTCATTGACGATCTGAGAGTGACTGCTGCTGACGCCGGCCAACATGCACAGAAGAGAGAGTTTTTCAGGACTGCTGTCATGGGAGCCATGTTGCTCCGGAATGGACAAGCTACTAGATGATGATGATGAATATTAATATAATTATTATATTAATGCATATATTACATAATATATAATGTTAAAAATAGTGAACATAAAATAGAACGAATGCCGGAGAAGTGATGAAATCAGAAAAATGTCTGGTCAACCACTAGTAACAACTATTATAAGTGGGAGACGATGGAGATATGCTGGGCACACCTTGAGAAGAAATGATCAAAGAATATCAAAGCAGACATTGAAGTGGGATGCAGATGGTTCAAGAAAGAGAGGACGACCTAAGGAGACCCTTAAACGAACTTTGCTAAGAGAGGCAGGGGCAAGAAATATCGGCCTCAGTTCCATGGAAGAGATTGAGCGAGTTGCCCAGTATAAAGCGGTATGGAGAAATTGCTTGCAGGTCCTATGTAACGTATTACAATACGAGAGGAATTATTATTTAATATTAATATAACGGAAATACCGACGCTTTATCCAGTGAAAACAAGAAAATGGTAGTGTTAGGGAGCAGTAGAATGGTGGTGTTAGGGAGAAGTAGAATGGTGGTGTTAGGAACAGTAGAATGGGGGTGTTAGGGAGCAATAGAATGGTGGTGTTAGGGAGCAGTAGAATGGTAGTGTTAGGGAGCAGTAGAATGGTGGTGTTAGGGAGCAATAGAATGGTGGTGTTAGGGAGCAGTAGAATGGTGGTGTTAGGGAGCAGTAGAATTGTGTTGTTAGGGAGCAGTAGAATGGTGTTGTTAGGGAGAAGTAGAATGGTGGTGTTAGGGAACAGTAGAACGTAACAAAGAAGATTGCAAAAGTGGGAAGATCGTGTTCATGGAGGTGCTACAAGAACAAGTTTGAAAAAGTGGGAAGATAGTATTCATGGGCGTGCTACGAGGAAATTCAAAAATCATTGTTGTCCTGAAATATGATTAGCTCTAAATCCAGGGAAGTAAAATAGAGCGCCATAAATGTATGACAAAGGGGCTATGCCAACTACTGGTATCGCATTGGACAACGCTAAAGTTAATTGCATATCCTTTACAGGACTTTGCGAATCAACCTCAGCTTTTTAACGCTGTGATTTTTCTAGGTATTATTACATTCAGTAGTTTGTCATTGCTTTCTGAACGGGTGGTGCCATCGTCCTTTGTAAAATCATAGCGAAACAATTTGCAACCAAACTGTCCGCTGCGTGATTCGAACTCAGAATTTCGGGGTTAATAGACCGAGTCACTATCCCCTAGGCCACAGACGCCACCCAGTGCTGGAGTACAGTGTGTATTAATATTGTCGTTACTACCTGTAGTACTGATTCTTAGTGCGGTGTAGGACAGGTAGGACGTGATCCTGTGGAATTTAATGGTCCAAGGCTAGTTGTCGCCTGAACTGTTCAGGTTAAGGATTTTCATTTACCAGTGTGACGTGGCTTTACATTTACCTGGTGTGTCACTGGTTACATTTACCAGTGTGTACGTGGCTTTACATTTACCTAGTGTGTACGTGGCTTTACATTTACCAGTTGTGCCATTGCTTTACATTTACCTGGTGTGTACTTGGCTTTACATTTACCAGTGTGTACTTGACTTTACATTTACCAGTGTGTACTTGACTTTACATTTACCTGGTGTATATTGGCTATATTTACCAGTGTGTCTGGCTTACATTTACCAGTGTGTACTGACTTTACATTTACCAGTGATACTTGGCTTTACATTTACCGGTGTGTACGTTTTATATTTACCAGTGTGTACGTGACTTTACATTTACCAGTGTGTACTGCTTACATTTACCAGTGTGTACTTGCTTTACATTTACCAGTGTGTACTTGGTTTACATTTACCTGGTGTATACTTGTTTATATTTACCAGTGTGTACGTGACTTTACATTTACCATGTGTGCTTGGCTTATCATTTACCAGTGGTACTTGACTTTACATTTACCAGGTGTATGACTTTTTACATTTACCAGTGTTACTGGCTTTACATTTACCTGGTGTGTACTTGGCTTTATATTTACCAGTGTGTACGTGACTTTACATTTACCAGTGTGTACTTGGCTTTACATTTACCAGTGTGTACTTGACTTTACATTTACCAGTGTGTACTTGACTTTACATTTACCAGTGTATACTTGGCTTTATATTTACCAGTGTGTACGTGACTTTACATTTACCAGTGTGTACTTGGCTTTACATTTACCAGTGTGTACTTGGCTTTACATTTACCAGTGTGTACTTGGCTTTACATTTACCAGTGTGTACTTGGCTTTACATTTACCAGTGTGTACGTGGCTTTACAAAAAAAATTAAACAACTAAAAACAGTATGAAACGGAACTGATAAGAAAACAAAGATCAGAATACTAAGAGCATGCTTATTCCAAGTGGCAACGTATGGGTGTGGAGAATGGACATTCAACAGGTAGTGAAAAAAATATATGTGCTTTTGAATATAAGTGTTACAGAAGAGTCCTCCGTATATGATGGACAGAGAAGAGAACAAATAGATCTATCCAGAAAGAACTCAAAATCAAACAAAACTTTCTGATGTTACAAAAAGAAAGAAAAATTGAGATATTTTAGACATATAAAAGACACGAATGACTGGAGAAGACCATCATGGAAGGGAGGCATACCGGCAAAGAGAAGAGGAAGACCACGGAGAAGATGGATTCAGGATGTAACTGATGGTTTGAGCATGATGGCTTCAGAGGCGGGACATCTGGCCTATGAGAGAGAAAGAAATTCCGGAGGACTGTTGGGGTGGCAAAAGTTCTGCTCAGGACAAGCTATTTGATGATGATGATGATGTTGTTGTTGTTGGTGGTGGTGTGTGCATTAAGGGAGGTAAATAAAACGATATTTTTGTGTTCCTCAATCTAACACGAATTGCTTCCCATTTTTAAATATATAAGATGGTGTTTTTTTATACAAACACAGAAACTGATGATCTTCAATGTTGTCTAATAGTTTACTTTTAGTATATTTTTCTTCTTCTTCTTCTTCAATTTTCAACTCCCAACGAAGCATAGGTCTTCAACAAACTTCCTCCAGTTCTTCCTCTCTTCTACCATACCTTCAATTTTGTTTCCATGTTTAGCTATTCTTTTAATATCAGTCTCCAGCTCTCTTCTCCAGGTATGTCTAGACCTTCCTCTACTCCTCTTTCCCTGCAGGTTCCAAAACAGTGCCTGTTTTGCAATGCTTCCGGACAGCCTTCTCAATATGTGTCCTATCCATCGCCAGCGTACTTTACCTCAGAGATAACAGAAGCGATGAAAGACACTGTTTATGAAGCGCACACGAAAGCCCGTTCTAGAAATCTTCTCTTCTTACCCTGAAGCTGTGAGTCAAATCAGGACTGGAAAAGAGAAAGAAAGACAAGACGTAGAGAGAGGGTCGCTTCAGGTGTCTCCTTTTTCGACCTGACTCTGACAGACAACACAGGATAAGAGAATAGAGAAAGAACAATGAAACGATTAGGATCATACAATAAACTATCAAAGAAAAGTAATCAACTCCATAATTACCTAGTCTTGGTGGACGAATGACAGCAAAAACAATCTCCTCAGCTTTTGTGCTCTCGTCAGATGCGCTCAAGTTGGATGTGCTAATAGCAACTCTCTCGCTTTCTCTGACAACCATTCCTTTATTCAAAACAGCAACATTAGCTTTTTTTGAATTTCGAATTTTAATCTCAAACGTTTCTTCTTGTCTTTTGTATGTGCCATCAGTGAGGACAAACACGAAGCGGTCTGTCTCTGTGTCAGCCATATTGGTAGTGTGAATATAACGGATTCTATTGAAATCGACGTCTGCTTGTGTGAAATTAACTCCTAGCTCTAGATCCTGACATTCCATGTCAACTGTAGGTTTGTTCTGGTCTGGGCAGAACTGAAGAAATCCTTTATCAGGAACTTCTACAATAACGAAAAAAAGTTCGTTATCGTCATTATCCTCATCTTTTGCTTGTAAAACAGTACCGGAGATTAAAGCATAATCTCCGTAGTCTAGTTCCAGACCTGCGTTTTTAACTACTTCTGGACGTTCATCGTTGTGAAGGTTGATAGATATGTTGCAGACTTTCTTAATCTCATGCTTACCATCAGACACAGTAACAGCAAACCTGTCCCCAAAGACTTCAGACCCATCATGCTTGTACATAAGTTGAACACCCCTGTGAATCTCTTCTACAGTCACGCCCTTAAAGTCGGACTCCGCCAGTCCTCGACGAGTGTTTACTAACATTACAATCTTACCATGAACTGGAGGTTGAGAGATCACGAGTTTTAATTGATCCTTCGGCACATCCATATCAATAGCGTCCAACAGGGAAAGACCAATCAACATGCTTCCACCTTCAATAATACTAAAATCATTTAACATCAGATCAGGAGCTTCATCATTAGCAGGAACTATTGTAATTTTAATAGTTCTTAAATCCGAGTTCAGTTTACCATCTGTAGCATAACACTCAAACTCGTCTTTAATTGGTTCCACACCTTTATTATTAGCCTGGACGTAGTTAATAGAACCATCCAAAACATCCCCAAAACTAAACGAATTGATTCTAATTCCAGTATTCTGTTTCTCTGATCCAGGACTGGGTTTGGTGTTTTCAATGTACCCCCACTGCGGCTGTTTTGTAATCACAAACTGAACTTCTTTCGTTTTGGAATCCTGGTCGGTGACTTTTAAAACGCTCTCTGTAAATCTGAAGAACTCTCCTTCGGCAACGAACACAGGATTGCCTAGAACGATTACTGGTTTCTGGTTGTTGACCGGGGTAATTGTAATGTTCAGATCATAGACAGGTAAATCAGCTGACGCCAAATATTGTTGATCAGAGATGATGAAAGTAGCAAAGTCCTTCAAGGGGGATGTACCGATTTCTCCACTGGTGTGAAGAAAGCTGACATGTCCGTCTTTGACATCCTTCTGCGTGAACTTTGTTGAGGATTGACCTTTCAACTGAAGAACTCCGTATCTGATAAATGTCAACAGAGAAAAAGAATGTAAATGTTTTAGAAAATATACATCACAAAATGGTAGTAGATAAGAACATACTTAATGAATGACTCTTGCCCGTCTGCCCAGCGTGTTCGTAGCGCGTTGAACTACGGGTGACTATCCTTCTGTGTGTGCGGGTTCAATTCCGCGGATGGCAGAAAAGTTACAGATTCCCAGATTTACGGTGTTCGTGGCACCGAACCGAAGGGTTACGATGTCATGGCACCGAGCCGAAGAGCTGAAAAGCTCAAGTGCTTCTGGATCGGAAAAAATGAATGACTCAGATAGCGTCACCGGCAGGGTTACCTAAACCGACAGATCCAAGACGAGAGGTCAGGCTAAACGTGATCTCCTGGTCCTCCAGATTGGGTGGGGGTTGTGCGATGAGCCAATTACCCATCCATTAAAAAAAAAGACCAAAAACAATTTTGTTTTCGATCCCGAAGCACTTGAGCTTTCAGCTCTTTGGCTCGGTACCATGGACATCGTAACCCTTCGGTTCGGTGCCACGAACACCGTAAATCTGGGAAACCTGTGGCTTTTCTGGCATCCCGCGGAATTGAACCCGCACTCACAGAGGGCTGGTCACCCGTAGTCCAACGCGCTACGAACACGCTGGGCAGGCGGGCAAAACAAATTGTTAAAAACAAATAATTCGAGTCTCGGAAGGACTAGAGCTCCATGCAGGTGACATATGGCGCGCCTCAGCCAAACAAATCGCGATGGGTTGAGTATACCCTACGGAAGACACAGTCGAGTATCACTAGACAAACTATTGAGTGGAACCCGCAAGAAAAACGGAGAAGGAGACGTCCTAAACAGAACTGGATACGGAGTCTTCTTGAGAACGGAGGGATCCTGGACTGACCTAGGGGGACATAAACAATACAGTCAGAAACCAGGACAAGTTGCAACCAAACGTTGAGTCCCTATGCTCCTCAAGGAGCGGCGAAGTCAAGTCAGAACATACTATTTCTATTATGAAAATGAAAATCGTGGCATATCCCAATAGGACGTAGCCATCAACTACAGTAAATGAGTCGTTAATTTTCTAGTCACCACTTATACGTTCAGTAGTTCACAATAACGGTGACTGCTCTAAAGAGATCTCAAGAAGATTGGCAATAGCAATCAAGAAGTTAAAGACAATGAAGAACATGTGGCAAAGCACCAGCAAAATATTAAAATTAAAAATATTGAGAACATGCATTTTCCCAGTGGCTACTTATGGTTGTGAATCATGGACTATTACACAAAAATTAAGAACGAAAATCCAGTCCTTCGAAACTAAATGCTACAGAAAGATCCTACGAATACCATGGACAGAAAAAGAAAGAACACTGATGTCCTGAAAGAACTAAATGTTAAAGAGAATTGGCTGATAAACAACATACTATACAGAAAAATTAGATACTTTGGTCACATCAAGCGTCACGATGGCCTGGAAAGAACAATTCTAGAGGGCAGGGTCCCAGGACGCAGAGGCAGAGGCAGACCAAGAAGAAGATGGCTACAAGATATTAAAGAAACCATGAACATGACCATCGACGAAGTGGGTGAACTGGCAAGAGACAGAGTGAATTTCAGATGTGCTGCAAGAGAGCAACGTCCTATAAAGGACACGCACCTTGATGATGATGAGTTTGCCATTGCTTTCTGAACGGTGAGGTCTATTTTTATCTTTTTACAAAAATCCCACGGAAACGAATTTGCTTTCAAACTTGCCCACCGTGTGGTTTGAACCAGGTACGCTTGGGTTCGTGATCGAGCTCACTACCGCTTGAGCTACAGACGCTCACCTGTTTCTATTATACTGGGTGTTCAACTTAAAAGCAGACCGTGAATGAAGCTAATCTGGCATATATGTATGGAAATGGAAGGTTCAGTTATGACGTAGTATAGTCAAGGTTATGTGAGGTGTGTAATTGTAGTGCGGGAAGGGGATGAACAAATGTGATGTAAGACGAGTTAGTCAGAACCGGTTTAAATAGTAAATAAACACAACTCAATGTGTACCTGGCAACTTTCGAATTGTCAATGGGGCTGCAATTATCTTGAACAAAGTAAAAAAAGTCATGAGAACGCAGTTTTTGCGCTTCATTTCTTTGCCAAAAAAAAACCAACCTCAAAACAATCAGAGCACGCATGGTTATTCATCAAAGTGCAATGGTGGTGGTACCATCTGTCAATCAATCAATAATCAATTAATCTTCTTCTTCTTTCTTAGAACGCTCCCTATCGACCACTTGTCAACCTCTTTGTGATTTGTATGTGATCTGAGCTAAGAGCGATTGTACGTTGTTCCAGTTATGCACCAACAAGTAGGCCAACACATCCACTTCTCTCTGTTTTTTATTTACTAGGGTAGATTCCTAGGGTCTACATCAATCGCCTCTTACGACATGCATTGTAGGTCGCAGTGGTACTATTTTTTGCTTCATTTCGGGCCACGGCACCACACGGATGGAGCACTCAATAAATCAATCAATCAATCAATCTTCATTACAACAATCATGCAACATAATGTGACATCATCATTTCATGCAACATAATGTATCATCATCACAAAACATACAACATAACGGTATCATCATTACACTAAAAAAAAACGTTACAAACAGCAATCTTAAAATTGTCTTATTGCAACAATCATGCAACAACAAAAAGAATGGTATCTTTATTACACTAAAAAAAAAAAAAGTTACAACAGCCATTTAAAATTGTTTTTCATGTCTCCATTATGAATTCAGGCGCAGCCATGGTAACTAATACGACGCCTTTTACTTCATCTTTTACGTGGAGGCTGGCTTTTCTTATCACTAGTGTCCCTCTCCATTCAGGCGAGTATTACCAAAGCTACAGAGGTACTTGTAGCAGCGATAAAACAGGCATGCTTGCATCAATATTACCGATATTCAGAATAGTGTGACGGTGGGGTGTGGGGGTGGGGGGTGACGGTGGAAGACACCTATCTAATGTTCAGAGACCCCCATAGATGAAATGAAATGAAAATCGTGGCATATCCTTTACAAGACGTAGCCATCAACCATAGTAAACGAGTCGTTGATTTTCTAGGCCCCACTTATACGTTCAGTAGTTTGCCATTGTTTTCTGAAAGGTGGGGTCTATTTTTACCATTTTAAAAATCCCACGGAAATGAATTTCCTTCCAAACTTGCCCACCGTGGGGTTTGAACCAGGTACGCTTGGGTTCGTGATCGAGCTCACTACCGCATGAGCTACAGCCGCCCCCACCATGGATACGATGGATAAAATGGATACAAGAAAATCCATGTTGGATCTGTGCATTGGCTTATATCGCTAGGACTCTCTTTACGACTAAGCAGAACTGAATGCCTAATTAGTAGAATAAGAGGCGATAGCCTAACATCTACGGCAACAGAGACCTACAAACCATAAATATGTATACTGCTGTGGAAGACTGAGCACCTACTGGCCTGGTCGACGTACTATGATGCCGGTTCGGTAACCAATACAAAATATAACCAAGACATTAATACATTACCTGGGCTGCCGAACTATAAGAAAGATGAGTTTCTCATCCCCACTATCATCATCTGTAGCAGCAACAGTTCTGCTGGTGATTGGCGCCTCTTCCCCTTCAGACACAATTAATTGTGGGCGTATGTTCTTGGATAGCGTCGGCGTGTGGTCGTCTATGGGCACAATCTGTGAAAGGTATTGGTTCAAGTCCCACTTAGCAGTGATACAATAACTATTATTATATCCTGGATAATACCCTGGTTTTTTTTCCCTCGATCTAGAAGCACTTTGAACTTTTCCGCTCTTTGACTCGGTGCCATTGACATCGTAACCCTTCGGTTCGGTGCCACGAACACCGTAAATCTGGAGAACCTGTGGCTTTTCTGTCAACCCGCATAATTGAACCGCACTCACAGGAGGAATGAATAAATTATATAAATTATTAAATTATATTAAATTATATAAATTATACTTCTTCGAACGCTCCATATCGACCACTTGTTAAACCACTCTTTGTCATTTGTATAGGATCTAAGCCTAAGAGGATTGTAAGTTGTGATTGGCCTGAAGTAGGCCAGCACGATTTCCCATTTCTGGTGACGCATGTTAGTTTCTAGTGTAGCTTCCCCTAGGTGCCTCACCATCGTCGCCTTGTAATTGACAGGCATGCCTTGTGAGGTCAGCAGCGGTAGTATTCTTTGCTTCTCTTTAGAGCCTCAGCAACACACGGGCACCTTCGGCAACAATCCAGGAATCTCCTGGAAAAAAATATTTATGAACATAATGACGTGTCTGGATTGAACCCACGAGTTTCAGAATGCAAAGCAACAGTCTAGCCACCTAGCCACAGAGTCTGTAGTTAGTATAGTCCTGACACTAAGTTATGTTTTCTCTTGGAGAGCGTTCCAGCTAAGGAACCATCAACATCACCACTCTATCTGACACCATCTCCATCACCACCACATACACCACCCCACCATAGTTAATGGCATAATGCTAATTCGAATCTGGTACCTTCTCTTGTAACATTTGAACCTCCATATAACAGACAAGCCCCAAATGGTTGACCCACTTCTTCTGGGATACGGATCGTTTGCGTCTCTCGTCAACGCCATTGGCCTCTTTGTCTCAGGAGTTTGCTCTGTGCTGAATCACATCGACTGTTGTGGCTGAAATGGTATATTCCGGAGTAGCAATCCTTGCCACAGTTGCTGCAGGTGAAGCTGGAGACTGGAACTGATACACAGGATGTTCTCTCTGTACTCTGCGTTCTATTTTTCCTCCATATGGGATTGTGCTCTTCCTCATTTCTTTTCGAGCCACCCCTCACTGACGCTCGCCATGCTTGCCTGTCTTTGGCCAACCGCTTCCAATTTTGTTGTATATGTTGCATCTTCTTCTTTCTCTCTCTCTCTTTCTCTCTGCCTTTTAACTCGGATTGGGGCATAGACCCTCAACAAACTCATGCCTAGTCTTTCTATCTCTAGATATCTCCTGCAGCTCCCTCCAGCTCCTCTTTATACTGTTAATCTCTGCCTCAAAATCTCGTTTCCATGTATTTCTAGACTTCCTTTTCTTTCACTGTCCTTGTGGGTTCAAGGAAAGGACCCTTTTTGTTATATTGCCCTCTGATTTTCTCAAAGTGTGTCTTATCCAGCGCCAGCTTTTCTTAAACTTTTGTCCTGAATCTGTTTGTTCATTTGAAGCCTATCTACTCTCAGTCCCTCATTCTGTCTTGTTCTCTCCATAAGTTCTCATTTGTGACCCTATCATACCATCTCAGTCCTTCTATTCTGTCTTGTTCTCTCCAAAGTTCCTCTTTGACCCTATCATCCATCTCAGTCCTCTATTCTGTCTTGTCTTCCATAGTTCTCATTTGTGAGCCTATCATACCATCTCAGTCCTTCTATTCTGTCTTGTTCTCTCCATGTTCCTCATTGTAGCCTATCAACCATCTCAGTCCCTCTATTCTGTCTTGTTCTCTCCATAAGTTCTTCATTTGTGACCTATCATACCATCTCAGTTCCTCTATTCTGTCTTGTTCTCTCCATAAGTTCCTCATTTGTGACCTATCATTATCTCAGTCCTCTATTCTGCAAGTCACCTGTTGATAGAATGTTTGTATATTCTTACCTGTATGGATATAACCTTCGTTGCCTGGTTCATACCATCAGTGAGAGCGAGTGTGAATGTGTCAAGCGTGACATCGGAACCATCACTGAGATACCTGTCAGCAAATATAATTTGTGTTATACCTTGTAGATAACGAATGGACAGTTTAGTTATGTTATAAGTTATATTTATTCTAAGTTAAGTTACATGAATATTCTTCTGTACTCTAATCATGTATTCTACACAGGTGGCCTCTGTGGCTTAGGGGATAGTGACTTGGTCTGTTAACCCTGACGTTCTGAGTTCGAATCACGCTGCGGACAGTTTGGTGGCAAATTGTTTCGGGTGGATTTTTACAAAAGGACGATGGCACCACCCGTTCAGAAAGCAATGATAAACTACTGAACGCAATAATGCCTAGAAAAATACAAACAGCGTTAAAAAGCTGGGGTTGATTCGCAAAGTCCTGTAAAGGATATGCAATTAACTAACTCTAATCATGTTTTGTCTCACAGCGTCAGGATAAGAAGAAATTATAGAATGGGCATTAGTGTGCACTTCATAAAGTGTTTTTCACCATCTTTGTTATCTCTGAGATTCACATTTTGCGTGGACTGCCTTTTGCTTTGTATCCATTGTATCGGAGTAACATTGCTCTTTGATGTGCACTGTCTGTTGGTAATCTGCTTATGTGACTGAACTATTTAATGCCCGCGTGCCCAGCGTGTTCGTAGCGCGTTGGACTACGGGTGACAAGTCCTCTGTAAGTGCGGGTTCAACTCCGCGGACTGGCAGAAAAGCTACAGGTTCCCCAGATTTACGGTGTTCGTGGCACCGAGCCGAAGGGTTACGATGTCCATGACACCGAGCCGAAGAGCTTTCAGCTCAAGTGCTTCTGGTTCGAGAAAAAAAACCCAGCCATTTAATTTGTTGTTTCTTGATGAAGTTCAGTACTGATGGTGTACCCACATGTTTCCTGATGTCTTCAATTCTATACCGGTCTCTTCTTGACACTCCCAACATTCTTTGAAGACACTTCATATCATCATCAGGTGCCGTGCTGTGCCGGCTGGCGTAGGCGATCATGGATCTCCACAAATCTCTGTCGTTGGTGTTTGCTATCAACTCAGATGTTGACGCTCTACCGTGCCATGAAGTCAGGATATCCAAAATTCTCTCTCTGTGTCTTTCTCTGCCTCGTCTAGTCTATAACTGAATAATAATACTAGAATATGTGGGAGTTTTATGAACAAATACATCAATCGGCATGGCACATCAAGAAAGTAGTTCTGTGTGAGAGCACATTTACTCACCGAATATTCTTTCTTTGTAGATCTTCTACAGTGAAGACGGAACTCTTCTTGAGCGTGTGTCCATCATTCTGCAATGTTCCATACATCGGTACAGCGTCCAGGGTAAACTTCAACTGTGTAGTAGGCGTGTCTATATCTGTCGCCGATAACTGATTGGTAGTTATGCCTAGGACTCCGCCCTCTTCTACAAGAAGCTTGTTGGTAACAAACTCAGGAACATGGTTGTTGACCGGGTTCACCTGGAAGTTTAGGAAAATAAAGAAGAACAATAGGAATCTTGATATTCGACTTTTGTTTCGTTCGTACTGAAACTGTAATTTAAAAATAAACTGTCGTACTTTTAGGACGGTGTAGGACATGGGAACGTAGCCTGTGAAAGTTAGCATGAGCAGTCGCCCGAAACAGTTCAGGTTATAAATTTTTTATGCTCCAACAGAAGATATCCTTGACCTTAACGTGGATTGAACACAGTCCCCTCATGACGATTCATCAGCCAGACGCTTCTCTACCGCACTGAATGGATAATTTATAACAACTTGTTATCATTTGGGAAGTCGCTGCGACGTAGAGGTTAGATCAGCGTTTCCCCAAAGTGGGGTACCGCCGCCCCAGTGGGCGCTGAAGCCTTCAATGGGGGCGAAAGTGGGTTCAGAATATTTGGGGGAGTTTTTTCTCATGATTTTGCGATTGAATAATCATAAAAATTTGATTTCTGCATTTTAATTTATCTTATGCCCATCTTACACGATCCATTTTTTCCTCAATTTTCTATTTCATGTATATAATCATTTGAAAATTGACCAGTATGACAGAATTATATAGCAATTTTCATATTAAGTGAAAATAGAGCATGATATATATAGGGGGCGTTGGCAAACTGTTATAATGTGGAGGGGGCGTACAAAATTTAAGTCGTGCAAAGTGGGCGGTGTGCTGAAAAAGTTTGGGAAACGCTGGGTTAGATGCTCGACTCTCGTTACAAAGATACTCAGTTTGCTCACCGTGGAGCATCAGGATACTTTTCAAAGACCTTAATCTCAGTGTAAAGTGAGAAAGTTCATAATCCTATCGTGAAGACATGTTAAGCCGATAAAACGTAGGTCCAGTGTCCACTTAAAAGAACATTGGCTGTACAAAATCAGAAGATCAGGCTGGAAAGACTCCACGTGCAAAATATCTTGACAAATTTAACTAAATTCGCAAAATATTTCTACCATTTTATAAATTACACCAGTGACCCTCGCCGGTGCTACGGAGTTCGTGCAAGGTCACTGAATCTTCCGTGTAAGCAAGAGATCGGAGCGCTCACGGTTACTCGTCAAGTGCAGATGATGGATCCTATATATCACAATCAATCAATCTTGATCAATCAATCAATCAATCAATCACTTAATGAATGAATCAATCAATTCTTAGCAGAGAAAAAAAGAAAATGAAGAAGAAGAAGAAGAAAAACAGAATAAATCTTCACAAAACATGTAGAGTCTGACATGACAACAACTCTGAACAGAAAAGTTCCGAAGTCAACGGCACCTCCAGCAGCAACAACTCTCATGTTGAATGTACTAACAAAGGAACAAACATGAAAAGAGTCTCACCTCTATATCAAACGTCTGTCCATAAAGCTTATTCCCACTGCTGTCTTCTACAGTGTATGCCATTCTCACTAGCCGTGACTCTGGTCCGATATCTGTTACTGGTGGTATGTAGGCGATCTTCAGATGGTCTATGTCTAGCTGTGAGAACTTGGTGACTAAACGGAGGGCAATGAAACAATCCATACAATATTATAGAAGCAGTTACAAACAAAATATAGTATAGTATAACAAAGACATTCCTCAGTAAAGCCACTTTTTAAAAAATGGATCGCTGGTTGTGTTCATAAGAGCGCTCGTATTGCTAGGCTAGGCAATGGGTGTCGTAAGAAATAAGGTTAAGTGGTTCGAATCCTGCGTTTGTCAATTTTTTTTGCCGGCAGCTCTTAAAACCCTTTAGCTGCTAAGGACGTATATATACGTTTTCCCCATTCACTTTTTTTTTTTTCTTCCGATCCAGAAGCACTTGAGCTAAAAGCTCTTCGGCTCGGTGTCATGGACATCGTAACCCTTCGGCTCGGTGCCACGAACACCGTAAATCTGGGAACCTGTAGCTTTTCTACCAGTCCGCGGAGTTGAACCCGCACTTACAGAGGACTATCACCCGTAGTCCAACGCGCTACGAACACCCTGGGCACGCTTTAGCTGCTAAGGACGTATATATACATTTTCCCCAATCACTTCTAAAGACGCATTAACACGTCTGTTATTATCTCTCCTCTGCGGGCTAAAGACGCGTTAACACATTATACATTTATACTGTCACTGCTATAGGCGTACATTCACATTTGGGATCTAGAAACAAAGAGTAGCTATTTTTAGCTCAGCCTTCAGAAAGTATTTAGCAGTGAAAGGGTTAATACTTGTACAATGTCTATTTATTAATCATATTCATTGCTTCCACTGCTTCGTCTGAGATTCTTACTAAAAAAGCCTCATTGTTCTCATCCTATTGTATAGTATTGATTGATTGATCATTGATTGATTATAGTACCATCATCATTGCACTTCGGTGAATAACCATGTGTATTCCGAACTCTTTATTACACTAGAATATCTCAGTTGAAGTTCACGAACTCCGTACCACCGGCGAGGGTCCCCAATGTAATTTTGAAGATGGTGAAGATAGTTTTTTAGGAATTTCATTTTAAATATTTTCTAAGAAATTTGCCCGGACAGCTGGCTTTCCAGCCATGCTCTTTCGATTTTGAACTGCCAAGGGTTCTTTCACGTGCTCAAATTGAATACGGAACCTACGTTTTATCGTCCGTCTCCGATAAGACTAGGATACGTCAGATTCATACACTGAGACAAAGTATTTAGGTATCATATAGATGTATGTAAGTAATATAGTATAGTATAGTCATAGTATATGTATAGTATAGATAGCATAGTATAGTATGTATACTATGTACATAGAGTAAGTACAGTAATTAGCTATATAGTAGTATCATATATAGCTATATAGTATAGTATAGTATAGTATAGTATAGTATAGTATAGTATAGTATAGTATAGTATAGTATAGTATAGCATAGTATAGCATAGATAGTATAGTCAGTATTATATAGAATATAGCATAGTATAGTATAGATAGTATATATAGCATAGTATAGTATAGTATAGCATAGATAGATAGATAGATAGTATAGCATAGTATAGTATGATAGATAGATAGATAGCATAGCATGTATAGATAGCATAGCATAGTATAGTATAGTATAGTATAGTATAGTATAGATAGTAAGTATGTATAGTCATAGTATAGTATAGTATAGATAGTATAGTATAGTATAGTATAGTATAGTATAGTATAGTATAGTACAGTATAGTATAGTATATAATAAGTATAGTATAGTAGCTATGTACTCATAGATATTGTATGTATAGTATAGTATGATATAAGAAACTGCAGTAAATATTAGCATATGCGAAAAGCATAGCATAGATAGCTAGATAGCATAAGCATAGCATAGCATAGTATAGTATAGTATAGTATAGTATAGTATAGTATAGCATAGCATAGGATAGCATATCATATCATATCATATCATATCATAGAATAGTATATCATAGAATAGCATAGCATAGTATAGCATAGCATAACATAGTATAATATAGTATAGTATAGTATAGTATAGTATAGTATAGTATAGTATAGTATAGTATAGTATAGTATAGTATAGTATAGTATAGTATAGTATAGTATAGTATAGTATAGTATAGTATAGTATAGTATAGTATAGTATAGTATAGTATAGTATAGTATAGTATAGTATAGTATAGTATAGTATATCATAGTATAGCCTAGTATAGCCTAGTATCATCATCATCATCATCAAGTAGCTTGTCCCTTCCGAAACTTGGCTCCCATGACAGTATTATCGACATAAGAGAAAACTGCAGTAAAACTATTAGCAATGGTGAAACACGTAAAAACAAAGTACTGTAGTTTTACAAAATACTAAAGCAATGACAATACACAGCAACGTTTCGACCAAAAGGTCTTTATCAAGCAAAGATACAACAGAAGTGAAGAATTTCACTTTTTCACAGCACAGATCATATAGAATCCGACAATAAATTCCCAACAGGTAGGAGTTTATTGTCTGATTCTATATGTAATGTTCTGTGAAAAAAGTGAAATTTTCACTCTGTTGTATCTTTGCTTGATAAAGGCCTTTTGTCGAAACGTTGCTGTTTATTGTGATTGCTTTTGTATTTTGTAAAACTAGAGTACTTTATTTTACGTGTTCTCCATGACAGCAGTCCTGAAAAACTCTCTATTCTGTGCAAGTTGACTGGCGTTAGTAGCAGTCATTCTCAGATTGTCAATGACATCTTGATCCCATGTCTTCTATGTCTTCCTCTCATTCTTCTTCAGGCATGATTTTCTGCAAAATTATCTTCTCTAGACATTCATGTCATTTGATGTGTCCGAAATATTTAATTTTCCTTGATTTCATGTTCTTTAATAGCCAACTCTCTTTAATATCAAGCTGCTGCAGAACAGAAGTATTTGTTCTTTTCTCTCTCCATGATATTCTAAGTACTCTTCTGTAGCATTTGTTATTTTATCTGTCCATGATATTCTAAGTAATCTTCTGTAGCATTTGTTCTTTTCTCTGTCCATGATATTCTAAGTAATCTTCTGTAGCATTTGTTCTTTTCTCTGTCCATGATATTCTAAGTAATCTTCTGTAGTATTTGTTCTTTTCTCTGTCCATGATATTCTAAGTACTCTTCTGTAGATTTGTTCTTTTCTCTGTCCATGATATTCTAGTAATCTTCTGTAGCATTTGTTCTTTTCTCTGTCCATGATATTCTAAGTAATCTTCTGTAGAATTTGTTCTTTTCTCTGTCCATGATATTCTAAGTACTCTTCTGTACATTTGTTCTTTTCTCTGTCCATGATATTCTAAGTAATCTTCTGTAGTATTTGTTCTTTTCTCTGTCCTTGATATTCTGCGAAGTAACTTCGATAGCTTTTGTTCTCTTTCGCTCGTCCATGAACTACGTAATCTGGGCTTGTAGTTTCTATTCTCTCTCCATGATATTCTAAGTAATCTTCTGTAGTATTTGTTCTATTCTCTGTCCATGATATTCTAAGTACTCTTCTGTAACATTTGTTCTTTTCTCTGTCCATGATATTCTAAGTAATCTTCTGTAGTATTTGTTCTTTTCTCTGTCCATGATATTCTAAGTACTCTTCTGTAACATTTGTTCTTTTCTCTGTCCATGATATTCTAAGTAATCTTCTGTAGTATTTGTTCTTTTCTCTGTCCATGATATTCTAAGTAATCTTCTGTAGTATTTGCATTCAAATGCATTAGTGCTCCTCTCCTTCGCAGTATTTTTTTTTTTCCGATCCAGAATCACTTGAGCTGAAAGCTCTTCGGCTCAGTGTCATGGACATCGTAACCCTTCGGTTCGGTGCCACGAACACCGTAAATCTGGGAACCTGTAGCTTTTCTGCCAGTCATTGACCCCACTTACAGAGGACTAGTCACCCGTAGTCCAACGCGCTATGAACACGCTGGGCACGCGGGCCTTCGCTGTATAACATAGAGTATGTTATATTTGAATAGCGTGGTACCAACCAGTCGATAAACAATCCAACAGCTAAAACACATTAACGTTGCTAGTTTAATATATCGTGATCACTTTCCGTTTTTCATTGTTTATAAACGAAACTTCTCTTTAACCAATTTGTCTTTACCTAGCATCTTCTACACTGTACCTGCTGGTGTATCTGTGCTCTTGGTGATAGTTGTTAGGTTGTGGGTAGCCACCAACTTGCCGGCATCACTTTCGCCGCGATTATAGACAAAGTATGGTGGGGTTGTGATAGTGTAAATAAGGTCCTTGCTTGGAGATTCCACGTCTGTATATCTGAGTTCTGTGCCCTTGATGTACCCAATCTCTGTCTCGTCAATGTACATGATTCTTTTAGCTGTTTGACATAGACAATGTACATGATTCTTTTAGCTGTTTGACATAGACAATGTACATGATTCTTTTAGCTGTTTGACATAGACAATGTACATGATTATTTTAGCTGTTTGACATAGACAATGTACATGAATCTTTTAGCTGTTTGACATAGACAATGTACATGATTCTTTTAGCTGTTTGGCATAGACTATAGATTCCCAAACTTTTTCGTCCCACCGCCCACTTTGAACGACATAAACTTTGTAACACCCCCTCCCCATTATAACAGTTTGCCAACCCCCTCCCTCCCCACATGGGTACATATGCTCTACACATGCTCTATTTTCACTTTGACATAGACAATTGATATATATTTATGTCATACATGGTCAATTTTCAAATGAATATATACATAAAATAAAAAAATTGATGAAAAAATGGGTCGTGTAAGATGGGCGTAAGATGAATTAAATTGCAGAATTCAAATTTTAAATGATTATTCAATCGCAAAATCACGAAAAAGAACTCCCCCAAATGCTTCTGAACCCACTATCCTCCCCTGAAGCTTCAGCGCCCACAGGGGGAGTACCCCACTTTGGGAAACGCTGACATAGACAATGTACATGTTCTCTTAGCTGTTTGACATAGACAATCAAAGTAGCTGTTACAGTTTACACATAAATGATCATAGACTTGCAGAGAATGATACAAGTAGTACGCTTCTTCTTCACCCTTCACCCCTAGGGAGGCGTAGGTCCGCAGCCAAGGCCTTCCGAGCCCTCCTATCTAAGGCTATCTTTTCCAGATCTCTTCACTCTCCCTCAATTTGTTTTGCATTCCTCCTCCAACTCCCGTCTCCAAATATTCCTGAGTCTTCCCTTACCTCTAAACCATGAGGGTGGCCTGTCTCGTGATGCAGTACGAGGGCCCTATACATCGCCACTTGTTGCCCCTTATATAAGAAGATAATTTCCTAAAAACATGTGTTATAAACAATATTGAATCGTAAGGTTAATGATGGACTTCGGCTGCAAAGTATACTAAAGTCCCCTTAACATTTTGAGAATACTTTTCTGAAGCGCTGACTTCAAGATGGCAAGATCAAAGATGAAGTTTACGTCAATGCTGGTCAAGAATTCGGAGATTTAATGCAATCACTTTTTTTAAATTCGACTCTCTGTAAGACCAAAGGGTTTTTCTGTCGGAGGCATAAAGAAAAATCATAACCTGAACAGTTTCGATGTGACTGTACTAGCCATGCGACCATTACATTCATCAGGCACATGTTCCCTTTCTTTACGCCTTAAAATGCTGTAACACATACAGTGACTACAGTAAAGGCAATATACACTAAGAAAGCTAACCAGATTGCAGTTGTAGGTTTAGCTTAGTCGACAGATCACCGTCACCGCTGCACATTGCTCCCGTAACCAATTATGGATTAACTGGTTCAATCTGCAGCGTCTTCCCTTTTTCTCGAACGCTCTATATCAACCACTTGTTAAACAACTCTTTGTGACTTGCATGTGATCTGAGCCTGAGCGATTATACGCTGATCCAGCTATGCAGCAGGATAGCACATCAGATTTCTGCGACGCTTTTTAATTACTAAGTTAACTTTCCTAAGCCCCTACTACAGTCGCCTCTTACGACATGCCTTGTAGGTCGCAGTGTTACTATTCTTTGATTCACTGTCTCTTGGTAATCTTCTTATGTGGCTAAACCATTTAACTCATTGCGTCCAGTCGACGCTCCAGCGTGAAAACAGTTCTTCATTATGCCAAACCATTTAATGTATTGTTTCTGATGAAGTTCAACTATGTCGTGACTACTTTCTTTTGATACTCCCAGCATTCTGGTAGACACTTCATCTCTGTCGTGACTAGTTTCTTCTTGATACTCCCAGCATTCTGCGTAGACACTTCATCTCTGTCGTGACTAGTTTTCTTCTTGATACTCCAGCATTCTGCGTAGACACTTCATCTCTGTCGTGACTAGTTTTCTTCTTGATACTCCCAGCATTCTGCGTAGACACTTCATCTCTGTCTTGACTAGTTTTCTTCTTGATACTCCC
Organism: Arion vulgaris; assembly: GCA_020796225.1. Lineage (NCBI taxonomy): Eukaryota > Metazoa > Mollusca > Gastropoda > Stylommatophora > Arionidae > Arion > Arion vulgaris. The sequence goes on from CM036769.1 coordinate 11,647,553, forward strand.
AGCATTCTGCGTAGACACTTCATCTCCGTCTTGACTAGTTTTCTTCTTGATACTCCCAGCATTCTGCGTAGACACTTCATCTCCGTTGCATAACTAAATTAATCGGACCTATTCTTGAAAGATTTTATCATGGTGGCATGGACACATTAAAAGACATCACACCATGATAACATTTACTAGAGGAAAGTTGAGGCGAAGTGGAAGACCGATAGATAAGTTGGAGGAAACTTTAAGAAATGGCCAGGTTACAGTTTGGCAGAGTGCAACACCAAGGCGAAAGACAGAGGATGCTGGAGATTCATTTCAGCCAACATCCGATGTGGAGACGGCACCCGATGATGATGATGATTCTTGAACGTGAACAATATAGTTTAAATTTAGATCAGCTGTAACAACATCCAAAACAAACATCATCATCATCCTTAAAAAAACAGCAAAAATATCAGTATCATCTACAACAACTACAATAACAACAGCAAAAACATCATCATGATCAACAACATCAGCAAAAACGTCAGTATCATCATCATCATAAACTGCAACAACTACAGCAAAAATGTCGACATCAGCATCATCATCAACAACAACAACAGAAAAAACATCATCATTTTCAATCCTCAACAGAAACAAGATAACATCATCATCACGTGCACATTTCATTCCTTACCACTAGGATCGATCTGTGGAGGATTCTCATTCATAGGACTGATCAAAATCTCAAACTCCATGACTTCAGACTCATTAGGTGGGTCCTGATGATCTTGTAAGGTAAATGTGAAAGAGTCCTTAAAGATTTCATCTCCATGGTGACTGTAGAATATTTGTCCTTTAATCACTTCACGTTGTCGGAAACCGAAAACTTTTGTACCTGTATCCGTTGGGCGTATCTTCCTGGAAAACATGTATAATGAAATAGGGTTAGTGATTGCAATTGTTGTACAGATAACATCCACATTCATTTACCTCTCATAAAAGAGAGATCTGTGGAGGAAATTGTGTGTTGATGTTTTCAGTACAGCACCTCTTCAACCGTTATGGATTACAAGCTTTGTTATTATTATTATTATTACTATTGACTTATTGACTTACTGACTTATTCCTCTCAGTTCCTCGTGGAGCATAGGGCCTAAACAGTTGTTTGCCCATCTTCTCGGTCTCTGGCTGTTTTATTTATTGTCTCCCAGGCTAGTGGAGCACTTTTCAGTAATAATAGACCTTCGTCTCCAGGTCTATTATTACCAGGGGCGGCTCGTCATTAAGGGCCAGTGGGGCCAGGCCCCACCAAAACCGAAAGGGAATAACTTCCTGGAATAGACAAATAATAGCAAATACTCCAAAAACCATGATTTTTCCGAAAATTTGTGTCTGACCCCACCAAGAAAAATGTCACAGAGCCGCCAATGATTATTACTATTACTATTATTATTATTATTATTATTATAGACTACCATATTCTTATATAGTTAAGTAGATAAGCAACTTAACAATTGAAAATGATTTTTAACTGTCCCTAGCATATGTTAGCATTGATACAACACTGGAAATCCAAATTAGTAATTTAATTTTTTTAATGTATAACTTATTTAGCCAATACGTATAAACTATTGCATTTTCATGACTACTTTGTGTTACCGGAGTCAAACATGGACAATGAGCAAAGGGTAGTCACAAAAAATAACTGCATGTGAAATGCGATGCCTACGAAAAGTTACAAACAATACGAGAACAGGCAGAGTAACCAACATCAGCATAAGTAAGAAAGTTGGCACTGAACCAGCGAATTCATTGAAACAAAGTCACCAACATCAGCATAAGTAAGAAAGTTGGCACAGAGCCTTGCTTGAATTACATTGAGAAACAAAGTCACCAACATCAGCATAAGTAAGAAAGTTGGCACAGAGCCTTGCTTGAATTACATTGAGAAACAAAGTCACCAACATCAGCATAAGTAAGAAAGTTGGCACTGAGCCTTGCTTGAATTACATTGAGAAACAAAGTTACAACATCAGCTAAGTAAGAAAGTTGACAGAGCCTTGAATTACATTGAGAAACAAGTCACCAACATCAGCATAAGAAAGAAAGTTGGCACAGGCCTTGCTTGATTACATTGAAACAAAGTCACCAACATCAGCATAAGTGAAAGTTGGCACTGAGCCTTGCTTGAATTATTGAGAAACAAAGTCACCAACATCAGCATAAGTAGAAATTGACTGAGCCTGCTTGAATTACATTGAGAAACAAACGAAGTGTTGGCTATTAACAAGAATGTAACCAAACTCCACTGGACACACAGTCTTCTACAATAGATCATCAGGAAAGAAGGCGAGAGGACGACCACGAAAAAGGTGGCTAGATGGTATAGCAGAATCCTGTCAAAGAGCAAAAATAACTATCAGCCAAGCCACCAAAGCAGCGCAAGACAAAAACAGAAAACCACAACACTGTGCAACAACTCGGTAACAATGTGACGACAAAAGAAGAAGAAGAGAAAGACATAAAATATAAACATTCTCACCGAACAATATCTCCTGCAACAGGGGAGCTTACTACAGTATAGACAATGTTGCTGTCTAAGGAATCGGCATCATGTGCCAGTAGCATCTCCTCGCTGATCTTCCTTGTGCCACCTTCGTTGACTTGAAGTCCGAGATTGTTTACCAGGTACGGTGGCGTGTCGTCCCGTGGGATGATGGTAATGGGGAAGGAAGAGAGAACTGTGTTGCTGCCATCACTGATTCTCAGCTCTATACGGTCTCTGAAACATGACAAATTATTTTTTTATATAAATATCTATATATATCTATATATTTCTTATGTATCTCTCTCTCTCTATATTTCTTATGTATCTATATATATATATATATATTCTAACAAGAAGAGACCGGTTGAGAAATGAAGACATCAGGAAAAAGTGGGTACAACATCAGTACTAGACTTCATCAAGAAACAACAAATTAAATGGTTTGGCCACGTAAGCAGATTACCATCAGACAGTGCATCCCAAAGAGCAATGCTGCTCCGATACAATGGGTACAAAGCAAAAGGCCGGCCACGCAAAAGATGGACCGTAGAGATAACAGAGGCAACGAAAGAGACTATCTACGAAGCGCATACTAGGGCCCGTTTTAGAAATCTCTTCCTGACCTGACGCTGTGAGGCATACAGGATTCGAGAAAGAAAGAAAGATATATATATATATATTTCTAATGTATCTGTCATAGTTCCCCAGATGGCAGCGGAGGAATGGACAGTTAGCCAGATAGTTAGAGTAGTATAATTAGATTATTTAATAGTTGAGACTATGTGTTGCACTCTCTAAGCAGAAGTGCAACACATAACTACGAGACACGACGTTTTTGTGTAGTAAAATAGTGACGATGTAGTAACAGTTGCTAGAAAACAGTAAGAGACAACAATAGAGATTGATTGTGCATGGACGTCTTTTCATGAGTTGTCCAGAGATGTACTTATGACATCCAATAAACTTGCATATACAAATTCTACATGGTCGTTAAATATATCGCATTTATGAATGAATGCCCTGAGTGAGAAAGGAACCACTATTATCAAAGAATAACATCTATCACAACCACGACCCAAATATGAATATGGGGCCCCCTTCAACATATCTATATATATATAGTAATAATAATAATTCCTCTCGTACCATTATGCGAGGCGTCGTAAGAGGCGTCTGATGAAGGACCCATGGAAGCTACCACAGTAAATAAAAAGCGTCGCAGAAATCGGATGTGCTGGCCTACTTGTAGGCGTATACCTGGCACAACGTACAATCGCTCTTAGGCTCAGATCTCATACAAATCACGAAGAGTGGTTAACAAGTGGTTGATATGGAGCGCTCAAAGAAGAAGAAGAAGCACGAGTTGGGATTGAAAATTGGAGCAGCCAGAAAAGAACAGTACGACGGGTATTTGAGTAGGCTCATCAATCAATATCGAACTGGTACGGTCAGTCGCTAGACGCTGTTGGAGATATTGCAAAGGAGATCGAAGCATCAATGGACATGCCTGGAGTGTAATGAAAATATTCCAAACTTAACTTATCATTGTCGTTAGTTTACCCAAATATTTTTATAATTAGTATTATATATATCTCTCTCTCTTTGCCTTTTTACCCGGGTTGGGGCATAGGCCCTCAACCAACTCATGCCAAGTCTTCCTATCTCTAGCTATCTCCTGCAGCTCCTCCAGCTCTTCTTTATATTGTTGATCTCCGCCTCCAAATCTCGTCTCCATGTATTTCTCGGCCTCCTTCTTTCGCTGTCCATGCGGGTTCCAGGCAAGGACCCTTCTTGTTATATTCCCTCCGGTTTTCGCAAAGTGTGTCCTATCCAGCGCCAGCGTCTTTTTTAACCTGTTCGTTCACTGGAATCTGTCTTGTTCTCTCCATAAGTTCCTCATTTGTGGCCCTATAATACCATCTTATTCCCTCTATTCTGCGCAGACACCAGTTGATGAATGTTTGCAATTTATGCGCTATTGTTTTAGTTGTTCTCCATGTTTCTGACCCATACAGTAGAACTGCTTTAACATTAGAGTTAAATATCCGAATTTTGTTCTAGATTTGATTTCTTTGGACTTCCAAATATTATATATATAACTCCATCTAAAACTCCTCTAACCTCACAGTATCAGTATCATCATGCTTATAAACAACAGCCCCAGCCTCAACATCCTTCATTGAGAAGATCACCGAGTGTGAGCCTCTAACTGTGATAGTTCCATGCTGAAGGCCTCCTTTGATGTACATCCGGACTCTGCTTAGATTGTCTTTGTCAACAACCTGAAGAATAGAAGACTTGATCAGACATGGTCACTCACTTTCATGAACGATATGACCTAATTAAACATTACCGAAACTGAGCACATATTGTCAATAACTCATGAACGATATGACCTAATTAAACATTACCAAAACTGAGCACATATGGTCACTAACTCATGAACGATATGACCTAATTAAACATTACCAAAACTGAGCACATATGGTCACTAACTCATGAACGATATGACCTAATTAAACATTACCAAAACTGAGCACATATGGTCACTAACTCATGAACGATATGACCTAATTAAACATTACTAAACTGAGCACATATGGTCACTAACTCATGAACGATATGACCTAATTAAACATTACCGAAACTGAGCACATATGGTCACTAACTCATGAACGATATGACCTAATTAAACATTACCAAAACTGAGCACATATGGTCACTAACTCATGAACGATATGACCTAATTATTACAAAACTGAGCACACATGGTCAATAACTCATGAACGATATGACCTAATTAAACATTACTAAACTGAGCACACATGGTCACTAACTCATGAACGATATGACCTAATTAAACATTACTAAACTGAGCACACATGGTCACTAACTCATGAACGATATGACCTAATTAAACATTACTAAACTGAGCACACATGGTCACTAACTCATGAACGATATGACCTAATTAAACATTACCAAAACTGAGCACATATTTTCAATCAATGTCATGAACAAGTAACACTTAGTTATTATATACTTATGGGGGATATGTACATCGTATGTTGGTTAGACATTCTTTGCACTTCTTATGTTAGTGAAATCCACTCTCTGATGCCGGTAAGGAGGAGGGTGGGGATTTGCTTTAATTTTTTCATGGTAATTAATAAATTTTAAAAAATAAAATAATTACAATTCATTAACTTAACTTTATCATCAATGCAATATCTTTTATAACCTAAGGCACATTTTATAACAATAGTTTTGTTACATTTTATGAGAATAACGAGTGTTTTTTTAGTAAGAAACCCAATATGGAGAATAAATAGACATTGTAGCAAGGTAAATCATGGGAATAAATAGCTTACTTGTACAAGTATCGGATTTACGAAACTATTACCAAACACAAGATTCGAACCAATTACACTTAATTCTTACGGTACACATTGCATAGTCTAGCAATGCGAGCGTTCTTACAACAAAACCAGGAGACATTCAAAAAATAGCTTTACTGCGAAGTGTCTCTCGTTTTTGCTAGACACAGAATACTCAGAGTAGGTTGGATCGAACCTTACTTTTTATGATAATATTTTTTAAATATCACTACTGTTTTGGTTTAGTCTGTAATTTAGTAATTAAGGCGCCCGAGTGGTTACCGGGGCTCAAATTTGGGGTGTAAAGAATAGAACCACTGTTACCTGCCAGCATGTCGTAAGAGGCGACTAAGGAGGTTTGGCTGAAATCGGATGTACGTGTCCTAAACGTGTACAAGTCTATGGTTTAGGGCCTACCAAACCAATGTGCAACGTATACACGTTCTTACGATCAAACATATCACAAAGAGTGATTAAAATGGTCGTAAAGAACGAAAGCAAAGAAGAAGAAGAGTAATTAAGTTTTTAGTGTTCGGAGCTTCCGAGAAGCGATTGAATTTACCTGGAAATGCTCAGCGTAATTTCCGACTTTGACCTTCAAGTAATGTTAATCCAGTGTTGATTGACACTCTTGGTGCTGTGGTATCTGATGGTCTCACTGCCACATGCAGAGTGATGGGTAAACTCTGAGGAGTACAAAAGTATTTTATTTTTATTTTTTCAAGATTAACTAATCGTAACACAATGATAAATCCCACTCACTGACCAGATTGAGAGAGATGGATGTCGATATTGGTGCAGCCCGAAAAGAACAACAAACCAAATATGCAAAGAGATTGATTAATCAACATCGAACTGGCGTGTTGGTCCGCTGGGCGCTGTTGAATTTGTTGAAGCGGAGATCGGAGCATCTATGGGCGTGTTCGAAGTACTATGATGATAGTCCTAATATAACTGATAACTGATCACAATGATAGATAATAATTGTAACGACATTCCTCTATTTTCTTCGGGGAGCATAGGGCCTCAACAGTTGTACACCAATTTTCCCGGTTTCTTGTTGTTTTCTTTATGGTCTCCCAGGATAGTCCAGCACCCTTCCGTTCCTCAAGAAGATTTCGTCTCCAGGTCTGTTTGGAGGTCACTTTTCCATTTTCCTTGCGTGTTCTACTTAAGGGCTTGTCTAGTGTTTAGTGACACTCGACTGTGTCTCCCGCAGAGTATGCCTATTCACCGCCATTTTCTCCTCTTAACCTGGGTTATCATGTGTTCCTGTCATGTTCTTATCTACAGATCTGTGTTTGCAACTCTATCATACCATCTCAGTCTGAGAATACCACCGAAGACATCCGTTGACAAAGGTCTGAATCTTATTTGTATTTAACTTGGTGACTTGCCACGTTTGTGATCCGTCTTCCTGTCGCTTGCAGTGTTCTCACATTCCCCATCCCTATAAGGATGGGCCACTTTTGCGAAATAAACTTTGGAGACACTTACCCACACAAAGTAGCTATCAAATGCACTTCTTACCTGCATACATAAAGTGGCTATCGAAGGCACTTCTTACCTGCATGAAGAGACTATCTATCGAAGGCAATTCTTACCTGCATAAAGTGGCTATCAGGCACTTCTACCTACATGAAGTGGCTATCTATCGAAGGCACTTCTTACCTGCATACATAAAGTGGTTATCGCAGGCACTTCTTACCTACATAAAGTGGTTATTGAATGCACTTCTTACCTGCATAAAGTGGTTATCGAAGGCACTTCTTACCTGCATAAAGTGGTTATCGCAGGCACTTCTTACCTGCATAAAGTGGCTATCGAAGGCACTTCTTACCTGCATGAAGAGACTATCTATCGAAGGCAATTCTTACCTGCATAAAGTGGCTATCGCAGGCACTTCTTACCTACATGAAGTGGCTATCTATCGAAGGCACTTCTTACCTGCATACATAAAGTGGTTATCGCAGGCACTTCTTACCTACATAAAGTGGCTATCGAAGGCACTTCTTACCTGCATGAAGAGACTATCTATCGAAGGCAATTCTTACCTGCATAAAGTGGCTATCGCAGGCACTTCTACCTACAGAAGTGGCTATCTATCGAAGGCACTTCTACCTGCATAAAGTGGTTATTGAATGCACTTCTTACCTGCATAAAGTGGTTATCGCAGGCACTTCTTACCTGCATAAAGTGGTTATTGAATGCACTTCTTACCTACATAAAGTGGTTATTGAATGCACTTCTTACCTGCATACATAAAGTGGTTATTGAATGCACTTTTACCTACATAAGTGGTTATCCAGGCAATTCTTACCTGCATAAAGTGGCTATCTATCGAAGGCACTTCTTACCTGCATACATAAAGTGGTTATCTAAGGCATTTCTTACCTACATAAAGTGGTTATTGAATGCACTTCTTACCTACATAAAGTGGCTATCGAAGGCACTTCTTACCTGCATGAAGAGACTATCTATCGAAGGCAATTCTTACCTGCATAAAGTGGCTATCGCAGGCACTTCTTACCTACATGAAGTGGCTATCTATCGAAGGCACTTCTTACCTGCATACATAAAGTGGTTATCGCAGGCACTTCTTACCTACATAAAGTGGTTATTGAATGCACTTCTTACCTACATAAAGTGGCTATCAAGGCACTTTACCTGCATGAAGAGACTATCTATCGAAGGCAATTCTTACCTGCATAAAGTGGCTATCGCAGGCATTCTCTACCACATGAAGTGGCTATCTATCGAAGGCACTTCTACCTGCATACATAAAGTGGTTATCGCAGGCACTTCTTACCTACATAAAGTGGTTATTGAATGCACTTCTTACCTGCATAAAGTGGTTATCGAAGGCACTTCTTACCTGCATAAAGTGGTTATCGCAGGCACTTCTTACCTGCATAAAGTGGTTATTGAATGCACTTCTTACCTACATAAAGTGGTTATTGAATGCACTTCTTACCTGCATACATAAAGTGGTTATTGAATGCACTTCTTACCTGCATAAAGTGGTTATCGCAGGCACTTCTTACCTGCATAAAGTGGTTATTGAATGCACTTCTTACCTACATAAAGTGGTTATTGAATGCACTTCTTACCTGCATACATAAAGTGGTTATTGAATGCACTTCTTACCTACATAAAGTGGTTATCGAGGCAATTCTTACCTGCATAAAGTGGCTATCGCAGGCACTTCTTACCTACATAAAGTGGCTATCTATCGAAGGCACTTCTTACCTGCATACATAAAGTGGTTATCTAAGGCATTTCTTACCTACATAAAGTGGTTATTGAATGCACTTCTTACCTACATAAAGTGGCTATCGAAGGCACTTCTTACCTGCATGAAGAGACTATCTATCGAAGGCAATTCTTACCTGCATAAAGTGGCTATCGCAGGCACTTCTTACCTACATGAAGTGGCTATCTATCGAAGGCACTTCTTACCTGCATACATAAAGTGGTTATCGCAGGCACTTCTTACCTACATAAAGTGGTTATTGAATGCACTTCTTACCTACATAAAGTGGCTATCGAAGGCACTTCTTACCTGCATGAAGAGACTATCTATCGAAGGCAATTCTTACCTGCATAAAGTGGCTATCGCAGGCACTTCTTACCTACATGAAGTGGCTATCTATCGAAGGCACTTCTTACCTGCATACATAAAGTGGTTATCGCAGGCACTTCTTACCTACATAAAGTGGTTATTGAATGCACTTCTTACCTGCATAAAGTGGTTATCGAAGGCACTTCTTACCTGCATAAAGTGGTTATTGAATGCACTTCTTACCTACATAAAGTGGTTATTGAATGCACTTCTTACCTGCATACATAAAGTGGTTATTGAATGCACTTCTTACCTACATAAAGTGGTTATCGCAGGCACTTCTTACCTGCATAAAGTGGTTATTGAATGCACTTCTTACCTACATAAAGTGGTTATTGAATGCACTTCTTACCTGCATACATAAAGTGGTTATTGAATGCACTTCTTACCTACATAAAGTGGTTATCGCAGGCACTTCTTACCTGCATAAAGTGGCTATCGAAGGCACTTCTTACCTACATAAAGTGGTTATCGCAGGTACTTCTTACCTACATAAAGTGGCTATCGCAGGCACTTCTTACCTGCATAAAGTGGCTATCGCAGGCACTTCTTACCTACATAAAGTGGTTATTGAATGCACTTCTTACCTACATAAAGTGGCTATCGAAGGCACTTCTAACCTGCATAAAGTGGTTATCGAAGGCACTTCTTACCTGCATGAAGAGACTATCTATCGCAGGCACTTCTTACCTGCATAAAGTGGCTATCGCAGGCACTTCTTACCTACATAAAGTGGCTATCGAAGGCACTTCTTACCTACATAAAGTGGTTATCGCAGGCACTTCTTACCTGCATAAAGTGGTTATTGAATGCACTTCTTACCTACATAAAGTGGTTATTGAATGCACTTCTTACCTGCATAAAGTGGTTATCGCAGGCACTTCTTACCTACATAAAGTGGTTATCGCAGGCACTTCTTACCTGCATAAAGTGGTTATTGAATGCACTTCTTACCTACATAAAGTGGTTATTGAATGCACTTCTTACCTACATAAAGTGGTTATTGAATGCACTTCTTACCTGCATACATAAAGTGGTTATTGAATGCACTTCTTACCTACATAAAGTGGTTATCGAAGGCACTTCTTACCTGCATAAAGTGGTTATCGCAGGCACTTCTTACCTACATAAAGTGGTTATCGAATGCACTTCTTACCTGCATAAAGTGGTTATCGAAGGCACATACCTGCATAAAGTGGCTATCATAGACTGTAAACTCTGCTTCATAAACTCTCTGATCCGGGTAACTGACACTAGGAGGTCGGTATGCAACTCGATGATTGTCCAAATCATCCTGGACGAATGAATAGATAGGTTTGGCGTGATTATCAAGATGTGCAAGATAGCCCTTTCCTTCTCCGAACGGTTTAGAGATATTATACACCAACTGACGTTTCGGAGTTTCATAGTCTTCAGCGGAGATGACACTTGGGATGATTGTTGACAGAACAAACTGATCGACATCCATCATATACATATTATTGTACGATGTATGAGGGGGAGAGTTCTGAAACGCGCCTTTAATATGAATAGGTAGATAAAACCGCTCAGAAACTATTTCATCCTTCACGACGGGGTCATAGAGTTCAACAGTCAGAGGTAAATAATCAACATCCGGTGTGGGGGACCTTAAGTGTTCATAGTAGAGGTTCATAAACAAAAATTCTCTACAATCTTTTTTTATGGAATCAACCACCTGTTTCTTTTCCCCCATAACTATCTGACCTGCTAACGGCCAGGATGAGAAAAAATTGGAAAACCCTACAACACAAGAGACATTTTGGTTAGAACTATGCTTGAATCTTAAGGCGGACGAGTCTATAACATTGGATAGTCCTTTATATTCTGGTACAACTAGGGAGCGTAGTCCTTGTGTCATAAACACTTCGTGAGAGGAGTTGTTGATATTGACCATAACTTGAACTAGCTCTGTTACTGTGGTGGTGTCGGTGAACTTGTGTACACACAGTCGGACAACATCCTGATGTAGTAGAGGTGATCCGTTGTGAATGTATTGTACAGTATTTGCGGGGAAATCACAGTCAAAAATCTGAAATTTGAAAAAAAATTTCAAAATATCAAGATATGCAGGTCACAAGGCCAACTTAGCATAAATAAATGGCTTAAAAATTAGTAGTTCATTAAGCCTACTAAATATACACAACAATGGTTTATAAATGTATAGCTCACCAAGCCCATATAGCATAGATTACAATAGCTTATAAATTAGTAGTTTATCCGGCCTGCTTAGCATAGATGACGCGCGTTTGGTGCCGGGGCCCGCAAGGAAAGCAAAGAATAGTACCATTGCGACCTACAAGGCATGTCGTAAGAGGCGACTGCTGTAAGAACTTGGGAAGCTACCCTAATCAATAAAAAGCATAGCAGAAATCAGATGTGTTGACCTACTTGTAGGCGCATAACTGGCACAACGTACAATCGACCTTAGGCTCCGATCACATACAAATCACACAGAGTGGTTAACAAGTTGTCGATATGGAGCGTCCGAAGAAGAAGCATAGATGACAATGGCTTATAAATGAGTAGAACACCAAGCCCACGATAGCAATGGGTAATAAATGAGTGAGACACCAAGCCCACAATAGCAATGGGTAATAAATGAGTAAGACACCAAGCCCATGATAGCAATGGGTAATAAATGAGTAGAACACCAAGCCCACGATATCAATGGGTAATAAATGAGTAGAACACCAAGCCCACGATATCAATGGGTAATAAATGAGTAGAACACCAAGCCCACGATAGCAATGGGTAATAAACAAGTAGAACACCAAGCCCACGATAGCAATGGGTAATAAATTAGTAGGACACCAAGCCCAGTTAAATGGCTTATAGATTAGTAGGACACCAAGCCCATGATAGCAATGGGTAATAAATGAGTAGAACACCAAGCCCATGATAGCAATGGGTAATAAATGAGTAGGACACCAAGCCCATGATAGCAATGGGTAATAAATGAGTGAGACACCAAGCCCACGATAGCAATGGGTAATAAATGAGTAAGACACCAAGCCCACGATAGCAATGGGTAATAAATTAGCAGGACACCAAGTCCACGATAGCATAGATAAAAAGCCCCTCAATTGTAAACCTATCATACCATTTCAGTCCCTCTATTCTTCGCAGACACCAGGTGATAAATTTTTGCAATAAATAAATAATTGTTTTAGTCGTTCTCCATGTTTCTAGACAATACAGCAAAACTACTTTGACATAGGAAATAAATATTCGAATTTTTGTTCTTCTTCTTCTTCTTCTTCCTGGAACGCACCGTATCGACCACTTGTTAACCACTCTGTGTTGTTTGTATGTAATCTGAGCCTAAGAGGCATTTTTCGTTGTACCAGTTATGTACCAACGAGTAGTCCAGCACATCCGATTTCTGCGACGCTTTTTGTTTACTAGGGTAGTTCGCTAAGCCCTACATCAGCCGCCTCTTACGACATGCCTTGTAGGTCGCAGGGTTCCTTTTTGCTTTTCTTGCGGGCCCTGACATCACACTGGTGATTTTTGTTCTAGATTAGATTTCTTTAGACTTCCATAAATGTATTATATAGTGATGCTGGGGACTCTAAACATTACTCTTATTAAAATATATTTTGCAATTTATTAATTCTTAGCAACAATATTTCAGAAGGCCATATCATTATACAGGGTGTTCAAGATAATTGCAGCCCCATTGACAAATCGAAATTTGCCAGATAACCTATCGCGTTGTGTTTATTTACTATTTAAACCAATTCTGATTAGCTCGTCCTACGTCACATTTGTTCATCTCCCCTTCCCGCACTACAATTACACACGATCACACAACCTTGACCTATACTACGTCATAACTGAACCTTCCCATTTCCATACATAAATGCCAGATTAGCTCCATTCATAGGCTGCTTTTAAGTTGAACACTCCTGACATCAGATGGCAGGAATGTAAAACAGAGATTATAAGTAGAATAGCTCAAGCGAAAGCATCCTTTATGAAATTGAAAAACACACTATGCGTGAATTCACTACCAATGACACTGCGAAAACGAATACTCCAGTGCCATATTGATCCAGTACTTCTGTATGACAGTGAATCATGGACAATGAATAAACAATCAATACATCATTGGAAGCCACAGAGATGTGGTTTTACAGAGGAATGCTGAAAATTATATGGGCAGCAATGAACACAAATGATGAGGTTTTAAATCAGGCCTGCACACAGAGAAATCTTATTAAAGATTCTTCTCCGTGGTCTTCCTCTTGTCCTGGTTGCCGGGATGCCTCCTTCCATAATGGTCGTCTCCAACCCTTTTATTTGTCAAAAATGCTTCAATTTTCTTTTTCTTATTTGTGGCATAGGCCAGTTTACTTTGATTTTGAGTTATTATCTAGATCATAGATTCTCAAAATTTTTCGACCCACCACCCACTTTGCACAACATAAACTTTGCAACGCCCTCCACACTATAACAGTTTGCCAACCCCCCTCCCCACATATATACGTGCTTTATTTTCTCTTTGACATAGAAAATTGATATATATTTCTGTAATACATGGTCAATTTTCAAATGATTATATGCATGAAACAGAAAATAGATGAAAAAATAGATCGTGTAAGACGGGCATAAGATGAATTAAAATGCAGAATTCAAATTTTAAATGATTATTCAATCGCAAAATCACGAAAATAATTTATTTTAAAATATTTATTATTAATTTTCTCTTTAAGGAGCCACTGACCCCTAATCGCCTGAACACACCCCAAATTCTTCTGAACCACTATCGCCCTCCCCTAGAACGCTTCAGCGCCCACTGGGGGTGGGGGTGGGGCGGCACTGTCCACATTGGGAAATGCTGATCTAAATATGTCTATTTGTTCTCTTCTTGTCCATGATCTACGGATGACTCTTCTGTAACACTTATATTTAAAAGCACATATATGTTTTCCACTGCTTTATTAAATATCCTGCTAACACACCTAAGAACATAAACACAAACACAACTGAAGACAACAAACTTTACAGTTTGGCAAGACCGTGTGTTGCCGGGGCTCGTACGAAGGCCGTATGCCGAGTAGGTCATCGTGTTACTATTCTTTGCTCTCATTGAGGGCCACGGCACCACACGAGCGAAACCAAATATAATGAATAACTCTGTTTTGTGAATTGGGGAGGGGATGTATGGGGGTGGGGGAGAAACATACAAGAACTCATCTCCTATCCTTTCCCACCCCCTTTCTCATATTCTTTTATTTCTGCTGCTTTTGTTTCTTCAATACGTCATCTGTAAATGAGAGATAACAGCTCGCGCAATAAGCGGAAGTTCCCAGAACCGGTGATTTATTTCTTTAATTGATCATTTCTTAGAAAACCAAGTCTGTTGTCCAATGACCTGCCTAATTATATTTCTAATACTTCATTTCCGTTTTATAATTCTTCAATCGCTCACAGCAATCAATAAATTAGCATAAAGATATTTGGTTTAGAGATTAATTTCAGTATCCCATAATTCTTACAGTTTCTGGATACAAATAACGGTTCCCAATTATCGTGTTCCCGTGTTGAAATATTGATATTCGTTATATTGTGTCTCTTCAGAACGGTAATCTATTCAATTTAATATTCTTGATGACCTGTTTCTCAGACAAAATGAATGAATGCTGGGAGATTGTATAAACATGGTCTTCTATTGCTTGCATGTGGCTAAAAAAAAGTAAAAAGGAACCCTTTCATACCTCGTGGTATATAGGTCAATACAGTGTTAGGCCTGTATTTTTCATTGAACGTCGGCACACGATGGGTGATGTGGTTAGCATCACGCCGGCCGACTTTACTTCCCAGAGCATGTCTGGTACCCAGTTGAGGCTGGGTCGACCTGAGAGCCGTCGGGTAGGAAAATTCCACGCGCATTGCGGAGCTGAACTCAGACCACCAGCCTTGCCAAGCGAGTTCACTAACAACTAAGCTACAGCGGCTCTCGATGCTAAAAGCTCGAGGATTAGTTTTCATGAGTCATCAGATCATCATCACTGCGATCTAGTCATCAGATCATCACTGCGTATCTAGTCATCAGATCATCATCACTGCGTATCTAGTCATCAGATCATCACTGCGTATCTAGTCATCAGATCATCACTGCATATCTAGTCATCAGATCATCATCACTGCGTATCTAGTCATCGATCATCATCACTGCATATCTAGTCATCAGATCATCATCACTGCGTATCTAGTCATCAGATCATCATCACTGCGTATCTAGTCATCAGATCATCATCACTGCGTATCTAGTCATCAGATCATCACTGCGTATCTAGTCATCAGATCATCACTGCGTATCTAGTCATCAGATCATCATCACTGCGTATCTAGTCATCAGATCATCATCACTGCTATCTAGTCATTAATCATCACTGCGATCAGCATCAGATCATCACTGCGTATCTAGTCATCAGATTCATCACTGCGTATCTAGTCATCAGATCATCATCACTGCGTATCTAGTCATCAGATCATCACTGCGTATCTAGTCATCAGATCATCATCACTGCGTATCTAGTCATCAGATCATCACTGCGTATCTAGTCATCAGATCATCATCACTGCGTATCTAGTCATCAGATCATCATCACTGCGTATCTAGTCATTACATCATCACTGCGTATCTAGTCATCAGATCATCATCACTGCGTATCTAGTCATCAGATCATCACTGCGTATCTAGTCATCAGATCATCACTGCGTATCTAGTCATCAGATCATCATCACTGCGTATCTAGTCATCAGATCATCATCACTGCTGATCATAGATCATCAGATCATCACTGCGTATCTAGTCATCAGATCATCACTGCTATCTAGTCATTAGATCATCACTGCGTATCTAGTCATCAGATCATCACTGCGATCAGTCATCAGATCATCACTGCGTATCTAGTCATCAGATCATCACTGCGTATCTAGTCATAGATCATCACCTGCGTATCTGCATCAGAATCATCATCATCTGTCGTATCTAGTCGATTATCAGTCATCACTGCGATCTAGTCATCAGATCATCACCGATTAGTCATCAGATCATCACTGCGTATCTAGTCATCAGATCATCACTGCGTATCTAGTCATCAGATCATCATCACTGCGTATCTAGTCATCAGATCATCACTGCGTATCTAGTCATCAGATCATCATCACTGCGTATCTAGTCATCAGATCATCACTGCGTATCTAGTCATCAGATCATCATCACTGCGTATCTAGTCATCAGATCATCACTGCGATCAGTCATCAGCATCATCACGCATTAGTCATCAGATCATCATCCTGCGTATCTAGTCATCAGATCATCACCTGCGTATGTCATCAGATCATCATCACGTCATCAGATCATCACGCATCTAGTCATCAGATCATCAATCGTATCTAGTCATCAGCATCATCACTGCGTATCTAGTCATCAGATCATCACTCATGTATCTAGTCATCAGATCACTCACCGTCATCTAGTCATCAGATCATCACTGCGTATCTAGTCATCAGATCATCATCACTGCGTATCTAGTCATCAGATCATCACTGCGTATCTAGTCATCAGATCATCATCACTGCGTATCTAGTCATGTACATCATCACTCGCGCATCTAGTCATGACATCATCACTGCGTATCTAGTCATCAGATCATCACTGCGTATCTAGTCATCAGATCATCATCACTGCGTATCTAGTCATCAGATCATCATGCATCATCTCACAATACTGCGTATCTAGTCATCAGATCATCATCACTGCGTATCTAGTCATCAGATCATCATCACTGCGTATCTAGTCATCAGATCATCACTGCGTATCTAGTCATCAGATCATCACTGCGTATCTAGTCATCAGATCATCACTGCGTATCTAGTCATCAGATCATCAACTGCGTATCTAGTCATCAGATCATCACTCATCTAGTCAGATCATCACTGCGTATCTAGTCATTAGATCATCACTGCGTATCTAGTCATTAGATCATCACTGCGTATCTAGTCATTAGATCATCACTGCGTATCTAGTCATCAGATCATCACTGCGTATCTAGTCATTAGATCATCACTGCGTATCTAGTCATTAGATCATCACTGCGTATCTAGTCATTAGATCATCACTGCGTATCAGAAGGTCATCACAGACACTCTGACTACTTCTGAATATTCATAGTTAACGAACGAAGAAGAAGAAGAAGAAGAAGATGTAATATAAATGGGATCAGATAAAAATTCCAAAACAAGTCTAGCATTGTCACGCCATTTTCAATATCTCGGTCGAATAGGAGCAAATGTATATAGGATGTACTGGAACATTCTCCTGGCATCTTCTGGGTGAATGGAATGTAGCATAGAATGGAAAGAAGTGTTTTATTAGAACCTTCTGTTCAACTTCATCATCATCATCATCATTTACTTCAGCATCATCATCATCATCATTATAAGCTTTGGCATGTTTTAAAATGTATTTACACAAATAATCCTTATGTAATGATATTTTCTTCCGAATTTGTCTCCGTCTGAAATTCTGACTTTATGGTTGCATATATATCTTCTTCTGTTAGTTAATTAACAAAGCCAGCCTCAGTGAATGTGTGTGCAAGCCTATAAGCGAGGAGTATTGTTCAGCAGATTCCAAATGCATTGTTCATTTCAAGATCAACACACATCGGATATGTTCTTAATTGCTTCGATCTCGCCCCAAGCATGTATTTCAGGTGTGTTTAGAGACTAACAACTCCAGTTCTGTGTTAATTGATCTCGCCCCAAGCATGTATTTCAGGTGTGTTTAGAGACTAACAACTCCAGTTCTGTGTTAATTGATCTCGCCCCAAGCATGTATTTCAGGTGTGTTTAGAGACTAACAACTCCAGTTCTGTGTTAATTGATCTCGCCCCAAGCATGTATTTCAGGTGTGTTTAGAGACTAACAACTCCAGTTCTGTGTTAATTGATCTCGCCCCAAGCATGTATTTCAGGTGTGTTTAGAGACTAACAACTCCAGTTCTGTGTTAATTGATCTCGCCCCAAGCATGTATTTCAGGTGTGTTTAGAGACTAACAACTCCAGTTCTGTGTTAATTGATCTCGCCCCAAGCATGTATTTCAGGTGTGTTTAGAGACTAACAACTCCAGTTCTGTGTTAATTGATCTCGCCCCAAGCATGTATTTCAGGTGTGTTTAGAGACTAACAACTCCAGTTCTGTGTTAATTGATCTCGCCCCAAGCATGTATTTCAGGTGTGTTT
This sequence comes from Arion vulgaris, assembly GCA_020796225.1. Lineage (NCBI taxonomy): Eukaryota > Metazoa > Mollusca > Gastropoda > Stylommatophora > Arionidae > Arion > Arion vulgaris. The sequence continues at coordinate 11,666,351 of CM036769.1, forward strand.
AGAGACTAACAACTCCAGTTCTGTGTTAATTGATCTCGCCCCAAGCATGTATTTCAGGTGTGTTTAGAGACTAACAACTCCAGTTCTGTGTTAATTGATCTCGCCCCAAGCATGTATTTCAGGTGTGTTTAGAGACTAACAACTCCAGTTCTGTGTTAATTGATCTCGCCCCAAGCATGTATTTCAGGTGTGTTTAGAGACTAACAACTCCAGTTCTGTGTTAATTGATCTCGCCCCAAGCATGTATTTCAGGTGTGTTTAGAGACTAACAACTCCAGTTCTGTGTTAATTGATCTCGCCCCAAGCATGTATTTCAGGTGTGTTTAGAGACTAACAACTCCAGTTCTGTGTTAATTGATCTCGCCCCAAGCATGTATTTCAGGTGTGTTTAGAGACTAACAACTCCAGTTCTGTGTTAATTGATCTCGCCCCAAGCATGTATTTCAGTGTGTGTTTAGAGACTAACAACTCCAGTTCTGTGTTAATTGATCTCGCCCCAAGCATGTATTTCAGGTGTGTTTAGAGACTAACAACTCCAGTTCTGTGTTAATTGATCTCGCCCCAAGCATGTATTTCAGGTGTGTTTAGAGACTAACAACTCCAGTTCTGTGTTAATTGATCTCGCCCCAAGCATGTATTTCAGGTGTGTTTAGAGACTAACAACTCCAGTTCTGTGTTAATTGATCTCGCCCCAAGCATGTATTTCAGTGTGTGTTTAGAGACTAACAACTCCAGTTCTGTGTTAATTGATCTCGCCCCAAGCATGTATTTCAGTGTGTGTTTAGAGACTAACAACTCCAGCTCTGTGTTAATTGATCTCGCCCCAAGCATGTATTTCAGGTGTGTTTAGAGACTAACAACTCCAGTTCTGTGTTAATTGATCTCGCCCCAAGCATGTATTTCAGGTGTGTTTAGAGACTAACAACTCCAGTTCTGTGTTAATTGATCTCGCCCCAAGCATGTATTTCAGGTGTGTTTAGAGACTAACAACTCCAGTTCTGTGTTAATTGATCTCGCCCCAAGCATGTATTTCAGTGTGTGTTTAGAGACTAACAACTCCAGTTCTGTGTTAATTGATCTCGCCCCAAGCATGTATTTCAGGTGTGTTTAGAGACTAACAACTCCAGTTCTGTGTTAATTGATCTCGCCCCAAGCATGTATTTCAGGTGTGTTTAGAGACTAACAACTCCAGTTCTGTGTTAATTGATCTCGCCCCAAGCATGTATTTCAGGTGTGTTTAGAGACTAACAACTCCAGTTCTGTGTTAATTGATCTCGCCCCAAGCATGTATTTCAGGTGTGTTTAGAGACTAACAACTCCAGTTCTGTGTTAATTGATGTATCTATTTGAGTTTCTCTCATGGTCTTCCTGTCTTGACGCACATGTGGGTATGCAGAACTTATGCAACCGAGAGAGAGAATACCATGATCTTTTCTAACTACGTTTCAAATGCAATTAATGCTGACTGTGCTTGTAACTCGCCTATATCTGCTTATTCCTCCCTCACATGTGTTGATGACTCCTTATTCCACGCATTGTAGATGCTGGAAGTCAGATTATTGTGTGCGAAGAGGTTTTATGAGGCCAAATAAAGATCGAAAATTTCTTGGACATTGAGGACATGGGAGTGGGTTTTCCTCTAATTTGTGTCTCGTTCTTTCTCTTGCTCATCACCCTCAAACTTGTTCCTCTAATTTATGTCTCGTCTTCCTCTGCTCATCACCTCTAACTTGTTCCTCTAATAATGTTTTGTTGAATGTGTCATGTCTTTTTATATCGTTCCAAGTACCACAATTCCTTCTGTTTATTACTTCCTTGTCTTTGTCTATTCTAGTGCTTCCGTGTTCTCTTTTATATTACCTCATCTCTCATCATTCTGTTGCTGGGGCTCTCAAGAGGAGCAAAGAATAGTAACACTGCGACCTACAAGGCATGTCGTAAGAGGCGACTGAGGTAGGGGCCTAGGAAGCTACCCTAGTAAACAAAAGGCTTCGCAGAAAACGGATGTTTACTTGTAGGCGCATAACTGGCACAACGTACAATCGCTCTTAAGCTCAAATCACATACAAATCACAAAAAGTGGTTAACAAGTGATCGATATGGAGCCTTCGAAGAAGAAGAGGAACCAAGCAAACGACAATCCGATCTCCCTGGATGAGCCCCAACTTTAAGAGGTAGAACCATACACATACTTGGACAGCAATGTAGACCAAGAGAGAGAGAGAGAGAGAAACAGACATAGAAATCAGAATAAGGAGGCAGAAGGTAAGAGAAGCTTTCATTGCACTATGAGATTTCTGGAACTCTAAAGCAAATTAAATTTAGAACCAAAATTCAAATATTTAACTTCAATCAGTGGCGGCTCGTGCTCTTTTTTTTGTTGGTGGGGCCAGACACAACTTTTCGGAAAAGGCATCGTTTTTGGGTTAGGTTATATTTTAATTTATAAAAATAAATACACATTACACATTATTTTTGGTGTGGCCCGGCCCCACTGGCCCTTAACGACGAGCTGCCACTGACTTCAATGTTAAAGAAGTTCTGCTGTGTGTGTCGGAAACAGGGAGGAGGACTAAAATAATAACGCATAAATTTCAAACATTTATCAATTTGTGTCTCAATAGAGGGACTGAGATAGTATGATAAAGTTACAAATGTGGAGCTTTTATGGAGAGAACAAGACAGATCCCAGTGAACCAAGAGGTGAAGAATAGTGTCTAATGCTAGATAGAACACACCTTGAGAAAATCCGAAGGAAATATAACAAGAAGGGTCATTTCCTGGAACTCACAGGGAATGCGAAAGTGAGTGGAGCTTTGAAATACATCGAGTAGAGATTTGGATGGGCGTCTGTAGCTTGAGCGGTAATGAGCTTAATCACAACCCAAGTGGTAGAATGTTACCAAGTGGTTCAAACTCTACGGCGGACAATTTGGAAGCAAAATTGTTCGCGTGGATTTTTACGTTCGGTAAAAACAGACCTCACCGTTTAGCAAACAATGACAAACTACTGAACGTGTAAGTGGTGTCTAGTAAATAGAGAACTCGTTTACTGTGGTTGATGACAACGTCTCGTAAAGGATATGCCACAATTGTAATATTTTCAATGATTTGTAAGGCAGAGATAGAGATAAACGGAAAAGCTAGCAAGAGATGCCTGAGATAAAGATGGGAAAACTTGGCATGAGTTAGTTGATGGCATATGCCACAAACGATGTTAAAAAGACACGAAAGAGAGAGAGAGAGAGAGAGCGAGAGAGAGAACCCTCTTTGTCTTAACTACATCACTAAATCACTGATATGTGACCACTGTTAAGCGCGAATTGCTCGTTTAATCAGAGATTAAATGGGAAAGTTAGTTTAACCCGCGCGTTTCATTCACTGAAAACAAAGAAGCAAGAATATTTCCAAGAAAGAAAGGAAAACAATTCAAGCATGTTAATTATATGATGAGCAGTCCCCATGAAGAGATAAAAAGCAATATAACACAAACTCCCTGCTACGCTAAATGGAAACTACTTCTCAAAAAAAGAAGACGCAGGAGCTTCTGAGAATGAATAAAAAACGAAAACGTTTTGTTTCAAACCCGGACCAAGAGTTGATAAGGAGGCGGATTCTTTACTACGCATGACAGCCGATGACACCTGCTGTGAAAAGATGGCAGCTGTTCTTGTCTTTATGGTCGGGAGAGTCTGGAACTCTGCCAGTCATTAACTGTGATTCGATCTGGCCCCACTCAGTCACTTTAGTGATATTCCTTGCAGATTATTCTGAATATTCTTCTTGTTATTCTCTCTGTATAAAAATAGGGCGGTGCCCTCTACTGATTTTATTTACGAAAACTGTTCCAAAAACACGATTACAATCTTAAAAATTTAGGCCACAAAGATGTGGTTTTACAGAAGAATGATGAGAATCCCAAAGACTGCTAAAATGACAAACGTGGAGATGCAGAATGAAGCCAAGTCACAGAGAAAGTTTATTATCAATATAAGGAATAAACAGTCCTCATTTTTGTGATGAAGTTAACACATTGTGACAACTGGTAAAATTGAAAAGAGACGTGCCAGAGGAAGACAGAGAGAGAGAGTGAAAATTGTTGGATAGCATGCATGACTTCATGGCACGGTAGAGCGTCAAAATCTGACCTGATAGCTTCTTCTTCTTTCGAACGCTCATATCGACAACTTGTTAACCACTCTTGTGACTTTTATGTGATCTGAGTCTAAGTGCGATTGTACGCTGTGCCAGTTATGTGCCTTCAATCAAGTAAGCCAGCACATCCGATTTCTGTGACGTTTTTATTTACTAGGGTAGCTTCCGTAGGACCTATATCAGTCACTTCTTATGACATGGATTGTAGGTCGCAGTGGTACTATTCATTGCTTCCTTGAGGCCCGGCACACACGGGGCGAAGATGATAGCAATACCAGAGACAGAGATTTGAGGAGATCCAATTTCGCCTACATCAGTCTGCACGGCACCTGCTGATGATGATGATGATGACTTAAAAGAAGTGACGCCTGTAGCAATACATTTCTCATGGCATGGTTACTGGTAAAATAATACATATTAACCACGATCTGAGCCGTTTTCTGTAAGATGTATTGTGCACATTCTACTGCGTACATTCTATTGTGCACAGTCTATTATGCACATTCCACTGATCGCTTGTATGCCTAATGGTTAAGATCTTCTTCTTCTTTGCGTTCGGTTTCGTATGATCGTCTAAACCATGAGATGGGTTGCCTCTATGAAGCTGCATGTCAGTTGGAGTTCTTCGAGAGTTCCTCATAGTTTGCTCTCTATGACCCCCCTTTCATGAGGCCATGCTTCGTTTCGTTGGTGTATGATGGACATGACTGCAATGTGTACTCTGGAGTCTGTGTTTCTGTCTGACATGCACACTGTGCAGTCTGACCAGGCTTTATTCTGTGCATGTGGTGGTTGAGCCTGCAGTGACCTGTTCTTAGACAAAAGATTGTTGTGTGCTGTTTTCTGTTTAGTCTGCTGATGGGATCTTGTGGTGTTTGCTGTGGGTTTGTTGCCTCCACATCTCTTTGTATTTTCGCTTGCTATATGTCTTGATTTCTGGTAATGACACTGGGTTTTTGGGTTGTATAAGTTTTGTTTCCTCCTTAGCCTGTCTATCTGCTCTCTCATTTCCTGATACGCCACAGTGGGCTGGTATCCACTGGAGAATGGTTAAGATCAGTGGCGGCTCGTCATTATTTTTGTTGGTGGGGCCGGACAAATATTTTAGGAAAAATAATGCTTTTGGGTTAGGTTATATATTAGTGTTTACATATTAGTTATACATGATTTTTGGTGGGAGCGACCCACTTGCCCTTAATGACGAGCCGCCACTGGTTAAGATCAATGCCCACTTGATCGCGGTCAAATGGTGAGAGACTTTATATAACGTAAAATAGCATAATAAACTACACTAAAACAAACTTCGAGCTGCTCTCATTCGAAAAAATAACGACTTATTGTGCATTTCCTAGTAGGGCCCAATAAGCTGTCGTGGTCTTCCTCTCACTTTATTTCTTGATGTTCTGTTGTAAAAGAAATAATATGTATACAGTAGAGTTTGGTTGTATTCTTATTACAGCTGTATAGCTGTTGCAGATGCTGTATCGGTCAACAGCTATTTGTTGTCTAAGTCTGGGTTGATGTTTACAATTGAAAGCTAGAGGTCTCTGTGGCTAAGTGGTTAAGCCCTTTGCCTTGTGAGTCGAAGGTCGTGGGTTGGAGTCCGGACCGCGCTGTTCTGTTCCAGAGTGCAATTTTTCCAGAGACCCTAGGATTGTTGCTGGAGCTACGGAGTTCGTGCTTTGTGCAATGCTCTCGGCAGGTGGCGCCATTTCTGCGGAGAGGACCGAGCCATATGGGGTTAAAACCCGGTGCAATGAAGTCAATCCTTCGGCAGCTAGAGAGAGAATTTGAAAAGCATATTAATAAACATTTCTTTTCGTTCTTTTCTCCAGTCCTGTTTTGCCTCACAGAGTCAGGATAAGAAGAGATTTCTAGAACGAGCCCTATTGTGCGCTTCATAAATAGTGTTTTTCATCGACTCTTTTATTTCTGATGTCCACCTTTTGCGGGACCGGCCTTTTGCTTTATATCTAATGTATCGGAGCAGCATTGCTATTTGAGGTTGCACTTTCTTTCTTTCTTTCTCGATCCTGTATGCCTCACAGCGTCAGGTCAGGAAGAGATTTCTAAAACGGGCCCTAGTATGCGCTTCGTAGATAGTCTCTTTCGTCGCCTCTGTTATCTCTGAGGTCCATCTTTTACGTGGCCGGCCTTTTGCTTTGTACCCATTGTATCGGAGCAGCATTGCTCTTTGGGGTGCACTGTCTGATGGTAATCTGCTTACATGGCCGAACCATTTAATTTGTTGTTTCTTGATGAAGTCTAGTTCTGATGTTGCGTCAACATTTTTCCTGATGTCTCAATTTCTCCATTGGTTTCTTCTTGTTACTTTCTGCATATTAATCAGCATGCGAAGAAAAGGGTGAGAGATGAGAGAAGGAGGGGTGGCGAGGGGATAATTTGAGTTGAAAGAAACTGACAAAATGGAACCGATGTCACAAAATGCATTTAGAACAATTATACCCGGAAGTCATTGCTGAAACATCAGCAATTTCGTCCAAGGTCGATTTAAACGGAGTCATTATTTCTGGGGGTCAATATGTTCTGGGTTGTCCTGTCCGGGTCATTCTGGTTCGCAGTAAATATGTGCTGTGTAATCAGATGATGTAAAAAGGAAATGTTCGGGGCTTTTTCAGACATTAGGTATTAAGTTCCTTTCACTTCATAATTCATACCCAAGTATGCATGAGGTAGGTGGGTTAATTTCTGTTCTCATATTTGGAACGTCAAGTGTGGGATTGAACTCATAACTTTCTTGAGTCTGATTCGATAAGCGATCGCTCTATCCATTATACTAATCCATCCCGGGAGTAATTAGATAGTCATTTAGTTACTTATTCATCTTCGCTCCTCGTGGAGCATAGGCACTAACAGAGTTCGATAGCCACTTATTTCCTAGTTTCTGACTGTTTTCTTTGTAGTTTCACAGGATAGTACAGCATCCATCAGTTCTTCAAGAAGACTCCGTCTCCAGGTCTGTTTAGAACATCCCCTTTTCCGTTTACTTTGCTGGTTTCACTCAAGTGTTTGTCTAGTGACACACTATTGTATCATCCGCTGGGTATGCACGACACATTGCCATTTTCTCCTTTTACCCTGGTTCATCATTGGTTCCTGTCAAGTTCTTGTTTCCCTATCTCTCTCTCTCTCTCTCTCTTTTGCCTTTTAACCGGATTAGGCATAGGCCCTCAACCAACTCATGCCAAGTCTTCCTATCTCTAGCTATCTCCTGCAGCTCCCTCCAACTCTTCTTTATATTTATTTCCCTATGTACTAGGACTGTGCATGACCGTTCCCCAACTCCAAGGTAGCAGTTAACAGACTAGACAGGTAGCTATAGATAGATAGATAGACAGAGCCCTTTAATCATGTTTTCTGATGTCCTGTGTAATCATGTAGAGCTGAACAGTGGTGTCTTATTGTATCTTATCATGTACATAAATGCCGTGAAGCGGCGTGCGGAGATGTAGATTTCTATTCTAGGCCAGGTGCGTTGCATCTGAATTTGTTAGTCCATGTTGTTGCAGGATCTCTGTGATGGTATCTCTCTCTCTCTCTCTCTCTCTCTCTCTCTCGTGATCACCCTTAGACTGATGTACCAGATTCCCCATAAATCTCATTCATGTGGAAATCTGATTCCTGCAGCCCTAGCATGGGTGGGTTTCATCACATCTTCAATGCCAATTGGAGCTCTGGCGCTTATTCTTCGGCGATGTGTTCGATTTTAGCCAGCGTTTACTGGGCTCGATCTCCGTCAGCCTTTTGCTGTTCCCAGCCGACCTGCAAGGCAGCAGGTGTGATGGTATCTATCTATCGGATTCTCGACCTTCCTCTTGCACTGAGGCCAGGATATCGGTTGTTTCTAGACCCAAGTGTACAGAAGGTAGGAGGGACAATTCATTTCCCGCACGTAGACCCAAGTGTACAGAAGGTAGGAGGGACAATTCATTTCCCGTACGTAGACCCAAGTGTACAGAAGGTAGGAGGGACAATTCATTTCCCGTACGTAGACCCAAGTGTACAGAAGGTAGGAGGGACAATTCATTTCCCGCACGTAGACCCAAGTGTACAGAAGGTAGGAGGGACAATTCATTTCCCGTACGTGTGGAGCGTCGAGTCTGGGATTGAATCCCCAACCCTTTTGTTTCCGAATCGATAAATAAAGTTTACGCGTTACGCTAATCCGCCCCACCGTAATGCCATATTAACTTGTATTATTGTACTAATCCTGCCCGAGTGGTTACCGGGGCCCAAATTTGGGGTGTAAAGAATACAACTACTGTTACCTGCCCCGCATGTCGTAAGAGGCAACTAAGGAGGTTTGGCTGAAATCGGAACCACCTGCCCTAACTGTGTAGAGGTCTATGCGTTTAGGGCCTACCAAACCAATGTGCAACGTATACACGTTCTTGGCAAAGATCAAACATATCACAAAGAGTGATTAAAATTGGTCGTAAAGAACGAACGCAAAGAAGAAAAGAAGTACTAATTAGTCACATCGTAATGCCGTATAAACTTGTATTATTCTACTAATTAGTCCCATTGTAATACCGTATAAACTTGATATTGTACTAATTAGTCACATCGTAATGCCGTATAAACTTGTATTATTGTACTAATTAGTCACATCGTAATGCCGTATAAACTTGTATTATTCTACTAATTAGTCCCATTGTAATACCGTATAAACTTGTATTATTCTACTTATTAGTCACACCGTAATGCCGTATAAACTTGTATTATTGTACTAATTAGTCCCATCGTAATGCCATATAAACTTGTATTATTGTACTAATTAGTCACACCGTAATACCGTATAAACTTGTATTATTGTACTAATTAGTCACATTGTAATGCCGTATAAACTTGTATTATTGTACTAATTAGTCCCATTGTAATGCCGTATAAACATGTATTATTGTACTAATTAGTCACACCGTAATGCCGTATAAACTTGTATTATTCTACTTATTAGTCACATCGTAATGCCGTATAAACTTGCATTATTGTACTAATTAGTCACATCGTAATACCGTATAAACTTGTATTATTGTAAATTTCTATTTTAAAAAGTAAATGAATTTCGTTTGAAAATACGACTAATTTCCTACCTGGCAATATTCTCTGTGTTTGTGTTTCGTGTTTGTTTACAGTCCCTGCTACCTGGCATATTTGTCAAGTATTTTCCAAATCAATTCGATCGTTGAGCAAATTTTTCATTAAATTTAAGCTGTTAAATAAGCCTAGTCGTTACAAACATGCGTATGTGTATTGAATTTGTTTTAAAACTAACAATCTGTGAATAAAGTATGGCTTATGAAAACATGCATATTCTATGTGACAACATATGGATGTGAGTCGTGGGCCATAACACAAACATTAAACAACAATATTGAAACTTTTGAAAATAGGTGTTGCAGAAAAGTTCTTAGAACATCCTGGACAGAGAAAACACAAGGACCAGTTTTCTCTGATTTTGAGTTCTTTCTGGAAAGATATATTTGTTCTCTTCTCTGATAATTTTTTTTTTTTTTTTTTTTTATGGGGTCCGTCCCAGATGTGCCATACCAGGTGGACCCGTACAACGGAACGTGAAAACGTTTATAAACTATTAAACCCCATCAATCTCTTCTCTGTTCATGGTATACAAAGGACTCTTCTGTAACACTTATATTCAAAACACATTTATGTTTTTCCACTGTCTTGTTAAATGTCCATACTTTACACCCATAAGTTGGGACTGGGAATATGCATGCTTTTAGTTAATATTGTGATCCTTGTTTTCCTATCAGTTTCATTCCATACTGTTTTTACTTGTTTAATTTTTTGTAAAGCCATGTTTGTTCTTCTTTTAATTTCCTTCATATCAGTGGCGGCTCGTCATTAAGGGCCAGTGGGGCCTGGCCCCACCAATAATCGAAAGGGAAACTTCCGGAATAGACAAATAATAGTAAATACTCCAAAAACCATGATTTTTCAGGAAAATTTGTGTCTGGCCCCACCAAGAAAAATTACTACGAGTCGCCACTGCTTCATCTCATTTCCGTATCTTGTTAGCAGTGAACCGAGATATTCAAAACTGTTCACATTTTCTATCATTTTCTATATTCCTAGGGAAAATACAGTCTTATGTTACATCACTATTGTCAACGCCAGGGAAAAACGTCAGAAAGGCTATAGAGAAATCCCATGTCCCAGGTCTTGGTTGAAAGCAGCTACTGAATAGGTACATGGACGATGTTAAGTGCGATAACTGGGTCAGCGAGTACAGAATTAAACTCAATATAAAGGTTGTGGTTTCTGTGAAGAGAAGACTTAATTGTGGTGGTGTTGCAGGCGGCTGTGAAAATAAAGGAATGTCAGAGGCAATTAACCCAATAACCTGGAGATATGGAAACGGAAGTCAGGGCTAGGTCACATGTGGTGTTGATGCTAAAATGTTCTAGTTAGCGGATTCTGCCATTTAAAAGCTTAGTCTTGCACTTGATTTAACCATTTCTCTCCATCTAAGCTAATATACCGGCCCCATGTACTTTTTAAGGTAGCGCAAAGCCGATATACCGGCTTGTTCTGTATACATTGCTATATAGACGCGTTCGGAAGATTAAAAATAAAAATTACAAAGTGAAAAGGTTAACTGAGAAAACCAGAGGGGAATATAACTAGAAGGGTCCTTTTCTGGAACCCACAGGGACAGCGAAAAAAGGTGGCCTAGAAGTACACGGAAACGAGATTTGGAAGCAGAGATCAACAATATAGAGAAGTACGATGGAGGGAGCTGCAGGAGATAACTAGAGATATGAAGACTTGGTATGAATTGGTTGAGGACTTTTGTCAAGAGAGAGTAGAGAATATAGATAGAGAAAGATAGAGAGATGGAGAGATAGATGAGAAAGAGTGATAGAGATCAATATGGAGAGAAGATGAGAGAGGAGAAGATAGAGACACGAGAGTAGGAACGGGCGATGATGGAAACCTACAATCTGAGGTGGTCAGACCGAATGAGATCAGATCTGGAGAAAACTGGGAGGCTGCGTGACTCTTAATAAATTGACGTTTAGGACAAAGACACCTAGTATGGTATCACATAAGCAAGCAGGAAGGAGAGTCATGTAGCAGAAAGGAAGAGTTATGTAAACAGGAAGGGAAGAGTTATGAAACAGGAAGGGAAGAGTTATGTAAACAGGAAAGGAAAGAGTTATGAAAAGGAAGGGAAGAGTTATGTAAACAGGAAAGGGAAGAGTTATGTAAACAGGAAAGGGAAGAGTTATGTAAACAGGAAGGAAGAGTTATTAAACAGGAAGGGAAGAGTTATGTAAACATGAAGGGAAGAGTTATGCAAACAGGAAGGGAAGAGTTATGTAAGCAGGAAGGGAAGAGTGATGTAAGCAGGAAGGGAAGAGTTATGTAAGCTGGAAGGGAAGAGTCATGTAATGGAAAAGGGAAGAGTTATGTAAGGAAGAATGGAAGAGTCATGTAAACAGAAAGGGAAGAGTTATGTAAACAGGAAGGGAAGAGTTATGCAAACAGGAAGGCAAGGATCATGTAAGCAGGAAGGGAAGACTCACGTAAACAGGAAGGGAAGAGTCATGTAGACAGGAAGGGAAGAGTCATGTAAGCAGGAAAAAAAGACTCATGTAAACAACAAGTGAAGAGTCTGTAGCAGGAATGGTAGAGTCATGTAAGCAGGAATGGTAGAGTCATGTAAGCAGGAATGGTAGAGTCATGTAAGCAGGAATGGTAGAGTCATGTAAGCAGGAATGGTAGAGTCTGTAAGCATGAAGGAAAAGTGATGTAAGCAGGAATGGTAGAGTCATGTAAGTAGGAATGGTAGAGTCATGTAAGCATGAAGGGAAAAGTGATGTAAGCAGGAATGGTAGAGTCATGTAAGCAGGAATGGTAGAGTCATGTAAGCAGAATGCTAGAGTCATGTAAGCAGGGATGGTAGAGTCATGTAAGCAGAAATGGTAGAGTCATGTAAGCAGGAATGGTAGAGTCATGTAAGCAGAAATGGTAGAGTCATGTAAGCAGGAATGGTAGAGTCATGTAAGCAGGAATGGTAGAGTCATGTAAGCATGAAGGGAAAAGTGATGTAATAAGGAATGGTAAAGTCATGTAAGCAGGAAGGAAATAGTGATGTAAGCAGGAATTGAAAGGGATGTACGAGGAAGGAAAAGTCATGTAAACAGGAAAGGAAGAGTCATGTAGGCAGGAAGGGAAGAGTCATGTAAACAGGAAGGGAAGAGTCATGTAGGCAGGAAGGGAAGAGTCATGTAAACAGGAAGGGGTGAGAAGGAAGATAGTTAAGACGTATTACTAACCAGCAAGCTACGAGAACAATATGGAAACATACTTTTCGTCATCTGCTGAATGATACTGAGCGTCTATATGTCTGCCCAACATTCAATAACGTCGATTCTTCAACACTGAAACTGAAATATCCCCATCCATACACAAAAGCCATCTTCAAAACAAGTAAATATTTACGTCCGTTTTAAATTTCCCCACGAGTTCTTGTATTTTTTTTTACACCTTTTCCACATCGTTTGCAACACCCCAGCCACTTTTACTCACCTTCCTCCACATTTTATCCCGTTATCTTCCAACAATTCCCAGTCTTACAAAGAAATTCTACAAGACCAAAACGTAAATTCAAATTGACTTATTAGTCATTGATAAACTCGCTCACTAGAAAAATCTGGCTACCTGGCACCGTGGGATGCCGGTATAGCATGGTCGCTTAGTGATGGCGTCTCTTCAAATGTTATTTTACGAAACTGTGAAGCTTATCAAGTTACCAAACAAAAAAGTATAGTTGACGCATTTGTGTCGGCGTAAATGTCGAAAATATGTACGTCTTTTAGTGGGTCAGAAACATGGTGCAGTGTATATCTTTGAGTAGATCAGGAACATGGCGCAGTGTATATCTTTGAGTAGATCAGGAACATGGTGTAGTATATGTCCATATTTTAATAGGTCAGAATCATGGCACAGTCCATCTTTTGGCAGGTCAGAAACATGGAGCAATCCATATTTTAGTAGGTCAGAAACATGGCGCAGTCCATATTTTAGTAGGTCAGAAACATGGCGCAGTCCATATCTTAGTAGGTCAGAAACATGGCGCAGTCCATATTTTAGTAGGTCAGAAACATGGTCCAGTGTATGTCCATCTTTTAGTAGGTCAGAAACATGGAGCAGTGTATGTCCATCTTTTTAGTAAATTGAGAATATCGAGTGAAAATATAGATTGAATTTATAAATTGAAGATATCAACTGAAGATATAAACTGAAGGTATAAATTAAAGATATAAACTGTACATATAAATTGAAGATATCAATTAAAGATATAAACTGAACATATAAACTGAAGATATAAACTGAAGGTATAAATTAAAGATATGAACTGAAGATATAAATTAAAGATATGAACTGAAGATATGAACTGAAGATATAAACTGAAGGTATACATTAAAGATATGAACTGAAGATATAAACTGAAGAGATAAATTAAAGATATAAACTGAAGATATGAACTGAAAATATAAACTGAAGCGATAAATTAAAGATATAGACTGAAAATATAAATCAAAGATAAACTGAAGATATAAACTGAAGGTATAAACTAAAGATATAAACTAAAGATATAAACTAAAGGTATAAACTGAAGATATAAACTGGAGATATAACTAAAGATATAAACTAAAGATATAAACTGAAGATATAAACTAAAGATATAAACTGAAGATATAAACTGGAGATATAAACTGGAGATATAAACTAAAGATATAAACTAAAGATATAAACTAAATATATAAACTGAAGGTATAACTAAAGATATAAACTGAAGATATAAACTAAAGATATAAACTGAAGATATAAACTAAAGATATAAACTAAAGATATAAACTAAAGATATAACTAAAGATATAAACTGAAGGTATAAACTAAAGATATAAACTGAAGGTATAAACTGAAGATATAAACTGGAGATATAAACTAAAGATATAACTAAAGATATAAACTAAAGATATAAACTAAAGATATAAACTAAAGATATAAACTAAAGATATAAACTGAAGGTATAAACTAAAGATATAAACTAAAGATATAAACTGAAGGTATAAACTAAAGATATAAACTAAAGATATAAACTAAAGATATAAACTGAAGGTATAAACTAAAGATATAAACTAAAGATATAAACTAAAGATATAAACTAAAGGTATAAACTAAAGATATAAACTGAAGGTATAAACTAAAGATATAAACTGAAGATATAAATAGCATTTCTGGAGAGCTATAATCCCAATACTATCTGGCATGGCACACGATGGTAGTGAGATGTGGTACTCAAGTGTATGAATAATGGCCTCCGTGACATGTTCCAATGTGCCCTAAACAGTTGCCCTCTTTTTGAATTATTGATTGATATGATCATCAATTTTGCAATTTGATAAGTAGCCATGTGTGCTCCAATCTATTTCTTACACAGGAAGATCTCAACGACAGTGCACGAACTCCGTAGCACCGGCGAGAGTCGCTGATGTAATTTTGTGGAAATTTTATTTGTAATTTGTTAATGAATTGTGCTCGGGCAAAAGCTTTCCATTCTGCTCTTTTCAATCTTGAACTGCCAAGGGTTCTTTTACATGCTCAACTTTAACATTGGACCTACGTTTTATCGTCCGTCTCCGATAAGACTAGGAACTTGATCTTACCTACACTTAGATCAATGATCTCTTGAAAAAATATTCTCTCTTTTTACTATATACCAGTTTAACATAAATGTCTCCCCCACACCCCACCCCTTTGCCATGTATGCAACTTCTCATCAGTGAGTTTACTCCGCTATATCCTTACTCATAACCTCAGCACTGTGGAGGTCACAGCACCATAGAGGTTAGGTGCTTGCCTCTCATGTCAAAGGTAACCTGTTAGCTCCCTCCTTTAGCCAACGGATATTTTTCCAGAGTTCCTGATCTCAGTGTTGGTAAGATCGAGTTCCAAGTCCTATCGGAGACAGACAATAAAACGTAGGTCCCGTGTTTAATTTGAGCAGGTAAAAGAACCATTGACAGGTCTATATCGAGAAGAGCAGGCTGGAAAGTCGCTGCCTAGCAAAATTCATTAGAAAAGATTAAACACAGAATTCCTACAAAATATCTTCCGCATCTTCAAAATTACATCGGGGACCCTCGCCGGTGCTAAGGAGTTCGTCCACTGTTACTGAGATCCTCATGTGTAAGAAAGATATTGGAGCACACATGGTTACTCACCAAAGTGCAATGATGATAGTTCTATCAATCAAACCTCAGCACTTTCTAACTAGTCTCACACAGCACCTCCTCATTATCCTCATCCAACATTATTTTGTCTCACCACCTCCTCACACCTTACTACCTGTTCATTCTATTCTTAATATTCCTCTGCAAACCACACGCGCGCGCGCACACACACACACATCCTTAGCCTCCAGTTACGAAATAAAAACGTAACTCTTGAGAAATTTCTCACACATTTCAAAGGGATGTAACTCAAAGTCACATCTCAAAGGGATGTAACTCAAAGTCATACAGAGATCTGCCTAGAGATCTTTCAAAAATGGAGAAGGAGCTGGCAGGTATAAACACTCTTAACGGGTGAACTTTAGCACGTGCAGCGAGCTCGCGTGCAGGCCATATTTAATATTTCCCTGTTTATGTAACATATAGTTATCACACTTGACAAATAAGAGAACAAGTCCTAGAATTGAAATGTAATACTGTTGAGTTGAATATTGTCTACATGTTAGCAATTGTAAAAGCTGATCCCAACTAGAAGGTATGTAGTTGAACCCAGTTGGTGAAATGATGTTTCTTTGTTTCTCGAGGTTGGGATTGTTAATTGAGGCAATCACTAGCTAACACAGTCAATCACTCATTTACTCGGTCACTCACTCACACAGTAAGTCACGCAAATCATGCAGTTACTAACTCACTCAGTAGCTCACATAGTCAGTCACTAAATCACTCACGCATTCACTCACTCATTCATTCACTCAATCACTCACTAATTGACTCAATCACTCCTTAGCTAAATCACTCATTCAATCACTCACTCACTTCCTTCCTCACACACTCATTGACTAGCTCTTTCCCTCACTCACTCATTCACTAGCTCATTCCCTCACAAACTCACTCAATTACTCACTTATTCACTCACTCACTAGCTCATTCCCTCCCTCCCTCACTCACTAGCTGATTCACTCAGGTATCAGAAAGATTCCTCTTCCTCCAAGGAAACACATTTATGAAACAAAGCAACAACTTGCAGAAATGAGTTATCAGTTATATGAGGACTATCATCATAGCACTCCGGACATGTCCATAGGTGCTCCGATCTCCGCCTCAGCAAATTCAGCAGCGTCCAGCGATCCAACACACCAGTTCGATGTTGATTAATCAATCTCTTTGCATATTTAGTATGTCGTTCTTTTGGGCTGCACCAATATTGACACCCATCTCTTTCAATCTGGTCAGCGAGTGAAATTCACAGCCCTGAAACTCCTCTGTTTGGAAAGACTCTCACAATGCGTGAAGAATGTCATCTGAGATATGACACTAAGAGAACAAGAAGAGACAAAGCTGAACTGGACCAATGGAAGGAGAAGAAGATGGGCCCGTCTGCCCAGCGTGTTCGTAGCGCGTTGGACTACGGGTGACTATCCCTCTGTGTGTGCGGGTTCAATTCCGCGGGATGGCAGAAAAAGCCACAGATTCCCCAGATTTACGGTGTTCGTGGCACCGAACCGAAGGGTTACGATGTCCATGGCACCGAGCCGAAGAGCTAATAAGCTCAAGTGCTTCTGGATCTGAAAAAAAAAAAAAAAAAAGAAGAAGATGGCGTTCTACTGTACTGTGTTCTTGTTGACTAAACCAGGTTTGGTCAGACTTAACCCTTTCACTCTGTAATTTTGTTTTTACCCCTGGATGCATTTAGTTATAATTTATACTAAAATAGGCAGTATACCGGCGTTGCGCCATCATAAAAAATACCTAGAACCAGCATATATGGATGTGAAGCATGGACATTTAACAAGGTAGCAGAAAAAAACAAATATGTGCTTTTGAAGAAGAGACATATGTATATCATAGACAGAGAAGAGAACAAATAAATCTATCCAGAACTTAGTCAAAATCAAAGAAATCTGGCTGAAGCTACTAATAAGAATGAAAAGTATTTTGGACATAAAGAGACACGGAGGGCTGGAGAAGATCATGAAAGGAGATATCACAGCAAAGATGAAAAGAGGAAGACCACGGAGAAGATGGATTCAGGGCGTAACTGATGATTTGAACATGACAGCTACAGAGGCGGGTCGTCTTGCCTATGAGAGAGAGAGAAAAATTCCGAAGGTCTTTTAGGGCGGCAAAGTTCTGCTCGGGGCAAGCTATCTGATGATGATGATGGTGATGCGTATATAGAGTGGAAAAGGGTTAATATTGGATTCTCTACAAACGTAATTTGTCTCCTCATCGTTTCTGGGATAGGAGAATTCCGTCTTGAGAATAAATATAATGAAGTGAGTTTAGGATTAAGTGCCAGGATTTCTCCGCATTTACGTGTCAATTGTGAAACTAACTAAACACATAAGTATCATCCCTAAGTGTTTAAGAAGAGCAGTTAACAGAATAGCTGCCAAATCTGGAGAACATTAGACACGTTGTTATCATATTACTAAGCCAGTTTTTTTTTATGTGGCTGCGGGTTGGTTGTTTGTAACAGCTTCCAGATGGAAAATCTGGGATGTTTAGTTGCAAGTGCTCGTGACCTCACCTGATCATCAAAAATAGAAATAGTAAAAGGGCGCCTGATCGAGACAATTTACCAATAAAGGGAAACCGGTGGGGAAGAAGGAGGTTGGAGGAGGGGTGTGTTTGAGAATAACTAACGACAGTTTTTTGTTTATTTAACCTGTCGTTACTACCTATCACATCGCCTTTTAGGGAAGTGTAGGACAGGTGGTACAAGAGCCTGGGGAATTTAATGGTTGCATGGCTAGTGCAGTCGTCGCGAAGCTGTTCAGCTTAGGATTTTTCATTGATGCCCACAGCAGAAATACCTGCCTTACGGAATTGAACACGGGTCTCCCATGGGTCTCTCATGGGGCTCCCATGGGTCTCTATATGGGTCTCTCATGGGTCTCTACATGGTCTCCACATGGGTCTCTACATGGGTCTCCACATGGGTCTCCTACATCGGTCTCCTACATGGGTCTCCCATGGGTCTCATGGGTCTCCACACGGTCTCCATGGGTCTCCCATGGTCTCCACGCTCAAATTCATTCAGACACATGGAAACACACACACATATATGCACACATATCAACATGCGTATAATACGCCAGTCCTATTCCTAGTCATATCGGAGACGGATGATAAAACGTAGGTCCTGTGTTCAAATTAAGCATGCAAATAAACCCGTGGCAATTCAAAATCGAAATGAGCAGGCTGGAAAGTAGATGCCTGGGAAAAATTCAATACATATTTTTTTAATTTTTCAAAAATATTTTCACAATCTTCTAAATTACATCGAAGACCGTCGCCTGTGCTACGGGGTTCGTGGACTACCTCTGAGATCTTCCTGCGTAAGAAAGATATCAAAGCACACATGGTTACTCACCAAAGTACAATGATGATGTATCAATCATTCAATCACACCTTATGCTAGTGTCCTGGAAATTACTTTGCAACTTAAATCATTGCTTCTCCCTCCTTGTAAGAATTTCGTGGTCCCCGACTCGGACCCTTGGAACTTCTACAAGTGACAACTAGTGAAGATTCGACTTCCCTATCGGATTACCTGCTTCTTTCTGCCTCTGGTGAGGTTGCTCCGGATAAGGAACATTCTCAACCCTTTTCGGACACGTGGACGAGACGACAGGCCTTTACATTTTCGGCTTTGTATTTCTAGCTTCAGTCAAATTTCTCCTAACACAACATCAAACAACAACAGGGATAGTTAATGTACTCTCCCAACCACGCAAACTACTTACCGGTGGGTGTATCCTTCCAACACGCTGCGTAATAGGATCAGCAGAAGCTACTTCAACCCGACAGTTCTCTCGTCTCCTCACTGTTGAAATCACAAGGTCATCCCTTCTAAGATAAATAGACCGGCCGATGTCCACAGTTAAGTCGTTTTGTCGAACCACCAGACGAGCAGCACATTCTCGTGACATAAACACCAAAACCGTTGCTATGGTGATAATTACGACAACAGCAATCCTCCATATTTGTGTTGCCATGACGACGACCAACTATGTTGTATTCTGTAGCTTTATCCAGAAATCAAAGGTAGAATTCCGGTGTTGTCAAAACATTTACTCCAAGAATAGAAAATCACTTGTTATTCCCTCAGATATTAGTAATGGTTGCAATCAAGCAGTCTATGTTCCACAAGAAATGACACAATTTAATGATGATACTGATAATTCATCAATAATATTAACTATTTTGTTGGCGCTGCTAATAAAACGTGTCCCAATTGACAAAGGTATGTGAAGACGGAGCTGTGGTACGAAGCTGTGAAAACAAAGCTGTGATGAGAAGCTGTGAACACAGCTATGTCTTTTGTAGGGACTTTTATACATGTCCAATATCAGCAGCTTAGGGGTGCTATCAAATGTTCTTCTACATCGTGAAGTCTAATCTGAAAATATTTTACAAGACAATTAGATATGGTTACTTATGTGTCTTCACTAGGTTAACAAATATCTGGCAATTTCAAGACCTTAGGTACAAAAATTAAATTGTTTAGGTCATGTGTGATTCTGTACTGACCTACGGTTGTGAAAGTTGGAAATCAACAAAGAAAATTAATAAGAAACTGGACAGCTTTGAGAATAAATGTCTCGAAAATTATTAAAAGTAAAATGGAGGGATTTCGTTTCTAACAACATAGTGAGAGATAGAACACACCAGCAACCGGTATCAAATATTATAAGGAAACGAAGGTGGAAATATTTAGGTCATGTTCTTAGATCAGACGAAAAGAAACTAAATCGACAAGTCCTTATGTGGTCACCAGTTGGGAAAGAAAACGTGGAAGAGCAAAGACCACTATTCGAAGAACCATCCAACAAGAAAGTAAACTATTGGGATGTAAAACCATACAAGATCTCCAACTGTTAGCAACGAACCGTATCACATGGAGATCTAAAACCTCTGCCCTATGTGCCGCCTTCTGCACAAAATGAACAAACAAACTATTTATGTGTGAGCTGCAGGTGGTCGAGTAGTTAGAACACCACTCTCTCAATCAATAGGACATTGGCATGAATCAGCTCTCGGAAACGTGGCGTGTCACCAAGTTAAATACAAATAAGATTCAGACCTTTGTCAACTGATATCTTCGGCGGATTCTCAGATAAAGATGGTTTGAAAGAGTTGTAAACACAGAAATGTGGATAAGAACATGACAGGAACGCATGATGACCCAGGTTAAGAGAAGAAAGTAGCAATGGGTCGGGCATACCCTACAGAAGACACATTCGAGTATCACTAGACAAGAACTTGAGTGAACCAGCAGAGATAACGGAAAAGAGGACTCCCTAAACAGACCTGGAGACGAAGTCTTCTTGAAGAACTGAAGGGTGCTCAATTACCCTGGGAGACCAACAAAATTTAAAAAAACAGCCAGAGACTGAGAAAAGTGGCGAACCACTGTTGATGCCCTACGCTCCACGCGGGCAGGAGGAATAAGTCACAAGTCAGCTCTGAGGCCTCTATGACAAATCTTATCTGATACCATGCAAGTATAACTCCAGAGTGATACAGCTATACTAAACCCCGATGTGATACCATGCTAAGATAACTCAGATTTATACCATTATAGTATAACTCAGATCTGATACCATGTAGTATAATCAGTGTGATACCATGCTTAGTATAACTCCAGATGTGATACCATGCTATAGTATAACTCCAGATCTGATACCATGCTATAGTATAACTCCCGACTCTGATACCATGTTATGATAACTCCAGATCTGATACCATGCTATAATATAACTCCAGATCTGATACCATGCTATAGTATAACTCCAGATGTGATACTTTAAAGCAGCGGTTTTCTATTTGCAAAATCTGACAGTTACCCGTCTGTACAAATGCTTGCCACTTTGACTAATTTAGAAACTTGTCTGGGAAAGATCTTGTTCTTATCAAAAACTATCTCTAAGATCAAGAAAAAAAGTAAAAGAACCCTTTCATACTTCGTGGTATATAGGGCAATACAGTGTTAGTCCTATATCGTTCATTGACTGTGGGCACACGATGGGTGATGTGGTCAGCATCACGCCGGCCGCCTTTACTTTTCCCAGATCATGTCTGGTACCCAATTGAGGCTGGGTCGACCTGAGAGCCGTCGAGATCCGGAAAAATTCCACACCCACTGTGGGAGTTGAACCCGGACCACCAGCCTTGAGAAGCGAGTTCACTAACAACTACCATAACTGTCGTAAAAACTACATACATGGATACCAGAGGAACGAAAATGTGGAAGATCTGACCTGGTACAACAAAGACCAGAACTAAGAATGAATAAACTCACAGCTGGAAATAAAATACATAGAAAGGGAATAAATAGAGGTGAATAGCGGGCATGTGTTAATGCTCTAAGCACCAGGGGCGTCACAGGCTAGATATATATATATATATATATACAGAGAGAGAGTAGAGAAAACAGAAGACAGACACAGAGGAGAGAGAAAGAGGAGACAGAGAGAGACAGACAGAGAGAGAGACAGAGAGAGACAGAGAGAGACAGAGAGAGACAGAGAGAGAGAAGAAACAGCGAGAGAGAGAAAAAGAGAGACAGACAGAGGGACAGAGAGGCAGGGAAAGCGAGAGACAGACAGAGAGAGACACAGAGAAAGACAGAGACCGCAAGAAAGATAGAGAGACAGAAAGAAAAAGAGAGAGTGACTGGGAGTGAGACACGGAGAGAAATAGAGACAGAAACAGAGAGAGAGACAGAAACAGAGGCAGAAAGAAACAGAGAGAGTGAGAGAGAGAGAAAGAGTGGCAGAAAGAAAAAATGATAGAGAGAGCTGATAATATTATACACTTTGACAGAACTTCAGATTGTGTCTGTCCTGTATACCGTACGGGATTAACAATGGCGCAACGTACGCTCGTTATCGTCAAAAACCACACATATCACAAAGAGTAGTCAACTTGCTTGATAGGAACGAAAACAAACAAACCAACACACAAACAAACACATTATAACGTCAGTTCAAACACTTCTAAAACCAGGTTTTTTTTATTTATGGTGCAAGAATCAAAATTCCAACTGGCACACTGCGTAACAACAGCTAGAGCAAGCCGTGGCCCCCGACAACATAAGGCCGACTAGCTCAAACAAGAAAACAAAAATTCCTGCTTTATAAGGTTTTTATAAGTGTTTGTTAGAACACTGTAAGGTTTTCTGCCATGTTACACAATTCTACGAGTCCAGGGTTATTTATTGATGAAACATGTTCATAATTTCTCTTCTTCTTTATCCTTCGTCCTAGGGAACGCATAGGTTAACATAACCAAGGCCTTCCAAGTCCGCCTATTCGATGCCATCCTTTCCAGATCTCTCACTTTTCCCTGTTTTCGTGCATTCCGTCTCCAACTCCCGTCTCCAGGTGTTCCTTGATCTTCTCCTACTCTATTGCCCTGGGGTTCCATCGAGAGCCTGTCTTGTGATGCTGTTAGGTTTTTTTCAATGTGTGTCCTATCCATCGCCAACTTCTGCTTCTTATCTCTTGTTCCACCTGTCGTTGTCCTGTTCTATCCCAGAGTTCCCTGTTTGTAGTCATATCATACCATAGCAGATGGAGTATCCTGCACAGGCATCTATTGATGAATGTCTGCAACGTTTTGGTGTTCCCTTTGGTTGTTCTCCATGTCTCCGCTCCATATAGAAGGACAGACTTGACATTTGAGTTAAATATCATTATCTTAGTTTTATTCCTGATCATTCTTGAACTCCATATGTTCTTCAGAATGGCAAATGCTAATCTTGCCTTTTGTATTCTAACCTTAACATCTGCATCTGTGCCACCTTGAATGCTGATAACACTTCCCAGATATGTAAATGCGACCACCTCTTTTAATGGTGTTTCTCTCAGTATGATCGGGTCTCTAGAATTAGTATTTAATCTCATGATCTTTGTGTTTTCCCCATGAATAGTCAGACCCAGTTGTTGTGAGATTGTTTCCAGTTTAGTTGTTTTCTCTTGCATCTGTTGATGGCTGTGGGAGAGATTAATAATACTAGCTAAATTTAACCTTTTGGCTCTGTAATATATTTTTACCTCTAACGTATTTATCTTGCAGTATATACTGAACTAGCGAGTCTATCGGCTTTACGCCATCTTAGAATGTAACGAGAGTTAGTATATCAGCTTTCATCATCATCATCAAGGTGCGTATCCTTTATAGGACGTTGCTCTCTTTGCAGCACATCTGAAATTCACTCTGTCTCTAGCCCAGTTCACCCACTTCGATGGTCATATTCATGGTTTCTTTAATATCTTGTAGCCATCTTCTTCTTGGTCTGCCTCTGCGTCTTGGGACCCTGCCCGCTAGTATTATTCTTTCCAGGCCATCATGACGCTTGATGTGACCAAAGTATCTAATTTTTCTGTATAGGATGTTGTTTATCAGCCAATTCTCTTTAACATTTAGTTCTTTCAGGACATCAGTGTTCTTTCTTTTTCTGTCCATGGTATTCGTAGGATCTTTCTGTAGCATTTAGTTTCGAATGACTGGATTTTCGTTCTTGTTTTTGTGTAATAGTCCATGATTCACAACCATAAGTAGCCACTGGGAAAATGCATGCTCTCAATATTTTTAATTTTAGTATTTTGCAGGTGCTTTGCCACATGTTCTTCATTGTGTTTAACTTCTTGATTGCTATTGTCAATCTTCTTGAGTTCTCTTTGGAGCAGTCACCGTTATTGTTAATTATTGAGCCCAGATATTCGTAACTCTCTACACATTGGAGTTCTTCATTGTTTACTTGGATGTTAGGTGAGCCTTTTGCTTTGTCAGTTGACATGATTTTGTTTTTTGTGTATTCAAATATAGATGTTAGTCTTCACTATGTTTCTTGGTCGTCATGATTAGGTTTTCCAAACCTTTTTGCTGGTGGATAATAATACTGTATCGTCTGCGTATCTAAGATATCGGCTTTACGCCATCTTAAAATGTAACGAAAACATTTAATGAATATCAGCTTAGAAAGTGCCTTTTTATTGTTTTTTCCTGATCCAGAAGCACTTGAGCTTTCAGCTCTTCGGCTCGGTGCCATGAACATCATAAATCTGGGGAACCTGTGCCTTTTCTGCCAGCCCGCGGAATTGAGCCCGCACTCACAGAGGGCTTGTCACCCGCAGTTCAACGCGCTACGAACACGCTTTGCAGGCGGGCAAGAAAGTGTCTTAAAACAAGCACACACAAGATCACTGTGTCCACCCCCTTTCCCACACAACACTTCTATAAAGAAGTAAATAGTGGAAGAGAAGAAATATACTAAACTAGCAAGTATTTCGGATCTGCACCATCTTAAAATGTAACGAGAGCCAGTATATATCAGTTCAGAATGGCAAACGGGTTAATTTCTAACATAATATAATCTTGATTTAGCATGTCGTGTTGTTTTAAAATGAGTTTGTCTTGATCAAATAATAGATAAAGATAACAATAGGGATGAACGCCTGTAGCTCAAGCGGTAGTGAGCTCGATCGCAAACCCAAGTGTACCTGGTTCAAACCCCACGGTGGGCAAGTTTGAAGCGAATTCTTTCAGTGGGATTTTACGAAAGTTAAAAATAGACCTCACCTTTCAGAAAGCAATGGCAAACTACTGAACCTATAAGTGGTGCCTAAAAAATCAACGACTCGTTTACTGTGGTTGATGGCTACGTCCTGTAAAGGATATGCCACGATTAAAAAAAAAAATTTCCAACAATATCTGAATGCCAGGTCCTCGACGGTTGGGGTCTGATTTCCGAGAATTTTACCTGAGCCGCCGGTCGTTTGTTATCGGAGACCACGCGCAAGCAGTCTTTATTCATCAGTTTCAGCATCAACAACAACAATAAAGAACGCGCCAGAGATCAAATAACCCGGAATAAGCTACCAACAAAATGAGTTTTTCTTATTGCTTCACCAACAGGTAAAGACATCAACATTAGACGGTCATAAATTGTATAATTTGCTTCCAGAACAAACAGGAAAAGAGCATAACGTGGTAAGAATTAGCAGGCATCGCGTGACCTCCATTGAACGTAATACTGCAGTGGAATCTAAGAAGACGTCAAATACATCCGGGTTGGGTTAAGAGTCAAGGGCAACAAAAACACAAAAATGAAGGGTGTTTCCGTCTGTCCATTGAAGGTTTCTCACATTCAAAGTATTATCGTTCTTGTGATGGTGGTAGTCAGTGGCGGTTCGTGATCATTTTTGTTTGTGGGGCCAGACATTTTTTCCCGGATAAATCATGGTTTTGGTTGCTATATTTTAATTTATAAAATAATAAATACACGTTATACATTATTTTGGTGGGGCCGGCCCCACTGGCCCCTAATGACGAGTCGCCACTGGTGGTAGTACTAGCAGTAAGTTGTATACTCCTTTTACCCGGGTTGGGGCATAGGCCTTCAATCAACTCATGCCAAGTCTTCCTATCTCTAGCTATCTCCTGCAGCTCCCTCCAGCTCTTCTTGATATTGTTGATCTCCGCCTCCAAATCTCGTCTCCATGTATTTCTCCGCCTTCTCTTCTTTCGCTGTCCTTGCGGGTTCCAGGCAAGGACCCTTCTTGTTATATTCCTCTCCGGTTTTCGCAAAGTGTGTCCTATCCAGCTCCAGCGTCTTTTTTAACCTGTTTGTTCACTGGAATCTGTCTTGTTCTCTCCATAAGTTCCTCATTTGTGACCCTATCATACCATCTTATTCCCTCTATTCTGCGCAGACACCAGTTGATGAATGTCTGCAATTTATGCGCTATTGTTTTAGTTGTTCTCCATGTTTCGACCCATACAGTAGAACTGCTTTAACATTAGAGTTAAATATCCGAATTTTTGTTCTAGATTTGATTTCTTTAGACTTCCAAATGTTTCCTAGTGCAATGAAAGCTCCTCTGCCTTCTGTATTCTTATTTTAACATCTCTATCTGTTCCACCCTCTTTGTCTACGTTGCTGCCCAAATATGTGTATGATTCTACCTCTTGAAGTGGGATTTCCCCAGGGAGATCGAGTTGTCGTTTGCTTGGTTAATTCTCAATATCTTTGTCTTTCCTTATGAATGTTCAGCCCTAGTTGCTGGGACCTTTGATTCCGTTTGTTGAGCTTATCCTGCATCTGATTTCATGTATGTGACAGAAGGGCTATATCATCATTGAAGTCCAGATCATCTAGTTGCTCTGTCAGAGTCCATTGATTCCATTTCTGGTGTTAGTTACTGTGGTCTTCATAATCCAGTCTATTGTCAGTAAGAACAACATAGGTGATAGAAGACATCCCTGACGAACTCCTGTTTCTATTCCAAAAGTATCTGTTAGTTTACCTTCATGAAGAACTCTACATTTCATATCTGTGTATGACAGGCATGCTAATTTATAAGAAATGTAAACACAGCATTTGTGTTGAAAAACCCAGACATTTACGAAGTAGATGTTGTATAGCAGAAACGACAGTTTCATTCGCTTTATTCCGAAAACCCAAGTTTTTTAATTCTCGCTCAAACCTAACCCATCATTAACTGAATTGGTTAGAAAGTACCAAACACGGGTGACATTTTGTGTACAATTTTAATGTATTTTAGCTCATTTTTTACATTAAAAGCCGATCTGATGATGCATAACAGAGACTTGTTTTCATTTCTCAAATCTAATATAATACGTACTCTTATGAAAATGACGGTATTTTTTTTTTTAAATGAGTTTAACTCCGTTTCGTGCCCGAGTAAAATGTCCTAACCGTTGATCACACTAAACAATTCATACAGGCGTTCGACTCGGAGTAGTAAAAAACCGCAAGTCGTCAAGTTTCAAAACTCTAGCTTTTACCTAAGTCGTCGAGCTTCGGTGGAGGGGTCTAACGCTCGTAGAACAGAATAAAATTGGCAAAGAACAGAAATCGTGTTTTTTACAAAGCTCAGAACACGGCAAACATTAAAACAAGCACACACGTAATCAATACGTGTTTCTCCCGCCTCCCAACACTTCTATAAAGAAGTAAATGGTGGAAGAGAAGATGAAGAAGATTTATGGTTGTGAATCGTGGACCATCACACAAACAGCGACCATCACACAAACAACGACCATCACACAAACAACGACCATCACACAAACAGCAACCATCACACAAACAACGACCATCACACAAAGACCATCACACAAACAGCGACCATCACACAAACAACGACCATCACACAAACAACGACCATCACACAAACAACGACCATCACACAAACAGCGACCATCACACAAACAACGACCATCACACAAACAGCAACCATCACACAACGACCATCACACAAACAGCGACCATCACACAACGACCATCACACAAACAGCAACCATCACACAAACAACGACCATCACACAAACAGCAACCATCACACAAACAAAGACCATCACACAAAGACCATCACACAAACAACGACCATCACACAAACAACGACCATCACACAAACAGCAACCATCACACAAACAACGACCATCACACAAAGACCATCACACAAACAACGACCATCACACAAACAGCAACCATCACACAAACAGCAACCATCACACAAACAGCGACCATCGCACAAACAGCAACCATCACACAAACAGCGACCATCACACAAACAGCAACCATCACACAAACAGCGACCATCACACAAACAACGACCATCACACAAACAACGACCATCACACAAACAACGACCATCACACAAACAGCAACCATCACACAAACAACGACCATCACACAAACAACGACCATCACATAAACAACGACCATCACACAAACAGCGACCATCACACAAACAACGACCATCACACAAACAACGACCATCACACAAACAGCAACCATCACACAAACAACGACCATCACACAAACAGCAACCATCACACAAACAGCAACCATCAAACAAACAGCGACCATAAAACAAACAACAACCATCACACAAAGACCATTACACAAACAGCGACCATCACACAAACAAGGACCATCACACAAACAACGACCATCACACAAACAAAGACCATCACACAAACAGCAACCATCACACAACAGCGACCATCACATAAACAACGACCATCACACAAAGACCATCACACAAACAGCGACCATCACACAAACAGCGACCATCACACAAACAACGACCATCACACAAACAACGACCATCACACAAACAGCAACCATCACACAAAGACCATCACACAAACAGCGACCATCACACAAACAACGACCATCACACAAAGACCATCACACAAACAACGACCATCACACAAACAACGACCATCACACAAAGACCATCACACAAACAACGACCATCACACAAACAACGACCATCACACAAAGACCATCACACAAAGACCATCACACAAAGATCATCACACAAAGACCATCACACAAACAACGACCATCACACAAACAACGACCATCACACAAAGACCATCACACAAACAGCGACCATCACACAAACAGCGATCATCACACAAAGACCATCACACAAACAGCGACCATCACACAAACAGCAACCATCACACAAACAGCGACCATCACACAAACAGCGACCATCACACAAACAGCGACCATCACACAAACAACGACCATCACAAAAACAACGACCATCACAAAAACAACGACCATCACACAAAGACCATCACACAAACAGCGACCATCACACAAAGACCATCACACAAACAGCAACCATCACACAAACAACGACCATCACACAAACAGCAACCATCACACAAACAGCAACCATCACACAAACAGCGACCATCACACAAACAGCAACCATCACACAAACAGCGACCATCACACAAACAGCAACCATCACACAAACAGCGACCATCACACAAACAGCAACCATCACACAAACAGCGACCATCACACAAACAACGACCATCACACAAACAACGACCATCACACAAACAACGACCATCACACAAACAGCGACCTTCACACAAACAACGACCATCACACAAACAGCAACCATCACACAACGACCATCACACAAACAGCGACCATCACACAACGACCATCACACAAACAGCAACCATCACACAAACAACGACCATCACACAAACAGCAACCATCACACAAACAACGACCATCACACAAAGACCATCACACAAACAACGACCATCACACAAACAACGACCATCACACAAACAGCAACCATCACACAAACAACGACCATCACACAAAGACCATCACACAAACAGCGACCATCACACAAACAACGACCATCACACAAACAACGACCATCACGCAAACAACGACCATCACACAAACAGCGACCATCACACAAACAACGACCATCACACAAACAGCAACTATCACACAACGACCATCACACAAACAGCGACCATCACACAACGACCATCACACAAACAGCGACCATCACACAAACAACGACCATCACACAAACAGCAACCATCACACAAACAACGACCATCACACAAAGACCATCACACAAACAACGACCATCACACAAACAACGACCATCACACAAACAGCAACCATCACACAAACAACGACCATCACACAAAGACCATCACACAAACAACGACCATCACACAAACAGCAACCATCACACAAACAGCAACCATCACACAAACAGCGACCATCACACAAACAGCAACCATCACACAAACAGCGACCATCACACAAACAGCAACCATCACACAAACAGCGACCATCACACAAACAGCAACCATCACACAAACAGCGACCATCACACAAACAACGACCATCACACAAACAACGACCATCACACAAACAACGACCATCACACAAACAGCAACCATCACACAAACAACGACCATCACACAAAGACCATCACACAAACAGCGACCATCACACAAACAACGACCATCACACAAACAACGACCATCACGCAAACAACGACCATCACACAAACAGCGACCATCACACAAACAACGACCATCACACAAACAGCAACTATCACACAACGACCATCACACAAACAGCGACCATCACACAACGACCATCACACAAACAGCGACCATCACACAAACAACGACCATCACACAAACAGCAACCATCACACAAACAACGACCATCACACAAAGACCATCACACAAACAACGACCATCACACAAACAACGACCATCACAAAAACAGCAACCATCACACAAACAACGACCATCACACAAAGACCATCACACAAACAACGACCATCACACAAACAGCAACCATCACACAAACAGCAACCATCACACAAACAGCGACCATCACACAAACAGCAACCATCACACAAACAGCGACCATCACACAAACAGCAACCATCACACAAACAGCGACCATCACACAAACAGCAACCATCACACAAACAGCGACCATCACACAAACAACGACCATCACACAAACAACGACCATCACACAAACAACGACCATCACACAAACAGCAACCATCACACAAACAACGACCATCACACAAACAACGACCATCACATAAACAACGACCATCACACAAACAGCGACCATCACACAAACAACGACCATCACACAAACAACGACCATCACACAAACAGCAACCATCACACAAACAACGACCATCACACAAACAGCAACCATCACACAAACAGCAACCATCAAACAAACAGCGACCATCACACAAACAAAAACCATCACACAAAGACCATCACACAAACAGCGACCATCACACAAACAAGGACCATCACACAAACAACGACCATCACACAAACAAAGACCATCACACAAACAGCAACCATCACACAACAGCGACCATCACATAAACAACCACCATCACACAAAGACCATCACACAAACAGCGACCATCACACAAACAGCGACCATCACACAAACAACGACCATCACACAAACAACGACCATCACACAAACAGCAACCATCACACAAAGACCATCACACAAACAGCGACCATCACACAAACAACGACCATCACACAAAGACCATCACACAAACAACGACCATCACACAAACAACGACCATCACACAAAGACCATCACACAAACAACGACCATCACACAAACAACGACCATCACACAAAGACCATCACACAAAGACCATCACACAAAGACCATCACACAAAGACCATCACACAAACAACGACCATCACACAAACAACGACCATCACACAAAGACCATCACACAAACAGCGACCATCACACAAACATCGACCATCACACAAACAACGACCATCACACAAACAACGACCATCACACAAAGACCATCACACAAACAGCGACCATCACACAAACAGCGACCATCACACAAAGACCATCACACAAACAGCGACCATCACACAAACAGCAACCATCACACAAACAGCGACCATCACACAAACAGCGACCATCACACAAACAGCGACCATCACACAAACAACGACCATCACACAAACAACGACCATCACACAAAGACCATCACACAAACAGCGACCATCACACAAAGACCATCACACAAACAGCAACCATCACACAAACAACGACCATCACACAAACAGCAACCATCACACAAACAGCAACCATCACACAAACAGCGACCATCACACAAACAGCAACCATCACACAAACAGCGACCATCACACAAACAGCAACCATCACACAAACAGCGACCATCACACAAACAGCAACCATCACACAAACAGCGACCATCACACAAACAGCGACCATCACACAAACAACGACCATCACACAAACAACGACCATCACACAAACAGCAACCATCACACAAACAACGACCATCACACAAACAGCAACCATCACACAAACAGCAACCATCAA
This sequence comes from Arion vulgaris, assembly GCA_020796225.1. Taxonomy (NCBI): domain Eukaryota; kingdom Metazoa; phylum Mollusca; class Gastropoda; order Stylommatophora; family Arionidae; genus Arion; species Arion vulgaris. The sequence continues at coordinate 11,698,553 of CM036769.1, forward strand.
ACAAACAGCGACCATCACACAAACAACAACCATCACACAAAGACCATCACACAAACAACGACCATCACACAAACAAGGACCATCACACAAACAACGACCATCACACAAACAAAGACCATCACACAAACAGCAACCATCACACAACAGCGACCATCACATAAACAACGACCATCACACAAACAACGACCATCACACAACAGCGACCATCACATAAACAACGACCATCACACAAGACCATCAACGACCATCACACAAAGACCATCACACAAAGACCATCACACAAAACGACCATCACACAACAAGACCATCACACAACCACAACAAGACCATCACACAAACAACGACCATCACACAAAGACCATCACACAAACAACGACCATCACACAAACAACGACCATCACACAAACAGCACCATCACACAAGTAAACAACGACCATCGACTACAAACAACGACCATCACACAAACAACAACCATCACACAAAGACCATCACACAAACAACGACCATCACACAAAAAACGACCATCACACAAACAACGTACCACATCACACAAACAGACACAAAGCGACCATCACACAAAGACCATCACACAAACAGCGACCATCACACAAACAAAGACCATCACACAAACAACGACCATCACACAAACAAAGACCATCACACAAACAGCGACCATCACACAAACAACGACCATCACACAAAGACCATCACACAAACAGCGACCATCACAGACATCAACAAAGCACGACCATCACACAAAGCACCATCACACAAACAGCGACCATCACACACACAACAGCGACCATCACACAAACAACGACCATCACACAAAGACCATCACACAAACAGATCAGACCATCACACAAACAGCGACCATCACACAAACAACGACCATCACACAAAGACCATCACACAAACAGCGACCATCACACAAACAGAGACCATCACACAAACAGCGACCATCACACAAAGACCATCACACAAACAGCGACCATCACGACAAACAAGCAACCATCAACACAAAGACCATCACACAAACAACGACCATCACACAAACAGACATACCACAGTCACACAAACAGCAACCATCACACAAAGACCATCAGCACAAACACGACCATCACACAAACAACGACCATCACACAAAGACCATCACACAAACACCATCACACAAACACGACCATCACACAAACAACAACCATCACACAAAGACCATCACACAAACAACGACCATCACACAAACAAGGACCATCACACAAACAACGACCATCACACAAACAAAGACCATCACACAAAGACCATCACACAAACAACGACCATCACACAAACAACGACCATCACACAAAGACCATCACACAAACATCACGACAAAGACCATCACACAAACAGCGACCATCACACAAACAACGACCATCACACAAACAACGACCATCACACAAACAGCAACCATCACACAAAGACCATCAACACACATCACAAAGCGACCATCACACAAAGACCATCACACAAACAACGACCATCACACAAACAACGACCATCACACAAAGACCATCACAACAACATCACAAGACCATCACACAAACAACGACCATCACACAACACAAAGACCATCACACAAAGACCATCACACAAAGACCATCACACAAACAACGACCATCACACAAACAACGACCATCACACAAAGACCATCACACAAACAGCGACCATCACAAACACAATACACAGACCATCACACAAACAGCGACCATCACACAAACAACGACCATCACACAAACAACGACCATCACACAAACAGCAACCATCACACAAAGACCATCACACAAACAACGACCATCACACAAAGACCATCACACAAACAGCGACCATCACACAAACAACGACCATCACACATAAAGACCATCACACAAACAACGACCATCACACAAACAACGACCATCACACAAACAACGACCATCACACAAAGACCATCACACAAACAGCGACCATCACACAAACAGCAACCATCACACAAAGACCATCACACAAACAACGACCATCACACAAACAGCAACCATCACACAAACAGCACCATCACACAACAGCGACCATCACACAAACAGCGACCATCACACAAACAACGACCATCACACAAAGACCATCACACAAACAGCGACCATCACACAAACAACGACCATCACACAAACAAGACCATCACACAACAGACCATCACACAAACAGCGACCATCACACAAAGACCATCACACAAACAGCGACCATCACACAAAAAGCGACCATCACACAAACAACGACCATCACCAAGCAACGACCATCACACAAAGACCATACAAACAACGACCATCACACAAACAGCGACCATCACACAAACAGCAACCATCACACAAAGACCATCACACAAACAGCGACCATCACACAAACAACGACCATCACACAAAGACCATCACACAAACAGCGACCATCACACAAACAACGACCATCACACAAAGACCATCACACAAACACGACCATCACAAAACACGACCATCACACAAACAACGACCATCACACAAACAACGACCATCACACAAACACAGACCATCACACAAACAACGACCATCACACAAACAACGACCATCACACAAACAACGACCATCACACAAAGACCATCACACAAACAGCGACCATCACACAAACAACGACCATCACACAAAGACCATCACACAAACAGCGACCATCACACAAACAAGGACCATCACACAAAGACCATCACACAAACAGCGACCATCACACAAACAACGACCATCACACAAACAACGACCATCACACAAACAACGACCATCACACAAACAGACCATCACAAAAAGCAGACCTCCACAAACAACGACCATCGAAAATACATACGACCATCACATCATTAAGTCCATGCACTGCAGAATCATGCGACCATCACACAAACAATGACCATCATCACAGAAGAGCTCATCAACATAACAGGACCATCAACATTAACAACGATCTATCACAACAGTACTCTCACACAAACAACGATCCATGTCAAAGACCATCCCTAAACACGACCATCACGAAAACATGCGACCTCACTAATATATAGCAATCCATCGATCCAAACAAGACCATCACAAGAACATAGAACCATACACAAAAAAAGAATGAAAATGAAGTCCTTCAAGAACGAAATTTACAGAAAGATAAACAATACTCGATTACATTGGTCATTAGGTGCACGTGCCTGGTTCTAGGGCAGACGATCAGGATCTCCACAAATGCTTCAGATGTTTGCTATAACTCAGATATTGACGCTACCGGCAGATTGAATTCAGTGCCATCAAATTTTCTCTCTTTATCCCCTGTCTCTTATCAATTTTACGGTTGTCACGATGTGTTCTAAACCTCCCTCCTCATCACATGCCCAAAAATAATCGTCCTTTCTTATATTGATGATGAGCTTTCTGTGTCTTGATCTCATTCATCCTCAACATTAGTCATTTTAGAACCATTACAGAAAAAGGAAGAACACTAATTTCTTGAAAGAACTAAATGTTAAAGAGAATTGGCTGATAAACAACATACTATACAGAAAATTAGATACTTTGGTCACATTAAGCGTCACGATGGCCTGGAATTAATAATATTAGAGGGCAGAGTCCCAGGATGCAGAGACAGACCAAGAAGAAATGGCTACAAGATATTAAAGAAACCATGAATATGACCATCGACGAAGTGGGTGAACTGGCTAGAGACAGATTGAATTTCAGATGCTCTGCAAAGAGAGCAACGTCCTATAAAGGACACGCACCTTGATGATGATGAGTTTGTTAATGTCCCCTACTTCCTTAAATTGCACATCAATTTCTCACCAGTTTTCAGTGCGCATCAATTTCTCACCAGTTTTCAGTGCGCATCATTTTCTCACCAGTTTTCAGTGCGCATCATTTTCTCACCAGTTTTCAGTGCGCATCATTTTCTCACCAGTTTTCAGTGCGCATCATTTTCTCACCAGTTTTCAGTGCGCATCATTTTCTCACCAGTTTTCAGTGCGCATCATTTTCTCACCAGTTTTCAGTGCGCATCATTTTCTCACCAGTTTTCAGTGCGCATCATTTTCTCACCAGTTTTCAGTGCGCATCATTTTCTCACCAGTTTTCAGTGCACATCATTTTCTCACCAGTTTTCAGTGCACATCATTTTCTCACCAGTTTTCAGTGCACATCATTTTCTCACCAGTTTTCAGTGCACATCATTTTCTCACCAGTTTTCAGTGCGCATCATTTTCTCACCAGTTTTCAGTGCGCATCATTTTCTCACCAGTTTTCAGTGCACATCATTTTCTCACCAGTTTTCAGTGCACATCATTTTCTCACCAGTTTTCAGTGCGCATCATTTTCTCACCAGTTTTCAGTGCGCATCATTTTCTCACCAGTTTTCAGTGCGCATCATTTTCTCACCAGTTTTCAGTGCGCATCATTTTCTCACCAGTTTTCAGTGCGCATCATTTTCTCACCAGTTTTCAGTGCGCATCATTTTCTCACCAGTTTTCAGTGCGCATCATTTTCTCACCAGTTTTCAGTGCGCATCATTTTCTCACCAGTTTTCAGTGCGCATCATTTTCTCACCAGTTTTCAGTGGCATCATTTTCACCAGTTTTCAGTGCGCATCATTTTCTCACCAGTTTTCAGTGCACATCATTTTCTCACCAGTTTTCAGTGCACATCATTTTCTCACCAGTTTTCAGTGCACATCATTTTCTCACCAGTTTTCAGTGCACATCATTTTCTCACCAGTTTTCAGTGCGCATCATTTTCTCACCAGTTTTCAGTGCGCATCATTTTCTCACCAGTTTTCAGTGCACATCATTTTCTCACCAGTTTTCAGTGCGCATCATTTTCTCACCAGTTTTCAGTGCGCATCATTTTCTCACCAGTTTTCAGTGCACATCATTTTCTCACCAGTTTTCAGTGCACATCATTTTCTCACCAGTTTTCAGTGCGCATCATTTTCTCACCAGTTTTCAGTGCGCATCATTTTCTCACCAGTTTTCAGTGCACATCATTTTCTCACCAGTTTTCAGTGCACATCATTTTCTCACCAGTTTTCAGTGCGCATCATTTTCTCACCAGTTTTCAGTGCACATCATTTTCTCACCAGTTTTCAGTGCGCATCATTTTCTCACCAGTTTTCAGTGCACATCATTTTCTCACCAGTTTTCAGTGCACATCATTTTCTCACCAGTTTTCAGTGCGCATCATTTTCTCACCAGTTTTCAGTGCACATCATTTTCTCACCAGTTTTCAGTGCACATCATTTTCTCACCAGTTTTCAGTGCGCATCATTTTCTCACCAGTTTTCAGTGCACATCATTTTCTCACCAGTTTTCAGTGCACATCATTTTCTCACCAGTTTTCAGTGCACATCATTTTCTCACCAGTTTTCAGTGCACATCATTTTCTCACCAGTTTTCAGTGCACATCATTTTCTCACCAGTTTTCAGTGCACATCATTTTCTCACCAGTTTTCAGTGCACATCATTTTCTCACCAGTTTTCAGTGCACATCATTTTCTCACCAGTTTTCAGTGCACATCATTTTCTCACCAGTTTTCAGTGCACATCATTTTCTCACCAGTAAACATTTTTGAAAATTCGAAAACAGAATCTAAATGGAAGCTATTATAGAAAAAAGTTTAAAAAAACTTGAAAATGCAGTTTTGTAAAGCGATACACATTATTTAAAGTTTACATTTCGACCTGGGACTGAATTAAGACAAGAACAGCAATTTAAATATCTCGGAGTTCTGGTAACATGAGATGGCAGATGCAGATCAGAAATAAAGAGCAGAATATGACAGGTCAAAGCAGCGTTCCAGACAATGAGAAGCATTATATGCAACAAGTCATTGTCAATTGAGATCAGAATGAAAGTTATTCAGTGCTACATAAAACCAATACAGACATACGGATGCGAGTTATGGACAATAAACACACAGATCGAAAAAGCCCTGAGGGTTACAGAGATGTGGTTTTACAGAAGAATGTTGAGAATCCCATTTAAAATGACGAATGTTGAGGTGTTGAATAAGGTCACAGAAAAAACGTTTCTTCTTCTTTGCGTTCGTTCTTTACGACCATTTATAATCACTCGTTGTGATATGTTTGATCTTTGCCAAGAACGTATACGTGTGCACATTATTTTGGTAGACCCCTTAACGCAGACTTCAGCACATTTTTTTTTTCCGATCCAGAAGCACTGGAGCTTTTCAGCACTTCGGCTCGGTGCCATGGACATCGTAACCCTTCGGTTCGGTACCACGAACACCGTAAATATGGGAAATCTGTGGCTTTTTCTGCCATCCCGCGGAATTGAACCGCACACACAGAGGGATAGTCACCGTAGTCCAACGCGCTACGAACACACTGGGCAGACGGGCTTTCAGCACATTTAGGATACGTGCATCCGATTTTAGCCAAACTTCCTTAGTCGCCTCTTACGACATGCGTGGCAGGTAACAGTGGTTCTATTCTTTACACCCCAAATTTGGGCCCCGGTAACCACACTGGCAACAACTTATCATCAATATAAGAAAGAAGCCATCCTCATTTTTTTTAGACATGTGATGAGGAAGGGAAGCTTAGAACACATTTGTGACAACCGGCAAACTCGAGAGTAGACGAGACAGAGGAAGACGCAGAGAGAAAATGTTGGATAGTCTGACTTCATGGCACCGTAGAGCGTCAACATCTGAGATGATAGCAAACAACAGAGATTTGTGGAGATCCATGATCGCCTACGCCATCCGGCACGGTGCCTGACGATGATGACATTCCGACCAACAGGTCTTCATCCGGATCAGTTAAACTAAACGAGGACAAAAATTATTGACTGCACTAGATGTGCATTATTAATAAATAAAATAGTAAATAATACGTTTGTTCCGTTTACATGTTATTAATTCAAGCGAAGTCGTGGTGCCTAATATGGCGCCACATCGACTTCTTCAAACTGCGCTCCAAGCCCTTTAGCTGATAAGGACGTATATATACGTTTTCCCCATTCACTTCTAAAGACGCATTAACACGTCTGTTATTATCTCTTCTCTGTTGGCTAAAGACGTATTAACACGTTATACATTTCTACTGTCACTGCTATAGGCGTACATTCACGCTTTTTACCTAGAAATAAAGAGTAGCTATTTTTAGCTCAGCCTTCAGAAAGTATGTAGCAGCGAAAGAGTTAAGGAGACATAGATCCGCAACTAAGGCCTTCCGTGCCTAATATGGCGCCACTTCGACTTCTTCACACTGCGCTCCTAGGGAGACATAGATCCACAACCAAGGCTTTCCGTGTCTAATATGGCGCCACTTCGACTTCTTCACACTGTGCTCCTAGGGAGACATAGATCCACAACCAAGGCTTTCCGTGTCTAATATGGCGCCACTTCGACTTCTTCACACTGTGCTCCTAGGGAGACATAGATCCACAACCAAGGTCTTCCGTGTCTAATATGGCGCCACTTCGACTTCTTCACACTGTGCTCCTAGGGAGACATAGATCCACAACCAAGGTCTTCCGTGTCTAATATGGCGCCACTTCGACTTCTTCACACTGTGCTCCTAGGGAGACATAGATCCACAACCAAGGTCTTCCGTGTCTAATATGGCGCCACTTCGACTTCTTCACACTGCGCTCCTAGGGAGACATAGATCCGCAACCAAGGTCTTCCGTGTCTAATATGGCGCCACTTCGACTTCTTCACACTGCGCTCCTAGGGAGACATAGATCCACAACCAAGGTCTTCCGTGTCTAATATGGCGCCACTTCGACTTCTTCACACTGTGCTCCTAGGGAGACATAGATCCGCAACCAAGGTCTTCCGTGTCTAATATGGCGCCACTTCGATTTCTTCACACTGCGCTCCTAGGGAGACATAGATCTACAACCAAGGTCTTCCGTGTCTAATATGGCGCCACTTCGACTTCTTCACACTGTGCTCCTAGGGAGACATAGATCCGCAACCAAGGTCTTCCGTGTCTAATATGGCGCCACTTCGATTTCTTCACACTGCGCTCCTAGGGAGACATAGATCCACAACCAAGGTCTTCCGTGTCTAATATGGCGCCACTTCGACTTCTTCACACTGTGCTCCTAGGGAGACATAGATCCGCAACCAAGGTCTTCCGTGTCTAATATGGCGCCACTTCGATTTCTTCACACTGCGCTCCTAGGGAGACATAGATCTACAACCAAGGCTTTCCGTGTCTAATATGGCGCCACTTCGACTTCTTCACACTGTGCTCCTAGGGAGACATAGGTCTACAACAAAGGCCATCCGAGCCCTCCTATCCAAGACCATCTTTTTCAGACCTCTCCACTCTCTCCCCATTTTCATGCATTTCATTTCTAACTCCAGGTGTTCCTGTGTCTTCCCTTCCTTACGGGGTCCTTCTCCTTCCTTGGGTTGAGAACTATCAATTTGATTGTGGTTTCTAAAAGGGTTTTAAAGCCGAAGGATTGACTTCATTGCACCGGGTTTACCCCATCTGGCTCGGTCCCTCTCAGCAGAAATGGCACGCCACCTAACGAGAGTATTGCACAAAGCACGAACTCCGTAGCTCCGGCAACAATCCTAGGGGTCTCTAGAAAAACTGCACTCGTGAACAGAACGGCGCGGTCCGGACTCGAACCCACGACCTTCGACTCGCAAGGCAGAGGGCTTAACCACTCAGCCACAGAGACCCCCAAATGATTGTGGTTTCTGTAGCTATCTAGTGTTTTTTACGAGGTCGGATAGCTAGCTTCAAGCCCAACCTGACATACGTGGCAGGTGTTTAGACCCTATGCTCCACGAGCAGCGGAGATGAATAAGTCATTTGTAGCATCCTTCAGTTTTCTTTAATTTTGAATTCCTTCCAGACATATCTATTTGTTCTCTTCTCTGTCCATGACATACGGAGAACTCTTCTGTAACACTTATATTCAAAAGCACATGTATGCTTTCTCACTGCCTTGTTAAATATCCATGATTCACACCCATACGTTGCCACTTGGAACATACATGCTCTTTGTATTCTGATCTTTGTTTTCTTATCATGTTCATTCCATACTGTATTTAGTTAAGTTTTTTTTAATGCTATCTGTGTTCTTTCAATTTCCTTCATCCCATTTCTATCTCTTTTTTTTAGCAGCGAACCAAGATATTTAAACCCGCTCACTTTTTTTTATATTTCCTCTTCTTTGTTACAACTATCCTTTGTTATGTTTATTTTATGCGTTCTCATTATTTTTATTTTTGCCACATTCAAACACGAATATCGTTTTTCGTTTCTCTTGGCACTGGGCAAAAACTTATATTTCTTTTAATTATTTGAAAAGCTTGTTTCAGGTTGTTTTTTTCTTCTCTTTTCATTCCTAATTTTCAATTCTCATTTTTGTTATTTCCATAAAATATACCTTTCTCTCTCTCTCCCTCTATCTTTTGTATCTTCACATTCCCCAAAACAATGTTCTCCTTGCTAAAGACGAGTTTATCAAATAAGAAGAGCTCTCCTATCTTGAAAATTAGTAAATGTTTAACCTCAAGTCGTGCTCTTCAATCTTCACGAAGAGAAATATCATTCTTTATTGTAAGACAAAGACATCAGAGCAGTGTTTCTAAACTTGGGGACTACGTCATACCCACAGCGGTATACAAATTGTAATAATTGGTGTGATGTGGGCGAGTCTCAAACATTTTACCCAGTGTGAGAATTCTAAGTTCTTCTTCTTCTAAGGCTTCATATCGACCCCTTGTTAAACCCATCTTTGTGATTTACGTTGTTACAGTTATGCACCTACATATCATGTGTATGTCAACACATCTGATTTCTACTACGATTTTTTTTTACAAGTATAGCTTTCCTAGTCCCCTGCCTCAGTCGCCTCTTACGACATGCTTTGTAGGTTGCAGTGTTACTATTCGTTGCTCCCATTGCGGGTTCCGGCAACACACCGGTTAATGAGTATGGACTTACACGTTGTATAAGTTGAGGGGCAGGTGGAAGTGTATTTAACCAAAAAGACACGGCTACCATCCGTATGCATATTCTTCAACATCTGCTTGGCGAGGTATGCTTGCCTGAAGTGATCTGACTTCGGTTCAGTAACCAATAACACATAACAAGAGAGAGAGAGTTGTGGAAGAACATGATAAGGTCCGCTTGCCAACACTGCACTTGATAATGATACCTTTTGATATTTTACTTTTTTCGGAATTTAGTTGACTAGTATGCTGAAGTGAGACATGGAACATTGACAAAGAGGACCATTAATGTCTTTGAATGCAAATACTACAGAAGAGTACTTAGAATATCATGGACAGAGAAAAGAACAAATACTACAGAAGAGTACTTAGAATATCATGGACAGAGAAAAGAACAAATGCTACAGAAGAGTACTTAGAATATCATGGACAGAGAAAAGAACAAATGCTACAGAAGAGTACTTAGAATATCATGGACAGAGAAAAGAACAAATACTACAGAAGAGTACTTAGAATATCATGGACAGAGAAAAGAACAAATACTACAGAAGATTACTTAGAATATCATGGACAGAGAAAAGAACAAATGCTACAGAAGAGTACTTAGAAAATCATGGACAGAGAAAAGAACAAATGCTACAGAAGAGTACTTAGAATATCATGGACAGAGAAAAGAACAAATGCTACAGAAGAGTACTTAGAATATCATGGATAGAGAAAAGAACAAATGCTTCTGTTCTGCAACAGCTTGATATTAAAGAGAGTTGGTTATTAAAGAGCATAGCATCAAGGAAATTAAAATATTCTGGACAATCAAACACATAGTGCCTAGAGAGACATTTGAGAAATAGTGGAGCCTGAAGAGGAAATGAGAGGAAGACCTAAAAGACGAGGGTGCAAGATGACATTGACAATCTGAGAATGACTGCTCAGAAGAGTACTGATGCCAGTCAACTTGCACAGAACAGAGAGTTTTTCAGCACTGCTGTCATGGGAGCAAGTTCCGTTAGGGACAAGTTACTTGATGATGATTATGCTGAAGTCAGGAAAGGGTTGGGGAGGGGGCAGAGGTCGGTAGCATTACAATATTTGATATTTTTTCGGAGATTCCTGCGATCGTTACTGGAGCTACACTCAGTGTGCAACACTCTGAAGGTTTAGTGTCATTTCTACAGAGAGGGCGAATCAATTTTGCTTCGCGCATGTGTTGCTGGGACTCGCGAGGGGAGCAAAGAATAGTAACACTGCTACCTACAAGGCATGTCGTAAGAGACGGCTGAGGTAGAGACCTAGGGAAGCTACCATAATAACTAAAAAGCATCTCAGAAATCGGATATTCTGACCTACTTGTAGGCGCATAACTGGCACTAGTACAATCGCTTTTAGGCTCAGATCACATACAAATCACATTGAGTGGTTTAACTAGTGCTCCATATGGAGCGTTCGAAGAAGAAGAAGAAGAAGAAGAAGAAGACGCTTTTAGACATTATTTGAGCCGTTGAGGTCGGGGTATGATTGAATAAATATTTGAGAAACACTGAAGTTTACGAAGTCAATGCGATGTATAGAATATAATAGACAGACAGAGCATGACATTGTTCGCTAAACGATTTATTTTGGATGTTCATGAATCGTGGAAGATTGTGTCTATCTATAGTGACAGTATCTGAAAGGTTAATTTTTTATGTTTAGTGATAAGAGCAAGCTTCGCCGCAGCATGACAGAGACAGGTAGAATACATGCATACATGGATAAATAGATCGATGACGGACGGACCAATAGATTGAAGAATTAGTGGATATAAAATGAAAATCGTTGCATATTTTTTACAGGACTTAGCCATCAACCACAATTAACGAGTCGTTGATTTTCTCATCATTATCATCATCAAATAGCTTGTCCTGAGCAGAACTTTGCCACCCCAACAGTCCTCCGGAATTCTCTCTCTCTCTCATAGTCCAGATGTCCTGCCTCCGCAGTCGTCATGTTCAAACGATGAGTTACATCCTGAATCCATCTTCTCCGTGGTCTTCCTCTTCTTCTCTTTGCCGGTATGCCTCCTTCCATAATGGTCTTTTCCAGCCCTTCGTGTCTTTTTATATGTCCAAAATACCTCAGTTTTTTTCTTTATTATTTGTAGAATCAGCCAGTTTTCTTTGATTCTAAGCTCTTTCTGGAAAGATCTATTTGTTCTCTTCTCTGTCCATGATATACAAAGGACTCTTCTATAGCATTTATATTCAAAAGCACATATATGTTTCCTAGGCATCACTTATACGTTCCGTAGTTTGCCATTGCTTTCCGAATTGGTGGATATACGAAATAGGTACGGATACATTGAATAATTAATATCACAAACAAAGAACTGTGGAAAAGAGTGAAACAACGGAAAGTCGAATAAGATATAAGTCAAACAAGAGATAAGGGGCAGAAGGTGGTAATGGACAGGACATACATTGAGGAGACTTCCTGACAGTATCACGAGACAAGTCCGTTAGAAAAATTCGGGTAGAATTTTTCAAAACAAGTGACAGTGTGTATTTTAAAAGCATTTCCTCACAGACGATATTTCAAACAGGTAAACAACGATTACCTAAGACTGTTGCTAGGACATAGGAGAGTTTGGCGAATGGATTAACTCTTTGTGTACCAAATACCACATTATGGGGCTTTGGGGCAGACTCTTTTTACCAGGTGCCACACTAAAATAGCGTTTTCTATTATAAAAACAAATGGCTTGTAACAACATGGCTTTTGACCTGGTCAACTCAGAGATAATGCGCTGGCTTCCATTCGGGAGACTCGTGATCGATATCTGGTACAGTCAATTATTTTTTTATGTCGGGTGCATAAAGAAAAAATTATAACGAACAGTTTTGCGGGATTTCACTAGCCATGTGGCCATTAAATACCACAGGCGCATGTACACCCCTCCCCTCTCCCTGTTCAACATCATCATCATCAAATAGTTTGTCCTGAGCAGAACTTTGTCACCCCAACAGTCCTTCGGAATTTCTCTTCTCAGTCCAGATGTCCTGCCGCTGTAGTCGTCACGTTCAAACGATGAGTTACATCCTGAATCCATCTTCTCCGTTGTCTTCCTGTTCTCCTCATTGTCGGTATGCCTCCTTCCATGATGGTCTTCTCCAGCCCTTCTGGTCTTTTTAAATGTCCAAACTATCTCAATTTTCTCTTTCTTATTTGTAGCATTAGCCAGTTGACTTTGAGTTGTTCCTTGATAGATCTATTTGTTCTCTTCTCTGTTCATCAAATGAGAATGAATGAATGAATGAATGAGAAAGATTAATAAATACAATTTCTGCAGAATAGATTCACCATCTTCTTAATCACCAGTTATAAGTTTAGTAGTTTTGTACGGTAATGCTAAGTAAATTACGAAAGCAATTTATAACTAATTCTAACATACCTGCACATGACATCGCATACTTTGAGTGGTCCTCGTACAACACAACATCCGTGTTATATCCTCTTTTCCCTCGCATAACGAAAGTTTAATTTAAAACTAACAACGCAACTCTCACCTAATATCCGTACGAACTATACTTCTCTAGCACTTCACTACTTCTCTGCTTGTTCTTCCACCAAACGTATAGAACCAGTCAACCTGTACAAGAGTGTATATTTTCTGTAAAAGTATAAAACGAAAGGCTTCTAATTTCAAGCTTCATATACAGGAGAGAAGTAAAATTATGTATCTACACACAAGTAGTGTCTGCGTTGTGTCTTGTCTTACAATCCCTTCGATTTCTGTTTGAAACGAGCGTGAATCGAGTCTTGAAACGGAACGAAAATAGAGTCAGCAAGCAAATACCACGGAGAGTTTTTGTGATTTTAAAACCTGAAATTTGAGCTTAAAGTTGGGTGTTTATTTATGAAAATAGCATTCAGAAGCGGCAGACAATATATTTATTTATGAAAAATAGTATTAAGGAACGACAGACAATGTTAGATGTGTTTGTTTCAACAATGAAGCTGACAGAAAATGGCGGAAAGCATAAACAATGCAGATTTAAAACAAATTTCCTGAGCCTTTCAGAGTTTAAGGTCAGTGGCGTATTCTCCATGGTGCTAGGTGTCGGTGCACACCTATTCCAGGAAAGAAGGACAGTTAAAAATAAAGTAATTATTCTACGTATTCACAGCAATGTGGCCGAGGTGTTGTTTCGCGTGGATTTTAAGAAAAGGAAGGCCCGTCTGCCCAGCGTGTTCGTAGCGCGTTGGACTACGGGTGACTATCCTCTGTGTGTGCGGGTTCAATTCCGTGGATAGCAGAAAAGCCACAGATTCCCATATTTACGGTGTTCGTGGTACCGAACCGAAGGGTTACGATGTTTATGGCACCGAGCCAGAGAGCTGAGAAGCTCAAGTGCTTCTGGATCGAGGGAAAAAAAAGGGCGATGGCACCACCCGTTCAGAAAGCAATGGCAAACTACTGAACGTAATAATGCCTAGAAAAATCACAAACAGCGTTACAAAGCAGGAGTTGATTCGCAAAGTCCTGTAAAGGATATGTAATTAACTTTTATTCACAGCAATATTTACTATCCAGCTCAATAACTATCGTTAGGAAATTGCATATAGTTGGCTTTCAATAAAAAGGAAAAATAGGTTCAATAGGAGGGGCACATATTCATTATAAGTAGCAGCACATCTATATCGCATTTACAGGTTACGAGACTTCTAACGGTATGAAGTCACTTCACTTCACATTTCTAGAGCATTGTGAGGAGCATGAGAGCCAACCTTTCATCACGTGGAACGCTGAGTGTTGAATTGAACTCACAACGCTTTTGTGTCCGAGTTGATAGGTGAACGTTTATGCATTACGCTAATCCGTCACATATAAATAACGATAACATACTAGTATAGAGTAGTATAGTAGTATATAGTAGTAGTATAGTAGTAGTATAGTAGTAGTAGTATAGTAGTAGTATATTAGTAGTAGTATAGTAGTAGTAGTATAGTAGTGTATAGTAGTAGTAGTATAGTAGTGTATAGTAGTAGTATAGTAGTAGTATAGTAGTGTATAGTAGTATATAGTAGTAGTATAGTAGTAGTATAGTAGTGTATAGTAGTATATAGTAGTAGTATAGTAGTGTATAGTAGTAGTATAGTAGTATATAGTAGTAGTATAGTAGTAGTATAGTAGTGTATAGTAGTAGTGTAGTAGTAGTATAGTAGTGTATAGTAGTATATAGTAGTAGTATAGTAGTAGTATAGTAGTAGTAGTATAGTAGTAGTGTATAGTAGTATATAGTAGTAGTATAGTAGTGTATAGTAGTATATAGTAGTAGTATAGTAGTATATAGTAGTATATAGTAGTAGTGTATAGTAGTATATAGTAGTAGTATAGTAGTGTATAGTAGTATATAGTAGTATATAGTAGTAGTATAGTAGTAGTAGTATAGTAGTAGTGTATAGTAGTATATAGTAGTAGTATAGTAGTGTATAGTAGTAGTAGTATAGTAGTAGTGTATAGTAGTATATAGTAGTAGTATAGTAGTAGTAGTATAGTAGTGTATAGTAGTAGTAGTATAGTAGTATATAGTAGTAGTGTATAGTAGTATATAGTAGTAGTAGTATAGTAGTGTATAGTAGTATATAGTAGTATATAGTAGTAGTATAGTAGTAGTAGTATAGTTGATTTCAAACGTTCTAGATGCCCTAAAACTGTTTACGGACCTCAACAATCTCACCCCACTCCCATACTCGATGCAGATGGAGCAAGGCTACTAATTGACAAGCCTCAGATACTAAATCGCTGGGCAGAACACTTCCGTTCTGTCCTCAACCATCCATCCACTATATGTTATGAAGCCATAGAGCGCATGCCCCAGGTCCCAATCAATGCCAAGCTTGATATTCCACCTACCTTAGCAGAGGTCAAGAAGGCAACAAGCCAGATGTCAAGGGAAGGCACGGGTGCGGACTCAATACCAACTGAAGTCTACAAAGAAGGAGGGCCCATGCTGATGCTGAAATTGACAGAACTATTTACATCTATTTGGTGCAACGAACGTGTGCCACAGGAATTAAAGGATGCCACTATTGTCCACCTGTACAATCGCAAAGGAAACCGCCAGGCCTGCGATAACCACAGGGGATCTCCCTCCTGTCAATCGCTGGCAAAATACTGGCCAGAGTCCTCCTCAATTGATTAATCGATCACCTGGAACAGGACTTACTCCCTGAGACCCAATGTGGCTTCAGAGCAGGTCGTGGAACAGCAGACATGATATTTGCTGCTCGCCAACTACAGGAGAAATGCCAAGAGCAGCACCGTAACCTCTATATGGTCTTTGTCGATCTGACAAAGGCTTTCGACACGGTTAACAGGGAGGGTCTATGGAAGATCATGGAAAATTTGGATGCCCAAGGAAATTCATCAAGATCGTCCAACAGTTTCACGAGGGCATGATGGCACGTGTACTTGACGAAGGGGAGCTGTCGGAAGCCTTCCATGTCACCAACGGCGTCAAACAGGGCTGTGTACTGGCCCCAACACTCTTCAGCATGATGTTTGCTGCCATGCTCACGGATGTCTTTGGGAAGGCGACGAACATGGGGTTAAGATTAGATACAGGACAGACGGTAACCTATTCAATCTTCGGAGGTTAAAATCCTCCACCAAGGTAAAAGAATCAACTATCTCAAACCTGTTGTTTGCTGATGACTGTGCCCCGCTACCAACTCTGAGGAAGAAATGCAGACTTACATGGACAAGTTCTCAATGGCCTGTGATAGGTTTGGCCTCACCATTAACACCAAAAACAGAGGTCATGTTCCAGCCGCCCCTAGAGAACAGTATTACGATCCAGTCATCAACATTAAACACTTGCGTCTCCAGTCAACGGACAACTTTGCTTATCTTGGCAGCCTCCTATCCAGATCGGCAAACATAGATTCTGAGGTCCACAATAGGATATCCAAAGCCAGTGCTGCGTTCGGAAGGTTACGTGTCACTGTGTGGGAACGGAGGGGGATAAGCATAGTCACAAAGCTGAAAGTTTACCAGGGCATAGTGCTAACAACGCTGCTGTACGCAAGCGAGACATGGACAGTGTATAGCAGACACGCAAGAAAATTAAACCATTTCCACACAAGCTGTCTACGCAGAATACTAAAAATAAACTGGCAGGACAAAATTCCAGACAGCGAAGTCCTCACAAGAGCAAAGATCCCAAGCGTCAACACCCTGTTGCAGAAGGCCCAACTGAGATGGGTCGGTCACGTTGCTCGAATGCCTGATAAACGCATCCCAAAACAGTTGATGTATGGCGAGCTCGAAGGGGGCAGACGTTTAGCTGGTGGACAGAAAAAACGCTTTAAAGACACTCTTAAAGTGTCTCTGAAATGCTTCGATATAGACAATACGTGCTGGGAATCCTTGCGCAAGATCGCCAAATGTGGCGCTGTAACAACAAAGAGGAACCCGAATAGCTGAGAATCATCGTATTGTTGAGTCACAGAGAAAACGAGCAGCGAAAAGACAGAGCACACAACACGCACATGTCTAACCTTGATCATGTATGCCCCACCTGTGGTCGGGGATTCTGTTCTAGGATTGACTCTACAGTCACCTCCGCACACACCAGAGAGGTGCAACAGTACACGTCTGAGATTGTTGTCATCATCGCTTGCGATGGACGGCTATTATAGTAGTGTATAGTAGTAGTAGTATAGTAGTGTATAGTAGTATATAGTAGTAGTATAATAGTATATAGTAGTAGTAGTATAGTAGTGTATAGTAGTAGTATATAGTAGTGTATAGTAGTATATAGTAGTAGTATAGTAGTATATAGTAGTATATAGTAGTAGTATAGTAGTAGTATAGTAGTGTATAGTAGTAGTAGTATAGTAGTATATAGTAGTAGTATAGTAGTATAGTAGTATATAGTAGTATATAGTAGTGTATAGTAGTATATAGTATTATACAGGGTGTTCAACTTAAAAGCAGCCTGTGAGTGGAGCTAATCTGGCATATATGTATGGAAATGGCAAGGTTCAGTTATGACGTAGTATAGGTCAAGGTTGTGTGATGGTGTGTAATTGTAGTGCGGAAGGGTCGATGAACAAATGTGACGTAGGACAAGCTAGTCAGAACCGGTTTAAATAGTAAATAGAGGAGATGCAATGCGTACCTGGCAAATTTCTATTTATCACTGGGGCTGCTTTTAAGTTGAACACCCTGTATAATAGTATATAATAGTATATAGTAGTATATAGTAGTGTAAAAATAGTATACTTCTTCGTGATTGTTTAAATTTTTCCTAATTTTTTTAATACAGAAAACAGACAAAAAAGAAGTTCTAGAAAAACTAAGAATGGAGAAAGAATTATTACAAGAAATAAAAATCTTCAACAAATAAATATTTTGGATACATACCAAAAACATGACACATTGATGAAAACTATTTTTCGTCACATTTCAACTCCCAACGGAGCACAGGTCTTCTAACAAATTTGATCAAAACTATATTAGAGGGGAACATTGAAGAACGATGAGCAAGAGAAAGACCGAGAAAGAAGTGGGAGGTACTCTGCTCTAAGTAAAATGTCAAAATCTTGCTTCTTTATTTTTGACTCCAAGGCTCTGCAGTTGACAAATAGACGCAGAATTCAATTCACTATTTGGATCGTCGGTATGGTCATCTCCGTACTGACATTTAGAATATCAGCCCTGTTCAGTGTCTACAGCTTCTTCTTCACCTATCAACTCCCAATGGATCACAGGTCTTCAACAAACTTCTTCCAGCTCTTCCTCTCTCTTGCCATCCCTTCCAATCCTTTCCATGTTCACCTATCCTTTTAATATCAGCTCCCAGCTCTCTTCTTCAGGTACTTCTAGACCTTCCATGCTCCTCTTTCCATGCGGGTTCTAAAACAGTGCCTGTCTTGCATTGCTTCCGGTTGGTCTTCTCAGTATGCGTCCTTTCCATCGCCATCGTCTCTTGCTTAGCTCTTTCTCCACTGGTATCTGCTTAGTTCTTTCTCTGAGTTCCTCGTTCGTAATCTTATCATACTATCTCAGTCCCTGTATTCTACGTAAACATCCATTTATGAAGGTCTGTAGTTTTCTGGTGGTTTCTTTTGTTGTCATCCATGTTTCCGAGCCATAGAACAGCACCGACTTCACATTTGATTGAAAGATTCTCAGCTTCATGTTTGTTTTGATCTCCTTTGACTTCCATATCTTACTCTATGCAATAAAGTTTCCCCTTGCCTTTTCTATTTTTATCTTGACATCTTTTTTGTTCCTCTAAAGTGTCTACTCATCATTAATCCTCTCCGCTCCTCATGGAGCATAGGGCCTCAACAGTTGTTCGCCACTCTTCTCGGTCTCTGGCTGTTCTTTTTATGGTCTCCCAGGTCAATTGAGCACTCTTCAGCTCCTCAATAAGACCTCGTCTCCAAGTCTGCCTAGGGCGTCCTCTTTTTCGTTTTCCCTGCGGGTTCCACTCGAGCACCTGTCTAGTGACACTCGACTGTGTCTTCCGCAAGGTATGGCCTATCCATCGCCATCTTCTCCTCTTGACCTGTGTCATCATAGGTTCCTGCCCTGTTCTTATCCACAGATCCATGTTTGTAACTCTATCATACCATCTCAATCTGAGAATCCGCCGCAAACATCCGTTGACAAAGGTCTGGATCTTATTTGTATTTGCCCTAGTGACTCGAAAGTGTCTACTGCCTAGTGTTATATCTTTGTAAAATGTTCTCTGTTCATTCTTAGCACAACGTTTTCTCAACTGATCCTTAATGCCGTGTGGGTCTCTGTGACCAAGTGGTTACGCCTTTGCCTTGTATTTCGAAGGCTGTGGTTCGATTCTAGATACGCCGTTTTGTTTACAAGTGCATTTTTACAGTGATCCATAGGATTGTTGCCATAGCTATGGAGCTCGTGTTTTGTGAAATACTCTCACAAGAGGAACCCGCATAACTAAGAATCGCCGTGTCGCTGAGGCACAGAAAAAACGTGCTGCGCGAAAAGACAGAACACACAACACCCACATGGCTAACCTTGATCATGTATGCCCCACCTGTTGTAAGGGATTGTGTTTAAGATTGACTCTACAGTCACCTCCACACACACCAGAGAGGTTCAGTATCACACGTATGATGCTGCTGTCATCACCGCTTGCGATGGACGACTATTAGTATTCATTATTACTCTCGGCAGCTGGCGTGCCCTTTCTGCGGAGGGGGACCGAGCCATATAGGTTAAAGCCCGGTGCAATAAAGTCAAATCCATCGGATTAAAAACTCCTTTTAACTCTTTCCGTTCTCAGTTATTTCCTCAGTTGTACCACAGCCAACTCTAGATAATTAGGCCAGACAACTGACCGGGGTTTCTGACCTAGATCGGAAGAGAGAGGGACGGGGGGGGCTGGAAATTACAAATGTTTGATAGAACGCTGACGCTTTTTGCAGCTTGACTCAATTCTGTGAGTCTATGGTTATTTATTGATAAATTCAAGGGAGGCAAAAAGGGCACTAAAAAACAATCGTAACTACTAGTTAATAAATAAACATGTATATCTTTTATACTAATTTGAGAAACTGACAACCTATTAAAATAACTAAATTTAGAGGGAAAAGTAGTAGATAAAAGTAAATAGTGATAAAAGTAGTGAATAAAAGATGAATAAAGTATAGAAGTAAAAAAGTAGTAGAAAGTAAAAGTAGTGGAAGTAAAAAGTAGTAGAAATAAAAGTAGTAGAAGTAAAAGAGTAGTAGAAGTAAAAAAGTAGTGGAAGTAAAAAGTAGTAGAAGTAAAAAGTAGTGGAAGTAAAAGTGTAGAAGTAAAAGTAGTAGAAGTAAAAGTAGTAGAAGTAAAAGTAGTGGGAAGTAAAAAGTAGTAGAAAGTAGGAGTAAAGTTGTGAAGTAAAATGTAGTGGAAGTAAAAGTAGTGGAAGTAAAAGTTGTAGAAGTAAAACTAGAAAGACTGTATAAGGAAACAACTGAATGGCGCATTGTACGGGAAATGGTGTTCAACGGAATACGATGTGGCGCAGTGTGCGACGATTGGCATGGAAAGAGTTAATGTAAAACTGGTGTCTACTTTCTTTATATCGTCCGATATCTCATTGTTCTATATCTTTCTCTACCTGTTCTCATTTATATCTTTCTTCGTTCTATATCTTTCTTCCTGTTTCATTTATATCTCTCTTCTGTTCTCATTTATATCTTTCTCTATCTGTTCTCATTTATATCTTTCTATCTGTTCTCTTTATACTTCTTCTTTCTCTTATCCTGTTCTCATTTATATCTTTCTCTACCTGTCTGTTCTCATTTATATCTTTCTTCTACCTCGTTCTCATTTTATTATACTTTCTACTCTGTTCTCATTTATATCTGTTCTCACCTGTCTGTTTATTTTCTGTTCTTTACCTGGTTCTCATTTTATCTTCTTTCTACCTGTTCTCTTTATATCGTTTCTTTCACCGGGTTCTCATTTATATCGTCATATCTTCTACCTCGTTCTCGTTTATATCGTGCGATATCTTTCTCTACCTGTTCTTTTATATCGGCGATATCTTCACCTGGTCTCATAAGAAACATTTTAATCAATGTCAGACGACTAGAAAGACTTGTTTGTCTGTACACACAATGACTTGTTTCTGTGAGAAAGTCGAGTCAACCATGATGCAGTAACATGGATTTTGTCTTGTAGAAAGCTTTTGCGTTGTCTGGAGAAGTCGATCTGATCACTAACATGTGATGTCTTGTAGAAAGGTCAAGAAGACATAGGTTATGGTAACAACACTAATCAATGAAGATTGGAAATCAATTTAAGACTCCAAACACGATACATTACAATCAAGTTTGTCAGCAACGAACAGGGGAAGGGGGGTGAAAATATGATCAATTCTATTATTGATTGATGTCGCTCCGTGTGGTTCCGGGACCCAAGGGAAGCAAAGAATAGTACCACTGTGACCTACAAGGCATGTCGTAAGAGGCGACTGAGGTAGGAGCCTTGGGATCTACCATAGTAAATAAAAACGTCACAGAAATCGGATGTGATGGCCTACTTTTAGACGCATAACTGGCACAATGTACAATCGCAATTAGGCTCAGATCACACACAAATCAAACAGAGTGGTTAACAAATGATCGATATAGAGCGTTTGAAAAAGTAGAACAAGATTGATTGATTGATTGATTGATTGATTGATTGATTGATAGAACTATCATCATTGTATTTCTTGATTAAGCATGTGTGCTTCGATCTCTTTCTTTTAAAGAAAGATCTCAGAGACAGTGCACGAACTCCGTAGCACCGACGACGGTCTCCGATGTAATTCTGGAGATGCTGAACATTTTTATAAATTGTTTTCTAATTTTAAAATGAATTTTGCTCAGGCAGAACTTTACAGCATGCTCTTATTAATTTGGGACTTGAAAATATTTTTGGCTCATGTTGAACGAAAAAGGAATTGTTATAACTCAACTTGAATTGATATAAGAAAGAGAAGATAGAGATATGTTGGACACACCTTGAGGAGAAATGTCTGATTTCAACACTTAGTGACAACTGTTTAAGAAAGAGAAGATGGAGATATGTTGACAACCTTGGAGGAGAAAATGTCTGGTCAATCCATGGATAAGCAAGTTAAGAAGAGAAGATGGAGATATCTTGACACCCTTGAGGAGAAAATGTCTGGTCAACCACTAGTAACTAATGTCTAAGAAAAGAAGATGGAGATATGTTGGACACACCTTGAGGAGAAATGTCTGGTCAACCACTAGTGACAACTGTTATAAGAAAGAGAAGATGGAGATATGTTGGACACACCTTGTGGAGAAATGTCTGGTCAACCACTAGTAACAACTGTTATAAGAAAGAGAAGATGGAGATATGTTGGACACACCTTGAGGAGAAATGTCTGGTCAACCACTAGTAACAACTGTTATAAGAAAGAGAAGATGGAGATATGTTGGACACACCTTGAGGAGAAATGTCTGGTCAACCACTAGTGACAACTGTTATAAGAAAGAGAAGATGGAGATATGTTGGACACACCTTGAGGAGAAATGTCTGGTCAACCACTAGTAACAACTGTTATAAGAAAGAGAAGATGGAGATATGTTGGACACACCTTGAGGAGAAATGTCTGGTCAACCACTAGTAACAACTGTTATAAGAAAGAGAAGATGGAGATATGTTGGACACACCTTGAGGAAAAATGATCAACGAATATCAAAGCAGTCATTGAAGTGGGATGCAAAGGGTTCAAGAAAGAGAGGTCGACCTAAGGAGACCCTGAAACGAAGTTTGCTGAGAGAAGCAAAAAATATCGGTCTCAGTTCCATGGATGGGATTGAGCGAGTTGCCCATGATAGAGCGGTGTGGAGAAATTACTTGCAGGCCCTAATTAACGTATAACGGTAAGAGAGGAATTATTATATTATTAACGTGAACACGGGGCCTACATTTTATCATTGCTTTCAAACATGAATGAGAGCTCAATCGTCCTGAACGAATAAAGAACGAATCGAGTATCTTCAGCTCAAGAGGCGAGATCCTTATTCCCGCGTCCCAAAGATCTCCAAAAACTATCTAATATAATAGCGAAAACTTTAACTGTGGTTGAAATTGGTGCGCCTCTAACTTAATTATTTTTATTGAGTAAATGTAACCACTCCTAAAATAAAGCAGCGATGGAGAGGGTTACCGTCTTCTTCTTCTGCGTTCGTCCGCTGTGCATTCAGGATTTAGCCATGACGCCTGGTCTGGCTCTTCTGATTAATTTTTGCGTGAAGGCCTGCTTCTACCATTTGACTGGTGTTCTCAGACATGCAAGCGAGCCTTCACTACTTCAGAGGTAGGAGAGGCTTACCAACTTTGAGTACTTATTCTGAAAGGATCATAATTGCTGCCAATGAGTGAGAATATTTAGATATAATTTCGTCCGAGTGGTTACAGGGGCCCAAATTTTGGTGTAAAGAATAGAACCACTGTTGCCTGCCACGCATGTTATAAGAGGCGCCTAAGGAGGTTGGGCGTGGGCTAGCTACCCCACACCGTAAAAAACACTAGATGGCTACAGAACAGAGAGCGAACCGTGTAAACGCTGGCTGAAACCGGACACATCGCCGAAGGATAAGCACCAGAGCTCCAAATGGCGCTGAAGATGTGACGTAAAACACACTAATACTTAGGCTGCATGAATCAGATTTCCACATGAATAGAATTTATGGGGAGATCTGGTACATCGGTCTGGGCGGTGATCGCGAGAGAGATAAATATGTATAATTTAATTTATTATCGCTGTAAGAAAACTCGCTTCTGATACTAGTGGTTCTGGTTCAATTTCACATATTTTTTCCACCGTAACGGTTCTCAGGTCGACCCAGCCTTAACTTGGTACCAGGAAAAACACTGGAAGTAAAGGGCCGGCGTGATGTTGACCACATCACCCATCGTGTGCCGGCAGTCAATGAAAAATACGAACCTAACACCGGTTTTTCCCAATTTACCTCAAGGTATGAAAAATGGTTCCTTCTCTTATAAACACAGAATGAGAAATATTATTTTTCTTTTTAAATTACAGTAAATTAGACGGGGGTGAAAATTAGGATCGGACAATTGATCCGCAACGTATGGGTGTAAAGCATGGACATTTAATAAGGCAGTGGGAAAACATATACATGCTTTTGAATATAAATGTTACAGAAGAGTCCTTTATATATCATGGACAGAGATGAGAACAAATAGATCTATCCAGAAATAACTCAAAATCAAAGAAAACTGGCTAATGCTACAAATACAAAAGAGAAAATTGAGGTAAATTGGACATATAAAAAGACACGAAGGGCTGGAGAAGACCATCATGGAAGGAGGTGTATCAGTAAAGAGGAGGACCACGGAGAAGATGGATTCAGGATGTAACTAATCGTTTGATGGTTAGGCGGGACATCCGAAGGACTGTTGGGGTGGCAACATTCTGCTCAGGACAAGCTATTTGGTGATGATGATGAAAATGAGGGAAATGGGGTGAGTCAGCTGAGAAATATTGAGAATCGCTGATCTAGATAGTTCTTAACTTTGGAAAAATTGTCATCTAGAAAATAAAATGGTCGATACCAGCCCTTCCCGCCTCCACCCAAGTGTTGTTGCTTAATATCATAGATACCCAAACCTTTTCGGCCCACCGCCCACTTTTCCTAACATAAACTTTGTAACGCCCCCCTCCACATTATAACAGTTTGCCAAAGCCCCCCTCCCACATATATGCATGCTCTATTTTCTCTTTGACATAGAAAATCGATATATATTTCTGTAATACATGATCCATTTTCAAATGATTATATACATGAAATCGAAAATTGATGAAAAAATGGATCGTGTAAGACGGGCATGAAAATGAATTAAAATGCAGAATTCAAATTTGTTATGATTATTCAATCGCAAAATCACGAAAATAATTTATTTTAAAATAGATATTAATTTCTTCTTTAATGAGCCACCGATCCCTAATCTCCTGAACTACTCTAAATGCTTCTGATCCTACTACCCCCTAGAACGCTTCAGCGCCCACTGGGAGGTGGTACCGCCCACTTTGGGAAACGTTTCTATAGATTAACTATTGATAACTGGAGAACACGTGATGAATGACGTCACGAGATTATCATAGAGAGAGATTTCTATAACACTTGATCACGTTATGTTACATCGTTGTTACACTGAATTCAGACTTCAGTCCAGTATGAGTTAATTGAATTCCAGGAAACCTTTGATCTTGATAAATTCATTGATTAATTGATAGGACCATCATCATTGCACTTCGGTGAGTAACCATGTGTGCTCCGATCTCTTTCTTACACAGGAAGATCGCAGCGGCAGTGTACGAACTCCGTAACACCGGCGAGGGTTCCCCGATGTAATCTTGAAGATGGTAAATACATTTTGTAGGAATTTAATTTTAAATTTTTAATGAATTTTTCCCCAGGCAGCGGCTTTCCAGCCTGCTCTTTTCGAGTTTGAACTGTCAAGGGTTCTTTATCGTGCTTAACTTGAACACGGGACCTACGTTTTGTCGTCCGTCTCCGATAGGACTAGGAACTCGATCTACGCTGAGATCATTGCTCTCTGGAACAATATCCCGATGGGTCTACGAGGGAACGAAACGAGTACCTTTTGAATGAGAGGCGAGCACCTAGCCTCTACACCATAGAGATTCACCCCCTTCCGAGTAGAATAAGCAAGAAGGTTGTAATGAAGAAAAATGAAAATGTTAAAAAATTGTTGAGAAGAACTACCAAATAAAGGATAGCATATGCATTTTCTGAGAGCCGCTGTAGCGTAGTTGTTAGTGAACTCGCTTCGCAAGGCTGGTGGTCTGGGTTCAGCTCAGCAATGCGCGTGGAATTTTTCTCGACCGCGACTGCTCTCAGGTCGACCCAGTCTCAACTGGGTACCAGACATGCTCTGGGAAAGTAAAGGGGCCGGCGTGATGCTGACCACATCACCTATCGTGTGCCGACGGTCAATGAAAAATACAGGCCTAACACTATATTGACCACGAGGTATGAAAGGGTTCCTTTACTTTTTTTTATATATGCATTTTCTACTTCTTCGAACGCTCCACTTGTTAAACCACTCTTTGTGATTTGTATGTGTTCTGAGCTTAAGAGCGATTTTACGTTTTGTCAGTATTGAGCCTACAAGTAGACCAGCACATCCGATTTCTGCTACGCTTTTTATTTACTAGGTAGCTTCCCTAGGTCCTACATCAGTCGCCTCTTACGACAAGGCTTGTAGGTCGCAGTGGTACTATTCTTTGCTCCATTTGCGAGTCCCATCAAAACGCGGACGGCTTTTGATCTAATGCCGAATGATTGACTTCATTGCACCAGGTTTTACCCTTATGGCTCGGTCCCCCTCGGCAGAAATGGCACACCATCTATAGGGAGTATTACACAAAGCAGGTATTCCGTAGCTCCAGCAACAATCCTAGGGGTCTCGGGGAGAAAAAAAAGCATTCGTGAACAGAACGATGCGGTCTGAATTCGAACGTAAGACCTTATTCGCTTTTGCTGTAACCAAAACTTATTGAGGGAGTCTTTCCGCACAGAGGAGTTTCAGGGTTGTGAATCCCAGTCTCTGACCAGATTGAGAGTCTTTCCGCACAGAGGAGTTTCAGGGTTGTGAATCCCAGTCTCTGACCAGATTGAGAGAGTCTTTCCGAACAGAGAAGTTTCAGGGTTGTGAATCCCAGTCTCTGACCAGATTGAGGGAGTCTTTCCGCACAGAGGAGTTTCAGGGTTGTGAATCCCAGTCTCTGACCAGATTGAGGGAGTCTTTCCAAATGAGGAGTTTCAGGGTTGTGAATCCCAGTCTCTGACCAGATTGAGGGAGTCATTCCGCACAGAGGAGTTTCAGGGTTGTGAATCCCAGTCTCTGACCAGATTGAGGGAGTCTTTCCAAATGAGGAGTTTCAGGGTTGTGAATCCCAGTCTCTGACCAGATTGAGGGAGTCTTTCCAAATGAGGAGTTTCAGGGTTGTGAATCCCAGTCTCTGACCAGATTGAGGGAGTCTTTCCAAATGAGGAGTTTCAGGGTTGTGAATCCCAGTCTCTGACCAGATTGAGGGAGTCATTCCGCACAGAGGAGTTTCAGGGTTGTGAATCCCAGTCTCTGACCAGATTGAGGGAGTCTTTCCAAATGAGGAGTTTCAGGGTTGTGAATCCCAGTCTCTGACCAGATTGAGAGAGTCATTCCGCACAGAGGAGTTTCAGGGTTGTGAATCCCAGTCTCTGACCAGATTGAGAGAGTCATTCCGCACAGAGGAGTTTCAGGGTTGTGAATCCCAGTCTCTGACCAGATTGAGGGAGTCTTTCCAAATGAGGAGTTTCAGGGTTGTGAATCCCAGTCTCTGACCAGATTGAGAGAGTCTTTCCGAACAGAGGAGTTTCAGGGTTGTGAATCCCAGCTCTGACCAGATGTGGGAGTCTTTCCGACAGAGGTTTCAGGTGCTGAATCCCAGTCCCCTGACCAGAATCTCTGGAAAGAAGTGGCGGTGTGATCTGACACAAAGTCTTCCAGAGGTCAATGAATCCAGTCCTGCCCAGATTAGAGTCTTTCCACAGAGGAGTTTCAGGGTTGTGAATCCCAGTCTCTGACCAGATTGAGAGTCTTCCAAATGAGGAGTTTAGGGTTGTGTAATCCCAGTCTCTGACCAGATTGGAGCTATTCCGCACAGAGTTTCAGGGTTGTAGTCCCAGTCCTGACCAGATTGAGGGAGTCTTTCCAAATGAGGAGTTTCAGGGTTGTGAATCCCAGTCTCTGACCAGATTAGGGAGTCTTCCAAATGGAGGAGTTTCAAAGGTTGTGAATCCAGTCTCGACCAGATTGAGGAGTCTTTCCAACAGAGAGTTTCAGGGTCTGAATCCCAGTCTCTGACCAGATTGAGGGAGTCATTTCCGCACAGAGGAGTTTCAGGGTTGTGAATCCCAGTCTCTGACCAGATTGAGGGAGTCTTTCCAAATGAGGAGTTTCAGGGTTGTGAATCCCAGTCTCTGACCAGATTGAGAGAGTCATTCCGCACAGAGGAGTTTCAGGGTTGTGAATCCCAGTCTCTGACCAGATTGAGAGAGTCATTCCGCACAGAGGAGTTTCAGGGTTGTGAATCCCAGTCTCTGACCAGATTGAGAGAGTCTTTCCAAATGAGGAGTTTCAGGGTTGTGAATCCCAGTCTCTGACCAGATTGAGGAGTCATTCGCACAGAGGAGTTTCAGGGTTGTGAATCCCAGTCTGAACCAGATTGAGAGAGTCTTTCCGAACAGAGAAGTTTCAGGGTTGTGAATCCCAGTCTCTGACCAGATTGAGAGAGATGGATGTCAATATTGGTGCAGCCCGAAAAGAACGACATACTAAATATGCAAAGAGATTGATTAATCAACATCGAACTGGCCTGTCGCGGACCGATGGATGCTGCTAGATTTGTTAAGGCAGAGATCGGAGCACCTATGGACATGTTCTAAGTGCTATGATGATAGTTCTCATATAACTGATCACCAAAAAGGCTGGTTCTTAGATAGAGAGGGGCGTACCTCGGTTTAAAAAAGCATTAATCTTCTACGTAACAAAACCAACACAAATATATGCCGATATTTTTTTCAAACCATCACCACAGCTGCCATATAAATCATGTTTCATCCTTCATCCTTCAAACAGATCAAACCAAACGGTTATAATTCCAAAAAATATCAAAGTTGTTAGCGATTATATCTCTGACGATATATTTTTCTTTTAAACAAACAAAAAATTGCTGTCTTAACTTGTTCTCACTTCTGATGCCATATATAGGTTCGTTGTATTTTTTTAAAATGGCACAAAGCCGATTACTAGCTAATTTAGTATACATCGCAATATAGTGTTTACGAGTGTCAAAATTTATTACTGGGTGAAATGGTTAATTGTAATTTAATATGTTCATAAAATTGGTCGACACGTCAAGAGATAACAGCAAAAATGTTACTGTAGATCAGTGGTTCTCAAAGAGTGTGCTCAGGCGCACCAATGTGCTCGGTGACATTCCTAGATGTGCTCTATGAAATTCCAGATCAGAGGTCGGCAACGCGGTGCCAGCGGGTGCCAGGGTAACAAATCGCCAAAACACATCAGGTCCATGCTTCTCATGGGCAGAAATTAAATGTTGAATAATGGTACGTAGTATTTTACAATTATTTCTGTAATTCTTTGCGACTATTTCCATCGGACTTATAGAATTGTGTAACATTTCAGAAAACCTTACAGTATTCTATCAACCACTAATAAAAACCATCCCCCATTAAATATGAATTTTAATTTTCCCGTCTAGTTGGTCGGCCTTATGTTAACGGAGGTCACAGCTTTTTGCATCTTATTTATAAGTTTTGTGTATAGTGTGCCTACGATTTGATGTAGGACTTCAAATGTGTCCCGACTTCAAATGTTTGAGAACCACTACTGTGTTTGTTATCGTTATTGCATAAGAAGAAAAATGAGTTTTAAATTGGAAATAAAGTGAGTATTAGATAGCAATAAGTAGATAATATCAAAGATGCAGGTGCATATAGAGATACAAATCTGGTATCTACTCGTATTAATAAGA
Source organism: Arion vulgaris (assembly GCA_020796225.1). Classification (NCBI taxonomy): domain Eukaryota; kingdom Metazoa; phylum Mollusca; class Gastropoda; order Stylommatophora; family Arionidae; genus Arion; species Arion vulgaris. The sequence goes on from CM036769.1 coordinate 11,728,684, forward strand.
GTTTATGCACACATTGCATGATAAGCGTTAGTTTTCTATTTTTTTTGTGTGGATCTCTGTAACGTAGAGGTAAGGTGCTTGCCTCTCCTTCTCTAAGGCACTCGGTTCGTTTTTTTTCGGGCGTATTTGTGTCCTAGAGGTACGGTATCGTCTCTCGTTACCTAAAGCACTAGGTTCGTTTTTTCTGTTTTCAGGTGTCTCTGTGGCGTAGAGCAAGGTGTTAGCCTCTCGCTTCAATGGTGCTCGGTTAGTTTGTGTTTTCGGGCGTATCTGTGGCGTAAGGGTAAGATCATCGCCTCTGATTCCAAAGGTACTCGGTTAGTTTGTGTTTTTGGGCGTATCTGTGCGTAAGGTAAGATCACCTTCTGATTCAAGGTGTGTCAACGATAACAACTGATAACTAGACGTTGAAATAAAAGGGTAGGGGAGAGAGAGGGGGTTGCTAGATGATAAATATATGATGACAACCTCTAAAGTGATGTCTCACTGTAGGGATGAGACCACCCTGTGTTATGAAACTCACGAGAAACGTTTTATTTATGAGTCATATCAAGTGTAGAAATTCGTAGATTACAAATAATCGATACTCAGTTCTCATCCTTTTCACGTTAACCTGCGTTCGATACACTAGGTTTTTTTTTTATTATGAATATTTGATTTCCATTGACAAAGCGGCGGAGAAGATCATTAATGTCGTTGAATGCAAGTGCTACAGAAGAGTATTTAGGTTATCATGGACAGAGAAAAAAACCAAATATATCTGTTCCGCAACAATTTTATATTTAAGAGAGTGTAACAAGAAGAGACCGGTTGAGAAATGAAGACATCAGGAAAAAGTGGGTACAACATCAGTACTAGACTTCATCAAGAAACAACAAACTAAATGGTTCGGCCACGTAAGCAGATTACCATTAGACAGTGCACCCCAAAGAGCAATGCTGCTCCGATACAATCTGTACAAAGCAAAAGGCCGACCACACAAAAGATGGACCTCAGAGATAACAGAGGCGACGAAAGAGACTATCTACGTAGCGCATACTAGGGCCCGTTTTAGAAATCTCTTCCTGACCTGACGCTGTGAGGCATACAGGATTCGAGAAAGAAAGAGAGAGTAAGTTATATTAAAGAGCATAAAATCAATGAAAATTAAATATTTGGGACACATCAAACGACATGAGTGCCTAGAGAAGATAATTTTTGAAGGAATGATGCCTGGAAGAAGAATGAGAGGAAGACCTAGAAGACGATGGGCACAAGATGCCATTGACGATCTGAGAATGATTGCTGCTGACGCCGGTCAACTTGCACAGAATAGAGTTTTTCAGGACTGTTGTCATGGGAACCAAGTTCCGGAAGGGACAAGCTACTTGATGATGATGAATCGATATCTTTATCTCAATATTTGTTTGATTTCTTTCTCTCAATATGTGATTCTCCGTGCATTGTCGGGCTCGCATGGGAAGCAAAGAATAGTAACACTGCAACCTACAAGCATGTCGCGAGGCAATAAGGAAAGGCTGGGAAGTTGGGTTAGTAAATAGAAAGCGTTGCAGAAATCGGATGTGCTGGCCCACTTGTAGGCGCATAGCTGGTACAACATAAAATCAAACCCACCAGTTTTATAAGACTATCATCATAACACTCCGGACATGTCCATAAGTGCTTCGATCTCAGCCTCAACAAATCCAGAAGCGTCCAGCGGCCCAACAGGGCAGTTAGATGTTGATTAATCAATATTTTTGCATATTTGGTATTTCATTCTTGTCAGGCTGTACCAATATTAACACCTATCTCGTCAATCACGCACATCGCAGCAGCGAGAGGGCCCAAAAAAAAAAAACTCGCCTAAAAACATACACGAATCTTGCTAGCAACAAAAACAAGCATTCCTCATTTTGAACCAGCAATAAGTTTCACAATAAAATCAATAACACATTCGGAACTAGTTGAAAGTAGCTGTCAGCGACTGTACCACATATAAAGTAGTTTCAGCGACTGTACACATAGAAAGTAGCTGTCAGCGACTGTACCATAGAAAGTAGTTATCAGCGACTGTACACATAGAAAGTAGTTCAGCGACTGTACACATAGAAAGTAACTGTCAGCGACTGTAGCACATATAAAGTAGCTATCAGCGACTGTACACATATGAAGTAGATACCCTGTACAAGCAGCTTACGACTGTACATAGAAAGTAGCTTCAGCGACTGTAGCACATAGAAAGTAACTGTCAGCGACTGTAGCACATATAAAGTAGCTATCAGCGACTGTACCACATATAAAGTAGCTGTCAGCGACTGTACCACATAGAAAGTAGTTATCAGCGACTGTACCACATATAAAGTAGCTTCAGCGATGTACACATATAAAGTAGCTATCAGCGCTGTACCACATAAAAGTAGTTATCAGCGACTGTACACATAGAAAGTAGTTATCAGCGACTGTACCACATAAAAGTAGTTATCAGCGACTGTAGCACATATAAAGTAGTTATCAGCGACTGTAGCACATATAAAGTAGCTATCAGCGACTGTACCACATATAAAGTAGTTTATCAGCGACTGTAGCACATTAAGTAGTTAAATGTCGATAGTACATAAAAGAAATTTCAGCAAAACTGTTACATATTGCGATAATTGTGACTACAGCTACTATGCCATATGATTTTAAAGTAACTGTACTTGTAAAATTAGAGTGTGGTGATACAGCGACTGTACCACATAGAAAGTAGTTGTCAGCGGCTGTACCACATAGAAAGTAGCTGCCAGCGACTGTACCACATAGAAAGTAGTTGTCAGCGGCTGTACCACATAGAAAGTAGCTATTAGCGACTGTACCACATAGAAAGTAGTTGTCAGCGGCTGTACCACATAGAAAGTAGCTATCAGCGACTGTACCACATAGAAAGTAGTTATCAGCGACTGTACCACATAGAAAGTAGCTATCAGCGACTGTAGCACATAGAAAGTAGCTATCAGCGACTGTAGCACATAGAAAGTAGCTATCAGCGACTGTACCACATAGAAAGTAGCTATCAGCGACTGTACCACATAGAAAGTAGCTATCAGCGACTGTACCACATAGAAAGTAGCTATCAGCGACTGTAGCACATAGAAAGTAGCTATCAGCGACTGTACCACATAGAAAGTAGCTATCAGCGACTGTACCACATAGAAAGTAGTTATCAGCGGCTGTACCACATAGAAGTAGCTATCAGCGACTGTACCACATAAAAGTAGCTGTCAGCGACTGTAGCACATAGAAAGTAGCTGTCAGCGACTGTACCACATAGAAAGTAGCTGTCAGCGACTGTACCACATAGAAAGTAGCTGTCAGCGACTGTAGCACATAGAAAGTAACTGTCAGCGACTGTAGCACATAAAAGTAGCTGTCAGCGACTGTAGCACATTGCTAAGTTAAATGTTCGATAATACATAAAAGAACTTCTGCTCACGTAAATGAACAAATTGCTGAATATTGTCGATAATTGTTGACACAAGCTACCTATCGACCATATTGATTTTTTTAAATATGAAATGTTACTTGTAAAATTAGAGTCGTGGTGATAAACAAACAAGGTTCAACTCCCATATAGCACGGTCCCTCTCCGGAGAAATGGCACGTAACCTGCTGAAAGTATTGCAAGAGCACGAACTCTGTAGCTCTGGTAACAATGCTATAAGACGCTGGAAAAATGTAATTGGAGCAGAATGGTGAGATCCGTATTCAAACACTAGGGAACGGCTACAAACCTCACCTAGCCACAGACCCCATATCTCTTTCTCTCTATCCATCTCTCTTTCTCTCTATCTCTCCCTCTCTATTGTTGTCTCTCTCTCTTCTATTTTTTTATCTCTATCTATTTTCTCTCTATTTTTCTTCTATCCCTATCTATTTCTCTCATTTCTCTCATCTCTATTTTTTCTCTTACTCTCTCTATCTCTCTTTTTCTCACTTTCTCTCTCTCTTTTTCTTCTCTTCTATATATATCTGTCTCTTATATTCTCTTCTTCTCTTCTATCTCTTTCTCTCTCTCTCTCATCTCTATATATCTCTCTCTTCTTTATCTTTCTCTCTATCCTTTCTCTTCTCTTTCTCTCTTCTCTCTCTATCTATATATATCTCTCTTTTTCTTCTCTCTTATAGCTTCTTCTCTTTCTCTTTCTCTCTTTCTCTCTATCTCTTTTTCTCTATTCTCTTTCTTTTCTCTCTCTCTCTTCTCTCTTTCTCTTCTTTCTCTCTTCTCTCTCTATCTTCTTCTCATCTTTCTCTCTCTATCTTTTCTTTCTCTCTATCTTTCTTCTTCTCTATCTTTCTTTCTCTCTTCTTTTCTTTCTTCTCTCTATCTCTTCTCTCTATCTTTCTTCTATCTTTCTTTCTCTCTATCTTTCTTCTCTCTCTTCTCTTTCTCTCTTCTTTCTCTCATCTTTCTTCTCTATCTTTCTTTCTCTCTATCTTTCTTTCTTCTATCTTTCTTTCTTTTCTCTTTCTTCTCTATCTTTCTTTCTTCTCTTTTCTTTCTCTCTTTCTTTCTCTCTATCTTCTTCTCTTCTTCTCTATCTTCTCTTTCTCTTCTCATCTTTCTATCTCCCCTTCTCCTTATTTCTCTCTCTCTCTTCTCTACCACTCTATTGTTGTCCTCTGATAACTAACGAAATCACTAACAAATAGTTAATAAAAAATAAGAAAAATGTGATAAAGGACAGATTAAATGAAGACAGACGAGAAAATGTGTTTCCTACAGAGATCAAAGACTAGCAAACAGACTTACAAACACACAGACTGTAAATATCATTATAATCCTCATTAGCACAACTGGTTTTATCCTGCTTCCCGACGCTTGGATTCCCAAACTAAATGGGATTAAGCTTTAATTCTAACATCGGAAATACCTGCATGTTGAAAGGGGGAACTTCAGACAGAACTATGGGAAATACCTGCATGTTGAGAGGGGGAACTTCAGACAAAACGATGGGAAATACTTGCATGTTGAGAGGGGGAACTTCAGACAGTACTATCGGAAATACCTGCATGTTCAGAGGGGGAACTTCAGACAAAACTATGGGAAATATTCAGTAAATCCTGGAGTAAATATGACATAAAAGTGGCACAAAAAGCAAAACGGGAAGGAAGTCTATAGGCTACATTGGATAAAGGTTGCAACATAGAACAGGTAGAATTTGTAATAAACAAAAGATGAAAGTTGCAACAAACAACAGATGAAATTTGCAACAAATAACAGATGAAATTTGCAACAAACAACAGATGAAATTTGCAACAAACAACAGATGAAATTTGCAACAAACAACAGATGAAATTTGCAACAAACAGCAGATGAAATTTGCAACAAACAACAGATGAAATTTGCAACAAACAACAGATGAAATTTGCAACAAACAACAAATGAAATTTGCAACAAACAGCAGATGAAATTTGCAACAAACAGCAGATGAAATTTGCAACAAACAACAGATGAAATTTGCAACAAACAACAAATGAAATTTGCAACAAACAGCAGATGAAATTTGCAACAAACAGCAGATGAAATTTGCAACAAACAACAGATGAAATGTGCAACAAACAACAGATGAAATGTGCAATAAACAGCAGATGAAATTTGCAACAAACAACAGATGAAATGTGCAACAAACAACAGATGAAAATTGCAATAAACAACAGATGAAAGTTGCAACAAACAGCAGATGAAATTTGCAACAAACAACAGATGAAATTTGCAACAAACAACAGATGAAATTTGCAACAAACAACAGATGAAATTTGACAACATAGAAAATATGAAAGTTGCAACAAACAACAGATGAAAGTTGACAACATAGAAAATAGGAAATATGCAACAAACAACAGATGAAAGTTGACAACATAAAAAATAGGAAAGTTGCAACAAATAGATGAAAGTTGACAACATAAAAAATAATAGCCGTCCATCGCAAGCGATTATGACAACAATCTCAGACGTGTACTGTTGCACCTCTCTGGTGTGTGCGGAGGTGACTGTAGAGTCAATCCTAGAACAGAATCCCCGACCACAGGTGGGGCATACATGATCAAGGTTAGACATGTGCGTGTTGTGTGCTCTGTCTTTTCGCGCTGCTCGTTTTCTCTGTGACTCAACAATACGATGATTCTCAGCTATTCGGGTTCCTCTTTTGTTGTTACAGCGCCACATTTGGCGATCTTGCGCAAGGATTCCCAGCACGTATTGTCTATATCGAAGCATTTCAGAGACACTTTAAGAGTGTCTTTAAAGCGTTTTTCTGTCCACCAGCTAAACGTCTGCCCCTTCAAGCTCGCCATACATCAACTGTTTTGGGATGCGTTTATCAGGCATTCGAGCAACGTGACCGACCCATCTCAGTTGGGCCTTCTGCAACAGGGTGTTGACGCTTGGGATCTTTGCTCTTGTGAGGACTTCGCTGTCTGGAATTTTGTCCTGCCAGTTTATTTTTAGTTTAGTATTCTGCGTAGACAGCTTGTGTGGAAATGGTTTAATTTTCTTGCGTGTCTGCTATACACTGTCCATGTCTCGCTTGCGTACAGCAGCGTGGTTAGCACTATGGCCTGGTAAACTTTCAGCTTTGTGACTATGCTTATCCCTTCCGTTCCCACACAGTGACACGTAACCTTCCGAACGCAGCACTGGCTTTGGATATCCTATTGTGGACCTCAGAATCTATGTTTGCCGATCTGGATAGGAGGCTGCCAAGATAAGCAAAGTTGTCCGTTGACTGGAGACGCTGGTGTAACATAAAAAATATGAAAGTTGCAACAAACAACAGATGAAATGAAACGAATGATAAAAGAATCCGACAGCAAATATTAAACGAAACACCAATTATATATATGTTGAAGTTACAAACATACATATGCTTTTGAATATAAGTATTACAGAAGAGTCCTCTGTATATCATAGACAGAGAAGAGAACAAATAGATCTATCCAGAAAGAACTCAAAATCAAAGAAAACTGGCTGTTGCTACAAATAAGAATGAGAAAATTGAAGTATTTTGGATTAATAAAAAAAAACATGAAGAGTTGAAGATGACTTATGGAAGGAGGTATCCTGACGAAAAGGAGAAGAGGAAGACTACGGAGAAGATGGATTCAGGATGTAACTGATGATTTGGGCTGCAGAGACGGAACATCTGAACTACGCGAAAGAGAATTTCCTAAGAACTGTTAGGGTGGCAAAATTCTGCCCAGGACAAGTTATTTGATGATCAAGTTAAAGGAAATATGTCAATTAAAAAGTCGGCCAAGTAATCAAAGAAGTTCTGTGGAGTTCTAGAAGAGAGAGAGGAAAAAGAGGGAGGGAATTTAAAAGAAGAAATATGGAATAGAATACTCTTATCTAAATTGAGGTTGAATATTACCACAAGAAAAGTCATAAAACAAAACTGTAAAATATATAGAAGCAGTGTTCTGTGAGTGTTGTTATACAGTAGCGAGTGCTGGAAGAAGCAGCGTTCTGTTAGTGTTGTTATACAGTAGTGAATGCTAGAAGAAGCAGTGTCCTGTGAGTGTTGTTATACAGTAGTAAATGCTGGAAGAAGCAGTGTTCTGTGAGTGTCGTTATACAGTAGTGAATGCTAGAAGAAGCAGTGTTCTGTGAGTGTTGTTATACAGTAGTAAATGCTGGAAGAAGCAGTGTTCTGTGAATGTTGTTATACAGTAGTGAGTGCTGGAAGAAGCAGTGTTCTGTGAATGTTGTTATACAGTAGTGAGGGCTGGACAATAGAAGGATGTTCTGTGAGTGTTGTTATACAGTAGTAAATGCTGGAAGAAGCAGTGTTATGTGAATGCTGTTATACAGTAGCGAGTGCTGGAAGAAGCAGTGTCTTAAGTGTGGTTATACAGTAGTGAGTGCTGGAAGAAGCAGTGTTCTGTGAATGTTGTTATACAGTAGTGAGGCTGGACAATGAAGGATGTTCTGTGAGTGTTGTTATACAAGTACGTAAGTGCTGGACATTATATAGAAGCAGTGTTTTCTGTGTGTTGTTATACAGTAGTGAGTGTTGGAACATGACCTAGTACATCATACACAAGTAGGCGGGGATCATTGTGGTTAAGTAGTTAGGTCTGTGCCTTACGTTCCGAAGGTCGTGGATTCTAATCCGGACCGCGTCGTTCTGTTCATGAGTGCATTTTTTCCAGACACCCAAGGATTGTTGCCGGAGATATGGAGCTCGTGCTTGTGCAATACTCTCGGCGTAGGTGGCGTGCCGTTTCTGCAGGGAGGGACAGAGCCGTATGGGGTAAAACCTGGAGCAACTAAATCAATCTTTTGACTTTAGACCCCTTTGGAGAGGGGGGAGCATGTTTGTTTTATGTTTAAGAAGAATCCTGCGAATTCTCCGACCAAATGACAATAGCAAATGACAATAGCAAATGACAGTATCAAATGACAATATCAAATGACAATATCAAATGACAATAGCAAATGACAATAGTAAATGACAATAGTAAATGACAATAGTAAATGACAATAGTAAATGACAATAATAAATGACAATAATAAATGACAATAGCAAATGACAATAGCAAATGACAATAGCAAATGACAATAGTAAATGACAATAGTAAATGACAATAGCAAATGAAGAGCTTTTAAAAACGAACAAACTGTGCATCTCCGCAGACCATAATTAAATGAAGAAGATGGAGTTGAATTGCACACGTATGACACATGTGTGCCAGTAGAGGCATTGACTAGGACAGCTACTGATGGACAGTGGATGAGAAAAGGAGGCCTGGACGTTCAAAGAGAAATATGGAGAAGAATTGGGAACGGTGAAAGATTGTAGCCTGATTCAGTGGCGGCTCGTGATCATTTTTATTTGTTGGGCCAGACACACATTTTCAGAAAAATCATGGTTTTGAGTTGTTATGTTTCAATTCATAAAATAATAAATACACGTTGCATATTCTTTTTGGTGGGGCCCGGCCCTAGTGGCCCTTACTGACGAGCCGCCACTGGCCTGATATGGGAAACAATTGGTAGAAAGGTGACAGAACGGCAGCAATGGAAACATCTTATTGACATCTTATGTGTCAAACATCAAACAGGACATGGAAAGGATATAGAAAAGATATACAAGAGAATTACTTTTTGGTTAACTTCTTCTTCTTCGAAAGCTCCATATCGACCACTTTTTAACCACTCTTTGTGATTTGTATATGATCTGAGCCTAAGAGCAATTGTACGTCGTGTCAGTTATTCACCAACAAGTAGACCAGCACATCCAATTTCTACGACGCTTTTTATTTACCAAGGTAGCTTCCATACCCTCAGTCGCCTCTTACGACATGCCTTGTAGGTCGCAGTACTACTATTCTTTGCTCCCTTGAGAGCCCCGGCGACACACGAGCAGTTTTAGCTAGCTCGGGTAGTCCTTCCCCATCCACTTGTGTCCGAGTTATTAGGCAAGCGCTCACACATTACGCTAATGCGACCATAACCAGTAGACAAACACTGTCGAAACACCACTGAATTCTTGTTTATTTGTTGTTTCTTTTTAACTGTCTAACCCATAGATTCCCAAACTTTTTCGGCCCACCGCCCACTTTGCACAACATAAACTTTGTAACGCCCCCTCTACATTATAATAGTTTGCCAACGCCCCCCTCCCACATATATACATGCTCTAATTTCTCTTTGACATTGAAAATTGATATATATTTCTGTAATACGTGGTCAATTTTCAAATGATTATTATATGCAAGAAATAGAAAAATGATGAAAAAATGGATCGTGTAAGACGGGCATAAGATGAATTTAAATGCAAAATTCAAATTTTAAATGATTACTCAATCGCAAAATCACGAAAATAATTTATTTTAAAATATTTATTATTAATTTCTTCTTTAAGGAGCCACCGACCCCTAATCGTCTGAATGCTTCTGAACTCAACTCACTATCGCCCCCTAGAAAGCTTCAAAGCCCACTGGGGGGTACTGCCCACTTTGGGAAACGCTGGTTAACCTTACGTCTAGCATGCCGATGAACTAGATCTCTCTCTTCTGTGATCAACTTCTACTATGCGACTACTACTGTATGTATCATAAACAGGATGGTGCGCTCGAGGTCCTCACCGGTTCCCCATAGTTTGTTTTGTATGGTTGTTCCTGTTGGCCAGATTTCCATTCTCACATGCCCAGGCTGGGACAGTCTTGCAGGATGTGCTCTAGGGACTACTTTGGTGCTTCACATGTGCAGGCAGCCGAATCCCTGAGACACATTCTATGAAGGGTCTCAGACGCTGGAACGAGTTCGAGAATTAGGCGTTAAGTATGGACATGCCAGACAGTGTCGTCTTCGTGGTAGAGAGAGAAGATATAGTAATCAACTTCTCATGGGTACTGTGAGCAAATGGACTTTGGGATGGCTGCTGCAACGGAGGACAGAGCACGAATGGGAATGCCCAATGTGCCATGACGTCGATCCATAACATAACATAACATAACTCTGAGACTGCAGTATCCCGTTCTAAGTCCGAAGACTGTGGTCTGTGCTTTTCGGTTTATACTGTCGTGCTCTGGGTTGTATCCTCCGTTTGTTTTTCTCACATCATTTTTTTAGATCTAATCGTCTAACCTTGCATCTAGCACGCTGATGAACAGTCGATGTAAACTAATGCCATGACTCGTAGACAGGAAGTTGCACTTCAGTCTCACAACAGAAGGCTACATGTAAATATTACTGCCGATCTAACAAATACCATGTCTCCAGATCTAAACAATAAGTGTGGATGACTCGATCAAACGATAGCAGACAGACAGAGAGAGACAGAGAGAGAGAGATGTGAGTAGCTTCTGGTAGCTTAACACATTACCTAACAAATGCCACTGCCTGCGTCCGTTTCCTGTCCTGCTGACTGCGCCATGATTGCTTTTATTGTCAAATTAACTGGAGATTTACGGAAATTAATTTCGATCGTTACCAGTTTTTAATTTATTCTTTCAATCCTCAAGTTCGACAAAGGATGCAGAGAAAGGAATCATGTGGCGGTGGAAGCAGACGTCAATGTCATCATTAACAGAAACTATAATGTGTGTGACGTTGTGATCTACGTGAATGGTTCAGTAATTCACCATCAAAAGACCACATACGGTCTTCCCTGCAAGCTCATACGGTAGACAGATCAAGGTAACCAGTGGTGTATTTGTTCTATTTTTTTTTTTAGTTTGCCTGCTATGAATGCATGCGTAGTCAATGCGCATAATATGGAACCTCTTGCTGATTTTCGGGTGCAGGCTTACTTTCCTTATAATTAGTGTTGATATTCGAAACGAATTGCAACGGCTTAACAACAGATACGTCAATTGCTAGTATGTCTTTAATATTACGACGATTGATTGATTGATTGATTGATTGATTGATTGATTGATTGATTGATTGATTGATTGATAATACCATCATCATAGCACTTTGGTAAGTAACTATAAGTGCTCTGATGTCTTTTCTTACACAATAAGATCTCAACTACAGTGCACTAACTCCGTAGCAGCGGCGAAGGTCCGCGATGTAATTTTGACGATCGTGAAGATATTTATGTAGGTATTTTATTTTTAATCTGTTCTAATGAATTTTGCCCGGACAGCGGCTTGAACTGCCAAGGGTTCTTTTACCTGCTCAAACTGAACACGGGACCTACGTTTTATCGTTCGTCTCCGATTGGACTAGGAACTCGATCTCACCTACACTGAGATCAGGAATTTCTGGAAAAATATCCAGACGGCTTCAAGATGGAGCGAACATGGTACCTTTGGCATGAGAGACGAGCACATAACTTCTACGTCACCGAGATCTATATTATGAGGAGCTTGCCTTGTTAACCCTTTTACTACCTAATTTTGTTTACCTCAGGACGTACTAATATTGCAACATGTACTAACAGAGTTCAGTGTAATGACTTTGCTTCATCTTATAAAATGAGTCGAAGGTGGTAGGTTCGAGTCCGGACAGCGCCATTCTGTTCACGAGTGCAGTTTTTCCAGAGATCCCTAGGATTGTTGCTGGAGCTACTGAGTTCGTGCTTTGTGCAATACTCTCGGCAGGTGGCGTGTCGTTTCTGCGGAGAGGGGCCGAGCCGTATGGGGTAAAACCCGGTGCAATGAAGTCAGTCCTTCGGCTTTTAAACCCTTTAAACAAAATATCACGAGCCAGTATTTTGGCTCAGACGAGCAAACGGGTTAACTGAATAGTGTACTGGCCTTGTATTAACAAGCGACCGAGATTATAGGATTATGGAAAAGACTTCCTCAAAGACCTAAGCGGAATAGACCATGTCAATATATTTCGCCTACGTACCAGTCACTGTCAGATAGAACACATTGTGACAACCGGTAAAACCGAGGGTAGACGAGACAGAGGAAGATAGAAAAAGAGAAAATGTTGGATAGCCTGACTTCATGGCACGGTAGAGCGTCAACATCTGAGTTAATAGCAAACACCAACGACAGAGATTTGTGGAGATCCATGATCGCCTACGCCAGCCGGCACGGCGCCTGATGATGGTGACCAGACACTGCAGACTCAACAAACACTTATATAGACAAGGAATGTCAAACAGCTCTATGCCACTGTCAGCAGGCGGATCAGACACCGGAGTATGTTCTGCAAGACTGCCATCTCCTGTGTGAGCTGAGAAGCAACCCAATCGATCAATCAAACTATGCTTTGTGGAAACATGTCACAGCGGAAGCTGACTACCCAATTTATGATCCACAGTAAACTAAGCCACATCCAACTCTAGATAACTAGGCCAGACAACTGAACGGGTATTCCATGACCTAGATCAGAAAAGGGTCTGGAAATTACAGATGTTTGATAGAACACTGCAAGTTTTTTTGCAAGTTTACTCAATTCTGTGAGTCTATGGTTATTTATTGGTGAAAATTATTTATAATATTTATATTCCTTATTGTTAAACTTAACTTGTTACATAATATAACTTCGAGTTAACATTTTATGTTGATTTTAAAATGAATTAGTCTATATACACCAATACTGGAATGCGAGGTCACGTGGTGTAGTTGTGGTCTGATTTCCCATAATTCTTACCTGAGACCGAAGGCCTATAAATGGCTCTGACTAAGCGCAGGACCAGAGATCGCTGAAGAAGAAGAATCATTGTATAAGCTTGTTCTAGTCAGTCCAACTGGAAATTGTACCTTGTTCCGTTAAACAACATACATTGACAAGGCGGGAATTGGTCTTCGTAAATCGAATTGAAAAATTCCAGCACTCTAATGTCTCTAACGATACACGTCCATGCATCATTGATTTTATGTCTTGCTTCGTGAACAGCGTCTGTACTCATTTATTGTTCTGAATAATTGAAGTCTTACTGTACTAACGCGAGACGACTATTGTCTATTGTCATTCCCTAGCTTGATGATGGAATTGGTTGTCCACTTGTCGTTAGGCAGGCCGTACGTAAGTCCGTTGCGTAGGTCCGTTAGGCGTAAGGGTCGTGCGTGGTCCGTTGTAGGGTCGTTAGAGTCGTTGCGTGTCCGTTAGGGTAGGCAGATAATTGAGTTTCAGGCAGTAGTTGCTTTCTATGTTATATCCGTGTTTATTTAGTGTGATTTTGGATAGATATATCTATCCATCTTTTTCTTGGTCTTCCCTTTTCTCTAGTACCTAATCGCTTTTTATTGTATGTTCTTTGGGGTCTCTGTGGCTAAGTGGTAAAGCCCTTTGCCTTGTGAGTCGAAGGTCGTGGGTTCGAGTCCGGACCGCGCCATTCTGTTCACGAGTGCAGTTTTTTCAGAGACCCTAGGATTGTTGCTGGAGCTACGGAGTTCGTGCTTTGTGCATACTCTCGGCAGGTGGCGTGCCATTTCTGCGGAGGGGGACCGAGCCGTATGGGGTAAAACCCGGTGCTATGAAGTCAATCCTTCGGCTTTTAAACCTTTTATTGTAAGCTGTTATTAGTGGTTGGTTGTATTCCATTCTCATTAAATGTCCGAACCACTGCATTTATTCTTTCAACTTATTCGGTGCATGAAGTTATGCCCACTCTGCTTCTGAAGTCATCATTTCGTAGTCTTGTCTTTCCTGGTGACTCCCACTGCTTCCTCAATCATTTCATTTCACAAGTGATGAGCTTTCTGTGGTGTGTTGCTGTCAGAGACCAAGTTTGGCACTGGTAACAAAGCGTTGGTAGAAAAATACTTTTATCATGTCTTTCCACTTTAATCTTGATCTTTGGGTGTTGTAGTAATGGTGCCAGCTGGTAGGTCACTGCATTTACTTTTGGCATCTTGTTTCGTCATCCTTTGCTCAGTACCTAATCGCTTTTATTGTAGCTTTTCTGTTATGTTAACCTTTGCCTTGTAGTCAAGGTGAGTCGACCCGCATTCTGTTCAATGCGTTTTTCAAGACCCCTAGATTGTTGCTGGGCTGAGTTCTGCGAAAATATCTGGGAGTGGCGTTTCATCTCTTTGTTTACATCTGGACGCACATTTATTGCATTGTATACTAAGTTAGACACTATACTAGCTTTATTACTATTAATAATAATTCCTCTCGTACTGTTATACGTTACATAGGGCCTGCAAGCAATTTCTCCCATACCGCTGTATTCTGGGTAACTTGCTAATCTCCTCCATGGAACTGAGACCTATATTTCTTGCCTCTCTCAGCAAAGTTCATTTCAGGGTCTCCTTAGGTCGTCCTCTCTTTCTTGAATCCTTCGAATCCATCTTCAATGCCTGCTTTGATATTCGTTGATCATTTCTCCTCAAGGTGTGTCCTACATATCTCCATCTTCTCCTTCTTATAACAGTTGTTACTAATGGTTGGCCAGACATTTCTCTGATTTCATGACTTCTCCTGAATTCGTTCCATTTTATGTTCATTATTTTATAATCGTTTTTGCGTCATTTTACAAAATATAGTAAGCCTGAATTTCGGTCTATAAGATCGAAAGGGTTAACACATCATTATGTGATACAGTCTCTCTCTCTCTCTCTCTTTTATTATGTAAAATGTGATGTTTTAATGCCTTTATCTTGCAATGCAGGATTAAACCTGTCACGCCTGGTAGCTATTTGAAGGTTCCTTTGTTAGTCATTCAACGTGTGATGTGCAGTCTAGCGGTAGTAATTTTAGACAGGCAATGCAGCAATAATGTCACACGCTGTTTTTATTCTTCTTCAATCTGCGCAGTTCTCCATCTTTTTTAACAGCAGTGTTTAATAGTCTTGTCAAGTTAAATTGTCAATTATTCGCAATATATAGTTTGAATGTTCACTTTCTCTATGTCTCTTTCCCTTTCTCTCGCTTTCTTTCTCTTGATCCCTCTATCTTTCTCTCTCTCATTCCCTATCTCTTGATTGTTGTCTCTCTTTCTCTCTTTCCCTCTCTCTCCTTTTTCTTTTTCTATATCTCTCTTTTCTACTCTCTCTCTCTCTCTTTTTCTATCTCTCTTTTTACTTTTTCTATCTCTCCTTCTATCTCTTCTCTCTCTCTTTCTCTCTTCTTCTTCTTTTTTCTATCTCTCTCTTTATATATATATATATATATTATATATATATATATATATATATATATCGCAATGTTCATAATGATGATATTGATGATAATAGCGATGAAGATGATAATAAAAACGTATATATTTCTATACTTACACTGTATCAAAATTGTATCCCTTTTTCAACGTGATACCTTCTACGTTTCTCCTGTTTAACAAGTATATCCTATCCCACAGTCTAGAATCGTGTATCTCAGAAACAGATCTCACAGTCTAGAATCGTGTATCTCATAAACAAATCCCACAGTCTAGAATCGTGTATCTCAAACAGATCCCCAGTCTAGAATCGTGTATCTCAGAAACAGATCCCACAGTCTAGAATCGTGTATCTCAGAAACCAATTACAGTATGAATTCAGTGAAAATTTTCAAACAAATTTCCAAAACAGTTAGTAATTGCATATCCTTAAACTAATCAATCCCAGCTCTAGATGTATCCAGAAACAAATCCCACAGTCTAGAATCGTGTATCTCAGAAACAAATCCCACAGTCTAGAATCGTGTATCTCAGAAACAAATCCCACAGTCTAGAATCGTGTATCTCAGAAACAGATCCCACAGTCTAGAATCGTGTATCTCAGAAACAGATCCCACAGTCTAGAATCGTGTATCTCATAAACAAATCCCACAGTCTAGAATCGTGTATCTCAGAAACAGATCCCTCAGTCTAGAAGAATCGTGTATCTCAGAAACAGATCCCACAGTCTAGAATCGTGTATCTCAGAAACCAGTGTATCAACACGAAATATGAACCATATCCAAGTGGAACATTTCTTCTTACAAATAACTTATTCTCATAAACTAGTTTTAAAAAAAAGTTAATTGCATATCCTTTACAAGACTTTGCGAATCAACCTCAGCTTTGTAACGCTGTTTGTGATTTTTCTAGACATTATTACGTTCAGTAGTTTACCATTGATTTCTGAACGGGTGGTGCCATCGTCCTTTTGTTAAAATCCACTCGAAACAATTTGCAACCAAACTATCCGCAGCGTGATTCGAACTCAGAACGTCGAGGTTAATAGACCGAGTCACTAACCCTAGGCCACATACGCCACCAAACTAGTACAACATATACTTGAGTCTAAATTGTTTCTTTATCGCTGTAGTATAACACTAAATTGGAGATATGTTGGGCATACTCTGAGAAGAAATGATCACAGAATCTCAAAGCAGGGAAACAAATGGTTCAAGAAATAAAAGACGTCCAGTCCAGGGCCCTGCCGGGCTATGATACAGAGGCGGCCGCATCAGGTGGAACCGTAAGAGGGGCGGCATAAGCAGCAAAATCACAATCACAATTGAAGGTTATTTTAAATTAAAAAAACATTTAAGGAGCGGCATTTCGAAGACTTGCATCATACTGAGAAAATATACCGCACGGTCCTGCACTAGTGATACCCTGAAATAAAGTAGGAAAGGCGAAAAATATCGGACTGAATTCCATAGATGAGACTTAACGAGAGACATTATCATTTATCATTTTTGTTTGATCAGATATCATTATTTAGTGTTATACTGCCTCTTCTCCTTCTTCGAACTCTCAATATCGACCACTTGTTAACCACTCTTTGTGATATGTATGTGATCTGAGCCTAAGAGCAATTATAAGTTGTGCCAGTTATGCGCCTACAAATAGGCCAGTACATACGATTTCTGCGAGGTTTTTTATTTACTAGGTAGCTTCCTAGGCCCTACATTAGTCGCATCTTACTACATGCTTTGTAGCTCGCAGTGTTACTATTCTTCGCTCCCCTTGCAAGCCCTGGCGACACACGGGCGAGAAAAGAACAAATAAATCTATCCTTTAAAAAACTCAAAATCTAAGGAACGTAGCTCATGAAAAAGCTACAAAAAAGGAGAAAATTGAAGTATTTTGAACATATAAAATGACATGGCCCGCCTGCCCAGCGTGTTCGTTGGACTACGGGTGACTAGCCCTCTGTGAGTGCGGGTTCAATTCCGCGGGCTGCAGAAAAGCCACAAGTCCCCAGATTCACGGTGCTCGTGGCACCGAACAGAAGGGTTACGATGTCCATGGCACAGAGCCGAAGAGCTGAAAGCTCAAGTGCTTCTGGATCGGAAAAAAAATGACATGAAGAATGAAGAAGCCAACTATGGAGGTATGCATTCCAGCAAAGAGGAGAAGAAGAAATCATGGACAAGATAGATGCAATCCTTCCTCCTACCTCTGATGTACTTCTAATTTAGATCCCAAATAAATTATCAGGAAGCCTGTAGTCAAACTGCGTACCATGTATGAGCCGAAAAAGTTTCTTTGGTGTCTCTCTCGCGATCACCACTTAGACTGATGTACCAGATTTTCATAAGAATTATGCTGTTGTTATTAGGGACTCCGTCCCTCCGTACAGCTTCTAGTTTATTTCGATATTTTCCGGCCAGGTTTCGTTTCTCAGGCTTGCTAGCAGTGGGCAGTCTTGCAGTAAGTGCTCTGCCGTCATGTCCGCCTGCTCGCAGTGACACATGCTAGTGGTGCCGATTTTAAATTTGTTAGACAGGTGATATCAGAGTCTGTTATGGTCGGTACGGAGGCGGAATATGATAACTTGTTTGCTTCGGACAGACCATAGTTCCCATCTTTGGCGTTGTGTTGAGGGTGGTCTTGCGACCACGTCTCTCTGTATCGCCATCCGATGGTTGTTATAGCCTCCTCGCAGCTGATTTCGTAATCAGTCTGCGGCAATCGCCCTCCTGCCTTTGCTAGCCCGTCTGCCTCTTCGTTTCCCCTTATGTTGCAGTGTGATGGGATCCACTGTATGACTGTGCGTTTGAATGAGTTTGTTAATTCTCCGAGGATCGTTTTTAGCTTGTTTAGCTCTGTACCGGTTGAGCTTGTTAGTGCTTTGATGGTCGACTGGGCGTCCGTGAATATCACTACTTTGTTGTGTGCTGCGCTGCTTCACTCTAGGGTCATTTCCGGGGCTATTTTTAGTGCCTCCGTCTCAGCACATTAGTTGTTGAAGTACTTTCCTGTAGCTATCGCCTTCTTGACCTTCACTTGTCGTCGGAGTTTAAGCACTATTTCTTTGGTCTAAGTGGGCCTCGAACCGAGGAAATAGTACAGTATGAGCTTACTATCCAAATGTGTCATCTGCTGCAACTGATTGATTTTTGATTGATTGATTGATAAGACCATCATCATTGCACTTCGGTGAGTAACCATGTGTGATCCGATCTCTTTCTTACATAGGAAGATAGCAGCTGCAGTGCACGAATACCGTAGCACCGACGAGGTTTCCCCGATGTAATTTGGAAGATGTTTAAGATATTTTTTAGGTATTTTATTTTAAATCTTTGTTTAATGAATTTTCTCTGGTAGCGGATTTCCACCTGTTCTTTTCGATTTTGAACTGCCAAGGTTCTTTTACATGCTAAAGTGAACAAGGACCTGCGTTTTATCGTTCGTCTCGCCCGCGTGCCCAGCGTGTTTGTATCGCGTTGGACTACGGGTTGAAATTCCTCTGTATGTGCGGGTTCAACTCCGCGGACTGTCAGAAAAGCTACAGGTTCCCCAGATTTACGGTGTTCGTGGCACCGAACCGAAAGGTTACGATGTCCATGACACCGAGCCGAAGAGCTTTCAGCTCAAGTGCTTCTGGATCCAAAAAAAAAATCGTTCGTCTCCGATAGGACTAGGAACTCGATCTCCTCTACACTGAAGTCAGGGATCTCTGATAAAATTCCGATGGCTCCACGAATGGAGCGAACCTGATATCTTTAGCACGAGAGACGAGTACTCTTGCCATTAATTCAATAAATAAATATTTATAAATACAGAACTTTCATAAATTGATATAAATAATCAGTGCCAAACATGGCCCCTGACTAAGACATAAGAAAGAAATATTACAACATGTGAAATGAGATGTCTACGAAAAGTTGTCAACGTTACAAGGAGAGATAGAGTGAGAAACGAGAATATCAGAAGCATCGTTGGTACTATACCATGCATACAGTACATCGGAAGCAAAGAATCAAGTGGTTTGGCCATCTAATGAGAATGGAACCACATTTACTACCATCACGTGCCTATAATAATCGACAATCAGGGCGCAGAGCACGAGGCAGGCCAAGAACACGATGGATAGATAACATCTCAGAGTCCCTGCGAAAGCATGGACTAACAACGTTAAGCGCAACACATCTGGCACAAGATAGGAAACTAACTCTCCCCACGACGCTTCACGGCAAATGTGGTTAAGATAAGATAAGATATAAATAATCAAATCTTAAAGCAGGTTACAATCTGTATATTTGCGCTCAATGCGACCCATTAGATTTTCAGCCCTTACCATTTAACTGAAAGTGCCAGCAGGAACATCGTACATACTAATTGTGAGCGTCCGTGTGGTTACCGGGGCCCAAATTTGGGGCGTAAAGAATAGATCCACTGCTACCTGCCGCGCATGTCGTAAGAGGCGATTAATAGGTTTGGCTGAAATCGGATGCATGTGTCCTAAACGTGTAGAAGTCTATGCGTTTAGGGGCCTACCAAACCAATGTGCAACGTATACACGTTCTTGCAAAGATTAAACATATCACAAAGAGTGATTAAAATTGGTCGTAAAGAACGAACGCAAAGAAGAAGAAGAAGAAGACAAACAGGCAAAGACTCCACACAATACTGTTTGGAATCCTTGATGAACTAGCAAAACAACAACATACATCCAGAGAACTGGATTTATTGTGTAGATGAGAACAGGGAGTTGCAAGAACCCTAGAGGAAGCAACGGAAGCAAGTCTAGACAGTGAACATCAGCATACGAGAATAAGGAGATCAGAGACGGAGATAAAACGGAGATCTCGTGTACCAGTTAAACACGTAAAGTAACCTTGACAGTTCAAAATCGAGAAGAGTAGGCTGGAAAACCTCTGCCCGTGCAAAATTCATTAGGATATTTTCACCGTTTTCTAAACTACATCAAGAATCCTCGCCGGTGCTACGGAGTTCTGTACTGCCGATGAGATCTTCCTGTATAAGACAGAAATCGAATCCTGTCTCACCAAAGTCAATGATAATGATCATATCAATCAAATTAAATCAAATAAATAAAAACACGGATTGGCTTAACTATTTCCAGGAATAAATCACAGATAAACATAAGTTTATAAATTATCAAATAAACACAACAGATAGATAAATAGATAAACTATCACCAAAATAAATGTTACTGAACAATATATAAATATTGTAAATATAAATACACGTATTGTCGCTCGCTCAACTATTTCTTCATGTATGAGACGAGTGTGAAACGAAGCTACCAAAACTGAGATTAATAGTCCTCGCATCGCTAGCTAGAAAACATCCAGGAATACTGATAACGCGACAAGGAACTGTTCCTGCGTAGCTAAGGAGGCAGCGTTGCGGAGAATCGAGGTTTCACGGGATGTAGTTTGCCCCCACGATCTCCCAGGTGCGGCCCAAGTTTCAGCTGCAACCGTAACCATTTTTTTTTGGCGGATCGCTGCGTTGAGCTGCGGTTCGCAAGAATTTCATCTGCTGCTCGATGTTTTTTTGAATTTGAGATTGACAGGCGTTTCAAGAATCGCGTGTTTTTGTCTGTCTCGTTTGGCTGGTTAGAGGTAAGGCTATGAATGCCTGTATGTTTGTCTTCACTTTCAGTATGTCTTGAAAAGGGAGGGGAAAATCAGGGGGAGACAGATGTCTGCTTATTGGTTATGCATGTTTGTATTGAGAAGTGCATGTCGTGGTTGTCTGTTTGTCTGTCTGTCTATCAACCTGGGGTAAAAATATCTCGGCCTGTCTGGTTTTGGTGGTGTATATGTCTTGTCTCTTAAGACATGCTTTGTAGGTCGCAGTGCTACTACGCTTTGCTCCCATTAATGAGGAGGGAAGTTTAGAACAACATTGTAACAATCGGTAAAATCGAAGGAAACGAGACAGGAAAACAGAGAGACAATTTTGTGGATAGACTAACTTCATAGCACGGAAGACCGTTAACATCTGAGATGATAGCAAACACGAAAGACAGAGATTTATGAAGATCCATGATCGCCTACGCCAGTCGGCACGGCACCTGATGATGATGATATGTTTTGTATGTCTGTCCGTTTATTTACCATCTCGTATCATTACACGTGACATAGAACATGCTAGAAATTTCATCGTACCGCTCTATCCTGTTAATCAACTCGTTCAATCTCTCATACGAAATAACATCTCTATTCTGGTTCAACCTCTTATATAAAATATCTTGGTCTGTCGATTTGTCTTATTTGTCTGTATGTTTACAGTTATATATGTCAGAATCTATCTGCTGTTCTATTATTCTTAAATTTAAAGGTTTTTTATATTAGAATACACACTATGAACACACGTATACACTCATAATATATATATATATATATATATATATATATATATATATATATACATTGCAAAACACCCTGTTGTACAAGTCGAACTGGATGCCTGAGAGGCAGAGTGAGAGGTGTGTTTAATCAGCGAGCCACGCGAACCATACTGTTCGATATCTGTTGGGGAGATTGAGCACTATGGGTCTGCTGGAGTGCAATGACTCAGTTTAGTAACCAATAACCAATACAAACACACACACATATAAATATACATATGTATACATCCACCTACATACACACACACATATATGTATATATATGGCCCTTTTATCTTTACAGCGGTCAATTAGCAAGTGTTTTATGTGACAACTTTTGAGTTTTCGCTTGTCTCTCTTGTCTTTCAGTTCACCCTTAACCCTTTCACTGCTACATACTTTCCGAAGGCTGAGCTAAAAATAACTACTCTTTGTTTCTAGGTCATAAGTGTGAATGAATGCCTAGCAGGGACAGTAGAAATGTATAACGTGTTAACACGTCTTTAGCCCACAGAGGAGAGCTAATAAGAGACGTGTTAACACGTCTTTAGAAGTGAATGGGAAAACGTATATATACGTCCTTAGCAGCTAAATGGTCAAGTCTCTTTTCAAAAGAGTATGCATCTTTGCGTCGTTTTCCGCTCAACTGTCATCATCTAGTTTTTCCCATTTGCTGGGACAGATAGAAAAGTTATTCATTGAGGCCTTACAGACATCCTTATATCAGAGCAGTGTTCTGCCTTGGTGCATCTTCCTCTAAAGTTCACAGAACAACACTTGTTGTGGTATACGGCAATATGTTACATTGTAGCATCTGATTTATTGCACAGAACGAGCAATTATGGGTGATCTTCTGAGTTGGAACGTATATGACTATGACGGCAATTGTCAAATCTTCTCAAGTGCCCCAGCCGTCTTAATCTTGGACTCGTGATCATATATGAGAAGGTCGCTGTGGCTAAGTAGTTCAGCTTTCGCCTTGCATTCTGAAGGTTGTGAGTTCGAATCCAGACCGCGTCGTTCTGTTCACGAGTGTATTTTTTCAAGAGACCACTATGATTATTGACGGAGCTGCGAAGTTCATGCTTTGTGCAACTGATTGATTGATTGATTGATTGATAGGACCATAATCATTGCACTACTGTGAGTAACCATGTGTGCTTCGATCTCTTTCTTACACATGAAGATCTCAGCGGAAGTGCACGAGCTTCGTGGCACCGGTGAGGTCCTCGTTTTGCAACACTCTGCAGATGGTGTGCCATTTCTCCGGAGAGAGACCGAGCCATATGGGGTAACTCCCGATGCAATAATGTCAATTCTTTAACTTCAGACCCTATTATATATATACACACACATACGCACGAATACATCCACACAAACAGTGGCGGCTCGTGCTCATTTTTATTGGAGGGGCCAGACAGAAATTATCGGGAAAATCACGATTTCGGTTAGGATTTATTTTAATGTATAAAATAATAAATACACGTTACACCTTATTTTTGTTGGGGCCCCACTGGCCCTTAATGACGAGCCGCCACTGCACATAAACATACACACATAAGGAGGGTGCTGATTAGATAAACTGTAAGTATTTTTTTTACAATTCAGTTAATTCAGCAGCTGGGAAATGAGGACAAGGGGTTGGGAAAGTGAAGTGAGCTAGCTGAGAAATTTTGAGAATTTATATTCTAGATTGTTCTTAACTTTCTTTCTTTTGTCCTTCTCTTTTTTTTCTGTTAGGCGTCGCAGGTTCAACTGATGATCGGTTTCCGAGATAGTGTACGCTCGGTCGCTTGATATGCTGTGATCAGTGGCGGCTCGTGATCATTTTTTTTGGTGGGGCTAGACATTTTTTTCCGGATAAATCATGGTTTTTGGCTGCTATATTTTAATTTATAAAATAATAAATACACGTTAAACATTATTTTTGGTGGGGCCCGGCTCCACTGGCCCTTAATGACGATCCGCCAATGGCTGTGATATTGTACAGTTTTAAGATGTGTTGGGGGGTCTATATGTCTAGAGGTTAGATGCTCGACTTTCGTTCTAAAGGTACTCGGTTCGTTACCCATCGAGATATTTTGCCAAAGATCCTGATCTCAGTGTAGGTGAGATCGAGTTTCTAGTCCTATCGGAGACGGACGATAAAACATAGGTCACTCGTTCAAATTGAGC
Source organism: Arion vulgaris (assembly GCA_020796225.1). Taxonomy (NCBI): domain Eukaryota; kingdom Metazoa; phylum Mollusca; class Gastropoda; order Stylommatophora; family Arionidae; genus Arion; species Arion vulgaris. The sequence continues at coordinate 11,752,792 of CM036769.1, forward strand.
ACGTAAAAAAAACCTTGGCAGTTCAAAATTGATAAGGGTTGGTTGTAAAGCCGTTGCTCGGGGAAAATTTATTAGAACGGTTAAAAACAAAATTCATAACAAGATTTTCACTATCTTCTTAATTACATCAGGGACTCTAGCCGATGCTAGGCAGTTCGTGCACTTACGTAGAGATCTTGAAATGAAAATCGTGACATATCCTAAAGGACGTAGCCCTCAACCACAGTAAACGAGTCGTTGATTTTTCTAGGCACCATTTATACGTTCAGTAGTTTGCCATTGCTTTCTGAACGGTGAGGTCTATTTTACCTTTTGTAAAATCCCACGGAAACGAATTTGCTTCCAAACTTGCCCACCATGGGGTTTGTTGCATGTATTCATGTTATATTCCATTCTTATGCTTCTTAGTACTTTCTCTTCCCATGCTTTGTAATCTATATGGGTATATGTTGCATGTATTCCAGTTATATATTTACTAGATGTTTCATTGTTTCTTTTCCTTTCTATTTCTAGTTTTTATGTGTGTTTTTGTGTTACATTTATTTCCTTATTCGTTTTTATTCCAGATTTTCCTTAGATACGTTGGTATTTGGTCGTCCATTTGTGTTTCATTTTAATTTGTCACTCCTGTTTGTTCGTTTGCTTGATAAAGGCCTTGTTGGTCGAAATGTTGCTGTATTTTGTCATTGTTTTTGTAATTTGTAAAACTACAGTACTTTGTAATTACGTGTTTTGCCAATCAAATAGTTTTACTGCAGTTCCATATATATATATTGAAGGTTTGAACCAGGTACGCTTGGGTTTGTTACTATCTAAAAAAAGAGATCCGAGCACACAGGGCTACTCACCGTAGTGCAATGATAATGGTATTATCAATCAAGATGTCTGTAGCTCCATCAATCCATTTTTTTCTTGGTCTTTTCTTGGTCTATTGTCTCTTAATGGAGACCATAATTATATTGCACTCACAGAAAACAGTTCTATTGACTCTTGGCTTAATCTAAACACTGGACAAAGTACGGAAGACCGTGCGAGTTTAATTTTGAAGTTTTCTTTGAGTTCACTGGCCCATATACAATATTGACACATCAGTTCTTTTCCTTGTTAGTAGAAAGCAGGAGAAAATTGCGTCTGGCATCGCCTGTGGATTAATTTCATTTCAGGATTGTGTTCGACTTTTTGATGATTGACTATCAAGAAATCTGAGAGAGATTACCGAGTTTTAGGAGAATCAATTTTTTCTCATGATACCAGCGTCAGGATAAGAAGAGATTTCTAGAACGGGATTGTGTGTGTGCTTCATAAACAGTGTTTTCCGTTGCCTCTTTTATCTCTGAGATCCACCATTTTGCGTGAATGGTCTTTTGTTTTGTGTCCACTGTATCGAAGTAACATTGCTCTTTGAGGCGCACTGCTTGCCAGTAATCTGCATATGTGACCGAACCATTTAATTTGTTATTTATTGATGAAGTTCAGTACTGATGTATGACCAACATATCTTCGATTTAGTGTTATCAATCACTCAATCTCGCTCTGTCTGGTCTTTCAAACAGTGTTAAAGAGTGTGTTTAATCAGCGAGCCACGGGAACCATCAGTATGCATACTGTTCGATATCTGTTGGGGAGACTGAGCACATATGGGTCTGCCCGGAGTGCAATGACGTCAGTTAAGTAACCAACAAAGTGTTAAAGTTATTTTTCCAGATAGACAGATGGACGGACGGACGGGCAGATATTGGGCTGGTAGGTGAGCGGATGAACATGACAGAGAAAAAGACAGACAGAGAGACAGACAGACAAGTTGACAGACAGACTTCTTCTCTTCCACAATTCTTTATAGAAGTGTTGGGGGTGACGTAGTGATCTTGTGTGTGCTTGTTTTAGGGCACTTTGTAAGCTGATATTCATTTTCGTAAAGCAGTTCTTAATGCCGTCGTCTTGCTTTGTACTTGTTATACTTTTTCTGTGTGGCTCTCTGTGATAGGCGATACCAGGTGTCCAAGCCATTTAACCTGTTGTTCTTTTATGAATTGCATGACTGGTTTCACATCCAGTCTTCTTCTGATTTCTTCATTTCTAATTTCGTCTCTTATTGTCACACCTGTAGCTCTTCTAAGGCACCTCGTCTCTGTCGTTATTGTCTCACCTGCAGCTCTTATAAGGCACATCATCTCTGTCGTTATTGTCTCACCTGCAGCACTTCTAAGGCACCTCATCTCTGTCGTTATTGTCTCACCTGCAGCTCTTCTAAGGCACATCATCCCAGTTGTTACGATTTTCCGTTCATTATCTTATCTTATCTTAACCACATTTGCCGTGAAGCGTCGTGGGGAGATTTAGTTTGCTATCTTGTGACAGGTGTGTTGCGCTTGACGTTGTCAGTCCACACTTTCGCAGGGACTCTGAGATGTTAATCTATCCATCGTGTTCTTGGCCTGCCTCGTGCTCTGCGCGTCGATTATTGTAGGCACGTGATGGTAGTAAATGTGGTTCCATTCTCATTAGATGACTGAACCACTTGATTCTTTGCTTCTCGATGTGTGTATGCATGGTATACTACCAACGATGCTTCTGATATTCTCGTTTCTCACTTTATCTCTCTTTGTAACGTTGACAGCTTTTCGTAGACATCTCATTTCACATGTTGTAATCTTTCTTTCTTGTGTCTTAGTCAGGGTCCGCTTATTAGCTGCTGTATTGGCCACGTTACATACATACAGGCTAGATCGATTAAATAAGGAAATAGCAACTGTCGTTATTATTGAGTTGTTGATTAAATTATAAATAAATATTAACATCAACATTTATGGAAATCGCCGAGTGGTTACCGGGGCCCAAATTTGGGGTGTAAAAATAGAATCACTGTTACCTGCCACGCATGTCGTAAGAGGCGACTAATGAGATTTGGCTGAAATCGGATGCACGTGTCCGCTAGGGAATACTAACCCGAAACAAATGCTTGCAGAAAACGGATGCACCAGGCGTAAGGCGCATAACATGGTGCAACGACCCTCACAATGAGGAATGGGATAACGGATTCTACGGTCGCCAATCTGTCTCGGAGATTTAGCCACGCAGTAAGAATGTCAGACCTACCATCACGAGGGTGGCCAAACTTACTCCTGGAAGTGGACGGCACAAACGGGAAGCAGAAATCATAAAAATTATATTCTACAGAACTGCCCCTAGTGTGCAGACTTGAGAAGAAAGAGGTGGCCCACTTACACTAGCGTCCAAGACGAACTGTATGGCGTGGCTGATAATATGAGGCAGACGGCTGCCTTTATTAGAGAATCCGAAATCCCAATCTAGTGAGAACGAGAAGAAGCATAAGATTTATAGAAATGTACAAGAGCTGGAACTTTAGGAGAGATACAAGACATGATGAGTTAAGCGAGCACGAAAATAGTTTCACAAGTGCCACTCAGATCTGAGTTCCAGTTTCGTTTTCACGCTTTCCAGTGGTCGATTTCCTAAACTCGCTCTTCTCAAATTAAAAAACCCTTCTCAAATTTCTAAACATATTCTTGTCGTATTCACGGCATTTCCCCCACTCTCACGCGCATGACTACTCGCCTAATTCCTCTTTCATGCATAGAAAATAAGTGGCGCACATACTCTGCATGGATGTCCTTCGCTGTCACCCGTCGGATGCTTCCTTTTCTTCCTCGCGTGCTCGAACGCCAGCTACTGCATTATCTTTCATTGTGACTTACTTTTGATTGCGATTGACGGGTGACGGTTTTGTAAAATAAATGAAAACAAATTGAACCCTGGCATCAACGACTTCCGGCAGCATCAAAAGACGAAAAATGGCAGCAAAAGACAAGCTAACCCTAAAAAGACTAACCTTATGTCGTGATTAAATTTTATTTCATATTAGTCAACTTCTTCTTCATAAGAGGATTGAAGGACCCCCTCGAAGCGCGGGGCCCGTAGCATTTGCTACTTCTGCTACTAGGCTAATCCGGCGCTGCTTCTTATGTATTCACTTGAGATTGATTGATAGGACCATCATCATTGCACTTCTGTGAGTAACCATGTGTGCTCGATCTCTTTCTTACACTTGAAGATCTCCGTGGAAGTGCACGAGCTCCGTAGCACCGATGAGGATCCCGATGTAATTATGAAGATGGTGAAAATATTTTGTAGGAATTTTATTTGTAATCTTTCTAATGAATTTTGCACGGGCAGTGGCTTTCCAGCCTGATGTTCTCAATTTTGAAATGATAATGGTTCTTTAATGCTAAACTTGAACAGGGATCAACGTGTTATCGTCCGTCTTCGATAGGACTAGGAACTCGATCTCACCGAATCTGATACTCTGGGATCAGGGGTTTCTAGAAAAATTATCCGATGGCTCCACGAGGGTGCGAACCGAGTACCTTTGAAATGAGAGGGGAGAACCTGACCTCTACGACCCCAATAGACCTGATGTTGTTGATGTCAAGAAGAAGATTAACAGTTGCGACAAACATCATGGCTTCGTTATTTTTGAAACGTGTTTATTCAATATACGAGATTATTTAACATTTATATTTATATTCCTCTCCTACCGTTATACGTTGCATAGGACATGTAAGCATTTTCTCCATACCGCTCTATCCTGTGCGACTCGTTCAATTTCCTCTATAGACATAAATCTGATATTTCACCCTTTCTCAGCAAAGTTCATTTCAACGTTTCCTAGTCCATCCTCTCTTTCTTGAACTGTTTGCATCCACTTCAACCTACTTTGATATTCTTCTTGATTATCTCTTCTGAAGGTGTGTCCAACCACAGCCAGGCTATAGCCCTTATAGTTGGCTCTGGTCCAACATATATTGGCTCTGTATGTGTCTGTATGTGATATCATCGTTGTGATAGGTTAGTGACCGCATTACCCACTACACACGCGACAGTTTGCTTGAAGCGTTATACTAGTGTGGCTCTGGTCCAACATATATCTACGTCCTTGTATAGATTCATTTATTGATATATACAGACACATACAGAACTTTACTAAGATCGTTTATAGTTGGCTCCCGGTCAACATATCCCCATCTTCTCTTGTTATAACAATTGTTACTGTGGTTGACAAGACACTTCTCTGATTCATCACTTCTCCTGAATCGTTCTTCTTCTTCAGCGATCTCTGGTCATGGCCTTAATTTACTTGGACCAAACTGGGCAGACAGCTTCAGGTCTTCAGGTTTCCTCAAAGCAGTTTTCAGGTCGACTGGTGTGGCCACATGAGACAGGCAGGATATGCTCTGGTGTCTGTTCGCCTGCTGACACTGGCAGAGAGCTGTTTGACTTATTCCTAGTCTATATAAGTGTTTGTTGAGTCTGCAGTGTCCGGTGCGTAGTCGAAATATAATGACCTGGTCTGTTCTGCTTAGGTCTTTGAGGGAGTTTTTCCATAATCATATCCAGTGTTTGTCTTCCATTTTCGTTCCATTTTATGTTTATTATTTTTCACAGACATCTATTTTCAAATGCATTCAACTTGCTTTCTATATCTTTAGTCATTTTCCAACTCTCGCTGGCATATGTTAGGATTGATACAACATTTGAATTGAAAATTACTAATTTAGTTTTAAAACTATTTAACTTGCAGTTCCATATTTCATTAAGACTTTTTTTCGATCCAGAAGCACTTGAACTTTAGCTCTTCGGTTCGGTGCCATGAACATCGTAACACTTCGATTCGGTGCCACGAACACCGTAAATCTGGGAAACCTGTGGCTTTTCTGCCAGCCGCGGAATTGAACCGCGCTCACAGAGGCTAGTCGCCCGCAGTCTAACGCGCTACGAACACGCTGGGCGGGCAGGCCATTAAGACTTTTAAAAGCTGATGTTGCTTTGACAATTCGTAGCATAGTTTATTTTATTTTTTTAAACTGTACTGTCTTTAGTACCGCTGTTTAGTACCGCTGTTTAGTACCGCTGTTTAGTACCGCTGTTTAGTACGCTTTTAGACGCAGCGGAACGATGGCATGTGAAGTTTAGTAGGTAGTCAGCGGAACTGGGGCTTAGTTTTCTTAGACAGCGAACACTCGAGCAATACGGGGGTAGGACGCGGAACATGAGCATGTGAAGTTTAGTACGGTGTGGACAGCGAACATGAGCATGTGAAGTTTGTGCGGTGTGGACAGCGAACAGGCATGTGAAGTTTAGTAGGTAGGACAGCGAACAGAGCATGTAAGTTTAGTACGGTGTAGGACAGCGGAACATGAGCATGAAGTTTAGGGGTGTGGATAGCGAACATGAGCAGTGAAGTTTAGTACGGTGTAGACACGAACATGAGCATGGAGTTTAGTGCGGTAGGACAGGAACATGAGCATGTAAGTTTAGTACGGTAGGACAGCGGAACATGAGCATGTGAAGTTTAGTACGTGTGGACAGGAACATGACATGGAAGTTAGGGAGATAGGAACATGAGCATGTGAATTTAGTGCGGTGTAGACAGCGGACATGAGCATGTGAAGTTTAGTACGGTAGGATAGGAACATGACATGAAGTTTAGTGTGTAGGACAGCGAACATGAGCATGTGAAGTTTAGTGTGAAGGACAGCGAACATGAGCATGTAGTTTAGTGCGGTGTGGATAGCGAACATGAGCATGTGAAGTTTAGTGCGTGTAGGACAGCGGAACATGGCATGGAAGTTTGTACGGTAAGACAGGAACATGGCATGTGAGTTTAGTCGTGAGGACAGAACATGAGCATGTGAGTTTAGGGTGTAGACAGGAACATGAGCATGTAAGTTTAGTGCGTGTAGGACAGCGAACATGAGCATGTGGTTTAGTACGTGTAGGACAGCGGAACATGAGCATGTGAAGTTAGCGGTGTGACAGGCATGGCATGAAGTTAGTCGTGTAGGACAGCGAACATGAGCATGTGAGTTTAGTCGTGTAGGACAGCGAACATGAGCATGAAGTTTAGTGGTGTGGATAGCGGAACATGAGCATGTGAAATTAGTACGTGTGTAAGCGAATCATGAGCATGTGAAGTTTAGTGCGTTGTAGACAGCGGAACATGAGCATGTGAAGTTTAGTGCTGTTAGGACAGCGGAACATGAGCATGTAAGTTTAGTGCGGTGTAGGACAGCGGAACATGAGCATGTGAAATTAGTGTAGCCGCATAGCTAGTTCAGTCGTTGCGAAACTGTTCAGGTTATGTTTTTCTTTATGCCCCCAACAGAAAGAAACTCCAACAATACCGGGGATTGAAACCGGGTCTTCCGAATGGGAGCCGGCGCTCTAATCCATTCAGCCAGACGCTCCGCTCTTTTTTTAACATTTATGAAATGCACACTCTAATAGTATCCTAGCCACAACAAAATAGTGATGGAGACAATATTTACGATACTTGATATTTTGTCTTGGCTGCTATTGGCGATTGCAGCCACATCTAGCTAAGCTTACAAGGATTATACAGCCAGAAGAAATTGATTTGTTTACTTTCGCCAGCTAAGAGAGTTTTTAGTTTCCCGACCGACACAAATTATCGTCGGGCTGTATTTAAAAAAAATGAACTGCAGAAACTTAACAAAACAAATCGTTCTATTTTGAGATTGGCGTTTTTTAACGAGAATGTAGCTGTTTACTGTTGTTACTTTTTCTTCTTCTTCTTCTTCCCCTTTCAACTCCCAACAAACTTCTTCCAGATCTTCCTCTCTTCTGCCATACCTTCCAATTCTGTTCATGTTTTACCTATCCTTTTAATATCAACCACCAGCTCTAATCTCCATGTCTCTGGTCTGTCTCGGCCTACCATTCTTCTCCTTCTGTGCGGGTTCCAAAACAGTGCCTGTCTTGCAATTCTTCCGGTCGATCTTCTCAATGTGTGTCCTATCCATCCATATCGTCTCTTTCTTAGCTCGTAGTCCACTGGTAGCTGCTAAGTTCCTCGTTCGTAATCTTATCATGCCATCTCAGTCTCATCGCAGTCCCTCTACGTAAGCATCCATTTATGAAGGTCTGCAGTTTTCTTGTGGTTTTTTTTTTTGGTTGTCCTCCATGTTTCCGAGCCATAGAACAGCACTGACTTCACATTTAGAAAGATTTTCAGCTTTCTGTTTGTTTTGATATCCTTTGACTTCCATATCTTACTCAATGCAATAAAGTTTTCCCTTGCTTTTTGTATTCTTATCTTGACATTTGTTTGTTCCTCCTTCTTGTTCTCTCTCTCTCTCTCGATCGTTCTTTTTCGGCCATTTTTATCAATCGTATTGTGATATATAAACAACCTTTACCAAGAACGTTTGTTTTACGTCACATCTTCAGTACCATTTGGAGCTCTAGTGCTTGTCCTTCGGCAACGTGTCCGATTTCAACCAGCGTTTACTGGGTTCGCTCTCGGTCATCCTTTGGCTGTCCCCAGCCGACCTGCAAGGCAGCAGGTTGCTGTTTTCTTTTAGGGTAGCGACCCTTAGACAACCTGCACCCCCCCACCACAGCTATACATACAGTTTATTGTTACTCAGACTAATTTCTGACATATACTACATACATACATATAGATCTGAAATATACTACATTACATACATATAATTTCTGACATATATCACATACAACATAGTTTAAAGACAAGACAAATATATAATAACGTCAGACAGTATTCAAATATGGATGTGTTGCTACTAATCTGTACTATCTGTTACAGTCTGACTTAATTTATAGCTGTTACTGATCATTCTATAGATTTGTCTGAACAGTTCTTACTCAGATAATGTTATTGTCTGTATCAGTGTATGCCATTACTTAGTCTGCTTACTCAGTCTGCTTACTTCAGTCTGTTACTCAGTCTATTTTACTCAGTCTGTTACTCAGTCTACTTACTGAAACACTTAATTGGTGCCTTACTCAGTCATGAATAAGGAACTGGATCTGACATTAAAAGCTGACTGAGTAAGGCACATTCTTCTTCGAACGCTCCACTTGTTAAACTACTCTTGTGTTGTATGGATGAGCCTAAGAACAATTGTACTCTTGCAAGATATGCACCTACAAGTAGACCAGCACATCCAATTTCTGCTACGCTTTTTATTTACTAGAGTAGCTTCCCTAGACCCCTACCTCAGTCGCTTCTTACGATATGCCTTGTAGGTCACAGTTTTGCTATTCTTTGCTCCTCGGGAGAGGCACCACACAAGCAAAGGAAGTAAGACAACAAATACATTCGTGATCATTTAGATGGTCTGATTAATTGATTGGAACATCATCATTCACAAAACATATGAGACTGCAGTAAAACTATTTGATTGGTATTTCTATTTCCAGATTTTCATTAGAAATGTTTGTTTTTGGTCGTCCATTTGTTTTTATTAAATTTGTCACTTCTGTTGTTCGTTTGCTTGATAAAGGCCTTGTTGGTCGAAGCGTTGCTGTATTTTGTCATTGTTTTAGTAAAACTACAGTACTTTGTGATTACGTGTTTTAACATCATCATTGCATTATAGTGATTAACCATGTGTGCTCTGATCTCTTTCTTACACAGGAAGATTTCAGTGGCAGTGCACAAACTCCATAGCAGAGCACAAACTCCGTAGCTAGCAGAGCACAAACTCCGTATCAGAGCACAAACTCTGTAGCAAAGGCTAGAGTCTCCGATGTAACTTTAGAAGATGGTGAAAGTATTTGAAAGAAATTTATCTTTCTAATGAATCTTTCTAATGAATTTTGTCTGCACAGCAGCTATCCAGCCTGCTCATCTCGATGTTGAAATGCCAAAATTCATTTACGCGCTCAACTGGAACACAGGACCTATGTTTTATCGTCCGTCCCTGATAGGACTAGGAACTCGATCTCATATACATTGAGATCAGGGATCTCTGGAAAAATATTGTGATGGCTCCATGAGGAAGCGAACCGAGTACCTTTAGAACGAAAGGTGAGCCCATAACCACTACACCACAGATACCTCAATAAATTTAAGTTAACAATATCAAAAATAGTGACAGAATCATTAACATCAGCATAAGAAAAAAAGTTGGCACAAAACCGTGCTTGAATTACATAGAGAAACAAAGTTACCAACATCAGCATAAGAAGAAAGATGCACAAACCGGTTGATCATGAAACAATACAAATCGCATAGATGGCACTGTGAATTACATAGAGAAACAAAGAATGAAGTGGTTTGGCCACTTAATAAGAATGATCCAAACTCCACAGTATACAGAGTCTTCTACAACAGAACATCGGGAAAGAAGGCAAGAGGAAGACCACGGAAAAATGGTTAGATGGCGTAGCAGAATCCTGTGAAAGAGCAAAGATAACAATCACACAAGCCACCAGAGCAGCGCAAGACAAAAACAGAAAACCATGACACTGGGCAACAACCGGGTAACAGTGTGACGACAAAAGAAGAAGAAGAATATCCAAAAAAAATAAACACTCAAATTATTGGTTACGAATGAATTTATTGTTTTTGAAAATCTAATGATCATACGTTGTCATACAAATCTCATTCAGCGATTAAACTGCTTTTCAACTGAACTTTCACCTATCATGCCTGGTCAATCACCGGCTGTCAATCAGTTTGTCTCTGGTGATGACAGATTCATCAAATTTGATCATGAAGGTTGTACCTTTATGCCAGTGAACTGTAACTTTTGCAGGCTGAAATAAAAATAAACAAGATATTATCATCCTCAAATAGTTTATCCTGGGCAGAACTTTTTCACCCTCATATCATCATGTTCTTCTTCGAAAGCTCCAAATCGACTACTTGTAAACCACTCATTGTGACTTGTATGTGATCTGAACCTAAGAGCGGTTGTACGTTGTGAAAGTTATGCGCATACAAGTAGGTCAGCACATTCGATTTCTGCTACGTCATTATTTGCTAGGGTAGCTTCCTAAGCCCTACCTCCGACACATCTTACAACATGCGTGTAGGTCACAGTGTTACTATACTGTGCTCCCTTCGAGCCCGGTAACACAGGCAACATCATCATCAAATAGTTTGTCCTGAGCAGAACTTTGTCACCCTAACATCATCATCAAATAGTTTGTTCTGAACAGAACTTTGTCACCCTAACATCATCATCAAATAGTTTGTTCTGAGCAGAACTTTGCCACCTTAACAGTCCTTCTGAATTTCTCTCTCTCACGCAGATGGCCACCTCTGCAGCTGCCATGCTGAAATCATTATAATGCTTACTTCCATAATGATCTTCTCCAACCATTTGTGTCATTTAATATATCCAAAATACTTCAATTTTCTCATTCTTAAACATCAGATAGTTTTCTATGATTTTGAGTTCCTTCTGGATAGATCTATTTGTTGTCTTCTCTGTCCATGATATACAAGGTCTCTTCTGTAACACTTATATCTAAAAGCACATATGTTTTTCCACTGCCTTGTTAAATGTCCATGTTTCACATCCATATGCTGTCAATGGGATATTAAGTAAATAAACAAGATATTATAGGAGAATAAACACACAAACAATCTACTTCTCCTTCTTCTTCAAACGATCCATATCGACCACTTGCTAACCACTCTGTGTGAGTTGTATGTGATCTGAGCCTAAGTGTGATTGTACGCTGTGTCAATTATGCGCCTACAAGTAGGCCAGCACATCCGATTTCTGCAACGCTTTTTATTGACTAGGGTAGCTTTCCTAGGGCCCTACATCAGTTGCCGCTTACGACATGCCTTTTAGGTAGCAGTGTTACTATTCTTTGCTTCCCTTGCGAATCTGCAACACACAGACGAGTGAAGTATATAATGTTGGGAGAAGAATCTCACAAAAGAGAGATAACAAATAGAACATTTTAGGCAGACAACTCGCGCATAAGGGAGACTACAAATCATTAAGTAGCTTGTCAATTCCGGAACATGTCTCCCATGACAGCAGTCTCAAAAAACTCTTTTCTGTGCAAGTTGACAGGCAGCAGCAGAGGTCATTCTCAGATAGTCAATGACTACTTAATTCTATTTAATATCAAGCTGTTGCAGAAGAGAAGCATTTGTTCTTTTCTCTGTCCATGATATTCTAAGTACTCGGTGTAGCATTTGCATTCAAAGGCATTAATGATTTTCATCGCTGCTTTGTCAATGTTCCATGTCTCACAACCATATGTTGCCAAGGAAAGAAACAGACAAATCTTAGTACAGAACATTGTGGGCAGACTACTCTTGTGTAAGGGAGATAACAAATCATACGTCTCAACATTTGCAAACAAACTTACAAAATTGGCTCCATTTAAGACTGCTTCTAAGATGCCAGCAGTAAAAGCAGCACAGTTCAAACTACCTAAACAAGAAAACAAAGATTCACAGACATGAAGCTCAGTCACAAAAGCAAAAATTTATAGACAATTATAAACTGCACTTAGCAAACAAGAACTGTAGTGTGTGTTTGTTCTAGATCTATCATCCATTTGTTCGGTTTCATTTCTTCTTCTTCTACGCTCCTTTCACACGTGGTGATGTATCTCCTAAGAAATGTTGTTGTGAAGTTATTCCATGTCTACAGGCACAGCATGAAGTATTACACTAGTGGCATTATGTACTCTGTACAGGTAGCTTGCTAATTCCGTTTGCACTTGCGCATCTTATACAGAGCTAGAAGTTTTTCCTCAAGACTGCATCTAGAGACCTACTTTCTACTGGTAGACAGATTTCTTCCTAAGTAGGGGGCAAATGGCAATTCTAGGAACAACGCACACAGGATTAGTGAGCTGGCACTAATCAAGATCTTACCCACCTCCACGTGGTGACCCTGGTAACAGATAGAGGATACTATCTGGCCAAGTGAGTAGGGATCGAGGGAGAGCTACTCTGGTTAAGTAGTGATGCAAGAGCAGTTACACTATATGAGATTTACTCGCAAGATAGAGCAGAAGAATCCCGAGTGACTGTCTCCGCACATATCTTCCGGGCCAATGGGAAAAGCAAAATAAACAAACATAAATGGATGAGGGGTGCACCCAGAGAAGAGACGTGAGTCTGCATGGGACGAAACTCTGGTGGGAGGTGGGGGCTGAGTTGAGTTCCGAGGCGTGCATCCAGAGAAGAGACGTGGGCCCGCGTGGGGTGAAACCCAGGCTCGAAGGTTGGGGCCTGAGTTAAGTTGCACCTGGGCCCACATGGCACACGGAGCCCTAGGTGGGAGCCTGATTGAACTGTGTCTCCTGACAGTCCGCGGCATGGGAGAGCCTGATGAATACAGTGAGCAGGCACGGGTTTAGCTGACACGCATAAGGCACACAGGTGGGCCCAGAGGTGGGGCAGGCATGCAAAGTGCTGGTGGTGGAGTGACGAAAGGGCGTGGCAGATGTAGGGGTGAGCGGAGCACCCAGGTGAGCAGAAGACTGTGAAAGCCCAGCAGAGGCTTGAATCCAGTGCAGCCTCGAAGATGGGGTCTCCATCCAGAGAACAATAGTTGCATTTCTCATCGCAGAGAACTACTACTGCCTTGTAGTTTGATTGGGGACAATCAAAGGCTAGCGGAGCAAACCGTACACAAAACTGGACGACAGGACAACCAAGTAGTAAAAAAAGACTGGTAACCTGGGCAGATGATGGTCAACATCCCGGGAGGAAGGTTGTCGTAAGGGTAGCTACCCTAAAAGAAATTTTGCAACACAGAAGATAAAGGGTATTCTCTAGTTTGGGAATCTTGTTTCTATGCTCTAAGAGAAAGCACACTCGCTAAAGATTTCAATGAAAAAAATTAATTCTATTTTCAATCTCAGCTGCACCATCTAGGCAAGATTAGTGTGGAAAGACTGGAAAACCATGCACGAAACATCAGTAGATACATCAACCAGCACAGAACGGAAGTTGTTAGTGTAAACAACAGATTCCCAAACTTCGGCCACCGCCACTGTCAAGACATAAATTTGTAACACCCCTCATTATAACAGTTTTCCACGTTCAATATTTTCAACATACATAGCAACTAATGAAAGATTACTGCGTTTACCATTAAAGTATTGAAAAAGTAAGTCAATACATGCTTCATCTTGAATATAGTTATTCAATCGCAAAATCACAAGATCGCCTGAACGCCCCAATGCTTCTGAACCCACTATCACGTTTTTTGGCCACCTTCATGATTTTAGGTCTGACATTCTTACTGCGTGGCTAAATCTCCGAGGCAGATTGGCGACCGTAGAATCCGTTATCCCATTCCTCATTGTGAGGGTTGTTGCACCATGTTATGCGCCTTACGGCCTAGTGCATCCGTTTTCTGCAAGCATTTGTTTCGGTTAGCATTCCCTAGCGGACACGTGCATCCGATTTCAGGCAAACCTCCTTAGTCGCCTCTTATGACATGCGTGGCAGGTAACAGTAGTTCTATTCTTTACACTCCAAATTTGGGCCCGGCAACCACTCGGGCGCAATGAAATATAAAAGTTGATGTTTGAAAATGTTGGATAGAAAATATCTCACCTTTATCCTTTGGCACTGAGATAAACTTGTTAACCAATGGCTCCTTTTCTATAATGTAGTCTTGTTACAGTCAAGGATCAGAATGATATTAGTTTAAAGCTAATGCAGTGTGGTAAATGATAATTTCTTCATATGTATGGAATGTAGATGATGGAACTGATAGGAAAACAAAGATCAGAATACTAAGAGCATGCATGTTCCCAGTAGCAACGTATGGGTGTGAAGCATGGACACTTAACAAGGCAGTGGAAAAACATAAATGTGCTTTTGATAATAAGTGTTACAGAAGAGTCATTCGTATATCATGGACAGAGAAAAGAACAAATAGATCTATCCATAAAGAACTCAAAATCAAAGAAAACTGGCTGATGCTACAAATAAGAAAAGAAAATAGTACTTTGGACATATAAAGAGACATAAAGGGTTGGAAAAGACCACTATGACAGGAGGCATCCTGGCAAAGAGAAAGACCACGGAGAAGATGGATTCAGGATGTAACTGAAGGTTTGAGCATGACCGTTGCAGAGGCAGGACATCTGGCCTATAAGGAACCCTTTCATAGCTCGTGGTATATAGGTCAATACAGTGTTAGGCCTGTATTTTTCATTGACCGTCGGTACACACAATGGGTGAGTGGTCACATCACATCGGGAAGTCCTCTTTCCCACAGCATCTAAGCTCCAGTTTCAGGCTAAATGTGAACGTGAGAGCGTGTGGCTCGGAAAACTTGCAGCATTGCAGGGCAAAAACTAAAATCCAAGCCTTTGTCAACGATGTTTGGCGGTTCTCAATCTGGTATGAAGGAGTTCAAAGGACGGATCTGTGGATAAGTTCTGGCAGGAACCTATTTGACAGAGGTCAAGAGGAGTAATGGATGGAAAACTCATATGACAGAAAACAGTTGGTTAGACATGTCGATGACACAGGAAGAGAAAATAGTACGCATAAGCAGACTTTGGAAACCAGTCTTACATGAGGATCCTGCAAGAGGAATGACCAGGAGAACATAAGAGAACAGTTTGAGATGACCGTTGAGAGGCAGAACATCTGCTTAGGCCCTTTATGCTCATAGCACAGTGTAGGCCGTATTTTTATTGATGGTACACACAATGGGTGATGTGGTCAGCATCACACCGCCGCCTTTACTTTCCCACAGCATGTCTGGTACCCAGTTGAGGCTGGGTCGACCTGAGGCCGTCGTGGTGGGAAAATTCCCCGCGCATTGCAGGAGCTGAACCCAGACCACCAGCCTTGGACGAGTTCACTAACAACTATGCTACGGCGGCTCTCAATCTGGCCTATGAGAGGGAGAAATTCCAAAGGACTATTAAGGTGGCAAAGTTCTGCTCAGGACAAGCTATTTGATGATGATGAAATGATAATAGAAGAAAACTAGCCATGACAGAGATGCAGTGTGGTTGAACATGTGAGCACAGGATGATTTGAGTACATGCAGTTCTAATACGAGTTTTTAATATGATTCAGAAATATCAGTGTACAAGAGACATCTGAAGATTCTTCTTATTCTGTAATCTTCTTCTTTGCTTTCCTTTCTTATCAACCTAGTTAACCACTCTTTGTGATTTGTGGGGTATTCATGGAGAATGTGAGTATATAGAGATATAAAACAATTTTCTAGAGAAAATCGACTCTGATCATCAGAGGAACATGATCGGATGGCTGTGACCTGGATGTTAAATCTCCTAAATGGTCAGTTCCCTTGAAGTGAGTGGCTACAGGGGGCATTATCATCAAATAGCTTGTCCTGGCAGAACAGTCACACAGATATACAAGGATCACAGGCGTATATCAGTAAATGTTGCGAAATTATCTATTTTACTTTTCAACATAGTATATGGGTTCCCATGACTGGTGCTCCCACTACCACGATTGGAAACCAGTATACTTCTTCTTCATTCAAGCGCCCCATATCGACTCGTATTAAACCACTCTTTGTAATTTTATGTGATCTGAGCTAAGAGCGATTGTAGTTGTGCCAGTTACACACTACAAGTCCAGGCCAGCACATCAAATTTCTGCATTGCTTTTATTTACTAGGTAACTTCCTAGTCCTACCTCAGTCGCTCTTACATCTTGTAGTCGCAGTGTTACTATTTCTTTACGCACACAGGCGAAACAGCTATAAGGATTTCTTCATTCAAATATATCTTATGTATCGATATCACTAATGAGGAAGACAAGGATACATGTTTTATCATCATCATTTGCCTGCTCTAACTTGTCTGCCTCCTTCCCAAACACAATCTGCAATAAAAACATCAACCATAACTCTTATATTATCAAATATCGATATAAGGGAAGACTGCAGTAAAAATATATGGCATTTATTGATTAATAGGACTATCATAATTGCACTTTGTTAGTAACCATGTGTGCTCTGATATCTTTCTTACACAGGAAGATCTCAACTACAGTGCACGAATTCAGTAGTAACGTCAGGGTTCCCGTGTAATTTTGAAGATATTTTTGTGAATTTTATTTTTAATATTTCCTAATGAATTTGCCGGGCAGCGGTTTCCAGCATGCTCTTTTCGATTTTAAACTCCCAAAGGGTTCTTTTACGTGCTCAAATTGAACACGGGATCAATGTTTTATTGTCCGTCTCTGAAAGGACTAGGAACTTGACTTCACCTACACTGAGATCAGGGATTTCTAAGTTTTTCTAACTAGGTAGGTTGTAGTGGTTTAACTTTCCTTCTAAAGCAGCTCAGTTTCAGGGGATTAACAGCTTCTGTGTTGCTATCTTTGCAGGGGATTAACAGCTTCTGTGTTGCTATCTTTGCAGAGGATTAACAGCTTCTGTGTTGCTATCTTTGCAGGGGATTAACAGCTTCTGTGTTGCTATCTTTGCAGGGGATTAACAGCATATGTGTTGCTATCTTTGCAGGGGATTAACAGCTTCTGTGTTGCTATCTTTGCAGGGGATTAACAGCGTCTGTGTTGCTATCTTGCAGGGATTAACAGCTTCTGTGTTGCTATCTTTGCAGGGATTAACAGCTTCTGTGTTGCTATCTTTGCAATGTGTCCCTTGTCTGGGAAAGACATTTAGATCAAATTGCCCAAGTACTACCCTTTTGTCAGTTACATTTGTTTTTAATTTTGTATTCCTACAAAAATAAGCCCCAGGGCCTGCACAAGTGGATCATTACGCACACGTTTCTAAATTACAACAAAAATAAATGACACAATATATAAAATCAAACCTTCCAGAAAGTGGACTTAATAAAAATGAGCATGCTAAGAAGCTTGATCTCTCTTTTGTAGCCTTTTTCTCTAAGGAACAGCACATCCAGCATGTGAGATCCAACATGCTGACCCAGTTCTGATAATCTGTTAGTGAAATAAATACATTGATTTTTGAGATCATACAATATATCTACACACAGCTTTACTTAATATATCAGTTATATGAAGACTATCATCTAGCACTCCGGACTATCATCATAGCACTCCAGACATGTCCATAGGTGCTCTGATCTCCGCCTCAACAAATCCAGCAGCCCAACACGCCAGTTCGATGTTGACTAATCAATCTCTTTGCATATTTGGTATGCCGTTGTTTAACGTTCTATAAAGGGAAAAGTTGAGGGTGGAAGAAAGAAAGGAGGGCAGAGAAAATCCTGGTTTGACAACATCAAAGGCTGGTCGAGGCAGAGTTTCTTCAAACTCGCTCGAGGAGTTGAAGACAGAGATTCATGGGCTTTTTGTGCTGATATCTCCACAGTGACACCCCTACGACTCTAACAGGTTATGGGCTTCATTATTATTATTATTATACAGGGTGTTCAACTTAAAAGCAGCCCCAGTGATGAATAGAAATTTGCCAGATCGATTGCATTCGTCTATTTACTATTAAACCAGTTCTGACTGGCTTGTCCTACGTCATCATTTGTTCATACCCTTCCGCACTACAAATACACACTATCACACAACCTTGACCTATACTACGTCATAACTGAACCTTTCCATTTCCATACATATATGCCAGATTAGCTCCATTCACAGGTTGTTTTTAAGTTGAACACCCTGTATTATATATATGCCGTTTTTCAGACTATACCAATATTGACATCCATCTCTTTCAATCGGGTCAGCTATTGGGATTCACAACACCGAAACGCAGCTGTTCTGAAAGACTCTCAGTGCATTCAGAATGTCATTTCGGTCCATTGCAAGTCCCTCTGATATCGTAGATATGTCAGCTAATCTATCAACTTATTCATTATCCCTCCTGCTTGCCCAGGGACGAAAATGAAGATGATTTCCCTTATCCCAGTTTGCGCCAGTACCTCCACATAGCTTTGTCCCACCATTACTATTTTGACATTACGAATCATACTCATGGAGTCACTGAGTATGAAAACACGACAGTAGTTCTTATAATAATTGACGCCCGCGTGCCCAGCGTGTTCGTAAGCGCGTTGGACTACGGGTGACTAGTCCTCTGTAATTGCGGGTTCAACTCCGCGGACTGACAGAAAAGCTACAGGTTCCCCAGATTTACAGTGTTCGTGGCACCGAGCCGAAGGGTTACGATGTCCATGACACCGAGCAAAAGAGCTTTCAGCTCAAGTGCTTCTGGATCGGGAAAAAAATAAATAATAATAATTTATATAATATATCAACAGATATCTTTCTCACTATAATTCTATCTATCTTCTTCTTCTTTTTCTTAGTTCTATCGACAATTTTAATCACTTGTATATGTTTGATCTTTCAGACGTGTATCGTGCACATTGGTTGGTAGCCCCTAACGCTAGACTTCTACAGTTTAGGACATGTGCATCGATTTCAGCCAAACCTCCTTAGTCGCTCTTCACGAATGCTTGGCAGGTAACAGTGGTTCTATTCTTTACACAATTTGGGCCCGTAACCACTCGGGCTCTATCTATCTATATCATTTATGTGTCCTGACACATAAAGCTTCCTAAAAGATTTTCATTGTTACGTTCTGTCACCTTTCTACTCTTTAACTCATTCTTATGTCAGGCCACAATCTTTTAATTCTCTTTCCCTAGTTTTCTCCATGTTTCTTTTGGACGACCAGACCTACCTTTTTCATCTGATGTCCATCGAAAAGCTGTCCTAACCAATACCCTTATTCGCATCTGACACACATGTCTAATCCACCTCTATCTCTTAATCATTGTCTTCAATAATGTATAGTTCATTCATTTCAAAAGCTCTTCATTTGTTAACATATTTGGCCTGAACATTTGCAGAATTCTTCCTAAACATTTATTTTACAATGTCTCCAGCTTGTGTATGAATGATGTTGTGGGTCATTTTCCAGCACTCCCTACTGTACAATAACACTCCCAGGACACTGTTTCTATATATTTTAAGTTGGATTTTCAGATTTAATTCTTTGGCTTTTTTTTTTCCACTATAGCTGGTACTATATATGGAAATACATCAGCAGCAGTGCAGGAACTCAGTAGAGCTGGTGAGGGATGCTGATGTAATTTTGACTATGGTGACATTTTTTGCAGCAATTTTATTTTAATATTTTCAATTCATTTTTCAGCAAGATAATTTTTTCAGAGAGCCATAGTCTTAATGGTAGCGTGTTGGACGACGGGTGAAAAGCTCTCTGTGAGCGCGGGTTCAATTCCGCGGACTGGCAAAAAAAGCCACAGGTTGTCCAGATTTAGGGTGTTCGTGACACCAAACCGAAAGGTTATGATGTCCATGGCACCGAGCCGAAGAGCTGAAAGCTCAAGTGCTTCTGGATAGGGAAAAAAAAAAAGATAAGTGGCACCAAGTTCCTAGTTCTATCAAAGCCTGATGATAAATGTAGGTCATGTCTTCAAGTTGAGCACATAAATAAACACATGGGAATTGAGAATTGAAAAGAGTAGGCTGAAAGTTGTATAATATATATATATATATTCCTCTCATACCATTATACATTAAATAGAGCCTGCAAGTAATTTCTCCATACCGATCTATCCTGGGCAACTCGTTCAATCTCTTCCATTGATTTGAGACCGATATTTCTTACCTCTCTCAGCCTCAGGGTTTCCTTAGTAGTCCTCTTTTTCTTGAACCCTTTCCTCCAACACCTGATTTGTGATTCTTTGATCATTTTTTCTTAGAGTATGCTTAACATATCTCCATATTTTTTTTTTATAACAGTTGTTACCAGTGACCAGACATTTCTCTGATTCATCATTTCTTCTGAATTCATCCCATTTTATGTTCATTATTTTTCACATGCATTCAACTTTCTATATCTTTAGTAATTTTCCCACTCTCGCTGGCATATGTTACGGTTGATACAACATTGGAAGTCATAATTTACTTTTAACTCTTAACCATTGGCAGGTTTATAAGGTTTTTTCGATATTTTATATGTCCTGCTCTATATTTAGCAAACATACAAATTCTTTGCATTGAAAATAGACATGTTATATATGGTTGGAAAGCTGATTGGATGGGCTATCAGGATATGTGGTTTTAACATAAGTGTGATGTAATTTATGATATCCGTGACCTATTTATGAAAAGTCTAAAAATAGATTATTCTACAAATGACAAATTTTTACAGTCTCAAAGAAGGAAAAAATAAGTATGACGAATATAATGGAATCTTTTATAACAGTCTTTTAAAGTATTCATATTTGCAAAACATATTTGAATTTAAACATGTTTGGGAAATATGAAAGGCAGTAATCATGAAATTTATAATATTCAATATTTTCATATTGTAAAGAAAAAGTCAGTAAATAACGCTTCAAGAGAAAATGATGCGAATTGGTCTAGTAAGCAGCCCATAAAGAACTAACACTTATAGTATCATACATAAACATTAAATAGGTATATAATTTCTAAACCTTGCAAGTAAAAGATATTATTGAACAAAAATATGATTACGCAATATTTGATAGACAAAATAATCAGGTAAAAAGTTATCGGGCATCTTGCAAACAGAGAGTTGACACAGGCACAGAATGTTCATCTGACACAAGCATAGATATTTCAAGAATCACTGGTGTCTTCATCAGGACAGTAATCTGAGTTATTAGAACCCATTTATCACATATTTGGGCATTTTGGCTGGAGCAATTTGGGTGTTTTTACAAAATGGCAAGTGGGAAATGAGGTGTGCTCCAGTCAACGAGATTAGACATCTAAAAATATATAATTAATTTTTTTATAATTTTTATTAGATTATCATATGTTCTGCTTTAGATAACATAAATTTTACTAACTTAAATGCAAAATGGATAAAAAATTATGGCCACTTAAATAGGCATGTTGCATCGATCATAAATGATCGAAATCCCAATATCCCAATGGTTAAGGGTTAAAACTATATAACTTATACTTCCATATTTTACTTAGACTTTAAAAGCTGACGTTACTTTGACAATTCAGAGCATAATTTCTTATGTAGTTTCTCCCATACAGTCAAAATTTCTACCAAATAGATGAACTGCTCCACATTGAACAATGACTACATCTAAAAAGAATTGTCTTTCTATAATTGGTTCTTTAGTAACATACTTGCTTTGCAGCTCTGGCACTGTATGTACACGATTCTGGCAATATTGGACAATTTCAGAAAATAGCAGGGCAAAAGTTGCGATATTCACCTGAAACAACAATAAGCAAACATATAAACAAAATGAAATAGCTGTCTCGCCCAGGTGCCAGGGCCCACAAGGGAAACAAAGACTAGTACCACTACAACCTACAATGCATGTCGTAAGAGGCGGCTGATGTAGGCCCTAGGGATGCTACCCTAGTAAATAAAAAGCAGCGCAGAAATCGGATGTGCTGGCCTACTTGTGGGCGCATAACTGGCACAACGTCAATAGCTCTTAGGCTCAGATCACATACAAATCACACAGAGTGGTTGACAAGTGGTCGATGTGAAGCATTCGAAGAAGAAGAAATAGCTGTCTAAACTTTGTCTGTATTATATGTCAGTATGCTCCAACTGCCAGGATAAGAAAGATTTTAGGACGAGCCTGTGTGTACCGCTTCATAAATAGTGTCTTTCATCACCTCTGTTAACTCTGATGTCCACCTTTTGTGTGGTCAGCATTTTTATCTTTGAGGTTCACTGTCTGTTGGTAATCTGCTTATGTAGCCAACCATTTAATTTGTTGTTTCTTGATGAAGTTCAGTACTGATGTTGTATCCACTTTTTTTCCTGATGTCTTCATTTCTAAACCGGTCTCTTCTTGTTACCCCTAGCATTCTGTGTAGACACTTCATCTCTGTGACTAGTTTTCTTCTATCATTTGATGTCAGCGTCCAGGTTTGGCACTGATAGCATGTGGGGAGACAGATTGCCTTTCTCTTTTGTGTTCCTGGTGACATGTTTGTATTTTTTAATTGGCGCTATTTAGCCTATCCTTTGATTTGTTTTGTTGCATCTGTGTTGGATTTTGTTAGTTATTGTTACGTTTGCTGAAAAGATGTTCCCTATGTATGTAAGTCTTGACTTAGGTTGTGCTTGATGCCAAATTCCTCCACTCCAATGATTCACCAGGAAAAAGATAAAACAATGTGAGCTACAAAAGGCAGTGAAGTTTATGCAAGAGACAACGTTGAATATATAGACAATATTATAAGAGATATGCAGATGACACAGTATTGGTAGCAGAAAATGAACAAGATCTACAAGAATTAGTGGACCAATTGGACAGAACTAGCAAGGAATATGGATTAGACATTAACATACAGAAAACAAAAACTATGGTAATCAACAAGGAAATGGAAAAACCTAAAATGAATATAAAAATACACGGAGAATTACTACATCAAGTAAAAAGCTACTCCTATCTCGGTCAGATGATAACAGATGATGGCAGATGTATAACTGAAATTAAAAGAGAATAGGAATGGCCAAGGATAATTTCAATAGTATGAGAAAGTTACTGACATCCAAACAAATTACAAACAGGCTAAAAATTAGAATGATCAAATGCTATATATATCCTATATTAATGTATGGCTCGGAAACATGGACAATGAACAAGCAGTTAGAAGACAGAATTGATGCATTTGAGATGTGGATATATAGAAGAATAAGCAGAGTTTCATGGACAGAAAAACAGACAAATAAACAAGTTTTAGGAAAACTAGGCATGAAGAAACAATTATTAAGAGAAATAAAATTCAGACAAGTAAAGTATTTTGGGCACATAAAAGGCATGACACCATGATAAAACATTTACTAGAGGGAAAGTTGAGGGGAGAAGAGCAAGAGGAAGACCGAGAGATAAGTGGGAGGAAACTTTAAGAAATGGACAGGTTACAGTCTGGCAGTGTGCAACACCAAGGCGAAAGACAGAGGATGCTGGAGATTCATTGCAGCCAACCTTCGATGTGGAGACGGCACCTGATGATGATGATGATTATAAGAGATCGAAAGGAAGGAAGATAAGACAATTATAGGGGGACTGCCTAGAGTAGTTGATAGTAGCTCGGCCTGCTGCTAGCTGTGAGACGCCTCATAGCTCGGGTTCGAACCTACTGTCCGGCATTTGTTCGAGTCCCCTGGTCTTACTCAGGGCGATAACATGAGTACCTCTGAAGTCGGAGAAAATCTGCCTGTATGGCGGAATACTAATTACGAGTACATTGAGCACACGGCTGCCAGTGTAAAGTAATTTACAATGTGCACTGCTGCCATTGTAAGAAATTGGAAAAACAGATTTTCACGCAAAAATCAGTTTCAGAGATGAAACTTCATCTGAGTTGAAAGCGACGAAAAAAAAAAAAAAAAAAAAGACAATTATATATATTTTCTTCTTCGCTTGTCCTAAAAACTGGCATTTGCTACTTTGTGTTGCTGTTTCGAGGCATTTATATCTGGTTTTTTCAGTTCCCCACCCGTTTCCAGTACACTATTTTAAGACCACTGTGCCTTTCCTTTTCTAATAATGCTTAGTTATACTGCAGTGAGTAATGCTGTCAGGTAGCAAGCAGTACCAGCTCTTGGATATGGCATAGGGTATTGATCATGTCTGGTTTGCTAACTTCTCATCTCATTGACTGTCTTTGAACTCAGTATAATAACCATATTCAAGTCAAGTGCTTCCAGCATATTCACTTTTGAAGTCAGCATGTTATCATCTCTTCATTATTACCACTAGCCCCTTCATGCCCCTCGCAAACGAATATAATAGATCCACAAGAGACCTGGAAGCTTCTGACCGCTACAGTTACGTTTATTAATTTTTCTTAGCAAACTATATTTGATATGGGAAAATACAGATTGTGAAAGTTGGAAGTATGACGACATTATCATTATTGACAGATAATTGAGATACATAACGATCTTGTGTTTAGAAATGTAAGGTAATCGTGACGTAATGGCTCCAGAAAGTTGCACGAAAACGAAACTATTGTCACTAGTTCTATCGCATGAATGACATCTAGATCCGCGTGATCGAGTATTCATTCAGTTATTTGAGTTCCAGTTGTAAATGATCAATCAATCAAAGGTAATTTTTTTATCATAATTTATTACCGGATAATTAATTTATTAATATTACCCCAACCAAGCCAAGGTAAGTTGTGTATTATTATCATCATCATATCGTTTCTAAAACGTTACAACCATTTCTATACTTAAGGCACCCTCAATAAAATAAAACATATGACATGCGTGTGATTATTCTGAGATACTAGCCTCTGGTTTTCCTTTTCCGAGTGATTTTTCGAGGTTTGAAGACTTTTGTTTACCACTGGACGACATTTTGTATACAGGAAGTGTAAGTTTCAGTGGGTGGTGGTTTTGTACGAAGGAGATACACAAATCGTCTTCTCACTTTCAAACGATTTGCAAATAGCTACATTTATTGTGACCAGTCGCTGGCGTATTTGTATATATTAATGGCCAGTATCAAAGCAGTATTCATATTTATTCTTTATTTAAATGTTAAAATAAGTAACTGAGGCCTTAGTCATATAAAGCTATTGTAATACTTGGCCGGCACGTCATATAAATGTACACGAAACAATCGATACATGCAATTCATGCATGCACGACCGACGACGAATGGAATAGAAACACCGAACAGGATCCAATTCGGTTTTGCTGTCAATTGTCAGCTAGGCGTTGTTAATTGCAAAAATGACAGGTACATTAATGACAAGACAAATAGTTGCACTGCTCTATTATTGTTAATTCGGTCTGATATGCTAGTTAGTTTGTGTTAGTTATCGCTTTTGACGATAAAGTAAACAAACGGACGTCCGTACTGACGGTACTCACGGCCAAGGTACTGTTCAAACAATTGAATTAGCTAACAATCATACTGAGTGGTATCGGATACTAACCACTAAAGTGTAGTATTCACAAATGCAAAACTTTTAAGATACTCGTAATACTGCCAAACATGATTTGAACTATGGAATCAAAATCAATGCAACAGAAAGTAATTTGATCGTCAGATTACCCCTGCTTCGTGCCCAACAAATGTTTTTGCACTTTACAACCTTAGCAATCTGTTACGGAATAAATTCAAAGTGCGTCTGGAAAAATGTTTAAAAACGACGTCTCTGCACTCAGGGTCCACATAAAGGAGCCCTTTCTGTATACAGGGACCACATAAAGTGGTTCATTCTGTACACAGGGTCCCTGTAAAAGCCTTAAAAAGGGGCTCATTATGTACGAGGGTCCACAGTGAGGCCCATTCTATACCAGTCCATAAAGGCCTTTATCCTGCATTGGAGTAACTTACACTGTAGCTCTGTTATGAATCTCAAAATGTCAGAACATCCATTATCAGCTGGGATTAGATTGTACAGGAGAACCTATAGATTGTTGAATGAATTTAACTTACTACCACTCTGATGTGGCAACTTATTTATGTCATAACATCAAAGTGTCATTCTTCTGTTACTTTTTAATCTGTGAATAGATTACTGGTAGAATCCAATGCATAGTGGGTAAATACGCAGAGGATCTATCATTGTTTTTTCTACAGATAATAAAGGGTGTGCTAATCAACATTCGTTGTGGCCCCTTCTTCTGCAGCGATCTCTGGTCATGCGCTTAATTTACTGGGGACCACAACCTGGACAGTCAGCTTCAGGTCTGTCAGGTTTTCCCAAAGCTTAGTTTTCAGGTCGACTGGGTGTGGCCACATGTTGCTTATCAACTCACCCAGGAGAGGACAGTCTTGCAGGACATGCTCTTGTAGTTGGGGCCCCTAATTATATGCACTTTTTGTCTTGTTGTTTGTTCTAGTAACCAAGGTAACCACTCTTTTGTTATATGTGGGTTTGAATATCAATGTGAGTATGCTGCACTCCTCGTTAGGCCCTACTGCATATAGAACAGGCACATGTGAATTACAGCCAATATGTATGCTATTATCCAACGGGCCACAAATTTGTATAGACCGGTAACTAAATTTTATTGAAAGTTCTGCTCAGGACAAGCTCTTCTTCTTTGCGTTCGTTCTTTACGGGCAATTTTAATCCCTCTTTGTGATATGTTTGATCTTTGCCAAGAACGTGTATACATTGCACTTTGGTTTGGTAGGCCCTCATCAGAAGCACTGAGGGAAACTCTGACCGTTGTGGACATGTGCAATCTGATTCAACCTAAACCTCCTTAGCTCGCCTCAATGACTGCGGGCAGTAACAGTGGTTCTATTTCATCCAAATTAGGCCTGCTAACCACAGTCAGTGGTCTCTCCGGCGGACCCAGCGCTAGGCTTTTTTGATGATGTTGAAACTGATCAGAGAAGAAGTATATACCCTAACATATAAATCAATACAGCTGTTACATATATCCACCATTTTCCTATATTTTGTATTTCATATATATTGATTGATAGGACCATCATCATTGCAGTTTGGTGAGTAACCATGTGTGCTCCGATCTTTTTCTTACACAGGAAGATCTCAGCAGCAGTGTATGAACTCCGTAGCACCGGTGAGGGTCCCTGATGTAATTTTGAAGATGATGAAGATATTTTTTGTAGGAATTTTATTTTAAAATCTTTACTAATTAATTATTGCCAGGACAGCGGCTTAATAGATTTTTAACTGCCAAGGGTTCTTTTAAGTGCTCAAATTGAACATGGGACCTATGTTTGTTCGTCCATCTCTGATAGAACCAGGAAATCGATCTCACCTACACCGAGATCAGGGATCTCTGGAAAAAAAATCCAGATGGCTCCACAAGGGAGCAAACCTGGTACCTTTTTCACATGAGACGCACACTTAACCTCTATGCAACAGAGGCCCCTGTTTTTCATTTCATTATATGTATTGTCATTAATGGAAATTGCCTATGTTTGTCTGTTGGATAAGGTATCTGTGGGTGCTTCGCTGCTTTGAAACCACGTTACAAAAGACTTGTGGACAACATTTTCCCTGCCAATCCTGAGGTATTGTTAAAAGAATTTGTGTAGTTCAATTTTATATTCTTTTATTCAATTTGTGTGTGCCTGAACTCAATTACTTGTTACACCTGTGTGTTTGGGGCCCACAAGAGGGGCAAAGAATAGTAACACTGGACCTACAAGGCATGTCCTAAGAGGCGAGCGAGGTAGATGCCTAGGGAAGCTACCCTAGTAAATAAAAAGCGCAGCAGAAGTCGGATGTGCTGGTCTACTTGTAGGCACATAACTGGCACAACATACAATCGCTCTTAGGCTTAGATCACATACAAATCACACAGAGTGGTTAACAAGGGTTGATAGGAACATTTAAAGAAGAAGAAACTTGTTTATTGTTTAACTTAACTTATTAGCTTGTTTGCTTTCACTCTAGAATAACCACTTTTAAGGTATATCATTTGAGAAAAAGAGTGTCAATACACTGTTCTATGGTTTTTAAAAAAAAATATTTACTGCTTGTGTAATACCGCTTTCTAGGGTGGTGTAGAACAGGGGGACATAAGCCTGAGAAATTAATGGCAGCAAAACTAGTGCAGTCATAATGAAACTGATTTTTTCTTCTAAACATAATAATAAAATAAACTGCTGTAAACAATAGAACTGAGGAGCATCTGGCCAAATGAATTAGAGTGCAGAGCTCCCAGTTTGGGAGGTCATAGACACTTATTATTTAACCCCTTCACCTTACTTAGCTGTTATACTGGCTTAAGTATTTTTAGGATGACTGAAAGCCAGTATTTGATTCACAGGAAATGTTAAAAAGAAATTATACTATGAATTGTCAAAGCAACATCAGCTTTTAAAAGTCTAAATAAAATATGGAACTGCAAGGTATACAGTTTTAAAAGTAAATTACGAATTTTCTATTCAAATGTTGTATCAGTCCTAACAAATGCCAGCGAGAGTGGGAAAATGACTAAAGATATAGAAAGTAAGTTGAATGCATTTGAAAATAGATATCTGCGAAAAATAATGAACATAAAATGGGATGAATTCAGGAGAAGTGATGAAATCAGAAAAATGTCTAGTCAACCACTAGTAACAACTGTTACAAGAAAAAAAGAGATATGTTGGGCATACTCTGAGAAGAAATAGTCAAAAAATCACAAAGCAGTCATTGAAGTGGGAGGCAAAGGGTTCAAGAAGAGAGGCGCCTTAGGGCAACCTAAGGCAGACTTTACTGAGAGAGGCAAAAATATTGGACTAAATTCCATGGAAGAGATTGAACAAGTTACCCAGGATAGAGTGGTATGGAGAAATTGCTTGCAGACCCTGTGTAACATATAACAGTACTAGAGGATTGGTTATTGGTTACTAAACTGACGCCATTGCACTCTGGGCAGACCCATAGGTGCTCAGTCTCCCCAACAGATATCGAAGAGTATGCATACTGATGGTTCCTGTGGCGCGCTGATTAAACACACCTCTCACTCTGCCTCTCAGGCATCCAGTTCGACTTGACAACGGGTAACTCCAAGCTGCTTAAATCGCTTGATCGATTCAACATCGATTTTAGTGTCCTCATCCAACAGACAGTCGCAAAGAGACCAAAGAATATCCCCTTATCCATCTTCAACTCCCCAACAATCGATGCTGTTGATGCAAGCCTGTCCGCTCTCTCATTACCGTAAACACCGCATGCCCAGGACAGTATATCCACGTAAGCGCTGGAGGTTAGAAACTTCTATAGACGACATCCACTCATACGAAACCTGCCCTTCTGGATCTTGTGAAGCATCGATTGAGAGTCAGATACAACAACTGCCCCAGTAAATGAAGTCCCAGAGATCCAATGGAGGGCAGCAGTAATGGCCTCAACCTCCATCCTCATACTAGAATTAGTTGTCCTGTATGCCCCACTTCGCTCTGCAACAATCCTACCATGTGAATTAGCCAAGAAACCCCAACCGGATTTCTCACCACGTTGAACCAGAGGAATTATTATAAAGCCACTACTGGCTAGTTTAGTATAGACTTACCTAAATAAATGTGTTTGGAGTTTAATAAATGACAGAGTAAAAGGATTAAGAGATAGAAATATTTTCCATTTCTTGCAATCTTTTACATGCACACCAAATACCTGTATATAAATTGTGCTTGTTCATTCAGACATATTGCATGCTTTCTAATTGAAGTCTTAAATGGTTTCAGGATGGTCTTATGAAAAGTAACTTGGAAAAACTGACGTTTTATGCCTTATCCTCGCGACCGGAGAAACTAGACAGAATTGGTCAATATCTTGAACGGAAGCTGAGCCATGATATAACGACTGAACAGTAGACATCTCGGAGATCACAGACTAGGCAGTGGAGGTACAACTTTCGTTGTGTCTTCATTTTGGTACAACTTGTTTTGTTCATTTGTTTTCATATTTTTTGTGCTGCTTTAACATGACCTCACAATTTTTCTGCCTATGTAAAGGATATATATATGTATACACACACACACACATATATATATATATATATATATATATATATATATATATATATATATATATATATATATAATACATACACATAATACATATAATACAAGCGTCCTTACGAACACATGGCTCGCTGGTTGTGTTCATAAGGGCGCTCGTATTGCTAGGCTAGGTGATGGGTTCGTAAGAAATGAGGGTAAGTGGTTCGAATCCTGTGTTTGTTTTTTCGGAAGCTCTTAATACCTGTACACTGTTTATTTGATGAGGATAAGGAATGCAAGCCTTCACGTAAAAATTAGTTTGACTGCATCTGAATTCATAGCGAGCGAACTAATAAAAAATAATTCACTGCAGCTGAAGTCATAGCCTTGAAATTTAATAACATTTAACTGATTTAGAATCACTATCACACAGTGTACTCTAATAGGTGCTCAGTCTCTTTGTATGTTCTGAAGGTGACAGCAGCACACCACATAAAATGTAGTTATGGTCTATGTGAGCATCTGTAGCTGAAGCGGTAGTGAGCTCAATCACAGCCCAATCGTACCTGGTTCAAACTCCGCGGCTGGCAAGTTTGAAGCTTATTAGTTCTCTTGGATTTTTTACAAACGGTAAAAGTAGACCTCACAGCTCAGAAAATAATGACAAACTGCTGAACTTATAAGTGGTGTCTAGAAAATCGACGACTTGTTTACTGCTGTTGGTGGCTACATCCTGTAAAGGATATGCGACGATTTTCAATTAAACACACCTTTACCTGTTCTTACCTGGTCTATGCTCAAATCACTATTATTGATAATTAATTATGCACTTCTTACCTGGGTGACGTCAGTTACTAATATATGACCTGACATGTATTACTTAGGCATGTATTCATCTCCATGGAAATCCTGGATCAACTCTTGGTGTCCTGTCATGCTCACTCCCTCAACTTATTTGTGGAGAGTTTTCTGAAGATGGTCCAGAAACTCTTGGAATGTGGGTATCCATATATGCAAATCAGGGCCACACAATCTGTAAGTATTACATTTTTAATGTTGTGCATATTTAAATTTATTTACAATATGTGGGAATCTCTGTGGTTAAGTTCTCGCCTTGTGTTCTGAAGATTGTGAGTTCAATTCACAAGTGCATTTTTCTGTTCAAGCTTGAGAGATAGAGATTTTTAAACTTTATGATAGAAAATTAAACTTTATTTCTTTGATATTCTTCTCCTTTGCCTCTACGAGGCATATGTCTGCAACCAAGGTCTTCCAAGCCTGCCTATCCAAGGCCTTCTTTTCCAGATCTCTCCACTCTTTCCCCAATTTTTTGCATTCCATCTCCAACTCTCATCTCCAGGTGTTCCTGTGTCTTCCCTTATCTCTATTGCCCTGGGGGTTCCATCGGAGAGCCTGTCTTGTGATGCTGTCAGGGTTTTTTAGTGTGTTTCCCTATCCTTCGCCACCAGCCCCTGTTCCACTTGCCGTTGTCCTGCTCTATCCCACAATTCCATGTTTGTGGTCCTGTAATACCATTGCAGATGGTGTTTCCTGCATAGGCATCGATTGACGAATGTCTGCCACTTTTTGGTGTTTGTTAATATTCAAGTGTATATTCTCCATTTTGTTAAAAACGTTCAGTCTTCATATGATTCATATTTTTCTATGTTTATTAGTAATTTCTTTCTTGTTTCCAGTTTGTCAAATTTGCCAATGTGGAGGAAGATGCTCCATCTTACCACAGACGTTATGATTTTTTTGTGTCAAAGTTCAGTTCCTTGTGTCATAGCAACTACAGCGATGGATATGTACGGGGAAAGTGAGTTTTGTTATTGAAATATTATGTGATTTATTATCTTCTTAGAGAGCAGCAGTAGCGTAGTTCTTAGTGAACTCGCTTCTTAAGCTAGTGGTCCAGGTTCAATTCCACAGTGATATGGAATATTTTTCTGACTGTAACGGCTCTCAGGTCGACCCAGTCTAAATTGAGTACGAGGTAAAGCACCGGGAAGTAAAGACGGCCGGCGTGATGTTGACCGTATTACCAATTATGTGTCACCGATCAATGAAAAATATGGGCCTAACACTGTGTAACCAAATATCTTCTTTGCGTTCGTTCTTTACGACCACAATTTTAATCACTCTTTGTGATATGTTTGATCTTTGCCAAGAACGTGTATACGTTGCACATTGGTTTGGTAGGCCCCTAAACATATAGACTTCTACATGTTTAGGACACGTGCATCTGATTTCAGCCAAACATCCTTAGTCGCCTCTTACGACATCCTGGCAGGTAACAGTGGTTCTATTCTTTACACTCCAAATTTGGGCCCGGTAACACTCGGGCGTAACCAAATATAAATTGAGGTATCTTCTTCTTCTTTGAACGTTCCATATCAACCACTTGTTAACCACTCTTTGGGATTTGTATGTGATCTGAGCCTAAGAGCGATTATGCGGTTTGCTAGTTATGCGCCTATGGGGCCAACACATCCGATTTCTGCAACGTTTTTTATTTACTAGGGTAGCTTCCTAGGCCCCTACCTCAGTCCCCTCTTACTATATTCTTTGTAGGTCGCAATGGTACTATTCTTTGCTCCATTGGGCACACGGGCGACATTGAGGTATGAAAAAAGGTTCCTTTACATTTACTTTTATCCTGTTCTTAATTACTGACCCATAGGTGCTTAGTCTCCCCTAACAGGTATCAAAGTGAATGCATACTGATAGTTCATGTGGCTCACTGGTTGAACACACTCATCACTCTTGAAATCTTGGGGACTTTGATAGCGAAGTTGATAATGTGCTGTGTAGTGGAAATTCATGGGTACACGGCCAGCGTGGGCCAAAATTCTTTGTATGTACAACGTACGCAGTTAAACTACAGGAAACCCTCCCTGACACTTTACTAAGAGATCTAAATTACAAATACCTCTGAAGTCGAAGTAAGACTTGCCTAAATGACGAGGGACAATGGTGATAAGGAAAGTAAGCCTTCACAAAAAATCCATCAGAGGCGCCATATTATGCACCATTCTTCTTCACCCTTCGTCCCTAGGGAAGCATAGGTCCGAACCAAGGCCTTCCAAACCCGCCTATCCAAGGCCATCTTTCCAGATTCTCCACTCTCTCCCATTTTCTTGCATTCTGTCTCCAACTCCAGGTGTTCCTGGGTCTTCCCCTACCTCTATTGCCCTGGGGTTCCGTTAGAGAGCCTATCTTGTGATGCTGTTAGGGGTTTCCTCAGTGTGTGTCCTATCCATTGCCAATTATGCACCATTGCTACCCATGAATTCATAGCGGGACAAGCGGGAAGAAAAATTCCAGCATCTTATATCACTCTCTCTCTCTTTTGCCTTTTCCGGGTTGGGCATAGGCCCTCAACCAACTCATGCCAAGTCTTCCTATCTCTAGCTATCTCCTGCAGCTCCCTCCAGCTCTTCTTTATATTGTTGATCTCCGCCTCCAAATCTCGCTCCATGTATTTCTCGGCCTCCTTCTTTCGCTGTCCCTGCGGGTTCCAGGCAAGGACCCTTCTTGTTATATTCCCTCCGGTTTTCGCAAAGTGTGTCCTATCCAGCGCCAGCGTCTTTTTTAACCTGTTCGTTCACTGGAATCTGTCTTGTCCTCTCCATAAGTTCCTCATTTGTGACCCTATCATACCATCTTATTTCTATTCTTGTTCATGGTTGAGTTGGATTTTGTGGCTAAAATTTTCTACTGGATAGGTAGCATCTACGATCTTAATACTTGTCAATTACAAATTTTGGTTTGGTTACATAATCATCTAAAGCTTGCCTGAAGAATTGCCACCAACAGTCCTAATTCTCTTCATAGGCTAGATATCCCACCTTTGCAATCGTCATGCTCAAATTATTAGTTACATCCTGAATCCATCTTCTCTGTGGTCTTCCTTTTCTCTTTGCCTGGATGCCACCTTCCATAGTGGTCTTCTCCAACCTTCATGTCTTTTTATGTGTCCAAAATACTTCAATTTTCTCATTCTTATTTGCAGCATCAGCCAGTTTTCTTTGATTTTAAATTCTTTCTGTGTAGATCTATTTGTTCCCTTCTCTGTCCATGATATACGAAGGACTCTTCTGTAACACTTATATTCAAAAGCATATATATGTTTTTAAACTTCCTTGTTAAGTATCCATGCTTCACATCCATACATTGCCACTTAGAATATGCATGCTTGTTATATGCTAATCTTTGTTTTCCTATCAGTTTCATTCCATAGTGTTTTTAGTTGTTTAAGTTTTCATATTTTATACATATATATTTATCAATAGACTTTGTATGCTTGGCCAATTTGTCAGTACTGTCTGGTTTTATTTTTTGTATGCAATTGTTTTAATCCTTTTTTAAACAGCCTGCGGCAAGCAGGATTGACAGGTCTGCAGGGTGTTGTCAGGAAGACGATCAGTGATGATCTTCAAGTGAACATTTGGGAATCTGTTCATATGGATAAAATTGTTCCATCACTTCTCTACAACATGCAAGAACATTAGTGAGTGTTTTAGACTTCTGTACTGTCTGTTTGGTACCGGGTCTCAGAAGGGGAGCAAAGAACAGTAAAACTGCGACCTACAAGACATGTCGTAAGAGGTGACTGAGGTAGAGGCCTAGGGAAACTACCCTAGTAAATAAAAATGACACAGAAAGAAGACTTCTGTACAAGAACATAAGTGAGTGCTTTAGACTTCTGTACAACATGTAAGCCCACCCGTGTGTTGCTGGGGCCTGCAGAGGAAGCAAAGAATTGTAACACTGCGCCCTACAAGGCATGTCGTAAGAGGCGACTAGGTAGGGGTCCGCCATTTGCTGACTGGGCCCGAAAGGGGATGAAAGAATATGAAGCAATGTATACCTGCCAGGCATGTCGTAAAAGGCAACTAAGCAGGGTCGAGCGTGGGGCTGGCTACTTCACCTCGTACAAAAAATAAGCCAACAAATCTTCACAAACATGAAAAGAACAACCATAAGAAACACCTAACTCAACCAACCAAACCAGGAGAAGGTCCCCCAACAGGGTTGCAAATGACATATCACAGGGAAAGCCGAAAGGATCCGGTGATGCAGACTAACCTTCTTTCCTGTAGGAAACTACCAGAATTGGTTGCTGAATAGGCAAGACATTGAAAGAATTGGAAATGATAGCAAGAGCGATGAAGGACTAGGAAGAAGTTTGTTGAAGACCTGTGCTCCGTTGGGAGTTGAATGGTGAAGAAGAAGAACAACATGCAAGAACATTAGTGAGTGTTTTAAACTTCTTTACAACATACAAGAACATTAGTGAATGTTTGAGACTTCTCTACAACATACAAGAACATTAATGAGTGTTTTAGACTTCTCTACAACATACAAGAACATTAGTGAGTGTTTTAAACTTCTCTACAACATACAAGAACATTAGTGAGTGTTTTAAACTTCTTTACAACATACAAGAACATTAATGAGTGTTTTAGACTTCTCTACAACATACAAGAACATTAGTGAGTGTTTTAAACTTCTCTACAACGTACAAGAACATTAGTGAGTGTTTTAAACTTCTCTACAACATACAAGAACATTAATGAATGTTAAACTTCTACAACGTCAAGAACATCAATACCTCACAGTCCTGATAACATCAAATGGCAGATCAGAATAAAGCAGAATAAGGCAGGCCAAAGCAGCTTCCAGAAAATGAGAAGCATTATATGCAAAAAGTCATTGTCATTCGAGGTCAGAATGAAAGTTATTCAGTGCTACATAGAGCCAATACTGACATAAGGATGTGAGTCATGGACGGTAAACAAACCGATAGAAAAATCTCTGGAGGCCACAGAGAAGTGGTTTTACAGAAGAATAATGAGAATCCCATGGACTGCTAAAATGACGAATGTGAAGTGTTGAATGAAGCCAAGACACAGAGAAAACTTATTCTCAATATAAGAGGCAATCATCATTTTTCGGACATGTAATAAAAAATAGATGTTTATAACACATTGTGACAACTGGTAAAATCGAAGGGAGACATGACAGTGGAAGACAGAGAGAGAAAATATTAGATAGTCTGACTTCATGGCACCGAAGTCAACATCTGAAATGATAACAAATACCAGAGACTGAGATTTGTGGAGATCCATGATCGCCTACGCCAGCCGACATGGCACCTGATGATGATGACATCATACAAGAACCATTAGTGAGCGTACCTAGGAATGCCTAATGTGCTGTGACCTTGATCGCATAACATAACATCGTACCTTTGATCAGTATCATTTGACAGAAACCCGTTCAGATGCCAAGCACTAGATGACATCAGGAAGCAGTGCCGTGCTATGATACAGAGAAGCGGTCGCATCAGGCGGCACCGTAAGGAGGGCGGCGTAAGCAGTGAAATCAAAATAACAAGTGAAGGTTATTTTAAAGAAAAACATTTAAGGCGGCATTTCCAAGACTTGCATCATACTGAGAAAATATACCACACAACCCTGTTCAGGAAGACACTTCCTCCAAGGCCAGATAAATGGAACACATTATACGGAACAAAAGAACAACTTACAAACACATGCAGATACCACTATATAGCATTGGGCAGAAGGTCAAGAGCTCAAGTGCTGCTGGATCATTGAAGAAGAAGAAAATATATATATGTATATGTAGATAGACAGGTAGGCAATAAAACTAACTATATATATATATGTATATAGACAGGTAGGCAATAAAACTAACATATATATATATATGTATATAGACAGGTAGGCAATAAAACTAACATATATATATATATGGTTGCACATATATTCCAATATATAGATTTTTTTTTAAATTTTGAACAAAGTGCACACATGTTTTTGTTTTATCTTTTCATATCCTGTTCCGCTACAACACAAATCTTGTTTAACCAATCAGCTTAGAGACTCATAGTGATGAGGAGAGCCCTACACATCTTGCGGAAGTTGTCTTTCGTGATCTTATTTGTCGAGCCAGTTATGGAAACATCAGATCAGTTCTTTCACCTGTTTTAGTGTAAGTTCATAGTTCATAGTTTGGTTATTTTATGATTTGAATTCTTCTTCTTCGAACACTCATCATCGACCACTTGTCAACCACTCTGTGTGATTTGTATGTGATCTGAGCCTATGAGCAATTATACGTTGTGCCAGTTATGCGCCCACAAGTAGGCCAACACATCCGATTTCTGCGCTGCTTTTTATTTACTAGGGTAGCATCTCCAGATCAATTCTGCCAAGACCAAAATTATGGACCTCACAAACTCGACAGACAACATCGTAATAAATGGCCAAACACTGGAGAAAGTTGAACATTTTACATATTTGGGTAGTAAAGTGTCAAACAACGGAGACACGATGAAAGAAATAAACTCTCGTATTGCTATAGCAGCTAGTGCCTTCACTAAATTAACGAATATCTGGCAATCTCAAGACTTTAGTATATGCACAAAAGTTAAATTATTTAGGTCATGTGTGATTCCTGTACTGACCTACGGTTGTGAAAGTTGGAAATCAACAAAGAAAATTGATAAGAAACTGGACAGCTTTGAGAATAAATGTCTACTAAAATTATTAAAAGTAAAATGGAGTGATTTCGTTTCTAACAACACAGTGAGAGATAGAACACACCAACAACCCGTATCAAATATTATAAGGAAACGAAGGTGGAAATATTTAGGTCATGTGCTTAGATCAGACGAAAAGAGACTAAATCGACAAGTCCTTATGTGGTCACCAGTTGGGAAAGAAAACGTGGAAAACCAAAGACCACTCTTCGAAGAACCATCCAACAAGAAAGTAAACTATTGGGATGTAAAACCATACAAGATCTGCAACTGCTAGCAAAGAACCGTATCACATGGAGATCTAAAACCTCTGCCCTATGTGCCTTTGGCACGAAAGGAACAAACTAACTAACTATCCCCAGGGCCTACATCAGTTTCCTCTTACGATATGCATTGTAGGTTGGAGTGGTACTATTCTTTTATTCCCTTGTGGGACCCGGCACCACACAGGCGATGATTTGAATCGAAGATTGTTGTTCAATTTTGTGTACATTTGTCACTTCACTACGTGGAGTTTGCTTCAATAAAATGGTCAAATGCCGAAGGATTGACTTCATTGCCCTGGGTTTTGCCCCATATGGCCTGGTCCCTCTCCGCAGAAAATAGTACGCCATCTGTCGAGTGTATTGCACAAACTTAGTAGCTCAGGCAACAATTCTAGCGGTCTCTGGAAAAAGTGCATTCGTGAACAGGACAACGCAGTCCAAATTCGAACCCAGACCTTCGGAACACAAAGGAGTCTCTGTGGTCAAGTTTGCTTCATCTGTCACATCAATAAGGGAGCTTTTTTTTAGTTTTCTACTTTGCGTTCGTTCTTTACGACCAATTTTAATCACTCTTTGTGATATGTTTGAGCTTTGCCAAGAACGTGTATATGCTACATATTGGTTTGGTAGGCCCTAAACGCATAGACTTCTACATGTTTAGGACATGTGCATCCGATTTCAGCCAAACCTCCTTAGCGCCTCTTACGACATGCGTGGCAGGTAACAGTGGTTCCATTCTTTACACCCTAAATTTGGGTCCTGGTAACCACTCAGGCGTTTTTTAGTTTAATGACATGACAGTGTTTGTTTACTGTTACAGTTAATTTCTGCTAATTGTTATCTGAGCTACTGGGTAAGTGCTCTGTTGCTGACACTTTCTGCTGCTGAAAGAGACCTATGAGGGCACTTTGAGTGCATAGATATTTATTCCATTCTGGGTTTTTTTTAAAGTTTCAATGCAATAAATAACGAGATGGAAAATTCTGTTGTTGTAACATTGCAACAGATTACAGGTTACAGACAATAGATGAAATCAATAAACCTTTCAACCAATAGCATCGTAGAATCATTGGAGAAATAATAATAATAATAATTCCTCTCGTACCGTTATACATTACATAGGGCCTGCAAGCAATTTCTCCATACCGCTCTATCCTGGCAACTCGCTCAATCTCCTCCATGGAACTGAGACCGATATTTCCTGCCTCTCTCAGCAAAGTTCATTTCAGGGTCTCCTTAGGTCGACCTCTCTTTCTTGAACCCTTTGCATCCCACTTCAATGCCTGCTTTGATATTCGTTGATCATTTCTCCTCAAGGTGTGTCTAACTTATCTCCATCTTCTTTTTCTTATAGTTGTCACTAGTGGTTGACCAGACATGTCTCTGATTTCATCACTTCTCCTAAATTCGTTCCATTTTATATTCATTATTTTTCGCAACATATTTTCAAATGCATTCAACTTGCTTTCTATATCTTTAGGCATTTTTCAACTCTCGTTGGCATATGTTAGGATTGATACAACATTTGAATTGAAAATTCGTAATTTAGTTTTAATACTATATAACTTGCAGTTCCATATTTTATTTAGACTTTTAAAAGCTGATGTTGCTTTGCCAATTCGTATCATAATTTCTTTTTAACATTTCCTGTGCAATCAAAATTGCTACCTAAATAGGTGAACTGCTCTGTTATTTTTATCATTTTAGATTCCAGGGTGATATCTGCGTTACTTGCCATAGGTGTCTTCATTATATTTGTTTTTTCATAGCTTATCTGCAGTCCAACTTTTGATGCTATAGATGACAAGTTGTCTGTTTTTCTTTGCATATCTTGGTTGTTTCTACTTAACAAGGCAATATCATCTGCAAAATCCAAATCTTCTAGTTGACTATTTTCTACACAATCGATGCCAGTTTCACCCCTGCAACATTTTCTCATCACCCAGTCAGTGGCCACTTCAAACAATAGCGGAGATAGAATACAGCCTTGCTTTACTCCAGTTTCAACCATAAACCAGTCGCTGTGTCCACCATCAGTGCGAACTGCACACTGTGAACCATCATAGAGGCTCTTAATAATGTTTATTATTTTGGCTGATATTCCATAGCATCTCAGAATATTCCACAGGAGAAATTGGAGAAATACTATATATATATATTTCCGCCAATATGGTGTGAATGAACCTGTACCGAGATGCGTAACGACAAAGTTCGAAAAGTCCCTAATCATGTAATAGTGCCTCTAAGCCAAACTTTTTAGCAACAAAGAAAATTTTTTTGCGTCATTAGTGCTGACACATATCAAGAATAGGGGCCTAGAGAAGCTACCCTAGTAAATAAAAACATCACATAAATCAGATGTCCCTGGCCTAACTGGCACAACGTGCAATCGCTATTTGGCTCAGATCACAAACAAATGACACAGAGTGGTCGATATTGAGCGTTCAAGGAAGAAGAGGATATATATATCCACTTACATCTCTTGGTTTGAAAAAGGGTCCAACCCCCCCCTCCTTGTGCGTCCTCGTGCTATAGAGGCCATAAGGCAGAAACAACACAATTTTCACTCTCATGAGCAGTTTGAGTTTTTTCTGTCTCTGTTTCTGCAGTTGTTTGCATTTTTACACTGTAAAACCATCGCACTCCACATACAACACCTTCTAATTTTGACTTTCAGAATATGCGATGGGCTACAGTGGTTCTGTTCTTTGCTGCCCTGGAAACCATATGTTGATCAATGTACACTTTCATGCTAGATTATTTATTTATTCTTTTGTACAGCTTCATAACTCAGAGAAAGAACTAAGCAGATACCGGTGGAGAAAGAGCTATGGAAGAGACGCTGACGATGGATAGGACATACATTGAGAAGACATACATTGCTGGAAGCATTGCAAGGCAGGCTATGTTTTGGAAACTGCAGGGAAAGAGGAGTAGGTGAAGGCCTAGAAATACCAGAAGAAGAAACCTAGAGACTGATATTAAAAGGATAGGCAAGATGTGGAAAGAATTGGAAAGGATGGCAAGAGAGATGAAGGGCTGGAAGAAGTATGTTGAAGACCTGTTCCGTTAGGAGTTGAAAATGAAGAAGATTAATTGATTGATATAACCATCATCATTGCACTTCGGTGAGTAACCATGTGTGCTCCGACTCTTTCTTACACATGAAGATCTCAGCTGCAGTGCACGAACTCTGTAGCACCGAGTAGGGTCCCGAAAGATAACTTCATGCTCAATTATTTAAATAATTTATGATTGGCATTTATGAGCGTTGTTCACTGACTTGCTGTGGTTTTTAAAAATTATTTGTCTTACTGCAGTCACTTAGACAACCACAATCTGTGGGTACCCAATAGATTTGCTGTTAAAGTCTTCAAGATCATTATGTTTTCTGTTCAGGTACACAGTTTTTAGTTTTATTTCATATATCTTACCTGTCTTATTTATTCTTACCTGTATTATTTGTTTCTTACCTGTATTATTTGATTAAAGATAGTTTGCTATATTAAAGAGCATAAAAACAAGGAAAATTAAATATTTCGGATACATCAAATGACATGAGTGCCTAGAGAAGATAATTTTGGAGGGAATGGTGCCTGGAAGAAGAATGAGAGGAAGACCTAGAAGGCGATGGATGCAAGATGTCATTGACGATCTGAGAATGACTGCTGCTGACGCTGGTCAACTTGCACAGAACATAGAGTTTTTCAGGACTGCTGTC
Organism: Arion vulgaris; assembly: GCA_020796225.1. Classification (NCBI taxonomy): domain Eukaryota; kingdom Metazoa; phylum Mollusca; class Gastropoda; order Stylommatophora; family Arionidae; genus Arion; species Arion vulgaris. The sequence goes on from CM036769.1 coordinate 11,794,547, forward strand.
ATGGGAGCTAAGTTCTGGAAGGGGCATACATTATCAAGGTTGGACATGTGTGTGTTTTGTCTTAGTCGTGTTCGATGTCCCCTCAACAGCACAATGATTCTCAGTTATGCAAGCTCTTCTTGTGTTGTTACAGCGTCACATTTGGCGATCTTGTGCAAGGTATTCACAGCACGGGGTGTCTTTATCTTATCTTAATCACATTTGCTGTGAAGCGTCGTGGGGAGAGTTAGTTTCCTATCTTGTGCCAGGTGTGTTCGCTTGACGTTGTCAGTCCATGCTTCGCAGGGACTCTGAGATGTTATCTATCCATCGTGTTCTTGGTGTGCCTCGTGCTCTGCGCCCTGATTGTCGATTATTATAGGCACGTGATGGTAGTAAATGTGGTTCCATTCTCATTAGATGGCCGAACCACTTGAGTCTTTGCTTCTCGATGTACTGTATGCATGGTATAGTACCAACGATGCTTCTGATATTCTCGTTTCTCACTATCTCACCTTGTAACGTTGACAGCTTTTCGTAGACATCTCATTTCACATGTTGTAATCTTTCTTTCTAGTGTCTTAGTCAGGGCCATGTTTGGCACTGATATCAGAGAGTTGGGGTGTCTTTATCGAAGGATATTATTGGGTCGCTGATGATCACTCGACATGTAAATCCTGCTTGGGGACCAACAAAACTCAATGCATGCACACAGTATATTGTTGGACTACAGGAAAACCCTGATCCATTAATTGGAGATATCAATTACAAGTACTTCTGAAGTCGAAGTAAGGCTTGCCTAAAGTACGAGGGACACTGGTGATAAAGAACGCAAACCTTCACGCAAAACTGAGTCAGGTTTCATATTATTTGCCATGGCTACAATCAAGTACAGACCTAACACCATATTCCCAAGTATACACCATGGTATGATAATGGGTTTAAACTTCTTCTTCTTCGAACACTCTATATTGAATACTTGTTAACCACTCTGTGTGATTTGTATGTGATCTGAGCCTAAGATCGATTATCTGTTGTGCCAGTTATGCGCCTACAAGTAGGCCAGCACATCCAATTTCTGCACTGCTTTTTATTTACTAGGGTAGCATCCCTAGGGCCTACATCAGTCGCCTCTACGACATGCATTGTAGGTTGCAGTGGTACTATTCTTTGCTTCCTTGTGGGCCCCGGCACCACACGGGCGGGATTTAAACAAATTTGGCCGCCCGCCTGCCCTGCATGTTCGTAGCACGTTGGACTGCGGGTGACAAGTCATCTGTGAGTGCGGGTTCAATTCCGCAGACTGGCAGAAAAACCACAGGTTCTCCAGATTTACGGTGTTCGTGGCACCGAACCAAAGGGTTACGATGTCCATGGAACCGAGCCGAAGAGCTGAAAGCTCAAGTGCTTCTGGATGGGGGATTTGGTTACCTATTTTTTATGGAGTTACGTTCGATGTTGACACAATGAGTTCGGTTCTCTGGATGCATGTTGTGTTAGTTCATCAAAGCTTCCAAACAGCTTTCTATGGATGTCTGTCTCTGCTGACCAGTGTTCGTTCTGCAGTTGATTCATCAGGTGACAATCTTGCAGGATGTATTCGACTGTCTATGTACATGCGGGTGAGGAAACCAGTCTTAGTCTGTGTTGGTGACTGTTCAGTTTATTGTATCCCGTTTTGTCAAAACAATACCACCTGTCTTACTCTATCTAGATAGTGGTAATATCTCTTTGTTAGTTTTCTTTTCTAATGGCCTTGAGTGTTTTCTTTTCCTGGAAAGTGATTATTTGATTCCTTTGTTCCTGTGTTGTTCCCTCTTTAGCTAATTTGTCTGCTCTCTCATATCCCACAGTGTGATGGTGGTATCCACTGCAACACCACCATTCTTTTGGTATTCAGTTCACTTATAGAGTTATTGTTGGAGATCCCTGTGGTGAAGCGGTTAAGACTTTTGCCTGTTGTTCTGAAGGTTGTGGGTTTGAATCCAGACTAAGTCACATGTGCAATTTTTATCTTGAGATCCCTAGGATTGTAGCTGGAGCTACAGAGTTTGTGCTTTGTGCAACACTCTCGGCAGATGACATGCCATTTCTGCTTACAGAGATGGAGCATATGGGGAACCCAATGCAATTATGTCAATCCTTTGCCTTTAGACCAGAGTTTTCAATACTAGGGTCAACGGACCCTCAGGGAACCGTGAGGTACTCACAGGAGGTCCTCAAACGCTGGAATAAATATTATGATCTTTGACATGTCAAACAGAAAAATAAATTTTTAAACATGTATAAAAAATAGTGGTAAACTAGTTCGCTGCGAAATCAAAGTTTGGCTGAAATCGGATGCATGTGTCCTAAACAGGTAGAAGTCTATGCGTTTAGGGGCCTACCAAACCAATGTGCAATGTATCCACGTTCTTGGCAAAGGACCGGACCAGACCGAGTACAAATTTCTGATAGGACAAAATGAAAGATCATTTGAAGATTCCTGCAGTCTGGGAAATTGGAGCCAGCTTGACTGTTGGTGTTGTCTAATAATAACTCCATCGCTAGAAGATTTTCATATATAGAAACTTTTGGGGTCTGAGGCACCAAAATGTATTTAAAAGGGGATGGGCGGTAATGCAAAGTTTGGGAACATCTACTTTAGACCATTAGATCGCCCACGTGGTTACCGGGGCCCAAATTGGGGTGTAAAGAATAGAACCACTTTTACCTGCCATGCATGTCATAAGAGGCGACACACTCTTCAGCATGATGTTTGCTGCCATGCTCACGGATGTCTTTTGGGAAGGCGACAACATGGGGTAAAGATTAGATACAGGACAGACGGTAACCTATTCAATCTTCGGCGGTTAAAATCCTCCACCAAGGTAAAAGAATCAACTATCTCAAACCTGTTGTTTGCTGATGACTGTGCCCTCGCTACCAACTCTGAGGAAGAAATGCAGACTTACATGGACAAGTTCTCAATGGCCTGTGATAGGTTTGGCCTCACCATTAACACCAAAAACAGAGGTCATGTTCCAGCCCGCCCCTAGAGAACAGTATTACGATCCAGTCATCAACATTAAACACCAGCGTCTCCAGTCAACGGACAACTTTGCTTATCTTGGCAGCCTCCTATCCAGATCGGCAAACATAGATTCTGAGGCCCACAATAGGATATCCAAAGCCAGTGCTGCGTTCGGAGGTTACGTGTCACTGTGTGGGAACGGAAGGGATAAGCATAGTCACAAAGCTGAAAGTTTACCAGGCCATAGTGCTAACAACGCTGCTGTACGCAAGCGAGACATGGACAGTGTATAGCAGACACGCAAGAAAATTAAACCATTTCACACAAGCTGTTTACGAGAATACTAAAAATACACTGGCAGGACAAAATTCCAGACAGCGAAGTCCTCACAAGAGCAAAGATCCCAGCGTCAACACCCTGTTGCAGAAGGCCCAACTGAGATGGGTCGGTCACGTTGCTCGAATGCCTGATAAACGCATCCCAAAACAGTTGATGTATGGGAGCTTGAAGGTGGCAGACGTTTAGCTGGTGGACAGAAAACGCTTTAAAGACACTCTTAAAGTGTCTCTGAAATGCTTCGATATAGACAATACGTGCTGGGAATCCATTGCGCAAGATCGCCAAATGTGGCGCTGTAACAACAAAGAGGAACCCGAATAGCTGAGAATCATCGTATTGTTGAGTCACAGAGAAAACGAGCAGCGCGAAAGACAGAGCACACAACACGCACATGTCTAACCTTGATCATGTATGCCCCACCTGTGGTCGGGATTCTGTTCTAGGATTGACTCTACAGTCACCTCCGCACACACCAGAGAGGTGCAACAGTACACGTCTGAGATTGTTGTCATCATCGCATGCGATGGACGGCTATTAAGAGGCGACTATGGAGGGGGCTAGCAGCTATCCCACACCGTAAAAACACTAGATGGCTACAGAATGGATATCGAACCGAGTAAATGCTGGCTGAAACCGGACACATCGCCGAAGGATAAGCGCCAGAGCTCCAAATGGTGCTGAAGATATGATGTAAAACACACCAATGCTAAGGCTGCATGAATCAGATTTCCACATGAATAGAATTTATGGGAGATCTGGTACATCGGTCTGGGCGGTGATCATGAGAGAGAGGACCATTAGATAAGACATGTTTATTCTTATTGCTTCTGCATATCTTTGACTTAACATGTTTTTTATCCACAGAATCAGTATGGGTACCTAGTTGTTCAAATGTTGCTGACACATGTCGACAAACATACAAAGAGTGATCCTAGTATTAAAACCTGCATTGTCACTGTTTTATATGAAGCTGTACTTATTTCTGCTGGAAACTCTGCTGGTAAGTTTTATATGAAGCTGTGCTTATTTTTGCTGGTAAGTTTTATATGAAGCTGTGCTTATTTCTGCTGGTAAGTTTTATATGAAGCTGTACTTATTTCTGCTGGTAAGTTTTATATGAAGCTGTACTTATTTCTGCTGGAAACTCTGTTGGTAAATTTTATATGAAGCTGTGCTTATTTCTGCTGGTAAGTTTTATATGAAGCTGTGCTTATTTCTGCTGGTAAGTTTTATATGAAGCTGTGCTTATTTCTGCTGGTAAGTTTTATATGAAGCTGTGCTTATTTCTGCTGGTAAGTTTTATATGAAGCTGTACTTATTTCTGCTGGTAAGTTTTATATGAAGCTGTACTTATTTCTGCTGGTAAGTTTGTTGGCCAATTATTCTGTAGGGAGTTTCTATGGTTAAGTTATTAAGCCCTTGCGTTCCGAAGGCCGTGAGTTTGAATCCATCTAACGCTGTTCCGTTCATAAGTGCATTTATTTCAGAGATTCCTAGGATTGTTGCCGGAGCAACAGATTTCGTGCTTTGTTGTTCTTCTTCAAACACTCCATATCTACCACTTGTTAAACCACTCTTTGTGATTTGTATGTGATCTTAGCCTAAGAGCGATTGTATGTTGTGCCAGTTATGCTCTCACAAGTAGGCCAGCACATCCGATTTCTGCTATGCTTTTTGTTTACTAGGGTAGCATCCCTAGGTCCTACCTCAGTCGCCTTTACGACATCGCTTGTGGTCACAGTAGTACTATTCTTTGCTTCCCTTGCAGGCCCCGGCACCACATTGGGTCGATTTCCTTGTCTGTAGAGGCTCTGTGGCTAAGTTGTTATGCCCTTGCCTTGTGTTCTGAAGGCCGTGAGTTTGAAACCAGACCACACTGTTCTGTTTACATGTGCATTTTTTCTAGAGACTTCTAGGATTTTTGCTGGAGCTACAGAGTTTGTGCTTTGTTCAATACTCACGGCAGATGGTGGGCCATTTCTGTGGAGAGAGACCGAGCTATACGGGTAAAACCTGGGACATTGAAGTCAATCCTTTGGCGTTAGACCAGCATTTTTTTTTAAAAATTTGCGATGAACGCATGGTATGGAACTGAAATACAGGAAACCTTGACCCTTTACTTGGGGATCTAAATTACATGTACTTCTGAAGGTGGAGTAAGACTCGCCTGAATGGTCTGATTAGTCGTTATATACTGGTAAAGATTTTGGGAAGATCGGGGCACCTATGGACCTGTCTGGAGTTCTGAGATCAGAGCACCTATGGACCTGTCTGGAGTTCTGAGATCGGAGCACCTATGGACCTGTCTGGAGTTCTGTGAAGATGATCCTCACTAATCAGTATAATAAAGAAATGTAGAAATTCGAAATAAAATTCATTAGAAAAGATTAAAAATAAAATTTTAAAAATATCTTCACCATCTTCAAAATTTAATTTTGGACCTTCGCCAGTTCTACAGAGTTTATTCACTGCAGCTGGCTCGTGGAGACATTTTCCACCTGTATAAGGCATCTTACTATACAGGACTGACTACACTCGAAGTGCAATGACAATGTCCTATCTTCCTGATGTAAGAAAGGATCAGAGCACACATGACTACCATCGAAGTGCAATGACAATGATCCTATCTTCCTGTGTAAGAAAGAGATCAGAGCACACATGACTACTCATCGAAGTGCAATGACAATGATCCTATCTTCCTGTTTAAAAGATCAGAGCACATGACTACTCATCGAAGTGAATGACAATGATCCTATCTTCCTGGAAGTAAAGATCAGAGCACACATGACTACTCATCAGAAGTCATGACAATGATCCTATCTTCCTTGTAAGAAAGAGATCAGAGCACTCATGACTACTCATCGAAGTGCAATGACAATGATCCTATCTTCCTGTGTAAGAAAGAGATCAGAGCACACATGACTACTCATCGAAGTGCAATGACAATGATCCTATCTTCCTGTGTAAGAAAGTGATCAGAGCACACATGACTACTCATCGAAGTGCAATGACAATGATCCTATCTTCCTGTGTAAGAAAGTGATCAGAGCACACATGACTACTCATCGAAGTGCAATGACAATGATCCTATCTTCCTGTGTAAGAAAGAGATCAGAGCACACATGACTACACATCGAAGTGCAATGACAATGATCCTATCTTCCTGTGTAAGAAAGAGATCAGAGCACACATGACTACTCATCGAAGTGCAATGACAATGATCCTATCTTCCTGTGTAAGAAAGAGATCAGAGCACACATGACTACTCATCGAAGTGCAATGACAATGATCCTATCTTCCTGTGTAAGAAAGTGATCAGAGCACACATGACTACTCATCGAAGTGCAATGACAATGATCCTATCTTCCTGTGTAAGAAAGAGATCAGAGCACACATGACTACTCATCGAAGTGCAATGACAATGATCCTATCTTCCTGTGTAAGAAAGAGATCAGAGCACACATGACTACTCATCGAAGTGCAATGACAATGATCCTATCTTCCTGTGTAAGAAAGTGATCAGAGCACACATGACTACTCATCGAAGTGCAATGACAATGATCCTATCTTCCTGTGTAAGAAAGTGATCAGAGCACACATGACTACTCATCGAAGTGCAATGACAATGATCCTATCTTCCTGTGTAAGAAAGAGATCAGAGCACACATGACTACTCATCGAAGTGCAATGACAATGATCCTATCAATCAATCATGATTTGAAAAGATGAATTATCTTTTTTTTCTCCAAATTTTTATTTGCAGGTCCATCTGTACTGGAAGTTTTTAACAACCTTCTTCGGCATCTCAGAATCTCTATAGACAGAAAAAGTTTTGATCAGAATCTGAGGAATGAAGAGATTAAGTTTGAGGAGGTGGTTGTCAATACAATTGGTAAGTTTTGGAATGCAGATACAGGAAAGTGGCCAGGTGTCAATATTTTTTGGTTATTGTTTACTGAACTGACATCACAGCACTCCCGGGGAGACCCATAGGTGCTCAGTCTCCCTAACAAATGTTGAAGGGTATGAAATGTTGGATTAGGGTTGTTGTTGGTGATGGGAACCTCATGTCTTTCATGTTGTTCCACAATTTTTAGAGTGCACATAGTTGAACGCTTTGCTGTAATCTACAAAACAGGTATGGAGATCCACATTATATTCTCTGCATTTCTTAAAAATGTTTCTCGTGTTGAAAATGTGGTCTCTGGTGCCTCTAAAGGGTTTTAAAGCCGAAGGATTGACTTCATTGCACCGGGTTTTACCCCATATGGCTCGGTCCCTCTCCGCAGAAATGGCACGCCACCTGCCGAGTATTGCACAAAGCACGAACTCCGTAGCTCCAGCAACAATCCTAGGGTCTCTGGAAAAACTGCACTCGTGAACAGAATGGCGCGTCCGGATTCGAACCCACGACCTTCGACTCGCAAGGCAAAGGGCTTAACCACTCAGCCACAGAGACCCCAGACATGGTGCCTCTGCCATGTCTAAAAATGATGTAGTCATGAGGTTCAATTCCACAGTGAGCGTAGAGTATTTTTCTGACCATAACAGCTCTCAGGTCGACACAGTCTCAAGTGGGTGCCAGGAAAAGCACAGGAGAGTAAAGGCGGTCGATGTGATCTTGACCACATCACTTATCGTATGCCGATGGTCAAATTAAAAATATGAGCCTAACACTGTATTACCCAATATACCTTAAAGTATAACAAAGAGTGAGAGCCGCTGTAGCGTAGTTGTTAGTGAACTCGCTTCTCAAGGCTGGTGGTCTGGGTTCAGCTCCCACAATGCGCGTGGAATTTTTCCCGACCGTGACGGCTCTCAGGTCGACTCAGCCTCAACTGGGTACCAGACATGCTCTGGAAAAGTAAAGGCGGCCGGCATGTGGCTGACCACATCACCCATCGTGTGCAGACGGTCAATGAAAATACAGGCCTAACACTGTATTGACATATATACCACGAGGTATGAAAGGGTTCCTTTACTTTTTTTTTATAACAAAGAGTACCGTTACTATTACTTTTACTTACTGTATTTGAATGGCTAGAACACTTGTCTCGCTCTGTAATGACCATGGGTTCAAAACTCTGTAACGTTGTTTTCTTTGTTTCCGTCAATTTGTACATAGTAGCCACTTAAAGGAAACTTATTTTATATATAACATTAATAAATCTTGCTCAGACTGCACAGATTCCAGAGCACATCCTGCAATCCTGTCCATAAGACATATGCCAACTAAATGAAACATGGCTTCATGGACGAAGCTTACACAGGGAACTCTTTGGGAAACTCATGGGGAAACTCACGAGGAACTCCAACGGAGATGCAGTTTCATAGAGGCAACACATCTCATGGTTTAGAAGAGCATACAAAATCTATCGCAAAGAAGAAGAAAAATATATGACATTAGTGCTTACATTTTTTAAATGTAAACTTCAGACAAGATGGCTGGTCTACAAGTTGTGTTTTGCATCCAGCAGAGTTGGGATCAACTAATGTCTCTTAGTATGGGTGAAAAGTGAATATAAGTATCTTGCTGATGACCTGTATAACACATAAATCACCCCTATCTCCAAGTGGTCTAGACCCTGAGACTGACCGCTAGGTCCAAGACTATTGGGGCTCTTGTGCGACTGCGGGAGAAGTGGATAAGCATGATAAACTTATCATATTTTTTTATCTGCAGGTGAATTTGCCAATAACTTGCCAGATTATCAAAAAATTGAGATTATGATGTTTATTATGGGCAAGTTTCCTCATTTTACAAGTGACGCAGATGGGGTAAAATGTGATCATTATATCTGAACCATTTTTTTATTGTTTGTGTTTTTGTTTTCTATAATCTTGTTTTGCCTCACAGCGTCAGGATAAGAAGAGATTTCTAAAATGGGCTTTTGTGTGCCCGAAAATGAATTATCCTTACAATGCTCTTTTTAGGGGGCCCAAATTTGGGGTGTAAAGAATAGAACCACTGTTACCTGCCACCATGTCGTAAGAGGCGACTAAGGAGGTTTGGCTGAAATCAGATGCACTTGTCCTAAACATGTAGAAGTCTATGCGTTTAGGGGCCTACCAAACCAATGTGCAACGTATACACGTTCTTGGCAAAGATCAAACATATCACGAAGAGTGATTAAGATTGTCGACGGAGGTCATGGGCAGATTCAAAATTGGTACACAAGTTTTTGTTAGTTATTCTTACATTTACCAAACAAATTTGCTCTCTTGGTATGTAGTCTTTGACTTGTTTTAATGGATGTTCGTAGATGGAGGTATTGGTAGGATTTTTGTCTCTAGTAAATATCATTACTTCACTTTTGTCTATGTTTATTCTCATATTGTATTCATTACATGTTAAATCAAGCCTTTTAATGTGTTGCTGTAGTTGTTCTTCTGTTGTTGATATGATTACCTGATCATCGGCAAACATAAAATTCATTTAAGAGTTGTTTCTTTCACTAGTTTTAGCTATTTTACAAATTTGATCGATATATTTGATGAACAGCAGTGGTGATAGTCTTGTCTTACTCCTGACCCTACGTGGAACTTTTCTGATAGACCTGTGTTTGTTCGAATTGTACACTGGCTTTTTATATACAGGCTCTTGCATTCAGTAAATCAAATAATATTGACATTTTTATTGTTATAATTATTGATATATCTTTATTGATATATTTATTGTTATAATTATTGTTATATTTATTGATATATATTTATTGATATACATTTATTGATATGTTTATTGATATACGAGAGCGCATTGAAAAGTAATGCCTCCAAGTCCATAACTTTGTTAATATACATAATTTACAAATGAAACATACATTTTCAGAAAGCTTGAGATGTCCACTACACAATAGAGTCATTTTTTTTCGACATAGTCACCTCCACGTTCCACACACACACGCCAACGCCGAACTAGTTGTTGCATCCCGTCGAAGAAAAATCTGATGACATCAGGCGTGTCAGGAACACCTGATGCGATATGAACGAGAAGGCGATGACTTTATCTGCCAATTGTCACTTCGATGAGTCATGGGTGCATCATTACGACCCTGAAAACAAGCGCCAGTCTATGGAATACAGGCACAAATACTCACCCACCCCAAAAAAATTCAAAACTGTTGTGTCAGCTGGAAAATTTTGATGACCATTTTTTGGGACTGCCAGGGCGTAATCCACACATAATTTTTGGAACGCGACAATACTGTCAATTCTGATCGGTATGTGGAAACGATGAAGAAACTACGGGCAAGACTGCTACGTGTTCGTCCTGGAAAACACGCAGTCCTTCAACATGACAATGCTCGCCCACACACCAGTAGACAAACAGCGGCAGCATTAGAGCGTCTCAATTTTGACGACATTTTAGCGCACCCACCATATAGCCCCGATTTGGCACCATTGTGACTTTTTCCTGTTCCCAAAGCTCAAGGAACATCTCAAGGGAAACAGATATGCTTCTGACGAGGATGTGGCAGCAGATGTGCGTACCTGGCTTCATGAAAAATCATCAGATTTTTCTTCGACGGGATTCAACAACTAGTTCGACATTGGCGTGTGTGTGTGGAACGTGGAGGTGACTATGTTGAAAAATAATGACTCTATTGTGTAGTGGACATCTCAAGCTTTCTGAAAATATATGTTTCATTTGTAAATTATGTATATTAACAAAGTTATGGACTTGGAGGCATTACTTTTCAATGCGCCTGTATATATATTGATATATTTATTGTTATTTTTTGGTTATATTTATTGATATACATTTATTGATATATTTATTAAAACATTTATCGTTATTTTATCATGTTTACTCTACAGGCGAATGGACAAACAATTATTTGTGAATTTATTGCGTACACTACTCAAGGTAACAACTATTATATGTTCTGTTTATATTTTATGTACACATGTGGGCATGGTATCATTCAGTTTTATCAGGAGGATAAGTGGTTGAGCCCTTGCCTTGTGATTCCAAAGGTCATGGTTTTGAACCCAGGCACTGTTCTGTTCGTGAGTGTATTTTTTCCAGAGACCTATAGGATTGTTGCCAGAGCTACGGAGTTCATGCTTTGTGCAATACTCTCTGCAGGTGGTGTGCCATTTTTGCAGATAGAGACCGAACCATATGGAGTAAAACCTGGTGCCATGAAGTCAATCCTTCAGCTTTAAAATCCCTTTTTAAAGATTCACTTGTATGTCTTGTTATATTTTATGTTGACGATACATATATATATGTACGTGGTATCATTTAGTTGGTATCATGAGTATCATGGTATCATGAGTCATATGCATGTTTGCACTAATGGGTGGTCTTTGATTCCTGGCTCAGTCGGTTTTTGAGTCACAGATAAAATTGGATAACCCAACCGCCATTTAAAAGAAATTTTGGAAGCTTTGCTGAAGCTGTTATGTAAGTGCTCTCTTTGGAATACTTTCATTTTACTGAAGGATTTTTCTTCTTTGCCCCTAGGGAGGCATAGGTCCACAATCAAGGCCTTCCAAGCCCGCCTATCCAAGGCCATCTTTTCCAGATCTCTACACTCTCTCCTCATTTTCTTGCATTCCATCTCCAACTCCGTTCCAGGTGTTCCTGGATCTTCCCTTACTTCTCTTCCCTAGGAGTTCCATGGAGAGAAACTGAAAGATGCTGAACAGCTATTGGGGCAGCTTAAACAAAAATATTTGAAGTGCTGTAATTTTACAAAATACAGCCGCTGCACCATACTTTGTGTATTAATATTGAATATGTGTTATACATGATGATTTGATCATGTTGACAGCAGAGATGGAACGTCTGGTCTTTCAAGTAGTAGCATCTACCTTGCAGAATGTCATTGTCATCACAGCTTGCCTGAAAAACTCTTGTCTCTAGCAAGTTCTCCCGCCTCCTCCAGCATCATGTTCAAGGTTTCTATCTGGTGTTTGTATAAATTCCTCTCGTAGCATTATACGTTGCATAGAACCTGCAAGTAATTTCTCCATACCGCTCTGTCCTGGGCAACTCGTTCAATCTCTTCCATGGAATTGATTAATTTTGCCTCTTTCAGCAAAGTTCATTTAAGGGTTTCCTATGGTTTCCTCTCTTTCTTGAACTCTTTGCCTCCCATTTCAATGCCTACTTTGTTATTCTTTGATCATAACATCTTCTCAACATATGCCCAACATATCTCAATCTACTCTTCCTTATAACACTTGTTACTAGTGGTTGACCAGACATTTCTCTGATTTCATCACTTCTCCTAAATTTGTTCCATTATTAGAGAGAGAAATTCTGCAGGACTGTTAGGGTGGCAAAGTTCTGCTCAGGACAAGCTATTAGGTGATGGGGGTGATGAGGATGTGAACTATGGATTGCCTGCTATGCCTTAAAAATTAAGTAACCGAATATTTAACGCAGCATTTATGGATGACAAAGGGTTCAAGAAAGAGAGGACCTAAAGAGACCTGAAACGAACTTTGCTGAGAGGGCAGGAAATATCGGTCTCAGTTCCATGGAGGAGATTGACGAGTGTCAGAGATAGAGCGGTATGGAGAAATTATTTGCAGCCTAATGTAACATGTATAGCGATACGAGAGGTGTATTCCTACTATATATTACAGTACAGTTTAACATCAGCTGGAAGACTGTGCACCTATGGTCTGCCTGTAGTGCTGTAACATTAATTAAGTAACCAATATTTAACCGTTCCTTATCTTATGGACTCAACAGTGAAGTGGTTACGTGATTCGCTTGATGTGCTGAAGATTGTTGGTTAGAATCCTGACCGAATCACATGTGCAATTTTTTCATAATATCCCTAGGATTATTACTGGAGCTACAGAGTATGTGCTTTATGCAACACTTTTGGTGCATTTCTTCAGACAGTGACAGAGTCGTAGGGGGAAGCCTGGTGCAACGAAGTCAATCCTTCGTCTTTAGGCCCTTTTCCTCTCTTATATTTTTACCCCTGAAGTCAGGTTACTTCTTTTCTTCTTCTTTGCGTTCGTTCCTTACGATCAATTTTAATCACTCTTTGTGATATATTTGATCTTTGCCAAGAACTGTAAGTGATTGCTGACTTGGTTTGGTAGGCCCCAATCCATGAACTTCTACATATTTAGGATATTTTGGAGTACAGAGTTTCAGCAACACTCCTCAGAAGTCGTAGGAAGTCTGGCAGGTACAGTAATTCCTATTCTTTACCCCAAATTTGGCTTTATACCCGAAGTCAGGTTAAGGCTCGACTGAAGAGGACTAGGGGCACTGGTGATAGGAAAACATTCCTTCATGCAAAAACAGTCTGAGTTGCCATATTATGTTCAACTACTAAATTCATAGTGAGCGTCTATAGCTTAGCGGTAGTAGACTCGATCACAACCCAAGCGTGCCTGGTTAAAGCCACGGTGGGCAAGTTTGAAAGCAAATTAGTTCCCTTGACTTTTTACGAACTGTAAAAATAGACCTCACGGTTCAGAAAGCAATGGCAAACTACTAAAATGTAAGTGCCTAGAAAATCAATGACTCGTCCACTGCAAGACGACCTACTGTCTAAACTGTCCAAGCACGCAGGGTTGTCTTGCAGTGGATACCTTCTCACTGTGGAATACCAGGAAATAAAACAACAGACCGACTGGTCAAGGAAGATGCTGCAGGAGAGCAACCAAATGTGCCAGTTACCTACCACCAAAAGAAAAGGATGATTAAATCAATAGGAAAGCCACAAATACCAACACAAGACGATTACTATAATATGAGCAGATTGGACAAGTTATCATTCTGCCTTAGAACAGGATACAGTCAACTCTGCAGCCACATGTATAGCAAAAATTCAAGATTGGCAATTCAGCCATGTGTACATGTGGAAAGGCACACCAGACTGCAGAGCACATACTTCAAGACTGCCACGAATACGATACACTGAGGCAAACCCACTGGCCTAACACAACACTCGACAGAAAACTACACAGACCTCTGTGTGAGCTACAGAAGACAGTCAAGTTATACAATAGACAACATTGAATATATAGACAAATTTCAAGCGAACGAAAGGAAGGATACAAGAGACAACATTGAATATATAGACAATATTTCAAGCGAACGAAAGGAAGGATACAAGAGACAACATTGAATATATAGACAATATTTCAAGTGAACGAAGGAAGGATACAAGAGACAACATTGAATATATAGACAATATTTCAACGAAAGAAAGGAAGGTTACAAGAGACAACATTGAATATATAGACAAAATTTCAAACGAACGAAAGGAAGGAAGGATACAAGAGACAACATTGAATATATAGACAAAATTTCAAGCGAACGAAAGGTAGGAAGGATACAAGAGACAACATTGAATATATAGACAAAATTTCAAACGAACGAAAGGAAGGACTGTTGTAGATAGTGACATCCTGTAAAAAGGATATGCCAAGATTTTCATTTTCACTAAATTCATAGCAGGCGGACGAGATAAAAAAAATCTTGTTTTTTTTTAAACATTTCTCTCTCCCGATCACCCTTAGACTGATGTACCAGATTTCTCCATAAATCTCATTCATGTGGAAACCTGATTCATGCAGCCTTAGCATGGGTGGATTTCGTCACATCTTAGCGCTATTTGGAGCTCTGGTGCTTATCCTTGGCGATGTGTCCAGATTCAGTCAGCGCTTACTTGGTTCACTCTCCGTCAGCCTTTGGCTGTCCCCAGCCGACCTGCAAGGCAGCAGGTTTTTGTTTAACATTTATATCTCTTTGTTTCTTAAATCAGGTAGCTACCAAGTATAAGACAGTCAGCTTGTCGCAGGCATTTCCTCCAGAGTTTCTGAATCCATTGCTTCGTATATCTCTGATTGATGATCCAGGCATGCGCATTATCGTACAAGAGATATTGCATACTATACTTGATCGGCACGGCAATGCATACAGACTGAAAAACATCACGTAAGAATGTTATCTAAGTTCTTCTTCTTTGTACGCTCCATATCGACTACTTGTTAACCATTCTTTGTGGTTTGTATGTGATCTGAGCCTAAGAGTGATTGCATGCTGTGCCAGTTATGCGCCTACAAGTAGGACAGCACATTCGATTTCTGTGATGCTTTTTATTTACTAGGGTCGCCTGAGTGGTTGCGGGCCCAAATTTGGGGTGTAAAGAATAGAACCACTGTTACCTACCACGCATGTCGTAAGAGGCGACTAAGGAGGTTAGGTTTGAAATTGCATGCATGTGTCCACTAGGGAATGCTAACGAAACAAATGCTTGCAGAAAACTTTAATATTTAAGTTTTAAAGGGCCCGACACTGCACCTGCCTGAGTGTCCGTCACAGGGCGAGCACCATATCTTTTAAATACATAGACATATTCATATGCGTTTATGCGTGGCAACCTGATTGCTATAGTGCGCCTCTTGGCTGGTTGCCTCCGACTTCAGCACTCTTATTTCTAGAGAAGACTGTGGTCTAACTCGAGGAATAGAAAAATTGTAAAAGAAGTAGGAGATAAGACAAGAAAAAGATGCCCTCCTCAAGAGAGAGGAGGGCTCCCTATTTAACCCATAGTTGGGGGATGGGGTTGGTTGCAGCCAGAGCATTTTCCACTCGCCGGTGGGTTCTGCGCTGTCACCTTATGAGGCCCCATCCTGCTCTCTGCCCTTTGGTCTGGCTTTTCACCTTCAGTCTGTTCGGCTTGGTTAGACCTGCCAGGAGTTAGACCCCCGCCGACATAGCCTGAAGGATCACCAAGGCACGCAAACCCTCCAACCACGGTAAGGTAGGCTAATCTGGAGGGTACCGTTTACTTGATAAGACCTTTTTTGATCGAAGTGTCCCTGTATATTGTTTTTCTACTTTGTAAAACTATAGTACTTTGTTTTGATGTGTTTCTCATCACATACAGAACATATATTATGAGAGAAAGGAACAGAGTGAGAGAGAGAAAGAAGTAGAAAAACATAGCGAAATGGAGAGAGTGATGTGTTGATTTGATCATGTGTATAATTTTATATGTACATAAGTAAAGGAACCCATTGTCATACCTCAATGTATGTTGGGTAATACAGTGTTAGGCTCATATTTTTCAGTGAACATGTTTCTTAAGCTAGTGGTTCAGGTTCAATTTAACAGTGGCATGGAATTTTTCTGACTATATGGCTCTCAGGTCCACCAGCTTAATTGGGTACCAAGAAAAGCACTGGGAAATAAATGGACCGGTGTGATGTTGATCATATTTCACATCTTGTGCTGACATTCAATAAAAAATACAGACTTAGGCCAACCAGTTCCCCACCCTATATAATGCCATGTTGGTATCTTTTCTTACTTCAAATGGGGCTCAAAATTTAATCAATCAGCCTTGTGACTATACGTCCAAAACTTCTTAATGTGAGTTTGAAAATATTTTAGTTTTGAGAGCCTAAGGGTGATTGTATGTTGTGCCATTTATGCGCCTACAAGTAGGTCAGCACATCCGATTTCTGCGGCACTTTTTATTTACTAGAGTAGCTTCTCTAGGCCCCTACTTCAGTCGCATCCTATGACGTGCCTTGTAGGTCACAGTGTTACTATTCTTTGCTCCCTTGCAAGTCCTAGCAATACATGAGTGTCAATGGTATAAAAAGGGTTTCTGACTTTTTTATGTTATGTTTCGTCTATGTTCTATTTCAGACTGTCCAGAGATATAACAGAATTGCATCTAACAGTCCGAGCTAACCCTAGACATGAACTTTTATTTATGAAGAAGGTAATCAAATACATATTGTTTGGGGGAGATATCTCTGTTTGTGGATTCATTTCATTGAGACTATTGCTAAATAAGGCTATTGCTTTCCCAAGGTGGATGGATAACTTTTGGATTGTCTACTTGTAATGAGAGAGCGGACAGGCTTGCATCAACAGCATCGATTGTTGGGGAGTTGAAGATGGATAAGGGGATATTCTTCGGTCTCTTTGAGACTCTCTGTTGGATGAGGACACTAAAATCGATGTTGAATCGATCAAGCGATTTAAGCAGTTTGGAATTACCCGTTGTTCAAGTCGAACTGGATCCTGAGAGGCAGAGTGAGAGGTGTGTTTAATCAGCGAGCCACAGGAACCATCAGTATGCATACTCTTCGATATCTGTTGGGGAGACTGAGCACCTATGGGTTTGCCGGAGTGCAATGACGTCAGTTTAGTAACCAATAACTATTATGAGCATTGCTAATGGCTATTGTCTTTCCCAAGGTGGATGATAAAATTGATTGTCCACTCTTGCAGTGTAGGGGTGAGAACTTTAATTTGTGTTCGGTGGCTAGATTAATCGCCCTTGTGTTATATCCGTGTTTATTTAGTGTGGTCTTGATATTGTCTATCCATCTTTATTTTTGGTCTTCCCTTGGCTCTAGTACCTGATCTCTTTTATTGTATACTGTTATTGGTGGTTGGTTGTATTCCATTCTCATTAAATGTCCAAACCACTGCATTTGTTGTCTTTCAATGTGTTGTTTTTTTAAGGAACATTGCTAACTAGAAAAAGATTTGAGTATCTGCTTAGTTGGATTAATTGATTGACTGATTGATAAGATACTGCGGCTGGTAATAACACACCATAAGAAAACCTGAGAGGAATATAACAAGAAGGGCCCTTTCCTGGAGCCACAGGAAAGTACTTGTTCATGTTGCGGGGCCCGCAAGAGGAGCAAGAATAGTAACACTGTGATGTACAAGGCATGTTGTAGGCGACTACGGTAGGAGCCTAGGAAGCTACCTAGTAAATAAAAAGTGTAACAGAAATTGGATTCACTGGCCTACTTGTTGACGCATAACTGGTACAATGTCTCTCCGGCCGATGGGAAAGCTGAACAGATAACTATAAAGGAATGAGGGTACATCCATAGAGGAGACGTGGGCGAGACTCAGAGCCCTGAGGTGGGGGCCCAAGTTGAGCCCAGTGTTCGGACAGCCTAGAGGCTGGTAAATGTGAGAACTGATAGAAATGGTGAGGCAGGCACCTGGGCAGAGCTAGCACACATGTGGACAATGCACGGGTGGGTCCACTAGTGGGTAGACGTGCATGGCGCTGATGGTGAGGGCGTAGTGGTGAGCGGACCACCCAAATGTGCAGTAAAACTGGAATGCCCAGCAGAGAATTGAATCAGTGCTCGTTTCCGCTCGCAGGGAACTACTACTGCCTTGTAGTTAGATTGGGGGCAATCCCAGGCTAGCGGAGTAAACTGTACACAAAACTGGACGGTAGGCAAACCAAGTAGTCCACAAAAAGACAGGCAACCTGGGCAGATGATACTCAAACAGCCTGGGAGGGTAGGTCGTCTAGGTCACTACCTAAAGAAAATAGCAACCTGCTGCCTTGCAGGTTGGCTGGGACATCAAGGGCTGACAGAGAGCGAACCAGTAACGCTGGTTGAAATCAGACATGTCACCAAAGGACAAGCACTAGAGCTCCAAATGTTACTGAAGATTGTGACATAAAACAAACGTTCTTGACAAAGGTTGTTTATATATCACAATAAGAATGATAAAAATGGCGAAAAAGAGCGACCACAAGAGAGAAAAGAAGCGACTACGAGGAGAAAGAAACGACTACGAGGAGAAAAGAGCGACTACGAGAGAGAAAAGAATGACCGAGAGAGAAAAGAACGACCACGAGAGAGAAAAGAACGTCTACGAGAGAGAAAAGAGAGAATTTCATTAGTAAAGATTACAAATAAAATTACTACAAAATCTCTTCACCATCTTCAAAATTACATCGGGGACCCTCGCCGTTGCTACAGAGTTCGTACACTGCAGTTGATATATTCCTGTGTAAGAAAGAGATTGGAGCACACTTTGTTACTCACCGAAGTGTAATGATGAATATCCTATCAATCAATCAATCTCTTGTCATATTTCCAGAGTGGTATGCAACTGTACTGGCATATTCTAGAGAACCTTCAACTGGAAACAAATCGTGTCAACAATTTCGAAGCTATCTACTGCACCATGTGTCTGATCTGTCTTGAAGTAGGTCAGGATGAGGTTATCATTGAGCTAGTACGGTTAGCTCTAGATATTCAGGTAAGCTTACTCCCAACTTTTTATATTGTTTTTGCACTTTCAGAATTTCTAGACATTGTTTGTTCATTTGTTTGTCATTGCAATTCTGAAACAGTTTGGGTTGCTTACCAGCTGTGGCTAGCTCAGGCTAGCTTCCCTTTTTTGTATCCTTCTAATTTTCTTTTTTAAAAATCCATTTCTATCTATCATTCTTGTTTATTGTTTGTTGAGATGCTTAACATAGTTAGGCATTAGACAGGGATGTATTCTTTCACCATTCCTGTTTAACCTTGACATGGACTGGATGATGAGAGAAACCATAAAGGATAACAACAGAAGTATTCGATGGACACTTACATCAGTTCTGGAAGATTTGGATTATGCTGATGATATTGGTCTTTTGGCCAGCAGATACGAGGATGCTCAAAGAAAATTAGATAAACTTTCCAGAACAGCTCAAACAATAAGACTTAAAATATAAATATAGTGAAAAATGAAAGTAATGAGAAATAATCATAAATTTGAGAACTCAATTATATTACAAAATAAAGTCATAGAGGAAGTTCAGGATTTTGTATACCTGGGAAGTGCAGTATCACAAGATGGAGATTTTGTATACCTGGTAAGTGCAGTATCACAAAATGGAGATTTTGTATACCTGGGAAGTGCAGTATCACAAGATGGAGATTTTGTATACTTGGGAAGTACAGTATCACAAGATGGAGATTTTGTATACCTGGGAAGTGCAGTATCACAAGATGGAGATTTTGTATACCTGGGAAGTACAGTATCACAAGATGGAGATTTTGTATACCTGGGAAGTACAGTATCACAAGATGGAGATTTTGTATACCTGGTAAGTGCAGTATTACAAGATGGAGATTTTGTATACCTGGGAAGTACAGTATCACAAGATGGAGATTCAGAAAAGGATATCATCGAAAAAATCAAGAAGGCAAGGCAAACTTTTGCCATGCTCAACAAAATCTCCATTCACTCAGCAAGCACTTAAAATTAAAGATCTTTAACTCTTGTATGATTCCAGTATTAACTTATGGATGCGAGAGTTGGAAAGCAACAAAAGCTCTAGAAAGAAAATTAGATAACTTTGAGAATAAATGTCTTAGAAGAATACTGAACCTCAAATGGTCAGATTTCAGACCCAATACACAAATAAGACAAGAGACCAAGCAAGAAAATGTATCAAATTTTATAAGAAACGCCGCTGGAACTACATCGGCCACACACTTAGAATGGATGAGAGAAGACTCCCTTACCAATCCCTCATATGGACACCAGAGGGAAAAGAAAACGAGGAAGACCAAGAGAGACTCTGCGTAGAACCATCACCAGAGAAGGCTCAACGATGGGCCTAGTAAACATAAAAGACTTAAAGCAAATAGCACGAACCTGAGACATGGAGAGCTATGACCTCTGCCTATGCGCGCCCACAGGCCCAAGAGGAAAGACTAACTAACTAACTAACAAAATCTGGAAAATAAAAGGACTAAATCTTAGGACAAAACTTAAAATATATAGAAGTAATATACTGGGAGTGCTGCTGGAAAATGACCAACACATAATACACAAGTTGGAGACATTTCAGAATATATGTTTAAGAAGAAACCTGCAAACTTTCTGGCCAAGTACCATAACAAATGAGGAGCTTTTGAAATGAACGGAATATGCATCTTTGGAGACCATCATAAAAGATGAAGATGGAGATGGATTGGACATGTATGTCATATATGCCAGTGGGGGCATTGGCTAGGACAGCTCTTAGATGGACAGTGGATGGGAAGAGAGGGCCTGGGCGTCCACAGGAAACATGGAGAGACAGTTGAAGGAGTGTGGCCTGACGTGGGAGACAGTTAGTAGAAAGGCAGTAGACGACAACAGTGAAAGTCTCTTGTGGAAGCCTTATGTGTCAATCAGGACATGAAGAGGATATAGATAGATTATGCTTAACATTATTATATTTTGTGTGTTATTCTTGTTTCTGTTTGTCATTCTTCTTCAATCTGAGTTGCCCTTCTTCATTCACTTTATCATTCTTCACTCTGTTTGCCAATCTTTATTCTGTTTATCATCATTTTTACTTTGTCATTTATCACTCTGTTTAGACTATAGTCTTGTACTGTATTATATATATTAGTTACACGAAGCAGAAGATATAGTTGCCACATTGGCTCTCTGTGCTTGTACATTTCAGCAAGTCGCTTTGAATAGCACCAAGCTTCCAATGACTCACTTGTGTGCCATGCATAGCCTTGTTGCTGCTTTCCTCAACTTTGTAGGCCAAATCACCAACATCAGCACTCTCTACCACTATGTCCAACGGGTTAGTATACACTGTGTTATGTTGGTATATGTTTTAGTTTAGTTTTTCTTTCTCGTTGCCGGATCATCATCACTGCACGTAGAACGAATTAGTCCATACTGCTCCAATCTACTCGTCGATATGTCTCTCAGCGTGTGGTGACTAGCAACACTGGTTTTTTTTTCTGTTTTACTATTCTTCTTTGTCTCCCAGCATAGTGCTCTCGTCTAGCTACACCACACTTGACTTGAAATTCTTGCAGTCTGGTTAGTGTTGTAAATTCACCACCATTATTTGAATCATGTACACACACTTAATAATCACTTGAACAGAATTCATCCACAACACACTCCAGAGTGCCAACTGTGCACATCATCATGAAACCGTTCACCACCACCTTTTCAAGTGTCAAGCACTAGATGACATCAGAAAGACCCTCCTTCCTCCAAGGCCAGATAAATGGAACACATTATACGGAACAAAAGAACAACTTACAAACACATGCAGATACCACTACATAGCATTGGGCGAAGAACAAAAGCTCAAGTGCCGCTGGATCATTGAAGAAGAGAAGAAGAATCATGTACACAGCCTCTCCCCCTTAGGGAATTTATAATATCAGCCTGATCCATTGCTCGCCCCTTATTTACAGCAGCTATACCTGCAAGCCCATTGGCACGTTTATTTCCCTTTACATCTGTATGCCATGGCACAAAAATAAAACTGATTTTTGTCAGCTTAGACCTCCCCAGCGACTCCATCTACTGTC
Organism: Arion vulgaris; assembly: GCA_020796225.1. Taxonomy (NCBI): domain Eukaryota; kingdom Metazoa; phylum Mollusca; class Gastropoda; order Stylommatophora; family Arionidae; genus Arion; species Arion vulgaris. The sequence continues at coordinate 11,816,976 of CM036769.1, forward strand.
TCCGAGCCCAGACTGTTTTAATCTTCCTGGTATATATTGTGTTGGTTTATGTTGTACACTCTCCTTGTAGTCTGTAATGTTACTAATAGAAATAAGATTGCCTTGAGAGCAAAGTTGATAACACGCTGTGTGACCATGTTTTGTAAGAGTTCATGGTTTGAGGCTAACTTGAGCCAAAAATTGTTGCTGTGCATGCTATACGTAGTTTGACAATAGGAAACCCTGATCCTTTACTTGAGGATCTAAGTTACAAGTACTTCTGAAGTCGATGTATGACTTGCCTAAATGATGAGGAACACTGGTGATATGGAAAACAAGCCTTCACGTAAAAATCATTCAGAGGCACTATATTAGGCCAATGAAGAAATACGGACCTAACACTGTATTACTCTATATACCACCATGTACAAAAAATATACCTCAATGTATAAAAATATACCATAATGTATAAAAAATATATACCATGTATAAAAAATATACCTTGATGTATAAAAAATATACCTTAATGTATAAAAAATATACCTTGATGTATAAAAAATATACCTTGATGTATAAAAAATATACCTTGATGTATAAAAAATATACCTTAATGTATAAAAAATATACCTTGATGTATAAAAAATATACCTCGATGTATAAAAAATATACCACCATGTTTAAAAAATATACCTCGATGTATAAAAAAATATACCTTGATGTTTAAAAAATATACCTTGATGTATAAAAAATACCTTGATGTATAAAAAAATATACCTCGATGTATAAAAAAATATACCTTGATGTATAAAAAAATATACCTTGATGTATAAAAAAATATACCACCATGTATAAAAAATATACCACCATGTATAAAAATATACTAAAAGGAATAAAATATATACCAAAAGGAATAAAAATATACCTCCATGTATAAAAATATACCACCATATATACAAAATATACCTCGATGTATAAAAATATACCAAAAGGAATAAAAATATGCCTTCATGTATAAATAATATACCTGATGTATAAAATATACCACCATGTATAAAAATATACCTTGATGTATAAAAATATACCTTAATGTATAAAATATACCACCATGTATAAAAATATACCTCGATGTATAAAAATATACCACCATGTTTAAAAATATACCTCGATGTATAAAAAATATACCTTGATGTTTAAAAATATACCTTGATGTATAAAAATACCTTGATGTATAAAAATATACCTCGATGTATAAAAAATATACCTTGATGTATAAAAAATATACCTTGATGTATAAAAAAATATACCACCATGTATAAAAAAATATACCACCATGTATAAAATATACTAAAAGGAATAAAATATATACCAAAAGAAATAAAAATATACCTCCATGTATAAAAATATACCACCATATATACAAAATATACCTCGATGTATAAAAATATCAAAAGGAATAAAAATATGCCTTCATGTATAAATAATATACCTGATGTATAAAATATACCACCATGTATAAAAATATACCTAATGTATAAAAATATACCACCATGTATAAAAATATACCTCGATGTATAAAAATATACCACCATGTTTAAAAAATATACCTCGATGTATAAAAAAATATACCTTGATGTATAAAAAAATATACCTAGATGTATAGAAAAATATACCTTGATGTATAAAAAATACCTTGATGTATAAAAAAATATACCTCGATGTATAAAAAAATATACCTCGATGTATAAAAAAATATACCTAGATGTATAAAAAAATATACCTTGATGTATAAAAAAATATACCACCATGTATAAAAATATACTAAAAGGAATAAAATATATACCAAAGGAATAAAAATATACCTCCATGTATAAAAATATACCACCATATATACAAAATATACCTCCGTGTATAAAAAATATACCAAAAAGGAATAAAAAATATGCCTTCATGTATAAAAAATATACCTCGATGTATAAAAAATATACCACCATATATACAAAATATACCTCGATGTATAAAAAGGGTTTCGTTACTTTTATTTTACGGTGTTAGGTCCGTATTTTCCATTGACTGTCGGCACAAGATGGGGGTGATGTGGTTAACATCACACCGACCGCCTTTACTTCCCAGTGTTTTTCCTGTTACACAATTGAGTCTGGGTTGACCTGAGAGCCGTTACGGTATTCAAAATGTCCACACCCACTGTGGAATTTAACCCTAACACTGTATTGCCAATTATATATATAAATATATAGAGGAAATAGGATTTTCATTTAAAGCAATCCACATCATCTGCTAGATTGCAAGAATTTGGATTGAAGATTGGAGGGGCTAGAAAAGAACAGCACAACAGGTATATGAGTAGGCTCGTCAATCACAATCGAACTGGTATTATTAGTCACTGGATGCTGTTGGAGATATTGAGAAGGAGATCATAGCATCTATGGACATGTCTGTCATGCAATGAAGATATTCCAAACTGAAAGTATGATTTTTTTTCTTAGGTAGTGGATAACAGAGAAATTGAAGCTTATTTCCTGTTGCCAAACTTTGCTTTTAACAGATCAAACCAGCCAAATAGGTATGTAGCCACTTTTAGTTTACCAATCTGCCTCAAATATTTGCAGCTTACCTTCTGCAAACAGTTGTTCGAGTCGGTATTGATCTTCTTTGGCGCCAGTGGTTACGAGGCCCAAATTTGGGGTGTAAAGAATAGAACCACTGTTACCTGCCACGCATGTCGTAAGAGGCGATTAACGAGGTTTGGATGAAATCGGATGCATGTGTTCTAAACGTGTAGAAGTCTATGCGTTTAGGGGCCTACCAAACCAATGTGCAGCGTATACACGTTCTTGGCAAAGATCAAACATATCACAAAGAGTGATTAAAATTGGTCGTAAAGAACAACGCGAAGAAGAAGAAGATCTTATTCGAACATTCCATATCGACCACTTGTTAACCACTCTTTGTGATTTGTCTGTGATCTCAGCCTAAGAGCGATTGTACCTTGTGCCAGCTATGCGCCTACAAGTAGGCCAGCACATCTGATTTCTGCGACACTTTTTATTTACTAAGGTAGCTTCCCTAGGCCCCTACCTCAGTCGCCTTATGACATGCCTTATAGGTTGCAGTGTTACTATTCTTTGCTCCCTTACGAGCCGGCAACACACTGGCGTAGTAATGTACTGATACATACAATGTGTATATAACATTGACAATGAACAAACAAGATCAAGACTTTACAACTTCTTCTTCATGCGTTCACCCGTTATAAATTCCGATATCGTTGTGGCGCTTGTGACTGATTTTTGCATGAAGGCTTGCTATCAGTGAAGGCCATTTTATCAGTGTTCCCCGCCATACAGGTGGGCCTTCTTCAACTTCCGAGGTATTATCAAAGTTTTTGAAATGTTTTTAGTAGAGTCAATAAGATTGCTGGAAGCCACACAGATGTGGTTTTACAGAAGAATGCTAAAATTACATGGACAGCAAAGAAAACAAATGATGAGGTTTTTAATCAGACTTACACACAAAGAAACCTTATCAAAAGAATAAGAATCAGACAATCAAGGTTCTTCTGGCTCATAATCTGAAGAGAAGGTTTAGAACATTGGTGACTATAAGTTAAATTCAGGGAAGAGAGAGCGTGGAAGACGGAGAAGATGTTGGATGGTCTGACATCGTGGTTCGACAAAAGATCAACATCAGAACTGATTACATGCACCAAGGAGAGAGAGTTGTAGAGAGACTTGATCGCCTACGTTGGAAGGCATGACACTTGATTGATTGATAGTAGAGTAGGCGGATATCATCAGGGGTCTCTGTAGGGAAGTGGTAAAACCATTTGCCTTGAGTTCTGAAGGTAGTGGGTTGGATTCAGAGATGAAGTGTTTATGCAGAATGTTGGAAATATCAAGAAGAGACCGGTTTAGAAATTAAGACATCACGAAAAAAAGTGGGTACAACATCATTATTGAACTTCATCAAGAAATAACAAATTAAATGGTTCTGCCATATATGCAGATTACCAAGACAAGTGCGCCTCAAAGAACAATGCTAATCCGATACAGTGGATACAGAACAAAAAGCTGTCCACGCAAAAGCTGGACCTCATAATTAACAGAGACAATGAAAAACACTAATTATGAAGCACACAAAAAGCTTGTTCTAGAATTTTTTATCCTGGCGCTTTGAGGCAAAACAGGATTGGAAAAAAGAAGAAAATATTTCCTTATTTTATTTCTTCTAAGTCTTATTGTTTAATTAATCCAAATTAGCCCTCTGTGAGTGCGGGTTCAATTACGCGGGCTAGCGGAAAAGCCACAGGTTCCCCAGATTCACGGTGTTCGTGGCACAGAACCGAAGGGTTATGATGTTCATGGCACCAAGCCGAAGAGCTGAAAGCTCAGGTGCTTCTGGATGGGAAGAAAAAAATTACGCCAATTTAATTGAAATGTAGAAATACTAGTTAAACCCTTTTCTATGTTTGTTCTATTTAGTTATCCCAGAGAGTTTGAAATCAAAGAATGCTGTCTGTTTTATGAAGATCGTTTGGCAGAGTGCTTGCGTAGTTCTGGTCTTGATGTAACCAGATTAGGTACCCCCTTTTCTGCTCGACCTGTTCTTAGCATTGGCGGTGAGTACTTTTGTTCTTAGCATTGGCGGTGAGTACTTTTGTTCTTAGCATTGGCGGTGAGTACTTTTGTTCTTAGCATTGGCGGTGAGTACTTTTGTTCTTAACATTGACGATGAGTACTTTTGTTCTTAGCATTGGCGATGAGTACTTTTGTTCTTAGCATTGGCGATGAGTACTTTTGTTCTTAACATTGGCGGTGAGTACTTTTGTTCTTAGCATTGGTGATGAGTACTTTTGTTACTAGCATTGGTGATGAGTACTTTTGTTCTTAGCATTGGCGGTGAGTACTTTTGTTCTTAGCATTGGCGGTGAGTACTTTTGTTCTTAGCATTGGCGGTGAGTACTTTTGTTCTTAACATTGGCATGAGTACTTTTGTTCTTAGCATTGGCGATGAGTACTTTTGTTCTTAGCATTGGCGATGAGTACTTTTGTTCTTAACATTGGCGGTGAGTACTTTTGTTCTTAGCATTGGTGATGAGTACTTTTGTTCTTAGCATTGGTGATGAGTACTTTTGTTACTAGCATTGGTGATGAGTACTTTTGTTCTTAGCATTGGCGATGAGTACTTTTGTTCTTAGCATTGGCGATGAGTACTTTTGTTCTTAGCATTGGCGGTGAGTACTTTTGTTCTTAGCATTGGCGGTGAGTACTTTTGCTACATTTCTGAATTTGTTATTTTTATTGAAAATGAAGTTCAGGGGAACACCACTCCAGAATGATGCAAGAAGCATTTATGTCCTCTTACTAGGGTTGGTTTTCCATGGCAGAACTACATACAATCATAGAGGCCACAAAGATATTGAATGAACAAAAACAGGAAGGATCTTCTTCTTTGCGTTCGTTCTTTCGACCAATTTTAATCACTCTTTGTGATATGTTTGATCTTTGCCAGAACGTGTATACGTTGCACATTGGTTTGGTAGGCCCTAAGCGCATAGACTTCTACATGTTTAGGACACATGCATCCGATTTCAGCCAAACCTCCTTAGTCGCCTCTTACGACATGCGTGGCAGGTAACAGTGGTTCTATTCTTTACACCCCAAATTTGGGCCCGGTAACCACTCGGGCGAGGAAGGATCAAATATGCTATTCCTGTATTACTGCAGGTCAGCTATCAACTAAGAACCTGAGGACCTCTTAGCAAGAACTTATTTGATTGATTTGATAGGACCTCGGTGAGTAACCATATGTCCTCCTATCTCTTTCTTACACAGGAAGATCAAATCAGCTATCTGCCAGCGACAAAGTATCCCTGCAGTAGATTCCAGCACATTGTGGCATCACAGACAATGAGGCAACTGATAGATTGCGACAAGCAGGCACCAACAAATGAACAACTCTACCACAGAATCTCACTGATGGAAGCAAAAATAGTTATCAAAGAGAAATACAAATGTGCAGAGTCATCGACAGACAGCATTTACCCACAAGACCACATCTTAAAGTTAGGCAGAAACCACCATCTTTAAGCTCCACACTGGACACTTTAGATTGCAAGTCCCATCTCCGTAAACTGAAAATTGTCTTTGCCTAAACTGACCAGTACACATGCCAAATGAGCTTCCATACTTCTAAACACATCCTTCTAACATGCCCCCTCCTCAATGATTTGAGGTTTCAAACATGGCCCTGTGAGACTATATCTTCAAACGCTCCATATCGACCACTTGTTAAACCACTCTTTGTGATTTGTATGTTATCTGAGCCTAAGAGTGATTGTACGTTGTGCCAGCTATGTGCCTACAAGTAGGCCAGCACATCCAATTTCTGAATGCTTTTAATTTACTTGGCTAGCTTCCCTAGGCCGCCTACTTCTGTCGCCTCTTACTACTCTTTGCTTTTTAGGTTGCAGAGTTACTACTCTTTGCTCCCCCTGCTAGGCCCGGCAATACATGGGCGAATCTGTGAGACTAATCTGAAAGAGAAAATGTGGGGCACACAGGAGGACCTCCTGCTGACAACTGGATGCATGCAGGCTCTGACCATAGGAAACTTTAAGCAGAACATGAAGAATGCACTGAGAGATTCCACTAGAGTCTTGCATTTTCAGAAATGTAAATCAGGGTTACTAGCAAGGATGCAGTAGGTGGTGGTTCAACCACTAAGGGCTACCAAAACTTATATAAAAGATTCCAGATTGACATTTCAGACATTTGTACATGGAGTCAGGCACATCAGACTGCAGAGCACATACTTCAAGACTGCCTCGGAGATGATGTACTGAGACAAACTCACTGACTTAGTGAAGCAACACTGGAAAGAAAGCTACACAGACTTCTGTGTGAGCTACAAAGACAGTGAAGTTTATTCAAGAGACAGCATTGAAGATACAGACATTATTTCAAGCGAAAGGAAGGAAGGATACAAGAGACAACATTGAATATATAGACAAAATTTCAAGCGAACGAAAGGAAGAAATGATACAAGAGACAACATTGAACATATAGACAATATTAATATTTCAAGCGAACGAAAAGAAGAAATGATACAAGAGACAACATTGAATATATAGACAATATTTCAAGCGAAAAAAAGGAAGGAATGATACAAGAGACAACATTGAATATATAGACAATATTTCAAGCGAGCGAAAGGAAGGAATGATACAAGAGACAACATTGAATATATAGACAATATTTCAAGCGAGCGAAAGGAAGGAATGATACAAGAGACAACATTGAATATATAGACAATATTTCAAGCGAAAGAAAGGAAGGAATGATACAAGAGACAACATTGAATATATAGACAATATTTCAAGCGAGCGAAAGGAAGGAATGATACAAGAGACAACATTGAATATATAGACAATATTTCAAGCGACGAAAGGAAGGAAGGATACAAAAGACAACATTGAATATATAGACAATATTTCAAGCGAGCGAAAGGAAGGATACAAGAGACAACATTGAATATATAGACAATATTTCAAGCGAAAGAAAGGAAGGAATGATACAAGAGACATCATTGAATATATAGACAATATTTCAAGCGAGGGAAAGGAAGATGGAAAGATTGATGTCATCACCGATATCGTTCTGGTACAAACTCTTTGACAAAAATTATAACATCCTACAGCAGACCACTATAACATCCTACAGTAGATCACTATAACATCCTACAGCAGACCACTATAAAATCCTCCAGCAGATCACTATAACATCCTCCAGAAGACCACTATTTCCATTGAGTAGATTCAAGTTGACCTCTATTGTTTCCCCTACAGGTTCTGGTGAAGGCAGCACAAGTGTGAGCGACTTAGGCTCCATGATTCTTGACTTTGAGAACAGTATGGAAGTCTCACCACATACCCATGTAAGTCTCACCACATACCCATGTAAGTCTCACCACATACCCATGTAAGTCTCACCACATACCCATGTAAGTCTCACCACATACCCATGTCTCACCACATACCTATGTAAGTCTCACCACAAACCCATGTAAGTCTCAGCACATACCCATGTAAGTCTCAGCACATACCCATGTAAGTCTCACCACATACCCATGTAAGTCTCACCACATACCCATGTAAGTCTCACCACATACCCATGTAAGTCTCACCACAAACCCATGTAAGTCTCACCACATACCCATGTAAGTCTCAGCACATACCCATGTAAGTCTCACCACATACCCATGTAAGTCTCACCACATACCCATGTAAGTCTCACCACATACCTATGTAAGTCTCACCACATACCCATGTAAGTCTCACCACAAACCCATATGTCTCACCACATACCCATGTAAGTCTCAGCACAAACCCATGTAAGTCTCACCACATACCCATGTAAGTCTCACCACAAACCCATGTCTCACCACATACCCATGTAAGTCTCACCACATACCCATGTAAGTCTCACCACATACCCAGGTAAGTCTCACCACAAACCCATGTAAGTCTCACCACATACCCATGTAAGTCTCACCACATACCCATGTAAGTCTCAGCACATACCCAGGTAAGTCTCACCACATACCCAGGTAAGTCTCACCACATACCCATGTAAGTCTCACCACATACCCATGTAAGTCTCACCACATACCCAGGTAAGTCTCACCACATACCCAGGTAAGTCTCACCACATACCCATGTAAGTCTCACCACATACCCATGTAAGTCTCACCACATACCCATGTAAGTCTCACCACAAACCCATGTAAGTCTCACCACAAACCCAGATAAGTCTACACCTACAGTTTAATATATATATATAGTTTACTCGTCGGATCATCATCACCGCACATCGAATTAGTAAGTCTATCGCCCGAGTGGTTACCGAGCCCAAATTTGGGGTGTAAAGAATAGAACCACTGTTACCTGCCACGCATGTCGTAAGAGGCGACTAAGGCGGTTTGGCTGAAATCGGATGCATGTGTCCTAAGCGTGTAGAAGTCTATGCATTTAGGGGCCTGCTAAACCAATGTGCAACGTATACACGTTCTTGGCAAAGATCAAACATATCACAAGAGCGATTAAAATTGGTCGTAAGAACGAGCAAAAGAAGAAGAAGAAGTAAGTCATGAGTGCTCCGATCTCCTCCTCAATATGTCTCTCAGTTTAGTCATCAGATCATCATCACTGCACATCGAATCAATTAGTCCATAAGTGCTCCGATCTCCTCAGTATGTCTCTCAGCGTGTGGCGACTCTGTGTTGGTTTACTATTCTTCATTTAGCTACCAGTATAGTGCTCTTGTCTAGCTACACCACATTTGACTTGGTATTCTTGCAGTCTGGTTAGGGTTGTAGATTCACTATTATTACTTGAATCATGTACATGCCCTCTCTCCCTTGAGGAATTCAGAAAATCAGCCTGGTCCATTGCTTGGCCACTTTTTACAGCAGCTATACTTGCAAACCTATGTTCATATGTATGTATGATATCTACTATATATATATCTCTCTGTCTCTTTCTCTCTCTCGCGTTCCCCCTATATCCACTATATGATATTTGTTCTGAAGGAGAAGATCTGAAATATCAATTTTTTTGTTTGTTTGTTTTCAGAGAAGGATAGAAGGAATAACAGTGGATTCTCTCAAGCGAATGTTAGGTTTGTATAGTGTGTCATCTATGTTGTCCTGTCTGATTCCTGTTCTAATTCTCTCAAGCGAATGTTAGGTTTGTATTGTGTGTCATCTATGTTGTCCTTTCTGATTCCTGTTCTAATTCTCTCAAGCGAATGTTAGGTTTGTATAGTGTGTCGTCTATGTTGTCCTGTCTGATTCCTGTTCTAATTCTCTCAAGCGAATGTTAGGTTTGTATTGTGTGTTGTCTATGTTGTCCTTTCTGAATCTTGTTCCAATTCTCATATCTCGTCAGTCTATGATTCAAAAGTAAAATTATCATGTTTGACGCTGTGGACACCAGTTGCGGAGTTGATAACCCTCTGTTTGACGCTGTGGACACTGGTTGCGAAGTTGATAATCCTTTATTTGACGCTGTGGACACCGGTTGCGGAGTTGATAACCCTCTGTTTGATGCTAGGGACACCGGTAGCAGAGTTGATAACCCTCTAATTGACGCTGTGGACACCGGTTGCGGAGTTAATAACCCTCTGTTTAACGCTGTGGACACTGGTTGCGGAGTTGATAACCCTCTATTTGACGCTGGGGACACCGGTAGCGAAGTTGATAACCCTCTGTTTGGCCTAGGGACACCGGTGCGAGTTGATAACCCTCTGTTTAACGCTGTGGACACTGGTTGTGGAGTTGATAACCCTCTATTTGACGCTGGGGACACCGGTAGCGAAGTTGATAACCCTCTGTTTAACTCCGGGGTCACCAGTAGCAGAGTTGATAACCCTCTGTTTGACTCCGGGGTCACCAGTAGCGGAGTTGATAACCCTCTGTTTGACTCCGGGGTCACCAGTAGCGGAGTTGATAACCCTCTGTTTGACTCCAGGGTCACCAGTAGCGGAGTTGATAACTCTCTGCTGTGTGCTGTGGAAATTTCAAGATTCCACAATTTGTTTTGAAATATTAATTTTCATTGTGCACACAGTACACAGTTAAACTACATGAGATCCTGATCCTTTATTTGTGGATCTAATTTACAAGTACCCCTAAAGTTGGAGTAAGACTTGCCTGAATGGCAAGGGACACTGGTGATAAGGAGTTCATGTGAGAAATCAGTCTGTGGTGTCATATTAGACTGCAGGACTACACCTGAATTTATAGCGGACGAACATGGTGGGAAAATTCACATTTTCCAATCCCCAATCAGGACTTGTCCAGGAAACATCATATCAGAAACGCAGTACCTGACTATGCCTGAATTCATAGCAGCCGAAGAAGAAACTATAATTATACTTGATTCTACTTTGTATATGAGATATTTTCCTTGATTAAACAGCTGAAGATAGTGCAGTTAATAAAGCTTTGTATATGAGATATTTTCCTGATAAACAGCTGAAGATAGTGCGTTAATAAGCTTTATATGAGATATTTTCCTTGACTAAACAGCTGAAGATAGTGCAGTTAATAAAGCTTTGTTTTGAATATTTTCTTGACTAAACAGCTGAAGATATGCAGTTTTAAACTGATAAACACGAAGATGTCTAAAGTTGTTTGAAATATTTGCAAACTGGAAGCTAAGTTTGTAATGAATTTTCTGCTAAACATGAGATATCATTGTAAAAGCTTTGTATATGAATATTTTCCTTGACTAAACAGCTGAAGATAGTCAGTTAAACAGCTTTGTATTGAAATATTCTGAAAGACACAGAACAAGTAATAGTATTTTCTAACACAAGATAGTGCAGTTATAAAGCTGATGAAGAAGACACAGACAAGATGTCCTCAACATGTTTGATCTCTCCTTTCGAAGATATTGTTGCAAACTCGAAGCTAAGGTATTGAAATTTAGTTTTTGTCTTTTTCTATCATTGCCTAACTAATAATTCTGCTTCTTCTTCAACACCCATATCAACCACTTGTTAAACCACTCTTTGTGATTTGTATGTGATCTGAGCATCAGAACAATAATATATTGTGCCAGTTATGCGCATACATGTAGGCCAGCACATCCGATTTCTTCAATGCTTTTTATTTACTAGGGTGACTTCCCTAGGCATCTACCTTAGTCGCCTCTAATGACATGTCTTGTAAGTCGCAGTGTTACTATTCTTTGCTCCCCTTGCTAGCCCCGGCAACACATGGATGAACTAATAAATCTGACGTGATATACACTGATTGCGTAAGACCTGTTGTTTGAAAGATCTTCCAGGCTTATCAAAGGGATGTAATGTCATTTGAAAGATTGGAAACATTTTGTTGCTTTTCCATTACTTTCTGTTCCTATTTGACTTATATTAACCAGAAACTATTTAAAAGTGAAGTGTAAACAATAACAACTACATATCATGGTGGCTTATGCTAGAAATAGAAATGGAGTTTACCATTCATTCTATGATACTTTGTGACCAAAACAACTAGAGATTGTTCATGACATGTCATGATGCTAGTTTGTGAACAGTTAATAAACAATGTATCCATTCACATTTTTCTTAATGTTTGTGTATTCATAAATGGATTACCAATATGTATTCATAAATGGATTACCAATATAAAGAGAGCAGTTGGATTTTTTCTCTCCCAATTTCAATTTCTAATCTTGGCTGATTCCTGCAAAGTTAACACTGCATTATATTTGCCAATGCAGTAAATATTTTGAGAAACTACATCCATTTGTCTTCAATTTGATATACATGGTATATATATAGTCATATTGTAAATCATATTTAGGAACAATATTTTAGTTTTACCAAATTATGAGTGCAACTTTTGAAATTAAAGAATAATGTTGAGGCAAAATAACCTTGGTAGCGAATCAGTTCTTCTCTTCTTTCTTGTTCTTTGAGCAATTTTAATCACTCTTGTGATATGTTTGATCTTTGTCAGAACGTGTATACTTACATTGGTTTGGTAGGCCTAAACATATAGATTTCTACATGTTTGGACACGTGCATCGATTTCACAAGCGAATCAGTTAATATATGCCTTTCATTTTACTGGATCCATCATTGATCCTCCTTTTAATCTTATGTTAAGTGTGGACATTCCTCTCCGTTCCTCATGGTGCATAGGGTCTCAACAAGTTGGTTGCCACTTTTCCTGGTCTATCTGTTTTCTTTCAGTTTCAGTTTGGAATATCTTCATTGCACTCCGGACATGTCCAAAGGTGCTCCGATCTCTTCGCAATATCTCCAACAGCGTCCAGCGACTGACCGTACCAGTTCGATTTTGATTGATGAGCCTACTCACGTACCTATTATGCTGTTCTTTTCTTGCTACTCCAATCTTCAAACCCAGCTCCTGCAATCTTGTAGTTGACGTGGATAGGTTTAAATGAAAATCTTCTTTGCGGCCACACTCTATGAGGGCTGTTTTCTTTATGGTCTCCAAGGATAGTCTAGCACCCTTCAGTTCAAGAAGATTCCAGGTCTGTTTAGGATCTCCTTTTTTTTATTTTCCTTCGGGTTTCACTCAAGTACTTGTCTAGTGACACTTGGCAGTATCTTCCTTAGGGTATGCCCGACCCAAGGCCCATTTTATCCTCTCAATTTGGGTCATCATGAATTATTGTCCTGTTCCGCCCGAGTGGTTACCGGGCCCAAATTTGGGGTGTAAAGAATAGAACCACTGTTACCTGCCACGTAAGAGGCAACTAAGGAGGTTTGGCTGAAATCGGATGCACATGTCCTAAACGTGCAGAAGTCTATGCGTTTAGGGGCCTACCAAACCAATGTGCAACGTATACACGTTCTTGGCAATGATCAAACATATCACAAAGAGTGATTAAAATTGGTCGTAAAGACGAACGCAAAGAAGAAGAAGATTGTCCTGTTCTTATCCACAGGTCTGGGTTTAGGGCTGAATCTTATTTTTATTTAACTTGATGGCTTGCCATGTTTCCGAGCCATACAGTAACACAGATTTCACATTTCAGTTAACCATCCTGAGCTTATGTCAAATGTTGGCATTTATTAATTTTTCTCAACACAAACACCACAGTAATAGGGATACGCATCAAAACCTGAGTACACATAGAAATAAAGGATACCGAGCTGTAGATAGTAACAGCGTTCAGCAGCCCAACTCGCCTGTTCGATATTGATTAATCAATCTTTTTACATATATGGTATGTCGTTCTAAAATATTTCTGTGACTTTTTGTCTGCAGTCGAATGGGTTCCATAGTAAACTGACTGAAATACTAGAGATGGTCTCCCAAAGAAAGATTACCTGCAGAGTCACCGCAAGAGATGGTTTTTCCAAAGCTGTTTGTATACTGAATGTATGATCAACCAAAGTACTTGATCAGGGAAGTACTACCAGTCAAAACTCTGAACCAAAGTGCTTAATCAGAGAGTACCAAGCGTCAAGATTTCAAACCAAAGTGCTTAATCAGAGAAGTACACAGTCAAAGATTTAAACCAAAGTGCTTATCAGAGAAGTACCAATAGTCAAAGATTTCAAACCAAAGTGCTTGATCAGAGAAGTACCAACAGTCAAAGATTTCAAACCAAAGTGCTCGATCAGAGAAGTACCAACAGTCAAAGATTTCAAACCAAAGTGGTTACTATTTATAGTTACTATTTATAAATAACTGAGTTTCAATATTTTCACCATTTTCTAAATTATATTGGGACACTTGCCGGTGCTACAGAGCTCGAGCACTGCCACTGAGATCTTCCTCTGTATGAAAGAGATTGGAGCACACATGGTTACTCATCGAAGTGCAATGATGATGGTCCTATCAATCAATCAGCTACTAGTACCAAAGCTAGCACTCTTGAGCTAAAATAATTTGACTAGATGTTTGTTCCAACTGTATAGAGTTGACATATCTGACCAGAGTTTAAAGTATTGACCAAACTCAATAATGCAAGCCAATCTTCTTGATCCAATCCAAGTAATTGCATTTACTGAAGCAATAATCCAAACCATCATATATAATTGAAACCCATTTAATGTATAATTGTAGCCAAAGTTATGTATTTACTGGAAGCCATAATCCAAACCAATATTTATAATTAATCAGATGTGTATTTACAGGTACAATTATTAGCAGAAATGTGTTTACATAAGTGAGGTGTTTTTTTTTTTGAAGGGCATAAGATACTTGGAGATATCTGCCATATTGCAAATACAAACTTCAAATGTGTTGAACTATGACCTACCATATTGCAAATACAAACTTCAAATGTGTTGAACTGTGGCCTGTCATATTGCAAATACAAACTTCAAATGTGTTGAACTGTGACCCTAGGTGACCAGTCATATATTGCAAATACAAACTTCAAATGTGTTGAACAGTGACCTGCCATATTGCAAATACAAACTTCAAATGTGTTGAACTGTGACCAGCCATATTGCAAATACAAACTTCAAATGTGTTGAACTGTGACCAGCCATATTGCAAATACAAACTTCAAATGTGTTGAACTGTGACCAGCCATATTGCAAATACAAACTTCAAATGTGTTGAACTGTGACCTGCCATATTGCAAATACAAACTTCAAATGTGTTGAACTGTGACCTGCCATATTGCAAATACAAACTTCAAATGTGTTGAACTATGACCTGCCATTGCTTGTTAATCTCTGAAGTTTGTGAAATAATATTATTTTATTTGTAGAATGCACAAATTGTGATATATTTTCTTAGATTATATTTATATTAGTGTAAACAATTGACGCTTTTAATATTTTTGTGTGAAGTTGCTTGTTTTAAGAACGTGTGAGGTTTCTCAATTAGCATGAGCGGTTGACAACTTTCCAGATGAGATTCAAAGTTAATGCAAGCCTACTTCTTCAAAAGCTCCATATCAACCACTTGTTAACCACTCTGTGATTTGTATGCGATCCGAGAGCGATTGTACGCTTCGCCAGTTATGCGCCTACAAGTAGGCCAGCACATCCAATTTTTGCAAAGTTTTATATTTACGAGGGTAGCTCCCTACCTCAGTCGTCTCATACGACATGCCTTGTAGGTCGCAGTGTTACTATTCTTTGCTTCCCCTTGTGGCACCGGCAGCACACAGCGAATGCAAACCGTAAATATCAACTAACATAGCAGACTTGATTCAAGCTCTCAAACAGTGGAGACTGTGGCATATTAGTTGGTATTTATAAACCTCTTCTCAAACATTCCATCTAAATTTGGTTTGCCAACCAATTTGAAATCTCGGATTTTTAATTTAGTTTATGGATTTGAGTTTTTTTTATGATCTGTTATATAGAGATACTTGTTTTTATCAACAGAGGAGACATTTGCTTTTATCAATAGACAGACAATAGAAATATTTACATTATCAGACAGACAATAGAGATATTTACTTTTATCAACAGACAGACAATAGTTGCATTTATCGACAGAAGATCACTTCCTCGTGGAACATCCGTGGACTGTATTCAACAGATGTGTTCTCTAGAGGACATTGAACCCGGTGAAGAACAGATACCAATAACCAACAGGAATTAAATCATTTTCAGTATGTATCAGATTTGATAAGACAATCCAATGGCCGTGGTGGTAGAAGTTCAAAGTTCAGCTGAGAATGATGTAATTATTTATACAGATGGCTCATGGGCTTTCACTACTCAAGTCAGTGGTGATGTGGAAAAAGACTGGTGATTTGACATTTTGTCTACTTGCAACAAATATGACATTTTTGTACTACTATAATGTTTGTGTTACAGAACTGTTACTTTTGATTTGACCAATAAATTATTGTTTACCTGGCCAACTGACCATGCAATAATTGATCACAATCTTTCAGCGATCAAAGAATATTTTAATAAAATTCTTGAATGTTTTGAAATTGTGTTTCTTCTAAATGACAGCGTGCTAGCAGATATTTGATTAATACAGAACTAACATTGCACCATCATTGCTCCACTCTACAACAGAACACCATCATTGCACCAGTCCTCACAACAGAACCACCATCATTGCACCACTCCTCACAACTTTGAACGCTCCATATCGACCACTTGTCAACCACTGTGATCCAAGACTAAGAGTGATTGTACATTGTGTGTGCCAGTTATGCACCTACAAGTAGACCAGCGCATTCAATTTCTGTGATGCTTTTTATTTACTAGGGTAGCTCTGTGTCTCAGTGGTACCATTGTTTGCTTCCCTTGCGGGCCCCAACATCACACTGAGACTCCTCCCAAAACTACAGCATTGCACCACTTATGCCAACAGAACTATCAGTTACCAGACTATCATAATAGCACTCCGGACTTGTCCATAGGTGCTCCTATATCTGCCTCAACAAATCCAGCAGCCCAACATGCCAGTTTGATGATTAATTAATCTCTTTGCATATTTTGTATGTCATTCTTTATGGGCAATACCAACACCCGTCTCGTCAGCGAGTGGGACCCAAAACAGAACTGATACACCATTCCTACCAACAGGACCACACACACAGTTACAAATACAGAAACAAAACAAATGGTCTCCAAGACTTTTATTGTGACAAACATAATGGATGTACAATATGGAATCCAACAGCAACTGCTGTTTACAGCTTGTACAACCCCGACTTGTTCTAAACTGCCACCAAGTGACCGACCACCCCCGTGAAATATACAAATATAGAGCATTATTTCTAGCGGTAGCAATCCGTGCACACAAACACATAAATTGGCAGCCGATTGTGTGACCAGGCAGATGGGGACGCGACACAACATCAAAATACTTTCTAGTGAAGGCCATCAAATATGGAAACACATTTCCACCAAACAATTAACTTCAAATTAAAAACGGAACAATACCAAATATTAAAGTTGAAAAAAAAAATTAACTGAAAAATACACACAATAAAGGAAATTTGAAGAAGAAAAAAAAGGCTTCAAGATTTCACATTAAGCAATAAATTATTGAAAAATACCAGCAAGGGCCCAATAAAATAATCATCCCCAAATGTTTATAAATGAAATATAAGAGAGATGTAAATATGGTATTAAGTTGTTTGTTGATATGTTTAATTACTGGGGCTGGGGCTTTGACATCAAGAGCTTTAGGTTAGTTGTCATGGTTGAATTGGTCCCAGATAGATTAGTAACTAAATCTGCTCATATTGCAGCAGTCAAAGAATAGGCTTTTAGTGTCTTTGAAACTAAACATCATCTTGAACATCTGAAGTCACCTAAATGACGAGGGACACTTATGATAGGGAAAGCAAGCTTTCATGCAAAAACTAGCCAGGAGCACCACACTGGATGCCCTGACGCCTGAATTCATAGCGGGCGTACAAGTAGTTCTTGTATATTGAGGAGGGTAAAGGGTTTTATGTGTAGCCTGATAGTATACAGAATGAATGAAATCTACAGACTATTGTATATAAACATACAACAAACAATACCAACTGATACACATATGACATACAACAAAGAACAATATTTGATACCGTACAACATATACAGCTAACAGACTCAAAATTGTATGAGCTTCATGATCAGATGTAACTGATAAGATTCCCAGGTAATTATAGAATCAAAGTTTAGGAGATACCTTGATGTAAACAAGTCAAAGGCACCAGATGACAACCCAGCAACAAATTCTGACTAGAATCAGAACTTAAGCAAAATCTTTTGTTAATTCACAAATTTAATAATCAAAATATGTAGCAGCTTTGCTGACAAATTCAAACTTGACGGCTGCAGAGAAACAATCTAAAACTTTTGATTAGCAATTCATCAAAACATGTATCCTATGCATTATCGATTTATGGTCGAAACGATGCTGTGTATCGTTGCCGATTTTATAAAACTACAGTACTTTGTTTTTATGTGAGTAGTCTGTGTAGAAACCAAGCAATATTTGCCAGAAGGTGACACAATTTATGCTACAATAACGTGTACAGATTTTGATAATTCTAACTGGAAGATTGAATCCAGGCTAAATACTGAGCACAAATTTGAGAACCCTGTGAGAAAAACAAAACACATTCATTAAACAACAAACTAATTGACAGAATACATAATTTAATGGAAGTCAATCCAGAAAAAAGAAAATGAAAACCTCAAGAACAACAAAAGTGCTGGAAAACACAAAACTTCTTGGCGAATCGCTTAGTCAAAGACAATTTCTTCCATTGCAGCAAGCCATTGAGTTGGCGCCTTCCTCAGAGATCGCATTGGTCCGGTCATGAGAACGGGGAAGTCCACGCAACTGAGAGACTTTCGCATCTTTTCTTGGGAGCCAATGCTCTGGATAAACTCTACTCTTCCTGCAAAGAAAAAATTGTATTCATATCTGTTGATAAAGCAGACTACTATCATTATATAAGACTAAAAGAGAGAATGATAAAAAAATGAAGAACTGGCAGGCACATTGAGTGAACTAAAAAATCAGTTAGTTCATATAGCATTGATGCCTAATTATACGAAGAACTCGAAGAATTCAAACACAGGCAATCTCAAGACAAAAATGTGAAAACATTCAACCTGACATCGTTTCAAGCAATTCTTAATATTGCAAACTATGCTTTTATCAGCAGGATGCAAGTCTAGAACGGGAAGTAGTCATTTGTCCACAGTTTTCAGAGAGCTTTGGTACTCATTTTGCGCAAACACATTCACTCTGAGAATATCATTTTGTAAAGCCAGCTACTTTCCTCGATCATTCCTATCAAACTTAACAATAGGTAGTCATTTGTTCTCAGGGCCACAGGGTGTCAATGTAGAATCTTGGTCAGCTTAGTTCTTATGCTGACCCTATTCACTATGAGTTGCTGATTGCTACAAGCCCATGCAACTTGTGTGTCTGGCCTCATTCCTGATACAATTTAATAATAGATTAATTGAAATTCATACAAGACAGGATGTCGTCATGTATTACTGCAGCGACACTGCATACAATGAAAGTGAACCAAGATTGCAAGAGTGGACAGTCTGAAAAACAGAATATAGAAGCTTTTCTACAGAAACTCAAAAACTTCCGAACAGAAATTGTTGAATGGTGGCAGTTGGTAATCATAACGCAAACATGATCAATACAGAGAACTGTCAAAATTTTAAATCTTTCGGGGGAACATTTATTGGTTACTAAACTGATGGTATTTCGGACAGACCCATAGGTGCTCAAGTCACCCTAACAGATATTGAAAACAATGCATACTGATGGTTCCTGTTTGCTGGTTAAACACAATCCTCTATCGCTCCTGCATACAGTTCTACATGTGAACATCATCTATGGATATTGAATTTACATTAAAAAATGAAAATTGTGGCATGTCCTTTAAATGATTTTCTAGACACCACTCATATGTTCAGAGTTCACCACTGCTTTCTAAACAGTGAGGTCTATTTGTAAGTGTTCTCTATAATTCGTCACTCCTGTTGTGTCGTTTGCTTGATAAAGGCCTTTTGGTTGAAACGTTGCTGTCACTGTTTCTGTAAAACTATAGTACTTTGTAAGTGTTTCGCTAGGTCTATTTTTACAGTTCATAACAATCCACAGGAACACCGCCGCAGAGTTTGAACCAGGAACTCTTGGGTTGTGATAGAGCACACACTACTGCTGAGCTAGAGACACTAGGGATATTAGATAAGTCA
This sequence comes from Arion vulgaris, assembly GCA_020796225.1. Taxonomy (NCBI): domain Eukaryota; kingdom Metazoa; phylum Mollusca; class Gastropoda; order Stylommatophora; family Arionidae; genus Arion; species Arion vulgaris. The sequence goes on from CM036769.1 coordinate 11,837,171, forward strand.
TAAATGTAAAGACAATGATCATTAATCCAGACAAATATTAACTAACAACTCACCACAGGTCATCACTGCACACATAGAAAAAGTGTGGGCGTGGCATGCCGTTAAAAGTGGACCCGGCAGCGATGGTATATGCTCCCATGTCAGCAAAGTACATCCACTGTCCTACTTCCAGCTCGGGCATCTTGCACTCATGGACAATGCAGTCTAGGCCATCACATGTTGGGCCCCAGATGGAAGACATGAACCTGTCTGGCGAGTCCTGGAGAAGGCAGACAAAACTAGATCAATGTGTCTGATCAGATTCCCTATCAATAGAATAAACAATCATGTCTAATCACTCAGAAAATGTCTCCCTTAATTTCATCAGTAGAACAAACACTACAATCAACTTACGCATTATAAACAATACTTAATCTAACTGACCGCCTATGTTGTTCGGACCCACAAGGAGAAAAAATAGTAACACTGCGACCTACAAGACCACTGAGGTAGAAGCCTAGGGAATCTACCCTCATAAATAAAGTGGCACAGAAATCGGATGCGCTGGCCTATTTGTAGGCTCAGGATTGGCGCATTGTAAATCGCTCTTAGGCTCAGATCACATACAAATAACTGATTTAACCAGTGATCGATATGGAGCGTTTAAAGAAGAAATGGTTCTGCCACATAAGATTAATAACCAACAGTGTGCCTCAAAGAGCCTTGCTATTCGCGCAAAGCACATAGCTGACCATGCAAACAGGAAATAAGAGGCAGTAAAAAAAACCACTATTTATGATGTGCAAAAAAATGCCTGATCTAGAAATCTTATCCTGTCGCTGTGAGGTAAAACATGATTAGAGAAAACAAAAAGAATATTCATTTCTACATTTTATAAATTTTGATTGAACCGTCATTGTGCTCTTATGTTAGTCCCAATGCATGGGATTCCTGTTGCACAGTGCAATTTTGAGATGTTAAAAATTTGTAGGAATATTTTCTGCGCTTTTTTTTTTTTTTTTGTCAGCCTACTTTTATTAATTTTCAACTGCAAAGGGTTCTCCTTTCATGCTTCAAATAGGACCAGACATTTGTATCTCACCCAACTTGAAATCGGAGTCAATTTCACTAAATAAAGCACACAAGACAAGCTTACCGAGGTCATATGTCCAATTTAACTATTTAAGATGAAAACAAGCACACAAGACGAGAGCTTACCGAGATCACTCTTGGCTCTGGGTGAGCATGGTCATACATAATGCAGTTGAATGACCCATAGACACCATCATTGACGTAGTACATGTGTGATTGCTCATTTTTTGTCGCAGTTTGGGCATTTGCTTCCGGAACAATGGTCCTCTTGGCAATAATGTTGACTGTGAGAGTAAACGCTGAGGCAACCATGTATCTGCCTGGTTCAGCAATTATTTGGACATTAGGATCCGGTGGGAAGTATGTATCCAGTGCTCCATTCACAACTGTGGCAATCTGTTTATTATAAGCAATTAGTAGTTATTGATTTTAGAATGGTAAAGTTGATTACAGAATGGTATTTATACTATTTATTTATGTTATTGATACTGGCGATGCTATTGATAGAATGATAATACAATAAGGGTCTAGGGCTAAATATTGGAAAACATCAAAATATCCTTTTCACAAAGATTGACTGGACAAATTCAGACTAAACAAAAATGTTAACTAAATTAATAATCGTTAATAGCAGCATTTACTGTATCTACAGAAGACAAACCAGTAGCATCGACAGTTAAGCAGCAGTAAGGGGCAAAGAGTATGTCAATTCACAACTAGCCAACCGTGCAGATATTTATTAAAACTTTATTCTGAGGTGTTATGAATCTAAATCATGTTCCAACATTGTACACAGCTCTCAGACATTGCCAGTTCTTCACCTTTCAACTCCCAACGGAACACATGTCTTCAACAAACTTCATCCAGCTCTTCCTCTTTCCCTGCGGGCTCCAAAACATTGCCTGTCTTGCAATGCTTAGGTCGGTCTTCTCAATGTGTGTCCTATCCATTGCCAGCTCTTAGTTCTTTCTCAAGAGTTCCTTTGTAATCTTATACCATCTCATTCCCTCTATTCTATGTAAGCATCCTTTTTGAAGGTCTGTAGTTTTCTGATGGTTTCTTTTGTGATCTGTGTTCCCGTGTGACTTCACATTTGATTGAAAAATGAGTATGAGCCAATGAGTAAAGAAACGCAAAAATTTTGTGATAGATAAAAATACTGTATGATTAACTAACCTCTGTGAAGGTTATTGGAGCATTTGCTTGCCCTGGGAATCCACCGCCAATATCCAGCATGGACATTTTGAAGCCGAGTTCAGTTGCAATCTGCCAGGTCTCATGTGCCTGTTTGACTGCATAGGCAAATGCTTCTGCCTCGCCGACGCCACTGCCAACATGGAAGCTGAAGGGACAAAATTGAATAATGTGAGGAACTAATCTTTAATTCACACAACATTGTCATGGAAACAGAATATTTTTGGCAATGATGGCATCACTTACAAACAGGGAAGAATTTCAGAGTAGGGCATATTGTCTTATGGTAAGTCAACAGCCAAATATTTCCTTTCGGATGTCATCGGGTCGCTTCATGAGCCATAACATGCGGGGTCTTTCCTCACATAGCAAGCTCTGAATTTCCTTGGTTGTGGTTTCTGTAGCTATATATTAGTTTTCTTTTACTAGCTAGCCCCACCTCCTAAGTCGCCTCTTATGACATGCTTGGCAGGTAACAGTGGTCCTATTCTTTAGGCCCCTGATTCGGGCCACCTGCAACCGATCTGCCGTTTTGGGTCTCCTGAAGCCTTTTTATCTTCCAATGCGCCTGGTCACTAGTGAAGCCACCCTCACAATTAACAACCCACATTTGAGACTATGAACGCAATGAAGATTCTGATTAATCGGTCTTACAATTCTACATATTTATTTGACAAGAAATGTTAGAATCTAGTTTGTCTACATATTTGACAAGAAATCTAGTTTGTCTACAGATTTGACAAGAAATCTAGTTTGTCTACAGATTTGACAAGAAATCTAGTTTGTCTACAGATTTGACAAGAAATGTTAGAATCTAGTTTGTCTTTGACAAGAATTGTTAGAATCTAGTTTGTCTAGATATTTGACAAGAAATGTTAGAATCTAGTTTGTCTACATATGTGACAAGAAATGTTAGAATCTATTTGTCTACATATATGACGAATTGTTAGAATCTAGTTTGTCTTTGACAAGAATTGTTAGAATCAGTGTTGCAGTATCTGTTATCTGGAAATAATGATTATTACGTTGTCTTGATCCTTTGCACTTTGCTACACTGCAATAATTCAGCTTTCAACCAGAGCCCAGCCAACCAACCCAACATTCACTGAGTAATAGACCTCAATGATTTTAACCACTGTTCGCCTAGCCTACTTGAATATAAGAAGAAACTGACCTCAATAACATCGGCGGAGTCAGGTAAATATTCTAGCAAATAAGACCACTGTCGTGTATCCTTGCATAGAGTGTTGTATATGACAAATTCATTTATAAAATGATACATGCTAAACCAAGGTTATATTAAGTTACAAATTAAGTTTAACACTAAGAAATATTAGTATTGTTAGTATTAATATTTTTCATCAATTCAGGCACGTATAGAATTGAGTAAAATTGTGAAAAAGCGTACACTATTTAACATACCAGCCCCATTAAACAGGAATTTGTTATTTCATGTCTGCGTTATGTTGTCGGGGCCACGGAAGAAACACATACCAACAACTTATTTATGCAAGTCGATGGATGATTGTATTGTACAGCAAATACAATAAACGGGACAATATGATGGTGAACTGACATGCAGTCAACACACACACACTACTGTCATGACAAATGCCAAACTATATATTAACAATCAAATACACTACAATAACATTAACAATCAAATTACCTGACTCCCATGACATTAACATCCAGTTCTCTAGCTTTGAGAAGCAGTTTATGCACGTTGCTTGGGTGACAGCCAAACTTATTGCCAAGCTGGCACTGAACCTTGAACTGTGCAATTGGCAGGATACGCAGGATAAGCCTAAAAATATATTTGAACTTTGTATAAAACAAGAAAAACAGATGTCAATGGTAGTAACGATCTAGTCATTTTACAGTGAACCCTAACCTCAATGTAGGTGGAATCAAGTACCTAGTAATATTAAAAACATAGGTCCATAACCAAGGCCTTCAATACTGCTTATCCAAGGACATACTTTCCAGATCTATCCCCATTTTCTTGCATTTCTTCTTCAACTCCAGGGTCTTCTACCTCTATTGCCCTGGGGGTTCCATCGGATAGCCTGTCTTGTGATGTTGAGGTTTTCTCAGTGTGTGTCCTATGCTCCTTATATCTTGTTCCACCTGTCAGTGTCCTGTTCCGTTTGTAGCCCTGTCATACCATATTAAACATGCTGCCTTGCAGGTGGCTGGGGACAGCCAAAGAGCAAACGTTGGCACCGGTAACAACTCTGGCGCAATGATGATGGTCCTATCAGTCAATACACACACCCGTGCCAGAGCATGTAAGGGAAGCAATGAATAGTACCAATGCGACCTACACTGCATATTGTAAGAGGTGACTGATGTAGGACCTAGGAAACCCTAGTAAATAAAAAACATCGCAGAAATCGGATGTGCTGGTCTACTTGTAGGCATATAACTGGCACAACGTACAATCACTCTTAGGCTCAAATTACGCAGAGTGGTCAATATGGAGTGTTCGAAGAAGACAATGCATGATTAATTTACCTCAATCCAAAATACTCAAAAAAAACTTACTTGGCATTTGGGAATAGCTCTTTCACTTTCACAAGCTCTGCCTCATTGTCAAAAGTCATCATATCAACATTGTGCTTGGCTGCATACTTGATAAATGATTTCTGCTTACAAGGATTGGCATAGATGATGCGAGATGCATCAACGCCCAGTTTCATCACCTGGGAAATCTCACCCTGGGAAAGAAATAAAACAATATGCATAACATAACAAATGCAGCATTGGAAAAAAATATTTTAAAAAAGTAATTTTGTGTTCCTACCTTCAAATTTTATGTCAGACCACTGTAAAGATTTCGAACATTTCATGCAGTATGGAATTGTTATTGGAACAATGACAAAAGGTAATGATATGACAAGATACTTCGGAAGTTGGCGACGGCATACCTATATAGCGGGGGACATTGAAATGTAAAGAAGGCCTTCACCTGCAAAAAAATCAGTCATAGCGCACTTCAGTTGCTCTGACTACGCCTAAATTCATGCGAACTAACACAGAAGACAATGGCTGGGGATTAGCAAATCGAGTGTTAAGTGACTATCTTTACCAAAATTTCTTATTCATCTTTAGACAGGCACCCAAATACAACTGGAGGAATAATGGAGTATACATGAAGTGAGATGTGATTCTGGAACCAAACGAGTGCAGCGAATCGACAGATACAATGGTTATCTACTCTGAATGGAACATTTCCTTACAGAACTGTTAAATCAACACAAGTTATATAACTAACAGACAGAATGATTATCTAATCTGAAACATTTCCTAACAGAACTGTTAAATCAATGTATTTTATTTCAATGTCAGATACCAGACGAAAATCAAACTGAACGTGTCCACTAAATTGACTTTAAAAAAATAGAGATCATACCTTGCTGGCACAGTCAAATCCTGCCCCCATATCAGCCAGAACTCTTAGGACAGTGTTGTCTGAATTGCATTTCACGGCTGAAATATGAAGCAATATTTTAAAGAATAAACTAAACATAGTTCACAATACACACATGGACATAATTTACATTGCAACATGGACATCAAAATGCAATTGTTACTAAACAAGACATCTGACAATATATTCTGGGCAGGACTGAGTACTGCTGAGGATTAAACTGTTTCTACATGGTACTTAAGATTGAAAACACAACCTTTGGTTAAGAATTGAAAGACAAGAGGTGACCAATATATGATCCATGTATGTTACCTTTGTGGTACCTGATTAATATATGAATTTTTGCACTATTTTCCATTGCCAGGAACAGGAGATTTGTACTTTAGGCTTTACTTGTACCTGACAACTTTCTTGAATTGAGTTTATAAGAGCTATCTTTCACAAACCAGATCAGATGTACCAAAAGGACAATTTGTTCCAGATTTTGTTTACACACTCGCCCGCTAATAACATCAGTAAGCGCGTAATATGGACACCTCTTGACTTGCCAGTGTCCTTCACCATTCAAGTGAGCCTTACTCCGGCTTCTGAGGTACTACTTATAATTTATATAATTAAATAAAGGCTCGAGAAGCCTGCTGTCCAACCGCTAACTATGTGCACTGCAGAATGTTTTTGATCAACGGTGGGCCTCAACCCTGGAATTAGCATGGTGACGTGGTTACTATCGAATGTTATTAACGTCCCCACCTTAAATGTTGATTTGATTTTCAGCAACATCTCCAGCAGGTTTCACCACTAGGGGGTTACTCAGATTTTTTCTTCTTACTTGAATGCTCCACAGAGAAGCGACCAATCGACTTGAAATATGCATATGCAAATATGAAATATACAAATCACTGCAACAATACTTTATGGCAACAAATAGACAAGAACATACCATAGAATGGCTCAACACGGGGCATGAGCTCTCTCCAAGTTTTGAATTTTTTGATGACATCGCCCATATCTCCAACACAGAATGCATCCTCGGACCCCTGAAATTTATAGTTAATATCAAGATAGAAATTAGTAAACGGTTTAAGTTGTGAATCTGATATATTCAAAACTGAACAGGATGTACTATCTTTTATAAATCATTATAGCGTACAGCTCAACAGCTGATATTTTTTCTCTAACCCTGTTTGCCTCACAGCATCAGGATAGAAGAATTTCTACAACTGGCTTACGCTCATAAATCTTTTTCAGACTGCTATTTCTAAAGCCCCTTTAGTGTGGAGTAGCTGATCAATTATCATATACTTTGATAAACAAACATTTCGGTAGAAGAACCAACACAAGTCTTGATGTTAAAATTTCACAAAATACATTCAAATAAAATGAATTAACATTGGGAATATATACACAAAATTACATCAAACAGCAAAAGAATAGATCAAACATTGACTTAATCTTATTCCAAGCCCAGTCATACGAGCCCTCCTTTTGCTCCATCCATAGCGGCTGTTTGGGCCATCACAGAAATAAAAAAAAGGATCATTTTTTTTTTTCACCTTTCTTAAATAGAAATTTAGTCCACATGCTAGTGATCCCCCCACTCCTGCTTTCAATCTGAGAGTTTTTAACATGTTTGGTTAAGTTGTTACTTATGTAAAAAAAATTTTAAACTTTTAAGATGGAGCAGCTTATGATGGGACTATTTTTAGAGCTAATAAAATAATTATCAAATATTCAGGGGCAAACAGATGTTATAGGTTAAGACAGTCTAAAAGCTTAATTGCAAGTTACTGACCATGTTCTCAAACCCCTTTCGATCTTGTCCTGTATTAGTTGAGAAATGCAGGGCATTAGGGAAACAATGAGTCTAAACAGAACTTATCAGAATAGTTGTGCTTCATGATGATCAGTCAAATTACCAGTCAAAAGTAAACAAGTGGGTTGCAATCATCTGTGGAGAAAGAAAAACACTTTCTGACAGTGTTATGAAGTGCTATCTAATTTTTATGTATGTATATTTAAGGGAGCATCTGACGATGATGGTGTGGGCACCATGTAGCAATTATAATCATATAGTAATAATAGTACAGTGGGAGGTTTTTGTGTAATGCATAAGCATTCAACTATCGACTCTGAAGGGTTGTGGATTTAAACCCACACTCAACATGACACACATGAGGAAAGAAATGGCCATCCTACCTCCTTATAAACAAGGATCTAGAAATATAAAGTGACAAGCACTTCATATAATAAGCTCTGAAAATGTTATGAAACTGTATTAATAATACAGAAAACCCCTCGTTAACGAATCCTTAAACCGAACACCGGTTAACAAGAACAAAAATGGGGTCCGTCAAAAATTTCTATTTCTTATCAGTAAATAACACAAATTTCTATGTAACACGAATCACGAACTGTATTTTAGTCCCTCCGCCAATTTTATCTCATTTAACTGAACTTCCAAGCTTCAATGTTTGTTTCATTAAAAGTTTTTCATTGTTAGTGATCGGAAATTAACACTAACAGTTATTTACCTGTGGATGCCCAGTTTGTGTAAAGGAATCCTTGAGTTTGAGATAGGCAATAAGGTAGAGAACATTACTATGTACACAAAAGCATTTTGGACAGGGACAAGATTAATCGCCCCCGGAAGGTGCGATAGCAGATCTGTCGGAAGAAAATTCATGTTTCCAGGATTGGTTTACATCGTAGGCTCTGGGTACTGTATTTTTATTACAAGTGCGAAATTTTATAGAGAACACCAAAGAAGTAAAGTATGGTTTTTGGGCAGGAAGGGAGGAGAGAAGGAGGAGGAGAAAGTGAAAATGAAAGTGAAATTCCAGTTGATAAAAATCTGGTGAGAAAATGTTAGAAGGACGAAAGTTGATATGAGTCATTGAGAGTTATTGTCTAAGAGGTAGCACGACAGATATAAATCTTGAAACAAAAATAAGATTTGTATTTAGGCTATTGACCTGACAACTTTGAATTGAGTTTATAAGAGCATTTCAAACTAGACAGATGTACAAAGGAATTGTTCCAGATCTTTATCCACACTGCCAGCTAAAACTTCGTAAGCTGCTGATATAGGCCTCTTGACTTCAAATGCCTCACTTCATTCAGTGAGTCTTACAGCTCTGAGTGCTACTTAAATTATATAACTAAATAAGGTAGCTGATGTCCAACCTAACCATGTGCCTAGAATGTTGACCTTGTAGGGCTCAACCTATTAGATGGTGACGTTAACTACAAATGTTAGTTAACGCCCACCTAAATGTTGATTTGATTTTCAGCAGACAAACATTCCAGCTACGGTTCACCACAAGAGTTACCTCAAGATTTTTCTTCTTACTTGAATGCTCCAAGAGAAGCATAACGATTGAAAGTATGATGCAAGAAGAAATATCAATCATGCAGATCAAACTTAGAGCAAAGTAACTCGTAGACGTAGAACATATAGAAATGGCTTTCAACACGGGCATGAGCTCTTCCAAGTTTGAATTTTGATGACATCGCATATCCCAACACAGAATGCATCTGACCTAAATTTAGTAGTTGAGCGCAAGATAGAAATTAGTAACGGTTTGTAGTATGTGAACTGATATATCAAACCTACATGGATGTACTATGTAGTTAATATAACACTTAGGTATTTAACAGCATGATATGTTCTCTAATCCTGCTCTCTACAGCATCAGGATAAGAAGAGATTTCTACAACATCATTTGTAATGCTTCTAAATCTTTTCAGGACATTTCTGAGACACTTTAGTGTGACAGCTTTACTTTGTATCCACTATTGAAATGATCAATTATCCTCATTCTTATAAATACATGATTGAGACCTAACAAGTCTATAATGAAGAATTTCACAAATCAAATAAAATGCTACCTTTAATCAAGGAATATATAAACAAATTACATAAAGCAAAAGAGTATAAGTCAATCAAACATTGACTTAATCCTTTGCAGCTTTGCATAAGAGGCACTACCTTTCGACTCCATCCATAGTGAGTGTGCTGCGATCAGAAATATAAGCTCTTTTTTACCTTCTCTTCAAATAGAAATTTAGTCCATGCAGTGAACACTCCACTCCTGCTTTCAACTGAGTTACTATGTATAAAAATCTGCAAAACTTGTTAAGATGGATCGCAGATGGGGACTTATTCTTTAGACGTTAATAGTAATATAAATATTCAGGGTTCAAACAGATGTGTTATGAGGTTAAGCAGTCTAAAGACAAATTGCGAGTTATGACATGTGTTCTCAACAATCTGATCTTGTCCGATTAGTTGAGAGAATGCAGCATTAAGCAAAGAATCTCAATAGAACTACAAATAGTTGTGCTTCATGCATGATCAGTGTCAAATTACCTATGGAAACTAAACAAGTCGGTTGTACAACGATCTGAGAAAGACCTGTTCTACGAGTTATCAAAGTGCTATCTAAAGTTTTATGTATGTAATTGGAGCGCATCTGACTGATGACTAGAGTGGCACATGTACAGCAATTATAAATCATATAGAATAATAGCAGAATGCTTTAAAAGAGACCGTTGAGAATATGTACATAGGAAATGGAACATCATACCAGACTTATAGGAAACAAAAATTAAATGGTTCAGTCAATGCAAGAGATTACTGACAGTGATTCAAAGACATGCTGCTATCTTAATGGTACAAGCAGAAGGTCCACAAGATGACTCAGAATAACAAGGCGCGAAGAGACTATCTACGGAACACTGGGCCTCGTTAGAAACTCTTCTGGCCTGACGCAAAGAGGACAGGACTAGAAAGAAAGAATAAGTCAGTGAGATCTGAATGCAATTCAACTATCACTCTGACAGTGGTTTAACCCACATCAATGTTTAACATAGGAAAGAAATGGCCATCCTACCTTATAAACAAGGATCTAGAAATATAAAGTGACAAGATTCTATATACTTGAAGGTTTAGGAAACTGTATTATTAATATAGAATAAACAAATAACATGAAACTATGAGGTTACCTTTGCAAGTACTACTAAGCTGGATGAAGTGCTGTAGAGTCTGTGATGAAGCCTGATGGAAATATATGCCTGTCTGCTGGGAGACAGTTCAACCTTTCATCTTAGGTGTAAATCAACAAGTTGTAAGAGTCTGGACAAAGTTGTTAAATCTACGGCAGAAGACTGTCCAGAATGTGCAAATGCATCCAGTGACTATTGCAGTCAATCAGTTGTTTGGAGTTTGAATGCAAACTTTGAGAACATACCCAACAAAATAGAATGATTGATAAATGTAACAGATTACTGAGATTGGCCAATGCAAATGACAACTCTTTTTTTAAAACTCTTCTGACCTGGTCTTGCATGTGGTCATTCTAAAGGTCCAGTTCCAAATGCTAAATTGTTCAGGATTGTATTCTTTGAACAGCTCCATATCAACCACTTGTCAACAACTCGATTGTATGTTGTACCAGTTATGCGCTGACAAGCAAACCATCCCCTCCGATTTCTGTGCTGCTTTTTTCATTTACTAGGTAGCACCCTGGGTCTACATTAGTCGCTCTTCATGACATGCATTGTAGGTTGTAAGCGGTACTATTCTTTGCTTCTTTTGCTGGCCCCGCACCACACAGGCGAGGGTTCATGATTGTCAAAGAATCTAATGCTTTCATTGGAATTTTTTTTAGCTCAGGAGCGACTTGTCTTGCAATGTATTTGAAGTTGCCAGCATACTGGTTTAAGGTCATGTGAGCCGTATATCAGCTCAGTGGAGCAAGGGATCATTCTACTCCAAGTTTGCAGTCAACCGACTCGTGACCAATTTAACTTATAACTGTTCCATTTTGGGTATACAGTTTGAAGAATGGGGTCATTATATATCACAATTTATGACCTTGTGCTGTTGTGTTACCTAGATAACCTCCGCTAACCTTCACTTTTTCCCCCCAGTCCGTACGCTATGAATTCAGTCGAGTTAATTAGACCTAATATGGTCTCCTGGCTGATTTTTGCGCTGCGTCTTGTTTACCTTATCACAAGTGCTCCTCATCATCCAAGCGAGCCTACCTGACCAGATGTAATTGTAATTTAGATCCCATCCATGGATCAAATTGTCCAAAAACCTTGGCATGTGGTCTCTAATGCGCGGAGTTTACTTTGCTACCAGCAACCAGTCAACCTTGACCAAGACCGATAGGAAGTTGGAATAGCAGTCTTTTGCATTGTTCTTCAACCAATTTTAATCACTCGTGATATGTTTGATCTTTGCCAAGAACATGTATATGTTGCACATTGGTTTGGTAGGTCCTAAACGCATTGACTTTTACACGTTTAGGATGTGCATCAAATTTCAGCCAACCTCCTAGTCGCCTCTTACAGCGGTGTTTACAGTGGTTCTATTCTTTACCTCAAATTTGGGCCCTGGTAACCACTCGGCGAAACTGCATAGTAATTAATGCTCTTGCCAGAATTCCCAGATGGAGTCTTGACTGCAAACTACTTTTCATTCTAGCCCATCCTTAATGTGTCAAGAAGAGGCTGCCATAATGGTTATAATTAACCCATACCATCCCATTGCATGCTATTAAATAAAATGTCTAAAATTGTATGAAACTAAGGACTCGGTTTACCATGCTTACCTGGTCACAGAAATGCCTGTCTATAAGACTAGCTTCCTTCCCTGGCGTGTTCTGCGTTGAAATTGAATCTCCTTCGTATTTTAAAACCTGTTTCAGAGCTCTGTATAAAGAAGACAGTCGAGCTACTGCCCTGTAAGTAGCAATGGAAATAATGTTAATGCATGAAAATTTCATTTAATAATAGAACAGTATATGATGAAACATTAGTGCAATATAACAATACATAAGTCCAAATATAACATTTCACCAAAAACAAATATATGCTTTCAAAAATATCAGTTTTCTGCAAACAGTTCCATGTTTAGTAGTCTTTACAGGGAGGTGAGATGACTCTAATCCTAACTTAAGACACCAGCAGGTGCTCAATTGTACTCGTTTCTCTATTTCAAACTTCTTAGGACCAAGCCCCTCAAGTCTGAATGGTGTATTCCAACTTAATTCCAAGGCTTGGAGAACGGAACAGTCTGGTAATCCAGTATGTCACCACCTCACATAAAAAAGCGACGTATATGGACTATATAGCATTTGAAATAAAAATCCTGGCATATCCTTTACAACACATCCATCAACCACGTGTAAACAGTATTCTATTTTCTAGCACCACTTACATGTTCAGTAGTTCACCATTGCTTTCTGAATAGGTCTATTTTTGCATCGTGTAAAAATCCTGACTAAATTTCTTTCAAACTGCCTGCCAGGTAACAGGTACTCTACTCTGGAGTTGTGAAAAGCTTACTACCATTGAGTAGAGACGCTCACTCATATACATGTCCAAATTTAACTGCTGGATATCCATGCAGTTACTGCTGACACTAGTCTTCATTGCAGGACATTATGGAATTTTTCTATCCATGGTTTTGGATGTCCCCAGACAGTCCTCGCATGACATTGAATGTTTAGAGAACATTCCCTGATAAACTATTTTTGACTAAATGAGTGCCACAGTTATGTCAACTAAAAAATAATCTTGAAACCAGGCTGTCAGGGCTAAATAGATGCTATTGCAGAATGGTACTGGTATACACCATGCAAACTTCTCTGTGTGTTAGACAGTCCTTGAAATAGATCTCAGCTGTAGTTTATGTGTGAATATTTGGAAGATTATGACTTCCTATCTTTATGCAGTTTCTCTCTGCTATGCACCACAACTTTATGCCCTGATATTTAAGGCTAATACTCCAGATGGAAAATAGCCACTGCTTAGTGGCTGCTAGACCCAACAGTGCTGGAGTGAGCCTAAAAAGCCATAATACCCCCTACTGCACATCTACTAGCAGCAGGCTAAAATTGTCCAGGATATGTGCTTTATCGACAACACCAAACGGCAGTCACAAACAGTGAGATTGTACCAGAACTGATCTTACCACCACGCGATATGACCCAGAACAGTGATAAACTATCTTGCTCCTGAGAGAATGTCAGAGACACTGGTATAGCAAAATGTTTACATTCACATCTTGTCTAGAATTCAGAAGCAGTGGTGGTCTGTTTACGACTGACAGGACAGGTGGTCTGTTTACTAGCATATGACAGCAGCTCTAGTCTAGTTTGAATTATTAGGAACAAAATATTTCACGTCTTCACTTTCAAAGTAATAAATTATGTAACTAATATTGATTCTGCCATCCACAACCCAAAATCAACTTTAATCATGTTAATAAATTGTCAGTAAGAGCTGTAGAGAATTTTTTTCATATTACATAAAACTGATTTTGCTACACTCCAGATAGACCGGTAGATACTAGGTTAGCTTGGTACTATTTCAGCAGGTGAGACTTTGTTATATGGTTTAATAAATGGTATAGTTAATATTCACGTGTGATTGATCAACCCAGCGATTCAACTATTGACAAGTTTGAACAAATTAGTCGGATTTAAAGGTAATAGACTACGTAGAAAGCAATGGCAAACCGAATATATGGTTAGAATCAACACCATTTACTGTGGTTGAGACCTGATATGCCAGATTTTCACTTTCATAGTTAATATATTACATACTAAGACCAACCAGCAGTGAGTTGAGTCTTCTGAGTAGGGAACACTACACTGCCTACTAAATCTACACGTGCCACATTTATTTCAAATGTTTCCGGTCTTTATATAAGTTTAATATGAAAGTTTAATCTCTTCCGAGCTTTCAGTTTCACGCACAATATATCAGTTGTTTCGCTTTTCATATTTATCCATCTGTAGTCATCGTTCTACCCAGACAGAAGGCGGTGGAGAGTTGGATAGAGGTCGAGTATTCAGGTGGGCTGTGATGAGAGCAACGCTCTAGTCTAATAGACATGCTCCATGATGGCGATCATCATTCGGCAGTTAGTTATTTTTGGCAGTGAAAATCCAGAAAAACCGTCATTTACTACTAAACATTTTACAATAATTAGGACATGGTCATATTCATAATTAATATGTTGTTAATCGTGAATAATATAACTAGTAGGCATAAGTAGTAGGTAGATAAACTAAAGTAGAACAGAAGAAATAACAGATGATTTGAGTTAATTGCGCATCCATCGACTCAAGACTGATCGACAGACAATGGAGTCCCGATAAATCCTCAAGAATTCTTAATAAATCTAGTTATAAACATATTAAAACGTATTTGTTTAACTCAGTTTAATTTATAAATGTTTACCTCCACAGAAGCCTCAGACTGAGCTTCTCTTGCTTTTATGGACGTAATTTTTGAAACTGTCGGACGCAAGAGAGTAGAAAAAGGCTAGTACACATCAATATAATAGAACGCACAAAAGTCCCTGCTAAACCGTGGTGGACCCAAACATGCGAGACGCTGTCTTTTATAGGGTTTGTTGAATATCCGGTATTGGCCAGGACCAATACCATTTCTATGTTTTTTTTATTTATGTCTAACCCCAACAATATAAATTTTTTAAACAAACGATAGCAATATTATAAAAATTTGAATTCATAATTTTGATTAAAGAAATACTTTTCTTTTTTTTTTCATTTATTTTTAAATAATTAGTTATTTATAGATAAATTGGAAAACAAAAAATATATATTTTAAAAAGACTACATGGCAACAGCAACTATGACGACATGACATTTTATAATCAAATTAATACGCTGGAGGTGTGGGCGCACTTTAAAAACGTTAGTTTTCAAAGTTATTAGATATCAAAACAAAAACTCATGTAAAATACTTGCTACTGATTCATATTTAGATTATTGTTATCATATAAAATTACCAAAATGATAACAACAATCAGGAAACATTTATAAAGCGTATTGTTACTATAGCAGACAGAAGCAAAAGGCGGGTGAAGAAAATCTTCAAAAGGAAAAGGGCGGGGATTGAATCTAGTTTTCACCGGACCAGACAGAGTAAATTTTCATAATTTATGCGCTAGAAGGTCACGCCGAATTACAGGAACCTTACAAACCCTCTTCCCTTCTGGGCATTGCACTTGATGATTCACAAGCACTAGTACACCTAGTGTTAATGATAAATGTAATGTTTGGCTGGCAGCGTTTAAGTCACTGTTTAATGCCAGGTGTAATTGCAGGCATTGTCCGGAAGTTTAATCAATGTTAACTCTCTTCCCGGCCCCTGCGTACATAGTTTAGAGTCACTCACGCACGAATTAATAATAAATACTATACTCTTAAGTATGGCTTCAATGTAAATAGTGTCTGTTAACATCATGCAATGCAGACAGTTCAACTGTTCTATATATTCTTTCTTTGATGTTCTCTTGTCCATTAATTTTGCCTTGGTTTGCTCAAACCCTTTCTTTTCACTGAAGATTTCTAAATAGATTTTGAAAGATTAATATTGCTTAGATGCCATAATTCTTGTCCCTTGATATACTGATGATTTCTGCCAAACTGTTCATTCTTATATTGATCTCTGTCCCTGCCCGCTTCACCTTTACATACAGTATGATTTACAGCAGTGGCGCGTCTCTTTGCGTTATCAAAATAGGTAAACCTTCCTTCCTTTCGTTTACTTGAAATATTTTCTATATATTCAATGTTGTCTCTTGTATAAACATATTCTTTTTTTTTGAGCGTTCCACATCGACCACTTGTTAACCACTTGTGATTTGTTGTATGTGATCCGAGATTAAGAGCGATTGTAGTTGTGCCAGTTATGCGCCTACAAGTAGGCCAGCGTATCCTATTTCTGCGACACTTTTTATTTACTAGGGTAGCTTCCTAGGTTCTACATCAGTAGATTCATACGACAGTGCATTGTAGTTTGCAGTGTTACTATTCTTTGCTTCCTAGGGCCCCGTACCACAAGGGCAGCTTTCCCAATTTTTTGGTGCCATTTGTTTGTGCCATTTGTGCTTTAATATTAATTTGTGCCATTTGTTCTATGATTTCTCTCTCTCTCTCGCGATCACCACCAAGACCGATGCACCAGATCTCCCCATAAATTCTATTCATGTGGAATATGATTTATGCAGCCTTAGCATTGGTGTGTTTGCAGTCACACTTCAGCACCATTTGAGCTTGGTGCTTATCTTCACGATGTTTCGGTCTCAGCCAGCGTTTACTCGGTTCGCTCTCCGTTCTGTAGCCATCTAGTGTTTTTTACGGTGTGGGTAGCTAGCCCCACGCCCAACCTCCTTAGCCGCCTCTTACGACATGCGTGGCAGGTAACAGTGGTTCTATTCTTTACACCAATTTGGGCCCCGTAACCACTCGGGTACTTCTATGATTTGATTTGCTTTAGTGCATATATATTGGATTCCGTTAGTTATTTTCCCATTAACTGAAACAATTCTCCCCCTATGTATATAAACTGATTTGACTTGCGTTTGAGTGGACATTAATTGTTTAAGGGCTTGTATGATGAGCTTTAAATGGTGATGGCGTTTTCATTCTCTACGAATGTCATTTCTTCGATTTGGGAAACGATTGGTTAGTGGGTACTAAACTCGCCCGAGTGGTTACCGGGGCCCAAATTTGGGGTGTAAAGAATAGAACCACTGTTACCTGCACGAATGTCGTAAGAGGCGACTAATGAGGTTTGGCTGAATGGATCACATGTTCTAAATATGTAGAAGTCAGCGTTTAGGGCCTACCAAACAAATGTCAACGTATACACGTTCTGGCAAAGAATAAAACATATCACAAAGAGTGATTAAAATTGGTGTAGAAGAACGCAAGAAGAAGAAGAAGGGTACTAAACTGACGTCATTTCCCCTGGCAGACCTCATATGTGCTAAGTCTTCCAACATATATGAAGAGTATGCATACAGATGGTTTCCGTGTCTCGCTGGTTAAACACACTTCTCACTCTGCACCCCTCCCTCCCAGGCGTCCAGTTCTACTTGTAAAACAGGTAACTCCAAACTTTAAATCGCTGGATCGATTCAACATCTATTTTAGTGTCTTCATCCAACAGGCAGTCGCGAAGAGACCGAAAAACACTCCACCTTCAAACTCTCCAACAATCAATGCTGATGATACAAGCATGTCCGCTCTCTCATTGCCACAAACACCCGCATGCCCAGAACAGTAGATCACGTAATCCGCTGGAGGTTAGAAACTTCTATAAACGACATCCACTCATCCTGAAACCTCCTTGTGTGATCTTATGAGTATCGACTGAGAGTCAGATACAACAATGGCCCTGGTAAACGAAATGAGTGCATAAATAATATATCCCAGTCAGTATTCTAATGCAGGATTTGTCCAGTTAAAGCAATCCATTTTTAAAATATGAAATTGTTTACATATTTGATTTTTGGCAGACAGTAAAACAGCTGTGACACCAGCAAACACGTCATGTTTAAATCCTTACGTCGATACCAGGATCTGGTTAGATTTATCAATAGTTGCAAGCAGACACATTTAATATATTGTTACAAGTAGGTTTTTCACATTTTCGTGTGTTAGTTCTGATGTGTTTCCGCCTGTGAGTTGCCGAGGCCCACAATGGGAGCAAAGAATAGTACCACTGCAACCTACAGGCATGTTAAGAGGCGCTCTGGTAGGATCCTGTAAAAAAAAATAGCGTGCAGAAATCGGATGCGCTTTGCTTACATGAAGCATAGCTAGCAAACGTACAATCGTTCTAATGCTTGGATCCATACAAATCACAAATGAAGGTTAGCAAGTGGTCGATATGGAGCGTTAGAAGAAGAAATTGATGTTACGTTTGTAACTTTTGTTTCTCTTGATTGTATTTGGGTTTCACCTGCGATTTTTTTTGTGCATTTTTTTGTTCTGTCGCGTTGTTTTAAAACTTCAAACGAATTCAGTCTCTTACGATTTTTGAACGTAATCGACCAAAATCCTTTCTTCCATTTCATATGGGGATGAGTCTAAGAGCTTTACTGAGCGTGTGCCAAGTTATCGTAAGTAGGATACATCCTCGCATTTTACAGAGTTTATTCGACTTCAGAGTAGCTCTGAGTTATCTCGCACGCTTAGACACCAGTTGGGTTGTTATCCTTTCCACACAAGATAGCCACGGCAGGATTTCAAAGCGAAAACTATGACTGTACCTCAAAACTTTTTTTAGCAGAACTACTAACTTTGTCAATTATTTATTGTTTCCCATCTGAAATGATTATTGCTACTTTGTATGCTATCACTATTACTAGTCACATAAGTCATTTAGTCATACACGTGCCAGAACACAATACTCATCAAGTCCTTTTTAGAGTAGTCCCAGGCAACAGTAAGAAGAAAAACCATATACCCTGATATAACCAAATAATTCATCTTAGGTTGAATCAGATGATCCGGTCCAAGAGAGGTTTAACTAACACTAGTTTCGTTATGAATTAGTTACTCGATTTCTTGCAACATGTTCAGATCCATTGGTACTGTAGGATTTGGCTTTCACCAGGCGTCCGGGTCATTCGCAAATTTCTTACTCTTCTTTACGACATCCTTTTGTATTGCCGTCTCATTTGATATTCCAAACGTCTCTTAACCTTCATCTCTTTCGAGACAGCTTTCTACACGTTTGATGTCAAGTACTGATAACTGTGGGATTGATTGGTGGAACAACCTTTTTAGTTTTACGTGATATTCATCAAATTGTCAATTATTTTTACATTTGGTTTGAATTTAAGACAATCGCATGTATCGGCTTATTGTGGACCAGCACAAAATTCTCGAAACTCATGCAGTAGTTATTAATTCATTAATACTAAAACAGTACTTCAATATTTTTGGGACTAGCTCCCTGGCACATAAGACCAGCCAAGAAAGACCAATTACAGCGATATACAAAAATGTTCCTCATTAGTGTTTGTCATATGAATTTGGTGTAGTCTCACACTAGTTGATTTAACTTGAAGGTTTGCTCTATCACAAGTGTCTCTTCATTAGGTAACTAGATTTTACTGCAGTCTTCCTTGTTGCTAGAGTATTCAGTCACCACTGTGTGTTATCAATTAGATAGTAGTAGGATGCTATTGTTCTGCTTCTTCACCTTTCACTGCCAACGGAGTCGATTCGGCTGGAAATTTTCTTAGCTCTTTCTCTCACCTTCCAATTCTTTCTGTTTTATCCAAATCAGCCTCAGCTCTCTTCTCAGGTCTAGCTCCGTCTCTTCCGGGTTCCGAAAACAGTGATGTCTTGTACTTTGTGTCTGCTTCATGTGCTATCCATCGCAGCGTCTTTATCCTGCTTTTCTCCATGGCACGAGTCTTTCTGATTCTTCGTTTGATTGGTTGAGGAATAAACTAATACAATGAGACAGTTGTAGATGTTAGAAACTGATTACGATAATAAAATCAAATCTCTTATTCCTGGTACAGATAAGCTCTGCTTAACATCACTATTTGAGTTGCTCGCTGTCATCTTCTAATAGTTTGATGCACATCGTTCTAACTTTTTGAGTTGTCTAGACAGTCAACCTGCTGACGAGATCTCTCGGTTTGTCTGGAGTCGTCCATCTAGATGACGTCTTGTGTCTCGGCTACCACCAGGCTTTTTGCAAAGTGTGCCTTTGAACTGTAGTTTGCTTATGCTTAAAAGTGTCTAGAAGTAGAAGACAGTATGAAAAGGATGTCTCTATAGAGAGAGAGGGACAGTTCTGATTTGTCCCATGCTGGAGATGGACCAGACAGACATTTACCACGCCAAAGGTTCTCACTGTCATTATGAGGTCCCTCATCCTATTCCCCTTTATTCATTCACCTTCAGTCTGTTCGGCTTGTTAGACTCTGCCAGGAGTAGACTCACTCACATAGCCTGAAGGATCCTAAGCACACAAACCCTCCAACCACATAAGGTAGGCAATATGAGGAGATAAGGTTTTATATAGCATTTGTTTTTCAATCTGTGACATCCATCTACTCTCTTCATATAGTTTCATCGGTCTCATCGATCTTGTCATCAGGTTTACTTAACTTGTCAAAGTCCAGAGCCAATTAGGTAAACCATACATCGACTCAGGTGCAAGTATGAGAAATCAGACCCTAACTACACATTGACTTGCATCCAGTCAGCTGAGAATTCATTTAATGAAATCACTGATATGCAAATCGATTATATTATCAACTTAGTATGTATAAAAGGAATATCAATATAATTGTACATGATTACGAATTATAAATTGCAAAATTCAGTCTTATCAAACATCCATATTTTTGAACGATTTTCTGATCAGTAGAACCTTTGTCAGCTGTCTGGCCTTTCTGAGTGCATCGTTCAAACTCATTCGTTCTAGTATTTGCATCTCTACCTAATTCAATATCTGGCTCAGCTTTCTCAGTACTGCTCATTAGCTCTTTCTCTACTTCCATTCAATTGTCTATTGGTTACAAAGACAGTCATTGCCTTGGGCAACAAGTTCATTCCCAACAGATATCGAAGTATGCATACTGATGGTTCATGCTCGCTGATTAAACAACCTTCCTCTGCCTCTGAGGCTCGTTCGACTCAACTGGTACTCCAAACTGCTTAATCGCTTGTCGATTCAACATCGATTTGTGTGTCCTATCAAAGAGAGTTGGAATAGACCTAAATATCCTATCATTCAACTCCAACAATCGACGTGTAGATGCAAACTGTCCGCTCTATTACGTAAAACGATCAATCAATATCCTAATTGCTGGTAGATAAGTTTGAGGTTTTGGCATTGTTACAATCACGGGTGAAGATAGTCTATCTCTTCATGATATCTGCGACCATAGATTTAATGTCAGATAATTGCTTACCTGAAGCGGTTAGACGCTATTACGCGGGGACATTGATAAAAAAGAGCCACTCACGAATCATAAAGCGCTATGAGGGCCTTCTGAGACTATTTAGCTGAAACGCAAAGAAGAATGAAATTTAGCAGTCAACTTTTTACATCGAGATATGATCTAGCAAACAGCAGCAAAGAACGTTTTGATAATCTATGATAATCAAATGAACAAGATCTACAACATCATATTGACATCTTGAATAAAATTTTAAAAAGACATGAAATCAATACCTACAAACAAACATATTATGATAACATAGTAATTTAGACATCCAAGTATCGCACTAAAATAAACCAATGTGATAACTAATTTTAGGATATTCACAGTAAGACGAAACTGATAGAAAGATGAGGCAATTACCACAAAAGCAAATATTGTAAATCCTACATAGCCCATTGTTAGACTATTTCCCAAAAATTACAGCAGCTACAACAGATGATCACAGCATTTTTATACCTACTTTAGGTTACCAGAGCCAAACATGGACATTGAGCAAAGTGTATCACAAAATAACTACATTGAAATGCTTTTCATGCAAAGTTACACAACAACACAGAAAATTACAGAATCACCAACACATATAAACAGATTGCATAAACTGCTTATTTAGATAACAAAGAATGATGGTTTAGCCACTAATAAAATGATAAACTATCGTATCAGAGTTCTTTCATACATCAAAGAAGAGAAGACCTATGGAAAAGATGGTTGATGGCGTAGCAGAACTGTGAAAGAGCAAGTAATAATCTCACAAGCACCAGAACAGCGCAAGAAAAAAGAAACCACGTACTGGGAAAACCGCAGTGACGACAAAAGCAGTAGGCTTAAAGGTAAAACTTTCACTGAACAATCAGTGTTAGCCGATTTCATTGACCGTCGCACACCATGGGTGATGGGCGCATCACGCCGGCCACTATTCCCAGCTGTCTGGTACCCAGTTGAGGCTGCGACGAACCTCTGTCGAAAATCACAGGACTAACCAGACAAACTAACCTCGAAGGAGTTACTAAATTATTCTACAGGCTTTAACAGGTATGAAAGAATAAATTTACTAACTGCTTTTTTACAGATAAACTCAACAGAGAGAACTGCAGAATTGAAGTAAAATTGAAGATAGAAAAGACTCTCATAAGACTCCTATGATAGACCAGCATTATTTTCGCCTAGTCCAGACCCTGCAGATTCAAAAAGCCTAGTATCTAGAATAGGTCAAACAGCTCTGCCAGTTCATGCAGGCTGAACAGACACTGACATATCAGACTGTAGTCTTCTGAGCTGAGAAACTTTCTTCTTCTCTCCTTTGCGTTCTTCTATGCCACTTTTAATCACTTTTGTATGTTTGGATCTTTCAGAACGTGTAGTATTGCACTTGGTGAGCCCCTAAAGCTAGACTTCACGTTTAGGACCATGCATCCGATTTCAGCCAAAGCTTTAGTTCTACGCATGATGCAGGTAACATGGTTCTATCCTGTTACATCCCAAATTTATGCCTCTCGGAACCATCCAGTTCGACTATGAAGCAATGGTAGCTCCAAACTCGACTTAAAACTAAGCTTTGGAAACCGACAACGAAGTGACTGCCCAGTTTGTGGTACAGTAACAACGTCATCGACAAGATCGCTGAAAGAAGAGATTTCAGCGGAAGAACTGAGGCCTATGCGCTTTATCCATCTTCAACTCCCAGACAATGAGAAAATGAAAGAAATGTTGATGAATCCAAAATACGATTATAGACCTGTCGATCAAACGGTATATCCGTAAGCTGAGAAAGCTGGAGGTATTTTAGTATCTAACCAGCAACCTCAGGGATGGAAGGATAGCTATAGCCTTCTACATGATATCTGCAGCACCATGAAAAGATTTAATGTCAGGATAAATTAGCTCTACCCCTGAAGCGGTTAGACGCACACCTATGTGGCGGGGGACATTGATAAAAAAAAAGACACCTTCACGCAAAAATCAGTCAAAGCGCCATGCCAGGCCCTGACTACTCTAAATTCGTAGCTGACGAAGCAAGAAGAAGAATGAAATATTACAGTCCAACTTTCTACATCGAGATATGATCTTAACTAAACAGGGCAGTAAGTAGGTAAACTGCTGTTTGCAGATGATCAGTGCCTGATACATCAAAATGAACAAGATCTACAACATCATTTTGACACTTTGAACAAAAATTGGTTAAAAATGACATGAAAATCAACAACACTAAAACAGAAATAATGAATATGGGAAGAAAAGAAAAACTAGACATCCATGTCAATTGCTACTAAAATAAAACCAATGAAAAATTCAAATACTTGAAGCATATTCCAGAAGACGGAAAACTGGATAGGAGATAGAGGCTAGAGTACAAAAGCAAATCTTAACCTACCAGCTAGCCCTATTGTTAAGGCACCCACAAATTTACGGCGCTAGCAACAGATGATCAACAGCATTTTTAAAACCTACTTTGTGTTACCAGAGGCCAAACATGGACATTGAGCAAAGGCATACAAAAAATAACTACATGAAATGAGTTGCCTGAAAAGTTACAACAACACAAGAAAAAACAGAATCACCAAGATCAGCATAAGAAGAAAGTTGGCACAAAAACGTGCGAAATTTCATAGATAAACAAAAAAATGAAGTGGTTTAGCCACTTAAAAGTATTAAACTCTACAGTTTTGAGTCTTCTACAACAGAACATCGGGAAAGAGGCAAGAGGGAAAACACGGAAAAAATGGTTAAGATGGCGTAGAGAATCCTGTGAAAGAGCAAAGATAACAATCACACAAGCCACCAGAACGGCGCAAGACAAAAACGAAACCCGACACGGGCAACAACCAGGTAGCAGTGTGACGACAAAGAAGAAGAAGAAGTAAAAGGGAGAACCCTTTCAAACCCCGTAGTATATAGGTCAATACAGTGTTAGGCCTGTATTTTTCATTGCCGTCGGCCACAATGGGTGATGTGGTCAGCATCACGCCGCCACCTTGCTTCCCCCGAGCATGTCCTGTGCCCAGTTGAGGCTGGGTCGACCTGAAACCGTCGTGGTCGGGAAAAATTTCACCCCATTGCGGGAGCTGAACCCAGACCAACAACCTTGCGGAGCGAGTTCACTAACAACTACGCTAAAGCGGCTCTCTAAACAGGGCAGTGCCAAAGAGAAATTTCCAACTCGTCTCTTTTTGGGGGGCTAAAACCCTCATAAGAAAATCTGCCGTAGACTGGAAGACAAACACTTGATATGATTATGGAAAAGACCTCCTCAAAGACCTCAGCAGAACAGACTAGGTCATTATATTTCGCCTACGTCCCAGACACTGCAGACTCAACAAACACTTATATAGACTAGGAATAAGTCAAACAGCTCTCTGCCAGTGTCAGCAGGCGGAACAGACACCGACCGGAGCATATCCTGCAAGACTGTAGTCTTCTGTGTGAGCTGAGAAGCTTTCTTCTTCTTCTTCTTTGCGTTCGTTCTTTACGACCAATTTTAATCACTCTTTGTGATATGTTTGATCTTTGCCAAGAACGTGTATACGTTGCACATTGGTTTGGTAGGCCCCTAAACGCATAGACTTCTACACGTTTAGGACACATGCATCCGATTTCAGCCAAAACTCCTTAGTCGCCTCTTACGACATGCATGGCAGGTAACAGTGGTTCTATTCTTTACACCTCAAATTTGGGCCCGGTAACCACTCGGGCGGCTTAGGTGTTCGTAATGGAGAGATTATTTTCAGGCAGAATTCAATAGTTTTGTGCCTCTTTCGTTGCTGTCCATACTGAAAGGACTTTTATCTTTTCTCTTCTTAGCTGTTTCACACTCAGTCGACCTAAAACTAAGCTTTGGGAAAACCTGACAAACCTGAAGCTGACTGCCCAGTTTGTGGTAGACAGTAAACTAAACGCATGATCAACGATCGCTGAAGAAGAAGAAGATTTCAGCGTGGAAGAAAACTGAGCGCCCTATGTGCGCTATGCTGTCGTGGGCGCCGGAGGTGATACGAGAAAAATGAACAGAAAATGTTGATGGAATCACAAAAATAGATTATGTGACCTGTCGATCAATACGGTTTGTCTTGGACAAAATGTAAACATGAAGACAGAGGCAGCTGATTAAGACACAAGTCAAACACGCATACACGCGTTATCGCTCTTGTGTATACTCTATTTTTCCCACACACCCACACACCCACAATCACACTCATATAATGTTATTTTCGTAAACAAATCACATAGGTTCTCTATATCAAAACATACACATTCTCTCCATCTCTTGCACTTTTTTTCTTCTATCCACACATCCTCTCTCTCCCTCTCTCTCTCTTTTCACCTCTTTCGTTCTTTCTTCATCTCTCACACATCCACATACATTACATCTAGCTATCACACAGTATATCCCTCACCAATTCTCTCTTTCCCCTGTCACACACACACACATCCACATACATTCCGCCTATCCATCGTGTATACTCTCTATCTTTTCTCTCTCTCTCTCTGTTGCCCACACCAGCACCGTCTTTTTATTTCCCCACACATCCACCTGTTTTCTCTCTCTCTCTCTCTCTCTCTCATGAATCCACATAATCTATCCATTCCACTCTCTCTCTTTCTCTCTCTCTCTCTGTTGCACACACTAGCACCGTCTTTTATTTCCCCACACATCCACCCTGTTTCCTCTCTCTCTCTCTCTCTCTCTCTCTCTCATGAATGCACATACGTTCCATCTATCCATCACGCATCTCTCTCTTTCTCTCGCTCTGTTGCACACACCCAGCACCGTCTTTTCTTTCACCCACACACCCTTTCTTCCTCTCTCTCTCTCTCTCTCTCTACATAAATCCACATACATTCCATCTATCCATCACGAATTCTCTCTCTCTCTCTCTCTTTCTCTCTCTCTGTTGCACACACACACACTAGTATCGTCTTTTCTTTCAACCACACCCCCACTCTTGCTTCCCCACTCTCTCTCTCTCGCTCTGTTGCACACATTAGTATCGTCTTTTCTTTCAACCACACCCCCACTCTTGCTTCCCCACTCTCTCTCTCTCTCTCTCTCACACAAATCTATACACATATATCCATCACGCATCATATCTCTCACACGCATGCTTTTTCGTTATCACTTTTTCTCTCTCTCTCTCTCGCTCTATCTCACTCGTACACACTAGTACCATCTTTCTTTCTTTCACTCAAACACCTTCACTCTTTCCCTCCCTCTCCAACATACCATTCCCCACACATATATACACACACATACACACAAACTTGATACATTTATGTCAACAATTCAGCTGTTAAATAATATTAATGTTGACATCATGTCACCACAGACACATCGGTCATGTTCTGACTTACAATGGCGCCCCTTTCGACTTGAATAACAACTTATTAACAGAAACATTCGATTGCACCCAGTGGTAAAATAATTTAGTAATAGATTGCAAAGTGAATGCACCCAGTGGTAAAATAATTTAGTAATAGATTGCAAAGTGAATGCACCCAGTGGTAAAATAATTTAGTAATAGATTGCAAAGTGAATGCACCCAGTGGTAAAATAATTTAGTAATAGACTGCAAAGTGAATGCACCCAGTGGTAAAATAATTTAGTAATAGGCTGCAAAGTGAATGCACCCAGTGGTAAAATAATTTAGTAATAGACTGCAAAGTGAATGCGCCCAGTGGTAAAATAATTTAGTAATAGACTGCAAAGTGAATGCGCCCAGTGGTAAAATAATTTATACATAACTCACAGAACGAAAATGGCTCAAAATATTTGTTTAATATGACGTCAAAGTAAACTGTAATAATTTAGTAATTGATGCAAATAAATGCCCCAGTGGTAAAATAATTTAGTAATAGATTGCAAAGTGAATGCACCCAGTGGTAAAATAATTTAATAATAGAATGCAAAGTGAATGCGCCCAGTGGTAAAATAATTTAGTAATAGACTGCAAAGTGAATGCACCCAGTGGTAAAATAATTTAGTAATAGATTGCAAAGTGAATGCACCCAGTGGTAAAATAATTTAGTAATAGATTGCAAAGTGAATGCACCCAGTGGTAGAATAATTTATAAAACAATGACAATATCAGCACTTTCGACAACAAAGCTTTATCACAAACGAACAATCAGGAGTGACGAATTAAAAACCATCTAACATATGGACGACTACATACGGAAACATTTAAACGTTTCTAATAAAAATCTGGGAATCATATAATTTTTATTAGAAACGTTTAAATGTCTCCGTATGTAGTCGTCCTATATTAGTTGTTTTTAATTCGTCACTCCTGTTGTTCGTTGCTTGATAAAGGCCTTGTTGGTCGAAACGTTACTATATATTGTCATTGTTTTTGTAATGTGTAAGACTACAGCACTTTGTTATTACATGTTTCACCAATGAAATAGTTTTACTGCAGTCTCATCTATACTGTAAGATAAATTAAGGAATGAATGGCTTAATTGAGGATCCTCCCCTCCCCTCCTCCCCACCCGTTAATACAGGGTGTTCAAGATAAAAGCGCTCTGTGAATGGAGCTAATCTGGCATATATGTATGAAAATGAGAAGGTTCAGTTATGACGTAGTATAGGTCAAGGTTGTGTGACGGTATGTAATTGTAGTGCGGGAAGGGGCGATGAACAAATGTGACGTAGGACGAGCTAGTCAGAACCGGTTTAAATAGTACATAGACACAACGCGATAGGTTATCTGGCAACTTTCGATATGTCAATGGGGCTGCAATTATCTTGAACACCCTGTATAATAAAAATAAACAGACAGTCTCAGATGTTGTTAGATTTTCAAAACTTCTTCTTCTTCGTCTACTTCACTCAGAGCATTCATCATCAGGTGCCGTGCCGACTAGCGTAGGTTATAATGAATCTTCACAAAACTCTGTGCCTGGTGTATGCTATCATCGCAGATGTTGACGCTCTTCCGTGTCATGAAGTCCGACTATCCTACATTTTCTCTCTCGCTCTCTCTCTCTCTCTCTCTTCTCTCCTGTCTTCCACTGTCTCCCCTCCCACCCTCGATTTTACCGGTTGTCGCAATGCTTTTTTAAAACCTCCTTTCTCATCACATGTCCAAAAATGATGATTGTCTCTTTCTTATAATGATGATAAGTTTTCTCTGTGTCTTGACCTCATTCCACACCTTCACATTCGTCATTTTAGCAGTCCATGGGATTCACATCATTCTTCTGTAAAACCACATCTCTGGGGCCATCAGAGATTTTTCTATCTGTTTGTTTACAGTTCATGACTGGCATCCGTATGTCAGTATTCTCTCAGAAAATTAGTCTTACAAAATTATCAGATTTATACCAAGAACAAAGCTTACACTATTTTCAAGTTTAGGCGGTAGCTTCTCAAAGACCTGATCACTCGTTTCCCCAGTTGTTGCTATTGTTGCGCGGTTTTCCAGAGAAATTGGGCTACTTTGAGACCAGTTAAATTTGTGATTTTTGTGTGTGTTTATTTTGCTGGATAGTTATATATTTATGTTTGATCAAGTAGCTTGTCTTGAGCAGAACTTTGCCATCCTAACAGTTCTTTGAAATGTTTTTCTATCTTCTTCTTCTTCTTTGTGTTCGTTCTTTACGACCAATTTTAATCACTTTTTAGTGATATGTTTGATCTTTGCCAAGAACGTGTATACGTTGCACATTGGTTTGGTAGGCCCCTAAACGCATAGACTTCACACGTTTAGGACATGTGCATCCGATTTCAGCCAAACCTCCTTAGTCGCCTCTTACGACATACATGGCAGGTAACAGTGGCTCTATTCTTTACATCCCAAATTTGGGCCCCGGTAACCACTCGGGTGTGTTTTTCTATGATAGGCAGGAAGTCCTGCATCTGCAGTCACCTTGCTCAACTCTTCAGTTACATCCTAAATCCAACTTCTATGTGGTCTTTCTCTTCTCCTCTTTGCTGGAGTAACAAGAAGAGACCGATTTTGAAATGAAGACATCCTATCCAAAACATGTAGAAGTCTAGCGTGTTTAGGGGCCTACCAACCAATGTGCAACGTATACACGTTCTTGGCAAAGATCAAACATATCACAAAGAGTGATTAAAATTGATCGTAAAGAACGAACGCAAAGAAGAAGAAGAAAAGAAGACATCAGGAAAAATAAGTGTGAACTTCATCAAGAAACAACAAATTAACTGGTTCAGCCACATAAGCAGATTACCAACAGACAGTGCGCCTCAAAGAGCACTGCTACTCTGATACGGTGTTTCAAAGCAAAAGACCGTCCACGATAAAGTTGAACCTCAGAAATACCAGATGTGGTGAAAAACACGATTTATGAAGCTTATAGAAAATCCCGTTCTATAATTCTTTTCTTATCCTGACGATGTAAAGATAAAAAATGGATAAGAGAAAAGAACGAAAGAAGATATATTCATTTATTTAGAATATCGTGATTGTTGGCTACTTATGTGAGATCGTTTGTCCGGAATTTGTGTAACGACCTGGCAACACTGGTTACTGGAACAACATCGTGGTTATAGAATTGATTGTTGCAGGTCCATTTTTGTTTCTATTTACCGGATTTTGGCTTTTAGATAGAGTGAGAAACGAGATATCAGAAGCATCGTTGGTACTATACCA
Organism: Arion vulgaris; assembly: GCA_020796225.1. Lineage (NCBI taxonomy): Eukaryota > Metazoa > Mollusca > Gastropoda > Stylommatophora > Arionidae > Arion > Arion vulgaris. The sequence continues at coordinate 11,867,289 of CM036769.1, forward strand.
TGCATACAGTACATCAAGAAGCAAAGATTCAAGTGGTTCGGCCATTTAATGAGAATGGAACCACATTTACTACCATCACGTGCCTATAATAATCGACACTCATGGCGCAGAGCACGAGGCAGGCCAAGAACACGATGGATAGATAATATCTCAGAGTCCTGCGAAAGCATGGACTGACAACGTCAAGCGCAACACACCTGGCACAAGATAGGAAACTAACTCTTCCCACGACGCTTCACGGCAAATGTGGTTAAGATAAGATAAGGCTTTTAGATACAACAATTTGGCTCACACTAACATTCAAATAAATGGTCAAAAACTAGAATAAGTTGAAATCTTGAAACATGCCGTGTTCCATATAAGTAGTGAGGGACTTCTAGAATAAAGATCACGATAAAACTTGAGATGGCTAAAGTTGCTATGTCTCGTAACGACTGTGTGGTGCCGGGGCCCGGGAGGGAAGCAAAGAGTAGTACCACTGCAACCTACAATGCATGTCGTAAGAGGCGACTGATGTAGACCCTAGGGATGCAACCCTAGTAAATAAATAGCAGCGCAGAAATCTGATGTGCTGGCCGACTTGTAGGCGCATAACTAGCACAACGTACAGTCGGTCTTAGGCTCAGATCACATACAAATCACACAGAGTGGTTGATAAGTGGTCGATGTGGGGCGTTCGAAGAAGAAGCAATGTCTCGTATGAAATTTGGAAAAATAAAATCAGTATCGAAATAATGTACATATACAGGTCATCGTGTATACAACAATACTTATATATGTGATTGATTGATTGATTGATTGATAGGACCATCATCATTGCACTTCAGTGAGTAACCATGTATGTTCCAATCTCTTTCTTACACAGGACGATCTCAGCTGCAGTGCGTAACTCTGTAGCACCGGCGAGGGTCCCTGATGTAATTTTGAAGATGGTGTAGATATTTATGTAGGAATTTTATTTTTTAATCTTTCTAATAAATTTGGCCAGGGCAGCAGCTTTTCAAAATGTTTGGATAGCCTGACTTCATGGCACGGAAGAGCGTCAACATCTGAGATGATAGCAAACACCAGAGACAGATTTGTGGAGATCTGTCATGATCTCTACGTCAGCCGTCACGGCCATTGATGATGATGCCATCAACCATCCCATGTCAAGTGTCCAATCTTATCCCATGTCAAGTGTCCAATCTTATCCCATGTCAAGTGTCCAATCTTATCCCATGTCAAGTGTCCAATCTTATCCCATGTCAATGCCCCCTTCCTCCCCTCCCCACACGCATGCACACACTCATGCACACACAGATTATATATATCAAGATCCTGACCTGGAAGTCCTGGAATGTTCTTCACAATAATAAGCAAAATCAAGTTGGCAGAAAAATCGACAAAATCCTGGCAGGCTTAACGATATCTTTGATTTTCCTAGAATTCAAGATAAACATAAAACAAGTCGCACAAAAACAACAATATTAGCAGTATATTTCAACAGAATTCTGTGTGGCGTATATGTTAGTTACTCGTCTCTCGTACAACAATATATTTCAACAGAAGTCTGTGTGGCGTATATGTTAGTTACTCGCCTCTCGTACAACAATATATTTCAACAGAAGTCTGTGTGGCGTATATGTTAGTTACTCGTCTCTCGTACAACAATATATTTCAACAGAAGTCTGTGTGGCGTATTTGTTAGGTACGCCCCTCTCGTACAACAATATATTTCAACAGAAGTCTGTGTGGCGTATTTGTTAGTTGCTCGCCTCTTGATCTTCTTCTACGAACGCTCCATATCGACCACTTGTTAACCATTCTGTATAATTTGTATGTGATCTGAGCCTCCATTCTGTGTGCTTTGCTTTTGATCTGAGCCTAAGAGGGATTGTACTTTGTGCCAGTTATGCGCCTACAAGTAGGCCAGCGCATCCGATTTCTGCGATGCTTTTATTTACTAGATTAGCTTCCCTCGGTCCTACATGAGTAGCCTCTTACAATATGCCTTGTAGGTCACAAGGGTATTATTCTTTGCTTTCCTTGCGGGCACGGAAACACACAGACGATATCTCGTTTTCTCTCTTGCGATCCCAGCCTAGACTGATGTACCAACTTTATCATGAATTTTACCCTGGTTTTAAGGACTCTGTTCTCCGTACAGCTTCTCGCGAAGCTCTGTGTTTTGATGCCATGTTTCTTTTCTTATACCTACTAACGTTGGCAGTCTTGCAGAACGTGTTCTGTCGTCATGTCCGCAGGGGCACAGGCTAGTTGTGAAAATCTTAAATTTGTGGAACATGTGAGCTCGGAGCTTGTTGTGACCTGTGCGGAGGCGAAGTATGGCAACTTGTTCACTACGAGAGAGACCATAGTATCCGTCGCTGTTGTTAGCCTGAGGATGGTCTTTTGTCCATTTGTCTCTGTAGTGCGAACCGATGGTTGTTCTGGCTTCTTCATAACTGATCTCGAGATTATAAAAGTACTATGTTCGCTACTTCGTGGAGCCATCTCGATACTTTTCTTGATATACCTGATCTCAGTGTAGGTGAGATCGAGTTTCTGGTCCTATCAGAGACTGACGATAAAACGTACGTCCCGTGCTCAAGTTAAACACGTAAAAGAACCCTTGGCAGTTCAAATCGAGAAGAACAGACTGGAAAGCCTCTCCTCGGGCAAAATTCATTAAAAAAAATTTCAATTACTACTAAATATTTTTACAATCTTCTAAATTAAATCGGGTACCTCGTCGAGCAGCAGTCCTTGCACTGCCGCTGAGATATTACTGTGTAAGAAAGATATCGGGACACACATTGTTATTCACAGTAGTGCAATGATGATCGTCCAATCAACTCAAATCAGTCAATCAATTTTAATAGTCTATCTGGTCGTGTAACAGGGTAGCAGAGGCGACACGCAAAATTACGGTCCTTGGTTTCAGAGGTAGGCGAATAACATGTGACCGGAAATTTACAACCAGATGGGGTAGCAAGCTGGTGATTGGGCAATCCAATTTCCGGATGAGGGTGCGTGACACAGTCAGCACACGTAAAAAAGTAAGATCACGAGATAACGACAGAGAACCCCGGAACACAACAGAAGCACGGAAGATTCGGACAGGTAGTAAAGTGATACAGGAAGTAGGAACATATAAGAAATTAATGAAGTGTTAGATAAAGTAAAGCTGAGTTTGTTAGGTTTGATATATACCAGAGTGTCAACCTTGTCATATTTATTCTATCACTCATCGTGGATATAACGTGTTAGAGAGCTAGTTATCGTCACGTGGCGACAGATAGTTTCATAAAGTTCCTCCAAGCCTCAGCTTGTGTTAACCGTTGTAGATTGGCAGCCATCAACCACATGGCAGAAGAACTTTCATCTTACTCTGACGGAGTCTTTCATTAGACTTTCGTTCTACAGTGTCGTTCTTTGAGGACGTCGGCGCATTTAATCATTACTCAACCTGACTTGAACTGTTCAGAGCAATAGTTAAGACGTGCGTCAGTTGGCAAGCATTAGCCTTTGGTTTAGTAAGAGACGACGATCCAGTTCTACTTCGTCAATTAACTAGAGCTTTAAGTTAAATGGTACACAATCGGATTTTGAAGGGCTGCAGTTTGAATCCAAAACGTGAAAACACGTAAAAACAAAGTACTATAGTTTTACAAGATACAGAAACAGTGACGATATACAGCAACGTTTCGACCCAAAGGCCTGTATCAAGCAAACGATACAATAAGAATGACGAATTTCGAGGAACACTACAAATGGACGATTACACATGGAAACATTCAAACCTATCTAATGAAAATCTAGGAATAAAAACGAATAACGAAATGAGTGCCACACAAAACCAGAAGTGCAAAAGAAGAGAAACAATAAAGTGAATATATGACATATATATATATGAAGCAAATACATATGCTGGCACAACGTACAATCGCTCTTAGGCTCGGATCACATACAAATCACACAGAGTGGTTGACAAGTGGTCGATATGGAGCGTTCGAAGAAGAAGAAAATCAAATGAGAGTAAAAATAGCTATAAATACTTGTATAAGCGATGACTGACAAGAGAAATAAATATAGATGGATTAGTACAAAGAGTTAATTCTTCATGTTTGTTGGTCTACACGTTCTGATATAACCAAAATTAGAACCTTCAGGAAAAGTCTCCTCCTATGAAGTCTACTATGATTGATTGATTTATTTATCCATTAATTGGACCATCATCATTACACTTCGGGGAGTAACGATGTATGTTCCGATCTATGTCTTACACATGAAGATCTCAGCGGCAGTGCGCGACCTCCATAGCACCGGCGAGGATCCCGATGTAATTTAGAAGATGGTGAAAATATTTTTAGATATTTTATTTATTAATTTTTATAATGAATTTTTCCCTAGGCAGTGTCTTTCCGATCCTCCCCTTCTCGATTTTAAACTGCCAAGGGTTCTTTTACGTGGTTGACTTGAACACGGGACCTACGTTTTATCGTCCGTCTCCGATAGGACTAGGAACTCGATCTCACCGACACTGAGATCAAAGTGTCTTTGGGAAATATTCAGATGGCTCAACCAGGGAGTAAACCGAGTACCTTTATAACGAGGGGCTAGTACATAATCTCTACGCCACAGAGAACCGTAGTCTGCTATAATCTCTACGCCACAGAGAACTGTAGTCTGCTATAATCTCTACGCCACAGAGAACTGTAGTCTGCTATAATCTCTACGCCACAGAGAACTGTAGTCTGCTATAATCTCTACGCCACAGAGAACTGTAGTCTGCTATAATCTCTACGCCACATAGAACTGTAGTCTGCTATAATCTCTACGCCACAGAGAACTGTAGTCTGCTATAATCTCTACGCCACAGAGAACTGTAGTCTGCTATAATCTCTACGCCACAGAGAACTGTAGTCTGCTATAATCTCTACGCCACAGAGAACCGTAGTCTGCTATAATCTCTACGCCACAGAGAACTGTAGTCTGCTATAATCTCTACGCCACAGAGAACTGTAGTCTGCTATAATCTCTACGCCACAGATAACTGTAGTCTGCTATAATCTCTACGCCACAGAGAACCGTAGTCTGCTATAATCTCTACGCCACAGAGAACTGTAGTTGCATATAATCTCTACGCCACAGAGAACCGTAGTCTGCTATAATCTCTACGCCACAGAGAACCGTAGTCTGCTATAATCTCTACGCCACAGAGAACTGTAGTCTGCTATAATCTCTACGCCACAGAGAACCGTAGTCTGCTATAATCTCTACGCCACAGAGAACCGTAGTCTGCTATAATCTCTACGCCACAGAGAACTGTAGTCTGCTATAATCTCTACGCCACAGAGAACTGTAGTCTGCTATAATCTCTACGCCACAGAGAACTGTAGTCTGCTATAATCTCTACGCCACAGAGAACTGTAGTCTGCTATAATCTCTACGCCACAGAGAACTGTAGTCTGCTATAATCTCTACGCCACAGAGAACTGTAGTCTGCTATAATCTCTACGCCACAGAGAACTGTAGTCTGCTATAATCTCTACGCCACAGAGAACTGTAGTCGGCTATAATCTCTACGCCACAGAGAACTGTAGTCTGCTATAATCTCTACGCCACAGAGAACTGTAGTCTGCTATAATCTCTACGCCACAGAGAACTGTAGTCTGCTATAATCTCTACGCCACAGAGAACTGTAGTCTGCTATAATCTCTACGCCACAGAGAACCGTAGTCTGCTATAATCTCTACGCCACAGAGAACTGTAGTCTGCTATAATCTCTACGCCACAGAGAACTGTAGTCTGCTATAATCTCTACGCCACAGAGAACTGTAGTCTGCTATAATCTCTACGCCACAGAGAACTGTAGTCTGCTATAATCTCTACGCCACAGAGAACTGTAGTCTGCTATAATCTCTACGCCACAGAGAACCGTAGTCTGCTATAAATTCAGGTTTAATCATGGCGCCTAATATGGCCTTAAGAAGCTCAGGAGGACAAGTAATAAGAGAGGACAGTGGGGCCTACGCAACAACCACAAGTATATTGACAATGGAGGTGCGGCGGTTACGAAGCGGTGAAATGGTTGACATCTCACAATTACTCTTGTGTTTTCATACTCAGTGACTCCATGAGTATGATTCGTAAAGTTGAAACAGGAATGGTGAGATGAAACTGGGTGGAGGTACTAGTACAGACAATGATCAGAGAAATCACCTTCATTTATGTCCCTGGGCACGCAGGAGTTAGAAGTAATGAATGAACTGATAGATTGGCTGACTTGGCTACAATATCAGAGGGAGCTGCCATGGATAGAAATGACATTTTTCACGCATTGAGAGATTATTTCCGAACAGAGGAGTTTCAGGGCTGTGAATCCCACTCGCTGACCAGATTGAAAGAGATGGATGTCAATATTGGTGCAACCCGAAAAGAACGACATACTAAATATGAAAAGAGATTGATTAATCAACATTGAACTGGTGTATTGGGCTGCTGGATTTGCTGAGGCAGAGATTGGAGCACCTATGGACATGTCCGAAGTGCTATGATGATAGTCCTTATATAACTATAACTGATGGTACGGCTGCCTGATTTTTGCGTGGAGGCTAATTTTCCGTATCTCAATCAAGTGTCACTAGCCATTCAGGCGAACCTTACGTCGACTTAGAGTACTTGTCCCCTTAACGATCGTGTGGTGCCGGGGACCCGTAAGGGAAGCAAAGAATAGTACCACTGCAACCTACAAGGCAGGTCGTAAGAGGCGACTGACGTAGGGGCCTAGAAAGCTACCTAATAAATAAAAAGCGCAGGCATAAATCGAATGTGCAGGCCTTATTGTAGGTGCATAACTGGCACAACGTACAGTCTCTCTTAGGCTCAGATCACATACAAATCACACTGAGTGGTTAACAAGTGGTCGATCTGGAGCGTTCATCAAAGAAGAAGTCCCACTTAAAAGATGAGCCTTGTTATGCAGTAATCGATTACTTCAAGAATGCTTGTACGGCTCACAGATATAGAATGTCTGATTTCAGAGCTATAGATCTTGTCTTAAGGTATCATCCTGCCGTCCTTCGTCTATCTGTCTGCCTAAGTGTCCGTCGATCCGTCCACAGCTGCTGGAGTTTTACTCAATCTCTTATTTCTGGTTACAGGACAGAGAAATCGATAAAGTCAGTTTCAGACGTCTGCTGTATCGTTACGTGCGCGTTAGAATCCGTTGTTTTCATGGAAGATTCTTCGTGACCAGTGGTTCTCATTCTGTACTTCGTGAGGGGCCTATAGAAACAAAATAAACACAGATGCCTTGTCGCAGGCATATTAGAAATGTTTAGATAAAATAAGTTTTAATACAGAAGAGAAAGACATTATTTAAGTGAAGTGGTTTAAGGTAGTATGATTGGTATTTGAAGTGACGTGGTTAGGGATTGGGTGTTCGGTATGTGAAGTTAAGTGGTTATAGGTTTTGGAGTTAGTATTTGAAGTGAAGTGGTTTGAGGTTTTGTGGTTGGTATTTAAAGTGAAGTGGTTAGGAGTAGAGTGTTTGGTATGTGAAGTGAAGTGGTTAGGAGTACTGTGGTTGGTATGTGAAGTGAAGTGGTTAGGAGTAGTGTGGTTGGTATGTGAAGTGAAGTGGTTAGGAGTAGTGTGGTTGGTATGTGAAGTGGTTAGAGGTGGTATTTTCAATGTTTCTCACAAACTTTTTTTAAATTTTATTATTCGTATGTTAAAGACATCGGTTAAAGCAGCTGTCAATAGATAGTCGTGAGGGCGACCACAGTAAAATTGTCAATATAGGAATGTGAGCGAGACAGCTGGAAAACAAGCTCTCATTATGTGAAATTGAGAGAGACAACAGTAAAACTAACTATATATGAATGTGAGAAATACATCAGTAAAACTGACTTCGTGCAGTAAATTCGTGTACCTCACCATCAAGGCGAACTTTACTTCGACTTCAGAGGTCCTTGTAATTTAAATCCCCGTGTAAAATGTCATGCTCTCACGTATCCCAACCGCGTACATATGTATACCCAGAATTTTTATTTTTGACCTTGCTGGTCTCGAATACCGGATTTTTAGTGTAGACCGTTACCAACTTTGCTATTTGCGTCCCCATTTAATATGCTTGAGATCCGCTGGAGAAAACTGATGGACAAAACAACAGTATATGTTACCACAAACATATGCGCAGACAGATGTCAGCAGGAACATTACGAGCAGAAGAAGAAGAAGAAAAAGGAGGAGGAGAAGAAGGAAAAGGAAAAGAAGAAGAAGAAGAATGAGAAGAAGAAGAGGAAGAAGAACAAAAACAAGAAGAAGAACAAGAAGAGGAAGAAGAACAGGAAGAAGAAGAAGAACAAGAGGAAGTAGAAGTTGAGTCACAAAAGAAGTTACATATAGCAATGCAGGCAATGGGAAGAGAAATGCGTTTCAACACTATAAGAACACATATTAGTCCTCTTCTTCTTCTTCTTTACGTTCGTTCTTTACGACCAATTTTAATCACTCTTTGTGATATGTTTGATCTTTGCCAAGCACGTGTATACTTTGCACATTGGTTTGGTAGGCCCCTAAACGCATTGACTTTTACACGTTTAGGACACGTGCATCCGATTTTAGCTTAACCTCCTTTGTCGCCTCTTACGACATGCGGGGCAGGTAACATTGGTTCTATTCTTACACCTAATTTGGGACCCTGTAACCACTCGGGCGACACATATTAGTGATCAGAACGTCCGTATGTTGCCGGGGCCCGTGAGAGAAGCAAAGAATTGTAACTTTGCGATCTACAAGGCATGTCGTAAGAGGCGACTGATGTAGGACCTAGGAAGCTACCATAGTAAATAAAAAGCATTGCAGAAATCGGATGTGTTGGCCTACTTGTAGGTGAATAACTGGCACAATGTACAATCGCTATTAGGCTCAGATCACATACAAATCACACAGAGTGGTTAACAAGTGGTCGATATGGAACATTCGAAGAAGAACTTCCTGGCGCTTCACAAGGTGTTTCATACGCTTGGCTCTAACATTGAGCAGAGTTGGAATTGGTCTTTCTTAAGATGGGCGAAGTACCACACATAGAAACTCAGTCCCAAGTGGTGTAGACTTGAGATGAGCGAAGTACCACACATAGAAACTTCAGTCCCAAGTGGTGTAGACTTAAGATGGGCGAAGTACCACACATAAACTTCAGTCCCAAGTGGTGTAGACTTAAGATGGGCGAAGTACCACACATAGAAACTTCAGTCCCAAGTGGTGTAGACTTAAGATGGGCGAAGTACCACACATAGAAACTTCAGTCCCAAGTGGTGTAGACTTAAGATGGGCGAAGTACCACACATAGAAACTTCATTCCCAAGTGGTGTAGACTTAAGATGGGCGAAGTACTACACATAGAAACTTCAGTCCCAAGTGGTGAGACTTAAGATGGGCGAAGTACCACACATAGAAACTTCATTCCCAAGTGGTGTAGACTTAAGATGGGCGAAGTACCACACATAGAAACTTCAGTCCCAAGTGGTGTAGACTTAAGATGGGCGAAGTACCACACATAGAAACTTCATTCCCAAGTGGTGTAGACTTAAGATGGGCGAAGTACCACACATAGAAACTTCAGTCCCAAGTGGTGTAGACTTAAGATGGGCGAAGTACCACACATAGAAACTTCAGTCCCAAGTGGTGTAGACTTAAGATGGGCGAAGTACCACACATAGAAACTTCAGTCCCAAGTGGTGTAGACTTAAGATGGGCGAAGTACCACACATAGAAACTTCATTCCCAAGTGGTGTAGACTAAGAGTGGTGTAGGGGATGTGGAGTCTCTGTGGGTAAGTCTTACCTTGCGATCTGAAGGTCGTGAGTTCGAATCCGGACGGGGTCAAAGGCGCATAGGGACAACGTCGCTCCAAGATTGGTGAGCTGGCACTAATCAAGATCCTACCCCACCTCCACCTGGTGAACCTGGTAACATACATTGGTTTCTGTCTGTCTAAGCGGGTAGAGATCGAGGGGGAGCTACTCTGGTATGGGTAGGGATGCAGACGTGGTTCCGTTGGATGAGATCCGCTCGCAACACAGACGAGCGGAATCACAGAGTGACTATTAATGCACATCTCTCCCGGCTGATGGGAAAAGCTGAACGGATAGCCATAAAGGAATGAGGGGTGCATCCAGAGAAGAAACGTGGGCCGGCGTGTAGCAAAACATGGGTCCGAGAAGAGTTGTACGTGGGCCCACATGGGCGAAACTCGGAGCCCTGAGGTGGGGGCCGGAGTTGAGCCTAGAGACAACCTAGAGGCATGGTAAACGTGAGCACGGTGAGAACTGATGGAAATGGTGGGCAGGCCCCAAGGCAGAGCGAGCACGCATGCGGCCGATGTACGGGTGGGTCCAACGGTGGGCAGACGTGCACGGCGCAGGTGGTGTAGCGAAGAGAGGGCGTGGCAGGCGTAGGAGTGAGCGGACCACCCAAATGTGCGGAAAAACTGGAAAGCCCAGCAAAGGCTTGAATCCAGTGCGCGTTTCCGCTTGCAGGGAACTACTACCGCCTTGTAGTTAGATTGGGGACAATCAATACCTAGCGGAGTAGAAAGGTTTTTGCTGTAGATACGAAGTTCGTGCTTTGGGCAACAGTCTCGGCATGACGGGTTCAATTTCTGCGGAGAGGGACCGAGCCATATGAGGTAAAACCCAGTGCAATGAAGTCAATCCTTCGGCTTTAGACCTTTATTTTTAGAACGAAGAAGAAGAATCGAAAATTGATCGTTTCGAGTGAACATAAACGTCTGTCCACACTAATTGTCGCTTAGTACTCTCTCTCTCTCTCTCTCTGGCGAAAGTCACACATATAAATCACAACCAGTGGTCAACGAGTGGTTGTTCTAGAACACCCGCGGAAGTGACTCTCTGAACTATAATCACATGTCCACCAGGACCAGTAAGTGATGTTTTTAGAGCTCCAAACCGCTCTATAAATTGGAGAAGACTGCATTGATGACCAATGAACCCTACCTCCCGAGTAGGTGTCTCCGCAACACTAGGCATAACACTACACCCCTAGAACTGCTGAAGGTTTCTGGGTTTTAAAGAAAGCCGGGTGCTCCCCCTCACCCCTCCCCACCCCCTCACCCCCCAATGCACTATAGGATAAAGAGTGAAAACATGTAATTCCTGGGGTTCGAAGAAGAAGAACGAAGAAGAAATAGAAGAAGAAATAGAAGAAGAAATAGAAGAAGAAATAGAAGAAGAAATAGAAGAAGAAATAGAAGAAGAAATAGAAGAAGAAATAGAAGAAGAAATAGAAGAAGAAAAGAAGAAAGAAAAGAAAAAAAGAAAATAGAAGAAGAAATAGAAGAAGAAATAGAAGAAAAGAAGAAATAGAAGAAAGAAGAAGAAATAGAAGAAGAAATGAAGAAGAAAAGAAGAAGAAATAGAAGAAGAAATAGAAGAAGAAATAGAAGAAGAAATAGAAGAAGAAATGGAAGAAGAAATAGAAGAAGAAATAGAAGAAGAAATAGAAGAAGAAGAAGAAATAGAAGAAGAAATAGAAGAAGAAATAGAAGAAGAAAGAAGAAGAAGAAATAGAAGAAGAAATAGAAGAAGAAATAGAAGAAGAAATAGAAGAAAGAATATGAAAGAAGAAATAGAAGAAGAAATAGAAGAAAGAAATAGAAGAAGAAATAGAAGAAGAAATAAAAAGAAGAAAAGAAATAGAAGAAGAAATGAAGAAGATAGAAATAGAAGAAGAAATAGAAGAAGAAATGAAGAAGAAGAAATAGAAGAAGAAATAGAAAAGAAGAAATAGAAGAAGAAATAGAAGAAGAAATAGAAGAAGAAATAGAAGAAGAAATAGAAGAAGAAATAGAAGAAGAAGAAGAAATAGAAGAAGAAATAGAAGAAGAAGAAGAAATAGAAGAAGAAGAAGAAATAGAAGAAGAAGAAATAGAAGAAGAAAAAGAAAGAGGGAAAAATAGAAGAAGAAATAGAAGAAGAAGAAGAAATAGAGGAAGAATAAATAGAGGAAGAAATAGAGGAAGAAATAGAGAAAGAAATAGAAGAAGAAGAAATAGAAGAAGAAGAAGAAGAAGAAGAAGAAATAGAGGAAGAAATAGAGGAAGAAATAGAAGAAGAAGAAATAGAAGAAGAGATAGAAGAAGAAATAGAAGAAGAAATAGAAGAAGATGAAGAAGAAGAAGAAGATGAAGAAGAAGTAGTGGAACAAATTCATACCTTGGAAAATAAATAGTAACCAAGCATATATTTATCACATTTGCGCTGTCCCTTGTGTTGTATGTTAGTCTATTACTACCTAGATTATATTTAGAAATGTATAAAGCTATCGGTTAGAAACAGATTGAAACACAGAGACAACTCGGCTTTGATTGTAAGCATCCAGTTAAGTCCCTTGTCAGAGAGAGAACATTCAATCGATAGCTGCCATTTGTGATGCGTAGGAGCCAGATAATGATTAGAAGAAAACAGCATCATCTTCTTCTTCTTTGCGTTCGTTCTTACAACCAATTTTAATCACTCTTTGTGATATGTTTGATCTTTGCCAAGAACGTGTATACCTTGCACATTGGTTTGGTAGGACCCTAAACGCATAGACTTATACACGTTTAGGACACATGCATCCGATTTCATCCAAACCTCCTTATTGCCTCTTACGACATGCGTGGCAGGTAACAGTGGTTCTATTCTTTACATCCCAAATTTGGGCCCCGGTAACCATTCGGGCGGAAGACAACAGCATGATTTGGTAGATGTCAGCGTCAACATATTCTAACGTCACCATGCACTAACGGATTTACTTAGTCTACACAAACAAACAAACAAACAAAATACAAGTCGGAACTACTTCTGCGATTAACTTCTGCTACGCGACTACTCCGGTATGTGTCATAAACAGGGCGGTGTGATTGAGATCTTTACCAGCCGAAGGACAAGAGCTCAAGTGCAGCTGGATCGTTGAAGACGACGAAGAGGTCTTTACCAGTCTCCCCACACCCACCCACCCTCTATAGTTTGTTCTGAAGGGTTTTTCTGTTGGCCATATTTCCATTATCACGCTGCTCATGCTGTGGTAGTCTTGCATGATGTGCTCTGGGGATTGTTTTGGTGATCCACAAGTCCAGGCAGCAGAGTCAATGAGACCAATTATGTGGAGGTGTGCTCTGAGACTGCGGTGTCCTGTTCCAAGTCTGAAGGCTGTGGTCTGCGCTTTTTTGTTTAGTGTATTTATAGTGTTGTGTTCTGGGGACTGCTTTGGTGCTTCAAGTGTGCAGGCAGCCGAGTTCCTGAGACTCATTCTATAGAGGTGTGCTCTGAGACCGTAGTGTCCCGTTCTAAGTCTGAAGACTGTGGTCTGCGCTTTTCTGTTGACTGTATTTATATTGTCGTGGGGGACTGCCTAGAGTAGTTGATAGTAGCTCGGCCTGCTAGCTGTGAGACGCCTCATAGCTCGGGTTCGAACCTACTGTCCGGCATTTGTTCGAGTCCCTGGTCTTACTCAGGACGATAACGTGAGTACCTCTGAAGTCGGAGAAAATCTGCCTGTATGGCGAGGGAATACTAATTACGAGTACATTGAGCACACGGCTGCCAGTGTAAAGTAATTTACAATGTGCACGTTGCTGCCATTGTAAGAAATTGGAAAAAACGGATTTTCACGCAAAAATCAGTTTCAGAGATGAAACTTCGTCTGAGTTGAAAGCGGACAAAAGAAAAAAGAAAAAAAAAAAAATATTGTCGTGCTCATGGTTATATAATCCGTTTGTTTATCTGGACTGTTTAAACTTGGAAGATAATCAGAGTTGGTATTCCATACTTCTGTCAGGGATTTCTGTGGCGTAGACGTTAGTTGTTCAACTCTTGTTTCATAGGTTCTCAGTTCGCTCCCTCATGGAGACATCAAGATATTTTTCCACAGACCCTTGATCTCAGTGTAGGTGAGATCCAGTGGCGGCTCGTGATCATTTTTGTTGGTGGGGCCAGACATTTTTCCCGGATAAACATGTTTTTGTTGTTGCTATATTTAATTTATAAAATAATAAATACACGTTATACATTATTTTTGGTGGGGCCTGGCCCCACTGGCCCTTAATGACGAGCCGTCACTGGTGAGATCTAGTTCTTAGTGCAAAAGGAGACGGACGATAACATCTAGGTCCTGTGTTCAAGTTGAGCACGTAAACGAACCACTAATAATAATTCCTCTCGTACCGTTATACGTTACATACGGCCTGCAAGTAATTTCTCCATAACGCTCTATTCTGGTCAACTTGCTCAATCTCCTCCATGGAACTGAGACCGATACTTCTTGCCTCTCTCAGCAAAGTTCGTTTCAGGGTCTCCTTAGGTCGACCTCTCTTTCTTGAACCCTTTGCATCCCACTTCAATGCCTGTTTTGATATTCGTTGATCATTTCTCCTCAAGGTGTGTCCAACATATCTCCATCTTCTCTTTCTTATAACAGTCGTCACTAGTGCTTGCCCAGACATTTCTCTGATTTCATCACTTCTCATGAATTCGTTCAATTTTTTTTTCATTATTAAAAGAAAGAACCAATGGCAGTTCAATATTAAGAAGAGCAGGCTGAAAAGTCACTACCCGGGCATTATTCATTAAAAAGAATTTTAAAATAAAATTCCTACATAAATTTTTTTCCCATCTTCTAAATTATATTGAAATCCTTGGTCGGTGCCATGGAGTTTGCGAACTGCAGCTGAGATCTTCCTGTGTAAGAAAGAGATCGGAACCTACATGGTTACTCACCGAAGTGCAATGATGATGGTCCTATCAATCAATCGCTAGGGAATGCTAACCCGAAACAAATGCTTGCAGAAAACGGATGCACAGGCCGTAAGGCGCATAACATGGTGCAACGACCCCTCAAAATGAGGAATGGGATAACGGATTCTACGATCGTCAATCTGCCTCAGAGATTTAGCCACGCAGTAAGAATGTCAGACCTACCATCACGAGGGTGGCCAAAACTTTCTGCGGGAAGAGGTCGGCACAAACGGGGAAGCAGAAATCATAGGAATTATATCCTACAGATATGTCCCCAGTATGCAGACTTGAGAAGAAAGAGGTGGCCCACTTACACTAGCGTCCAAGACAAACTGTATGGCGTGGCTGATAATCTGAGGCAGACGCTGCCTTTATTAGAGAATCCAAAATCCAAATCTAGTGAGAACGCAGAAGACAAACTGTATGGCGTGGCTGATAATCTGAGGCAGACGGCTACCTTTATTAGAGAATCCGAAATTCCAATCTAGTGAGAACGCAGAAGAAGAAGATAGTAAATTAAAATGAAAATAGATAATGTGACATGAGAGGGATAATAATATATTCCACACACGCACACACACACACCTCCCCACACACACACACAGAGAGAGAAATTAGAAATGATGTCGCCCGCGTGTTGACGGAGCTCTCAAGGGGATCATAGTAACACTGCGACCTACAAGGCATGTCAAGAGACGACTGAGGTAGGGCCTAGGAATTTACCCAAGTTCAAAAAAAAGCTTCGCAGAAATCAAATGGGCTGGTCTACTTGTAGGTGCATAACTGGTACAATGTACAATCGCCCTTAGGCTCGGATCACATACAAATCCCAAAGAGGGGCTTAGCAAGTGGTTGATATGGAGCTGTCAAAGAAGAAGAAGAAGAGATGCTTTATTCTAAACGCATAGACTTCTACACGTTTAGGACACGTGCATCCGATTTCAACCAAATCTCCTTAATCGCCTCTTAAAACATACGTGGCAGGTAACAGTGGCTCTATTCTTTACACCTCAATTTGGGCCCCGGTAACCACTCGGGACACAGAAGAGATACTGTAGGGGGTGGGCAAAATTCTCCCAGAACATGCTAGTGATATGTATATATATTTATGGTTTTTTTTCCGATCTAGAAGCACTTGAGCTTTTCAGCTCTTCGGCTCGGTGCCATGGTCATCGTAACCCTTCAGTTCGGTGCCACGAACACAGTAAATCTGGAGAATCTGTGGCTTTTCTGCCAGCCCACGGAATTGAACCGCACACACAGGGATAGTTATCCGTAGTCCAACGCGCTACGAACACGCTGGGCAGACGGGCTAGTGATATATATACAATAGTAATGTAATTTACACAATAGGCTGCACACATGTTTACCTAAACAATTTCAGTGCATATCTCCCCCACAATATATCTTGTTTGCCCTGGAGCTACTTTCACTGTTCATGTGACACCTTTTGTCTACATATTTGGTAGCTGACTAGTCTATTGTTGATATAAGGGGAAAACTGGAGTCTAACGATGTCACAAGGCAATGCTTTTCAGATACAGTGGATCGCCTGAGTGGTTACTGGGGACCAAATTGGGGTGTAAAGAATAGAACCAATTTTACCTGCCACGCATGTCGTAAGAGGCGAATAAGGAGGTTGGTTTGGGGGCTAGCTACCCCAAAACGTAAAAAACACTAGATGTCTACAGAACGGAGAGAGAACCGAGTAAACTCTGGTTGAAACCGGACGTATCGCCGAAGGATAAGCACCAGAGTTCCAAATAGTGATGAAGATGTGACGTAAAACACCCCAATGCTAAGGCTGCATGAATCATATTTCCACATTTAGGGTCTACAAACCAATGTGCAATGTATACACGTTCTTGGCAAAGATCAAACATATCACAGGTAATGATTAAAATTGGTCGTAAAGAACGAACGCAAAGAAGAAGAAGATATTTCCACATGAATAGAATGTATGGGGAAATCTGGTACATCGGTCTGTGCGGTGATCGAGAGAGAGAGATACAGTGGATACATTGCAAAATGTGGACCATATAAATCTTTTCTAATCCTTCGAACGCTCCATATCGAAAACTTGTCAACCACTCTGTGATTTGTATGTGATCTGAGCCTAAGAGCGATTATACGTTGTGTCAGTCATGCGCCTACATGTAGGCCAGCCCATCCGATTTCTGCGTTGCTTTTATTTATACTAGGTAGTATCCATAGGGCCTACATCAGTCGCCTCTTACAACATGCATTGTAGGCTGCAGTGGTGCTATTCTTTGCTTCCCTTGCGGGCCCCGACACCACACGGAGAGACCACATAAATAACAGAGGGTGTCAAAGACAACATGTACGAAGCGCCCACAAAAATCCGTTCTTCAAATCTCTTCTTATAAATTTTCATGATTTATCTAGGTCCAACTTTTCTCGTAATTTCTTCATATCAAACAACAATTTTAGTAATTTCTCCATATCAAACTATCTTAGTAATTTCTCCATTCCCAACTATCTTAGTAATTTCTCCATTCCCAACTATCTTAGTAATTTCTCCATTCCCAACTATCTTAGTAATTTCTCCATTCCCAACTATCTTAGTAATTTCTCAAAGTAATGTCCAACTATCTTCGTGATTTTTCCATATTACATTTTTTAAATTATTACTTAGTGTTCAACTTTTTTCATGATTTATCAATGTCCAATTTTTTTTTCATGATTCCTTTTTGTCTCAATTTTTGTTCATGATTTCTGTAACTTTTTTTATTTTGTTAGACTTTTCACTGATATAAAAAATGTGAGGAGCGTCGTAGATCACAAACTAAAATTACCAGCTGTCACTAAGTGCACCCCTACTTTGCCACAACACCCGCAACACAACACACACACGCACACACACACCACACAACCGCCTAAAGCAGTGGTTATAAAACCGGTATAGTCCTGTTTAAGGCTGTTTAAAGTTGCTGGGGGTGGACCTGGTTGCATTGTGGTTACTTGGGGGTGGAGGTTTATTATAATGGCTGGTATCAGTCACGTGGGAGAGAAAGTGGGAGCAAAGGTCCTGCTTACTTAAACGACCAGAGACTGGGATTACTGGAGAGAGTAGGCGGTGGCTAAAATCACAAGCTATAGTTTATTTTAAGAGGTACTGATTTCATATTGTGTGGGAGAGGGAGGACAGGAGTCTCGATGGTTTTGAAAATATGTGCGCGCACACCCGTGTGTTACTGGGGCTCATAAGTAAGTTAGTTAGTTAGTTTATTCCTTTCGAGCCAAAGGCGGCACATAGGGCAGAGGTTTTAGATCTCCATGTGATACGGTTCTTTGCTAGCAGTTGGAGATCTTGTATGGTTTTACATCCCAATAGTTTACTTTCTTGTTGGATGGTTCTTCGAATAGTGGTCTTTGGTCTTCCACGTTTTCTTTTCCCAACTGGTGACCACATAAGGACTTGTCGATTTAGTCTCTTTTCATCTGATCTAAGAACATGACCTAAATATTTCACCTTCGTTTCCTTATAATATTTGATACGTGTTGTTGGTGTGTTCTATCTCTCACTGTGTTGTTAGAAACGAAATCACTCCATTTTACTTTTAATAATTTTCGTAGACATTTATTCTCAAAGCTGTCCAGTTTCTTATCAATTTTCTTTGTTGATTTCAACTTTCACAACCGTAGGTCAGTACAGGAATCACACATGACCTAAATAATTTAACTTTTGTGCATATACTAAGGTCTTGAGATTGCCAGATATTCGTTAATTTAGTGAAGTCACTAGCTGCTATAGCAATACGAGAGTTTATTTCTTTCATCGTGTCTCCGTTGTTTGACACTTTACTACCCAAATATGTCAAATGTTCAACTTTCTCCAGTGTTTGGCCATTTATTACGATGTTGTCTGTCGAGTTTGTGAGGGGAATAAACAATAACGGGCTCATAAGGGGAATAAACAATAGTAACACTGCGACCTACAAGACTTGTCGTAAGAGGCGACTAAGGTAGAGGCCTTGGGAAGCCACCCTAGTAAATGAAAAGCGTTGCAGTAGTCGAATGTACTGGAATACTTGTAGGCACATAACTGGCACAATGTACAATCGCTCTTAGGCTTGGATCACATACAAATCACAAAGAGTGGTTAACAAGGGGTGTGAATCATGGACATTTAATAAAGCAGTGGAAAAACATATATGTGCTTTTGAACATAAGTGTTACAGGAGAGTCCTTCGTATATCTTGAACAGAGAAGAGAACAAATAGATATATCCAGAAAGAACTCAAAATCAAAGAAAACTGGCTGATGCTACAAATAAGAAAGAGAAAATTGAGATATATTTGAACATATAAAAAGACATGAAGGGCTGAGAAGACCATCATGGAAGGAGGCATACCGGCAAAGAGAAGAAGAGGAAGACCATGGAGAAGATGGATTCAGTATGTAACTGATGGTTTGAACATTGCAGAGGCAGGACATCTGGCCTATGAGAGAGAGAAATTCAGAGGACTGTTGGGGTGGCAAAGTTCTGCTCAGGACAAGCTATTTGATGATGATGATATATATAAGTATGTATATTGAACAGATGCGCCACGAGGAAGAGAGGTTTACAGACATATGGCCAGCCCTAACCATAATGACAACA
Source organism: Arion vulgaris (assembly GCA_020796225.1). NCBI lineage: Eukaryota > Metazoa > Mollusca > Gastropoda > Stylommatophora > Arionidae > Arion > Arion vulgaris. The sequence goes on from CM036769.1 coordinate 11,886,702, forward strand.
TCAACCCCCTTGCAAGAAGTGATCAGAGCACCATTTTTATACTTCAAACTCAATACATAACACTTAATAATCACTTGAACAGAATTCAACTACGACACACTCCAGACTGTCAGCTGTGTGCACATCATCATGCAAACCATTCACCGCCACCTCTTCAGGTGCCAAGCACTAGATGACATCAGAAAGATCCTCCTTCCTCGAAGACCAGATAAATGGAACACATTATACGGAACAAAAGAACAACTTCGAAACACATGCAGATACCACTACATAGCATTGGGCCAAATGGCTTCTTCCTCTTTGCGTTCATTCTTTACGACCAATTTTAATCAATATTTGTGATATGTTTGATCTTTGCCAAGAACGTGTATACGTTGCACATTGGTTTAGTAGGCCCCTAAACGCATAGACTTCTACACGTTTAGGACACGTGCATGGGATTTCAGCCAAACAGGCCAAAGGGCAAGAGCTCAAGTGCAGAAAGATCATTGAAGAAGAAGAATGAACAGCAAAGAAAACAAATGAGGAAGTTTTAAATCAGGCCTGCACACAAAGAAACATTATCAAAAGAATAAGAATCCGACAATCAAGGTTCTTCGGGCATATAATGCGAAGAGAAGGTCTAGAACATTTGGTAACAACATGTAAAATTCAGGGAAGGAGAGATCGCGGAAAACAGAGAGAAGATGTTGGATGGTCTGACATCATGATTCGACAAAAGATCGACGTCAGAACTGATTACATGCACTAAGCAAAGAGAGTTGTGGAGAAACATGATCGCCTACGCTGGCAGGCATGGCACTTGATATATATATATATAGATAGACAGGTAGGCAACAAAACTAACATATATATGTATGGTTGCACATATATTCCTATTACAGCAAATCCTAATATCGACATACACCGATCCAATAAGCCCATGGAAACTAGGTCAGCCCAAATCGATAACGACATTCTCCGCCCACATCAGACAACTTCAACCTGATGTATTTTCCTCCTGACCTTGGCTTATTTGAGGGATTTGACACTAGCAAACACACCATATAACTGTGCCCATCTGACCGCTCTTAAGTTAACGTTGTTGTTGAAGACTGGCTTTGTGTTGTTCCTTGTTGGTTTCTATTCCCCGATGATTGATTTATTTTCTGATTAATAAATCGTTTTATGAATTCTAGCACAGAGACCAATGAACGTCCAAACAAGAAATCAAAAAAGTTAATTAACAGATTAACTAAATAACAGATTAACTAAATAACAGATTAACTAAATAACAGATTAACTAAATAACAGATTAACTAAATAACAGATTAACTAAATAACAGATTAACTAAATAACAGATTAACTAAATAACAGATTAACTAAATAATAGATTAGCTAAATAACAGAATAATAGAATATCTAAATAATTAACTAATTAACTAACTATCCAATTAACAAACTAGCTAATTAACTAACTAACGAACTGACTTACTAACTAGTCAACTAAGAAAAACTAGCTAGCTAGCAACTAACTAATTATCTAGCTATTAACTAACTACCTAATTAGCTGATAAACTCTAGCTATTAACTAACTACCTAACTAGCTGATAAACTCTAGCTATTAACTAACTACCTAACTAGCTGATAAACTCACTATAAAAACTAACACCAACTAACTAACTAGCTGATACATTTATGAAGGTCTGTAGTTTTCTGGTGGTCTCTTATGTTGTCCTCCATGTTTCCGAGCCATAGAGCATCGATATAGGGGAAGATTGCAGTAAAATTAGGTAAAGTTGCGAAACACGTAAGAACAAAGTACTGTAGTTTTACAAAATACAAAAACAATGATATCTGGAGCCGCCCGAGTGATTACCAGGGCACAAATTTGGGGTGTAAAGAATAGAATCACTGTTACCTGCCACGCATGTCGTAAGAGGCGACTAAGGAGGTTTCGCTGAAATCGGATACACGTGTCCTAAACATGTAGAAGTCTATGCGTTTAGGGGCCTACCAAACCAATGTGCAACGTTTTCACGTTCTTGGCAAAGATCAAACTTATCACAAAGAGTGATTAAAATTGGTCGTAAAGAACGAACGCAAAGAAGAAGAAGAAGAGGATATCTGGAGCGAGCCTCCTTTTGCGCTTTATACAATGTAGAATTTAGTTTCTCAGATATTCCATCGATTCATCGTTTGCATAGTGGTCCTCTGCGTATGTGATCTGAGTGCTAGTGCTCTTTGTGGGAGACTGTCTTGTGGTAACCTTGATACATGTCCGAACCATTTGACCTGTTGTAGCACCGGCAACGATCTCACTCTTCTTCTGATTTCGTCGTTTCTGATCGTATCTTTCTTGTAACGTTTATAATTTGTTGTAAACACTTCATCTCTGTCGTCTGGACTACATGGCCACCCTTCTTCTTCGAACGCTCCATATCAACCATTCGTTAACCATTCTTTGTGATGTGTATGTGATCTGAGCCTAAGAGCGATGTGCCAGTCATGCGCCTACAATTATGCTAGCACATCCGATTTCTGCGACGCTTTTTATTTACTAGGGTAGCTTCCTAGGCCCCTACCTCAGTCGCCTCTTCGATATACTTTGTAGGTAGCAGTGGTGCTATTCTTTCCTTCCTTCGGCCCCGGCACCACACTGGCGCATGACCATCCAATGCTATGACAACTTCCGTATCATGGTTGAGCGGTCATAGATCAAGGGGCACAACCGAGTAAATTCTTCATTGTAGGATTTTCGTTTTAGCAAAAGTGCGTTGTGACGCAAGCGATTAGCAGACATGTTATGTCTTAGTCTTTCTACCATTCACATTTCAGTTATAAAAACATCAACAAATTCGCGACATGCAAAATCTAAGTTAAATTTCGACATGTCAATGACATTTCTTTGGTCAACTTAAATATAAGACTGCATGTAAAGTTTTATAACAATACAAATCCCGAGTGGTTACCGGGGCCCAAATTTGGGGTGTAAAGAATAGAACCACTGTTACCTGCCACGCATTTCGTAGGCGGCGATTAAGGAGGTTTAGCTGAAATCGGATGCACGTGTCATAAATGTGTAGGAGTCAACCTGCTGCCTTGCAGGACGGCTGAGGACAGCTAAAGGCTAACGGAGAGCGAACCCAGTAAACGCTGGCTGAATCCGACACATCGTCGAAGGATAAGCACCAGAGCTCCAAATGACGTTGAAGATGTGACGAAACTCACCCATGCTAAGGCTGCATGAATCAGATTTCCACAGGAATGAATTTATGGAGAGATCTGTTCTTTTTCTTCTTCTTCTTCAATGATCCACGGCACTTGAGCTTTGCCCTTCAGCCAATGCTATGTAGTGATATCTGCATGTGTTTGTAAGTTGTTCTTTTGTTCCGTATAATGTGTTCCATTTATCTGGCCTGGAGGAAGGAGGGTCTTTCTGATGTCTTCTAGTGCTTGACACTTGAAGGTGGTGGTGAACGGTTTCATGATGATGTACGCACAGTTGGCACTCTGGAATGTGTTGTGGATGAATTCTGTTCAAGTGATTATTAAGTGTTATGTGTTGGGTTCAGAGTCTAAAAATGGAGAGATCTGTTACATCTGTCTTTTAGGTGATTGCGCGCGCGCGAGAGAGAGAGATATCAATACAACCAGTGGCGGCTCGTCATTAAGGGCAAGTGGGGTCGGGCTGCTTTTTATTTACTAGGGTAGCATCCCTAGGGCCTACATCAGTCACCTCTTACGACATGCATTGTAGGTTGCAGTGGTACTATTCTTTGCTTCCTTGCGGGCCCCGGCACTACAGGGGCGATAAAGCATGCAGAAACCGAATATGCTGGTCTACGGTTCTGTAGACTCCTAGCTGGCACCACAAACTGATGATCAACGTTGCAAATCCAATAAAGATAACAAAGAATGGTTTCATCTTCTTCTTCTTTAGTCCGTCCGCTATGAGTTTAGGCGTAGTCAGGGGGTCTTGTATAGTACTTCTGACTGATTTTTGCGTGAAGGCCTGCTAGAGAGTGGTTTAACAAGTGGTTGATGAAGAGCGAATGAAGATGAAGTAGAAGATAAAAATAATAAGAAAAACAAGAACAAAAAAAAATAGTTGCAGTTTCTGCTTCTTCTTCGAAAGCTCCATACTGATCACGTGTTAAACCACTCTTTGTGATTTGTATATGATCTGAGCCTAAGAGCGATGTACCAGTTATACCCCTACAAGTAGGCCAGCACATTTGATTTCTATTTACTTTTTATTTACTAGGGTAGCTTCTCTCTGCTTCTGCCTCGGTCGCCTCTTACGACATGCACTGTAAGTCGCAGTGCTACTATTCTTTGCTCCCTTGTAATCCCCGGCAACAGAAGAACGACCACTCTACTAAACATGACAACACAAGGACGACCACTCTACCAAACATGACAACACAAGGACGACTACTCTACCAAACATGACAACACAAGGGCGACTACTCTACCAAACATGACAACACAAGGACGACCACTCTACCAAACATGACAACACAAGGACGACCACTCTACCAAACATGACAACACAAGGACGACTACTCTACCAAACATGACAACACAAGGACGACTACTCTACCAAACATGGCAACACAAGAACGACCACTCTATCAAACATGGCAACACAAGGACGACCACTCTACTAAACATGACAACACAAGGACGACCACTCTACCAAACATGACAACACAAGGACGACCACCCTACCAAACATGTCTCAAAGAATGTTCCCTTCTGTTCAACGGTACTCAACAACTAAATAAAAACTGATCCTTTGTCTTTGTCTTTTTCCATTTCCATAGCATCGCCCTACCAAACACGTTTCAAAGAAAGTTCCCACATTTCAACAACAAGATGGAAACTTAATCCGTTTTCTTCCTTCCCATTTCCATAGCAACGCTCTACCAAATACATTTCAAAGAACGTTCTCTACATTTCAACAACAAGATGGAAACTTAATCCGTTTTCTTCCTACCTAATTCTCCAGTTTCGCTATCAACGTCACTTCCATAATCATGCGACCAGAGACAAGTCTTAAAGAATCTATTTGATTCGCTCCGAAACCCAGTTAAGGAAATCTGATAATGAAATGATTTTCGCCCAGGTTCTATCATTTCTTGTGTTGTTGTCAGTCTAACGTGCCTCCTCATCGTGCCTCCTCACTGTTGTTGTTATTGATTTGTCCACGCGGGTCTATTTTTAACAAATGTCTTGCGCGTTCTTTCTAAGCAAAGTTATTTAAAACTGTCCAATCAAATCTCAGTATTTCTGAACGTGAAAGTGTCAACAAAGTACTAAATCAACATAAGATATCTCAGTAGATCTGCATTATTTCTGAACGTGAAAGTGTCAACAAAGTACTAAATCAACATAAGATATCTCAGTAGATCTGCATTATTTCTGAACGTGAAAGTGTCAACAAAGTACTAAATCAACATAAGATATCTCAGTAGATCTGCATTATTTCTGAACGTGAAAGTGTCAACAAAGTACTAAATCAACATAAGATATCTCAGTAGATCTGTTATTATTGTTTATTTCACGTGATTGTTTGTGTGTTTGCTTGTTTGTGTTCTAATCAACAAGTTAACAATTCCTTACGATCTACGTCAATACTATTCAATACTTTTATATATTAGGGGTGACGTCGTCGTGATCTGTATACATCTGACTATGGAGGTTATGAAGGCGAGGACGCCATGTGGGAGTTGAAATAATAATACTAATAATCAGTGGCGGCTCGTGTTCATTTTTGTTAGTGGGACGAGACACATATATTTTCGGAAAAATATTTGTTTCGGTTAGAATATATTTTAAGGTATAAAATAATAAATACATGTTACACCTTATTTTTGGTGGGGCCCGACCCTATTGGTACTTAATGACGTGCCGCCCTGCTAATAATGTAATATTAATAGTAACATTAATCAAAATTATAACAGATGAAAACTTCATCTTGATTACAAGTTTGATTTGGGTTTAATTATTGTGCTTTTGAAAATATTTCATCTTCACCATTGGCACCTTTGTCGCAAGAGACACGTAGTTTGTTCTGTGCTGAATCACAACGTTTCTTGTGGCTGTAACGGCCTATTCTGGAGTGGCAATCCTTGCCACAGTTGCTGCAGGTAAAACTAGAGACTGGAGCTGATACATAGGATGTTCTCTCTGCCCTCTGCGCTCTCTTTGCCTCCATAGGAAAATATTTATCATACTGTTATTCAGAAGCATTTTTGTTTTTCTTGAAATCTTGATTAACGTAAAGCTGGAGAGCGCCATGGATGAATCATCGAGCGGCAGGACGCCAGCTGGCACCACATTGAACAGCATTGATCTACGTGCTCAGCGATTTTATGAATATGATACAGAAGAGCAAGACTGGTTATATGCGAAGGTTGCAACTAATACAAAACGCGACAATCTAGATACTTCTTCGATCGCCCGCTGTAAATTCAGGCGGAAGTTATGACGCCTGGTATTGCATTACTGACTGATTTTTGCGTGATGCCTGCTTACCACTTGACAATTGTCCCTCGCCATGCGGTGGGTCTTCACCGACGTGAGAGGTGCATCTAAGTACGGGAATAATACTTACCTTCATCTGTATCCCAGGTCATTCTGGGGGGGAAGGTCAATGAAAGAGTAGATAGACTGACGGACAATGCTACTTCTCTTCTTCAATGCTAGGATCGAGAATTGACCTTCTATGGACAAAATAACATTTGGTGAAGTGATGCTTACAGTTCCTTCAAGTAGTCAATGCTAGGATCGAGAATTGACCTTCTATGGACAAAATAACATTTGGTGAAGTGATGCTTGCAGTTCCTTCAAGTAGTCAATGCTAGGATCGAGAATTGACCTTCTATGGACAAAATAACATTTGGTGAAGTGATGCTTACAGTTCCTTCAAGTAGTCAATGCTAGGATCGAGAATTGACCTTCTATGGACAAAATAACATTTGGTGAAGTGATGCTTGCAGTTCCTTCAAGTAGTCAATGCTAGGATCGAGAATTGACCTTCTATGGACAAAATAACATTTGGTGAAGTGATGCTTACAGTTCCTTCAAGTAGTCAATGCTAGGATCGAGAATTGACCTTCTATGGACAAAATAACATTTGGTGAAGTGATGCTTACAGTTCCTTCAAGTAGTCAATGCTAGGATCGAGAATTGACCTTCTATGGACAAAATAACATTTGGTGAAGTGATGCTTACAGTTCCTTCAAGTAGTCAATGCTAGGATCGAGAATTGACCTTCTATGGACAAAATAACATTTGGTGAAGTGATGCTTACAGTTCCTTCAAGTAGTCAATGCTAGGATCGAGAATTGACCTTATATGGCCAAAATAACATTTGGTGAAGTGATGCTTACAGTTCCTTCAAGTAGTCAATGCTAGGATCGAGAATTGACCTTCTATGGACAAAATAACATTTAGTGAAGTGATGCTTACAGTTTCTTCAAGTTGTCAATGCTAGGATCGAGAATTGACCTTCTATGGACAAAATAACATTTGGTGAAGTGATGCTTGCATTCCTTCAAGTAGTCAATGCTAGGATCGAGAATTGACCTTCTATGGACAAAATAACATCATCTTTTTTTACTTCTGTTTCCTAATACTGTTTGCATCACAGCTTCAATATAAGAAAAGATTTCTAGAACGTGTTTTTGTGTGCGATTCGCAAATAGTGTTATTAACTGCCTCTGTTATTTCTTTCCTCCTCCTTTTGAGTGGTCGATCTTGTGCTTTGTATCCACTGTATCGGAGTAGCATTGCTCTTTGATGCGCACCATCTGTTGGTAATCGGTTTATGTGGCCGAACCACTTAATTTGTTGTTTCTTGATAAAGTTCAGTACTGATGTTGTACCCACTTTTTCCTGATATCTTCATTTCTGAACCAATCTTTCTTGATTCTTCCAGCATTCTGCGCAGACACATCTTCTCTGTGGCTACTAATTTTCTTCTATCATTTCATGTCGACTTCCAGGTTTGTCACTGATAGCAAAAAGTCAGCAGAAAGATCCAGGTTTGGCACTGATAGCAAAAAGTCAGCAGAAAGATTGTATTGTGCAATGCTCTTTTAGTGTTCACGGTATCGTCCGAATGGTTACGGGGCCCAAATTTGGGGTGTAACAAATAGAGCCACTGTTACCTGCCACGCATGTCGTAAGAGGCGACTAAGGAGGTTAGGATGAAATCGGATGCACATGTCCTAAACATGTAGAAGCCTATGCGTTAAGAGGATTACCAAGAGGATGATGATGTGGATGATGATGTGGATGATACTTTGGATGCTGATATGGATGATGTTGTGGATGATGATGTGGATGATAATGTGGATGATGATATGGATGATGTTGTGGATGATGTTGTGGATGATGATGTGGATGATAATGTGGATGATGATATGGATGATGATGTGGATGATGTTGTGATGATGTTGTGATGATGATGTGGATGATACTTTGGATGCTGATGTGGATGATGATGTGGATGATGATGTGGATGATACTTTGGATGCTGATATGGATGATGTTGTGGATGATGTTGTGGATGCTGATGTGGATGATGATGTGGATGATGTTGTGGATGATAATGTGGATGATGATATGGAGGATGATGTGGATGATGTTGTGGATGATGATGTGGATGATGATGTGGATGATGATGTAAATGATACTTTTGACGCTGATGTGGATGATGATGTGGATGATGATGTGGATGATAATGTGGATGATGATATGGATGATGTTGTGGATGATGTTGTGGATGACAATGTGGATGATAATGTGGATGATGATGTGGATGTGGATGAAAATGTGGATGAAAATGTGGATGATACTATGCATGATAATGTGGATGATGATGTGGATGATAATGTGGATGATAATGTGGATGATGATATGGATGATGATGTGGATGATGATGTGGATGATAATGTGGATCATGATGGTGATGTTTTATTACAATTTATTTAGTACTTTTATTTATCTTCAAAATGATTATCAATATTTTTCAAAGTTCTTGTGTTCGTCTTCTTGAAAAATATAATAATTTTCTTTCAGTCACTTTTTGCAATCTTTTAAATGATTCAATTATCACTAAAGTTCTGTCTGCAGGCAAAGTGAAGATGAGGAGGGGACCAAGTTCAACAGCTTTTCCAGAAGTGATGTCGATGTGAGATCAATATTTCAACAAGCTCAAAGCTGTTTAGTAGCAATCGTATTCAAGTATATATCTTAGGTCTCTGTAGCGCAGAGGTTACGTGCTCGTCTCTCGTGCAAAAGGTACCAGGTTCGCCCATCCCCCCTCCATGCAGCTATCTGAGTATTTTCTCAAAGATCCCCGATATCAGTGTAGGTGAGATCGAGTTCCTAGTCCTATCGGAGACGGACGATAAAACGTATGTACCGTGTTCAATTTGAGCACGTAAAGAACCATTGACAGTTCAAAATCGAGAATAGCAGGCTGGAAAGCCGCTGTCCGTACAAAGTCATTATAAAACGATTAACAATAAAATTGCTACAAAAATATCACCAGAAGTAGAATAAACAGTTTACATAAGAAAGAATGAGAGAGAGAGAGAGAGAGAGAGAGAGAGAGAGAGAGAAGTGGGGAACCTAGGCGAAAGGATGCATTGAACGAAATCTTTCTGGAATAAACATTGGAGAAAAGAGAGAGAGTGAAAGAGAGAGAGAAGAAAGATGAGAGCGAAAGAGAAGTGAAAGAGAGAGAGAGAAAGAAAGAGAGAGCGAAAGAGGGAGAGAAAGAGAGAAAGAGAGAAAGAGGAGAGAGAAAGGAGGAACCTAGCTGAAAGGACGCATTGAAAGACAGCTTTTGTAGAACGAACATTGTAGAGAGAGAGAGAGAGAGAGAGAGAGATAGCCGAATTATTTCGGATGCGCCTGTCCAATATGAGCAGGTGGCTATGAGCCGGGGCCAACAAATTCCTGTTCTCTGCACAAACCATACAGATTACATACAATGAGTGGTTAACTTGGTTTGTAAGCACGGACGCAATGAAGAAGAAAAAGAAGAGAGAGAGAGATAGTTGCAGTACTAGAAGCATGATGTCTAAGACACCTACCTGTACAGGTAAAAACTACACTTGAGACAGGTAACAGACACCAGCAGATGTAGCACGCACAATCAGAGATCGCGTGGTAGAATGGTTAAACGCGCATGTTCGACCCTCGATAAAGTCTGGGGTTTTTTTCATTTGAGGAGAAAATAAAATCGATAATCTGCGCACGCAAGGCGACAGCTTTGGGCAAGTGACCATAATTAATCTGACCTATACAAATCCCCCCCCACTCCCTCAAATAGTACTCTCAGAAAAGAGAACAAAGAGATGTAATCAAAGCATAGGAGAAAGGAAGACATCAGGAAAAAAAGTGAGTACAATTTTTCTTCGTCGAACACTCCATATCAAGCACTCTTGTGATCTGTATGTGATCTGAGCCTAAGAGTGGTTGTACATTGTGCCAGTTATGCGCATACAAGTAGGTCAGCACATCAGATTTATGTGACGCTTTTTATTTACTGGGGTATGTTATGTTATGTTATGTTACGTTATGTTATGTTACGTTATGTTATGTTATGTTACGTTACGTTATGTTATGTTACGTTATGTTATGTTATGTGATCGACGTTATGGCACATTGTGCATTCATATGCGTGCTCTGTCCTCCGCTGCAGCAGCCATCCTAAAGTCCATTTGCTTTTGTACCCATATTTACTAGCGTAGCTTCATGCCTCAGTCGCCTCCTACGACATGCCTTGTAGTTCGCAATGGTACTATTCTTTGCTCCCTATTGCGAGCCTCGACAGCACAAGGGCGTTGGGGGTACAACAACATCAGTACTGAACTTCATCAAGAAGCAACATCAGTTCTGAACTTCATCAAGAAGCAACATCAGTTCTGAACTTCATCAAGAAGCAACAAACTAAATGGTTCGGCCACATAAGCAGATTACCAACAGACAGTACGCCTCAAAGAGCAATGTTACTTCGATACAGTGGACACAAACCAAAAGGTCACCAACACAAAAGATGGAACTCAGAAAAAACAGAGGCAGTGAAAGCACTTATGAAGCGCACACTAAAGCCTATTATAGAAATCTCTTCTTATCCTGACGCTGTGAGGCAAAACAGGATTAGAGTACATATAGAACGATGGGTTGCACATATAGAGCGATGGGTTGCACATATAGAGCGATGGGTTGCACATATAGAACGGTGGGTTGCACATATAGAACGATGGGTTGCACATATAGAGCGATGGGTTGCACATATAGAACGGTGGGTTGCACATATAGAACGATGGGTTGCACATATAGAGCGATGGGTTGCACATATAGAACGATGGGTTGCACATATAGAGCGATGGGTTGCACATATAGAGCGATGGGTTGCACATATAGATCGATGGGTTGCACATATAGATCGATGGGTTGCACATATAGAGCGATGGGTTGCACATATAGAACGATGGGTTGCACATATAGAACGATGGGTTGCACATATAGAGCGATGGGTTGCACATATAGAGCGATGGGTTGCACATATAGAGCGATGGGTTGCACATATAGAGCGATGGGTTGCACATATAGAACGATGGGTTGCACATATAGATCGATGGGTTGCACATATAGAGCGATGGGTTGCACATATAGATCGATGGGTTGCACATATAGAACGATGGGTTGCACATATGGATTTTATGTATAGAACGATGGGTTGTATGTATAGAGCGATGGGTTGTATGTATAGAGCGATAGATTGTACATCTATGTTGATGGAGTGTATATTGTACATCTAGATTGATGGAGTCTACATCAAGGATGATGGAGTGTACATCAATAATGATATAGCATAGATCTACTGATATAGATTCCGTGTACTTCTAAGCTGACGATGTGAGTATCTATAGTGAACAGATGTATCTAGCAGCAGGACTGGCTGGCTCCAACCAGACATCCAAGTGTCCACTTGTCTCGGATAGCGTGTGTGTGTGTGTGTGTCTGACAGAAGGACTGACTGGCTCCAACCAGACGTCCAAGCGTCCACTTGTCTCGGATAGCGCGTGTGTGTCTGGCTGGAAATGACTGACTCTCAATCAGAAATCATGAGCTTTCTTTAGTGCAGCCGCTCATTGGTACCGGACACGCAAGGGAATCAAAGAATAGGTAGAACGGCGACTAAGGTAGGGGCCTATGGAAGCTACCATAGTAAATAAAAAGCATTGCATAAATCGGATGTGCTGGTCTACTTGTAGGCGCATAATTAGCATAACGTACAATCGCTCTTAGGCTCAATTCGCATACAAATCACACAGAGTGGTTAACAAGTGGTGGATGTGGAGCGGAAGAAGAAGAATATAATGCAGAGTGGTTTTCCGTCGTGGGTGAAACCATTCATCGCCATCTACTTCTTCGAATCCAATCCTGCTCTCCCTCCCTCTCTCTCTGATCAAGACATGGTCTCTCCCATAACACGTGTTAATGACGTTGTAAATAAATGTGTCAACCAACGATGACGCATATCGTAAACAAATCTACACATGTGTTGTAAAGGACACATCAGAGGTTGCTGTACTCAACTAACCTTTAGTATGTCTGCCTGTCGGTATCGATTAGAAGTTCAACATGTGTCAACTGTTGATTGGATGAATATCTGCACATTCCACGTTTTACAACAACTTCCATGCCATGGGATACCTGTGTTCAATCCTCGGTAAGGAAAATATTTTTTTCTGCCGGGGCATACAACAAAAATCTTAACCTGAACAGTTTCGCGGTGAGTACACTAGTCATGCGGCCATTAAATTCCTCAGGCTCATGCCCCTCCTGTCTTCCTACACCGCCCTAAAAGCGGTATTACGAGCAGTAAAGACATACAGTCATGACTATAGACAGAGAACATAAAGATATCAATATATAAATAAATAACCAAATGATAAAGCAGGTGAGAGAATTCAAATACCTTGGAAGTATCTTCACATCTGATAGTAGACTGGACAGAGAGATCGAAACTAGAATCCAGCACTCGTGTGTGGCAGCAAAGGAGCGAAGAATAGCAACACTGCAACCTACAAGGCATGTCGTAAGTTGCGACTGAGGTAGGGACTTAGGAAGCTACCTAGTAAATAAAAAGCGTCTCGGAAATCGGATATGTTGGCCTACTTGTAGAAGCATAGCTAGAACAACGTTCAATCGCTCTTAGGCTCGGATCACATACTAATCACAAAAGAGTGATTAACAAGTGGTCGACATAGAACGTTCAAAGATGAAGAATAAAAATACACGACATAATTGTGGTCGTATATGAAATATAATTGTCTTGTTCTTATCTACAGGCATGGGGGACTGCCTAGAGTAGTTGATAGTAGCTCGGCCTGCTAGCTGTGAGACGCCTCATAGCTCGGGTTCGAACCTACTGTCCGGCATTTGTTCGAGTCCCCTGGTCTTACTCAGGACGATAGCGTGAGTACCTCTGAAGTCGGATAAAATCTGCCTGTATGGCGAGGGAATACTAATTACGAGTACATTGAGCACACGGCTGCCAGTGTAAAGTAATTTACAATGTGCACGCTGCTGCCATTGTAAGAAATTGGAAAACAGATTTTCACGCAAAAATCCATCTCAGTCTGGAGATATAAAATCCCACAGGCTTGTGTTTGCAACTCTGTCATAACATCTCAGTCTGAGAATACGCCAAAAGCATATGTTAACAAAGGTCTGATAAAATCGTATTTGTATTTAACTTGTTGACTCGCCATGTTTCCGCGCCTTACAGCAAACAGATTTCACATTTGAGCTGAATATCCTGAGATGACGGGAGAAATGCTTGAGGAAGACGGTGAGGGGGGTCACCAGGAAAGATAGATTACGAAACGAGTTCATCATAAGCCTCTACTTCTGCGTTCTCACTAGACTGGGATTTCGGATTCTCTAATAAAGGCAGCCTGCCTAGATTGTCAGCCACGCCAAACAGTTTGTCTTGGACGCTGGTGTTTTGGCTACCCTCGTGATGGTAGGTCCGATATTCTTATTGCGTGGCTAAATCTCCTAGACAGATTGGCGACCGTAGAACCCGTTATCCCATTTCTCATTGTGAGGGGTCGTTGCTCCATGTTATGCACCTAACGGCCATCAGTTTTCTGCAAGCATTTGTTTCGGGTTAGCATTCCCTAGCCTTTGATTGCTACACAACCGTCCCGCAAGGCAGCAGGTCGGTGTTTCAAAACATATCGGCGGAGACGCGTGTGACGGCGCGAACTCTATCCGTCTGTATCAGAAGCAGAGTGGGCATAACGCCCTGCACCGAATACACTGAACGACAATAAGTGCAGCAGTTCGGAAATGTAATGAGAATGGAATACAACCAACCACCAATAATAGCTTACAATAAAAAGAGATCAGATACTATAGCCAAGGGAAGACCAAGGAAAAGATGGATAGACAATATCAAGACCACACTAAATAAGCACGGATATACCACAACAAGGGCGACTCATCTGTCCCTGGAATGCAAATTAAATCTCCCACCCCTACGCTTAACGGCAAGATTGAACAACCAGTTCCATCATTCACCTGGGAAAGACAATTAGACAATAAGAACAGTAGAAGCCGGATAGCAAAAACGTGTCAGACTTTCTTTTCTTGATTGATTTATTGATTGATTGATATGACCATCATCATTGCACTTCAGTTAGTAATCATGTTTGCTCCGATCTCTTTCTTACACAGAAAGATCTCAGCGACAGTGCACAAACTCCGTAGCACAAGCGATTGTCCCCGATGTAATTTAGAAGATTGTGCAAATATTTAGCTGGATTTATTTTCTCTAATTAATTTTACCCTGTCAGTTGATTTTCAGCCTGCTCTTCTCGACTTTGAACAGACAAGGGTTGAACACGGGGCCTACGTTTTATCGTCCGTCTCCTATAGAATTAGGAACTCGATCTCATCTACAGGGATCTCTAGAAAAATATCTCGATGGATCCACGAGAAAACGAACCAAGTACCTTTGAAACGAGAGGCGAGCACCTAACCTCTACGCCACAGATACCCCATTTTGTTTTCTTAATATGTACTTAAGTTATTGAAATCTAATTTTAATTTGTCCTTTGAGAAACCTTCACTTGAAAATTATAAATATTTATTCAGGTGACGAGATGAAGAAAGGGATATTCCACTACAACAGAGGACGACAGGTAATGGTGACCTTAAGCTAGTGTGTGTAGGGTGAAATTGTTGGAGATGGCACCTTGGTATATGTCAGGTGGATGCGAACTCTGTTGTAAAGAAGGTTCCAGAAACTTCAGATAACCAGGACAGACATAAAGTAGGACAGACATAAAGTAGGATAGACATAAAGTAGGACAGACATAAAGTAGGACAGACATAAAGTAGGACAGACATAAAGTAGGACAGACATAAAGTAGGACAGACATAAAGTAGGACAGACATAAAGTAGGACAGACATAAAGTAGGACAGACATAAAGTAAAGTAAAAGTAAAGGAACCTTTTCATACCTCGTGGTATATAGGTCAATACAGTGTTAGACCTGTATTTTTCATTGACCGTCGGCACACGATGGGTGGTGTGGTCAGCATCACACCGGCCGCCTTTACTTTCCCAGAGCATGTCTGGTACCCAGTTGAGGCTGGGTCGACCTGAGAGCCGTCGCGGTCGGGAAAAATTCCACGCGCATTGCGTGAGCTGAACCCAGACCACCAGCCTTGAGAAGCGAGTTCACTAACAATTACGCTACAGTAGGACATACATAAGATAATGCAAATAATGATAATGTTAATAATGATGTCCGCCCGAGTGGTTACCGGAGCCCAAATTTGGGGTATAAAGAATAGAACCACTGTTACCTGCCACGCATGTCGTAAGAGGCGGCTAAGGAGGTTTGGCTGAAATCGGATGCACATGTCCTAAACGGGTAGAAGAATGCCCGTCTGCCCAGCGTGTTCGTAGCGCGTTGGACTACGGGTGACTATCCCTTCTGTGTGCGGGTTCAATTACGCGGGATGGCAGAAAAGCCACAGATTCCCTAGATTTACGGTGTTCGTGACACCGAACCGAAGAGTACGATGTCCATGGCACGAGCCGAAGAGCATGCTCAAGTGCTTCTGGATCTGAAAAAAAACAAAAAAAAACGTTAGAAGTCTATGAGTTTAGGGGCCTACCAAACCAATGTTCAACGTATGCACGTTCTTGGCAAAGATCAAATCATATCACAAAGAGTGATTAAAATTGGTCGTAAAGAACGAACGCAAAGAAGAAGAAGATAATGATGTCGGCACAACGGGACGGTCTTAAAGTGAGTCAAGAGAAGACAAAAATACTACGAAGCAACAACGTACAGCAAGACCCAATAATGATTGACGGAAGGGGTACAGAAGATGTTGGTTAGTTTGTCTACCTTGGAGGCAAGTTCAGCAAATCATGAGGTACAGATGAAGACATTAATTTCCAGGATTAGGAAAGCCCAACATTTGTTCAGTTTCTGTCTGTTGTTGGTTGGGCATAACACATAACTAATTGTTAGACATGGCTGTATTGGTGGAAAACCGGGATGTGTGGCAAGAAATGTCCCGAAAAAAACGGACGTTTGGCAATAAATATCCTGAAAAAACGGACATGTGGCAAGAAGTATCCACGAAAAAACGGACGTGGGCAAAGAAATGTCCGAAAAAACGGACATATGGCAAGAAATATCCCGAAAAGACGGACGGGAAGAAATGTCCGAAAAAAACGGACATATGGCAAGAAATATCCGAAAAACGGACGTTTGGGAAGAAATGTCCCCAAAAAACGGACGTGTGGCAAGAAATGTCAAAAAACCGGACGTATGGCAAGAAATGTCCCAAAAAACGGACATATGGCAAGAAATATCCTGAAAAAACGGACGTGTGGCAAGAAATGTCCGAAAAAACGGACATATGGCAAGAAATATCCCGAAAAAACGGACGTGTGGCAAGAAATGTCCCAAAAAACGGACGTATGGCAAGAAATGTCCCCAAAAACGGACATATGGCAAGAAATATCCTGAAAAACGGACGTGTGGCAAGAAATGTCCAAAAAACGGACGTATGGCAAGAAATGTCCCCAAAAAACGGACGTATGGCAATAAATGTCCGAAAAACGGACGTGTGACAAGAAATGTCCTGGTTTCTCGGTTGCAACATCTGGCAACCCTATGACAGCAGGACATCAAATAGACATTGAACATAAGACTGGAGGAGACGGGAGAACTTACTAGAGACATTTTTCATGCGAGCTGTGATCTTCTTCATTGCGTTCGTTCTTTACGACCAATTTTAATCACTCTTTGTGATATGTTTGATCTCTGCCAAGAACGTGTATGCATTGCACATTGGTTTGGTAGGCCCTAAACGCATAGACTTCTACACGTTTAGAACACATGCATCCGATTTCAGTCAAACCTCCTTAGTCGCCTCTTACGACATGGCAGGTAACAGTGGTTCTATTCTTTACACCCCAAATTTGGGCCCCGGTAACCACTCAGGCAACGAGCTGTGGATGAAAGGGACGTTCCGCAAGGGACATACTACTACTTGACGATGTCCCAAACTAAACTTAACTAACATAAATTCAATATCTCATACGCATATTTGTCCTGTCATATTAAATAAATGAAACACTTTATAACTATTAAATGACAAATGCGTTTCTCAAATGTTGTATTCTTACTGTCACCTTGTCACATTGAATGTCATTTTTAATTGACATTTAATTGATATTTATTTTGGCACTTTCTACTTACGCTATTTATAGAACTGTCATGGAAGCGACCTCTATGTTGTGATGTCACTAGTGTAAACATGTTAGATATCGGTGAAACATTTTCTGATATTTCTCTTTCTCTTTCCATTCATGGGCGTCCACATACAATTTTATAGGAGGGGTGAGGTGCAAAATGGATACACAAAGTTCTTTTGTTTGGTAGTTTACTAGGCTGATATAGAGAAGACCATATTTGCATAAAGTTGTTTTTTAATAAGGATGTGAAGGAGGGAAGAGGGGGGCACTTTCTTCCCCCTCCCCCTCCACCTTGTCTTAACCTATGAAGCTCCTGTCTTTCTCTCTGTATTTCTTGTATTCCTTCTTCCAGACTTACACCTTAATTGCCTCGCTCTCACTACCCGGCTCCTTTTTCTCTTCTCTTTTCCTTTCTCTCTCTCTCACTCAGTCTCTCACTCAGTCTCTCAATCAGTTTCTCAATCAGTCTCTCAATCAGTCTCTCATTCCCCTTCCAGTACTCCCCTCCCCCTAACTGTATCTTTCACACTTACAGCTCTCCCTATTTTCTCTCTTCTTCCCTATCTCTCTCTCTCTTTCTCTCTCACTAAATCTCTCACTCCATTTTCAGCACTCCCCCACTAACTGCCTCGCTCCTACTACCACGTTCTTCATTTTCTCTCTTTTTTTTCCCGATCCAGAAGCACTTGAGCTGAAAGCTATTCGGCTCGGTGTCATGGACATCGTAACCCTTCGGTTCGGTGCCACGAACACCGTAAATCTGGGGATATGTGGCTTTTTCTGCCAGTCCGCGGAGTTGAACCCGCACTTACAGAAGACTAGTCACCCGTAGTCCAACGCGCTACGAACACGCTGGGCACGCGGGCCTTCATTTTCTCAACTCTCCGTCATATGTCTCACGTAATCTCCCCCTCACTCTCTCATGTGAATTTCTATCATTCTTCCTGTCTCTCATCCGCTCTTACTCAGTCTCTCTCCCTTATGATATTGAGAGAACAATTACGGTTTAAGAATCATAGGGGAAGCACCGGAACCATTGAATAAGGTAAACACATAGACAATATACAAGTATTAAGGGACTCAAACAACTTACCAAACACAAGATTCGAACTTCTTCTTCTTTGAACGCTCCATATCGATCACTTGTTAAACCACTCTGTGTGATTTGTATGTCTTGTTCTTCTTCTTTGCGTTCGTTCTTTACGACCAATTTTAATCACTCTTTGTGATATGTTTGATCTTTGCCAAGAACGTGTATAGTTGCACATTGGTTTGGTAGGCCCCTAAACGCATAGATTTCTACAAGTTTAGGACATATGCATCTGATTTCAGCCACACCTCCTTAGTCGCCTCTTACGACATGCATGGCAGGTAACAGTGGTTCTATTCTTTACACCCAAATTTGGGCCCGGTAACCACTCAGGGATTGTATGTGATCCGAGCCTAAGAGCGATTGAACGTTGTGCCTGTTATGCGCCAACAAGTAGGCCAACACATCCGATTTCTGCGCTGCTTTTTATTTACTAGGGTAGCATCCCTAGGCTTACATCGGTCGCCTCTTACGACATGCATTGTAGGTTGCAGTGGTACATTCTTTGCTTCCCGTGCGGGTCCCGTCATCACACGGGCGAGATTCGAACTACAACGTTACTTCTTACAGCACCCGTTGTCTAGCCCTACTAACCTAACATACAAGCTCAAGTAATAGCATGTCTTGCAGAACGTCGTTTTCATCACAGCCCGCTAGAAAAATTATCTGTCTCTAGTAAGTTCTCCCGCCTCGTTCAGCTTCATGTTCAAGGTCTCTTTGATGTCCTACTTCCACCATCGACTTGGTCGTCCCCTGCCTCGTACTCCAGAAACCATGCCTTCCATTACCATACTCTCCAAACCACTGTGACGTTTAACGTGGCCAAAATATTTCACATTCATGACATGGTGTTATTTATGAGCCAATGCTCCTCCGATATGCAGATCTTGTAGGATGTCTTTGTTTTTTCTCTTCTCTGTCCAGGATGTGTTTTTCTCTCTGTCCAGGATGTGTTTTTCTCTGTCCAGGATTGTTTTTCTCTTCTCTGTCCAGGATGTGTTTTTCTCTTCTCTGTCCAGGATGTGTTTTTCTCTTCTCTGTCCAGGATGTGTTTTTCTCTTCTCTGTCCAGGATGTGTTTTCTCTTCTCTGTCCAGGAGTGTTATTCATACTTCTCTGTCCACTGTGTATACTCCTGTCAGAATGTGTTTTTTCTCTTGTCAGGATGGGTTTTTCTCTCTGTCAGGATGGTTTTCTCTCTGTCAGGTGTTTTTTTCTGTGCAGGATGTGTTTCTCTCTGTCAGATGTGTTTTTCTGTCAGATGTGTTTTCTTCTGTCCAGGATGTGTTTTTTTCTGTCAGGTGTTTCTGCAGGATGTGTTTTTCTCTCTGTCAGATGTGTTTTCTTCTGTCAGGATGTGTTTTTTCTCTGTCAGGATGTTTTTCTCTCTGTCCAGGATGTGTTTTCTGTCCAGATGTGTTTTTTTTCTGTCAGGTATAAGAAATTTCTGTAACATTGACATAACCATTTTCATTAATACCACAAACGACTGCCACCATCCCCATAACCACCACTACTCGCATATACCGGTCAGTTATTAGTTATCAGAGTACTATCATCATAGCACTCCGGACATGTCCATAGGTGCTCCGATCTCCGCCTCAACAAATCCAGCAGCCTCCAGCTGCCCAACACGCCAGTTCGATGTTGATTAATCAATCTCTTTGCATATTTGGTATGTCGTTCTTTTCGGTCTGCGCCAGTATCGACACCCATCTCTCTCATTCTCACATACTCTAACATAATCTGGTCAGCGACTGGGATTTACAACCCTGAAGCTCCTCTCACCACTACTCTTTATTGCACATATGGATAAAATAACTCAAGAGTCAAATTCAGATAATGATGAAATAAATGAACTGTTGTTTGCAGATGATCAGTGCCTGATACATCACAATAAACAAGATCTACAACATCATATTGACACTTTGAACAACAAATGTATAAACCATGACATGAAAATCAACAACACTAAAACAGAAATAATGAATATGGGAAGAAAACATAATAAACTAGACATCCATGTCAATGGCACTAAAATAAACCAAGTGAAAGAATTCAAATGCTTAGGAAGCATATTCACAGAAGACGGAGAACTAGATAGAGAGATAGAGGCTAGAGTACAAAAAGCAAATGCTGTAACCTACCAGCTAGCCCCACTGTTAAGGCACCCATAAATTTCACAGGCAGCTAAGCAACAGATGATTAACAGCATTTTCATACCTACTTTGTGTTACCAGAGCCAAACATGGACAATGAGCAAAGCGCATTCACGAAAAATAACTACATGTGAAATGCGCTGCCTGCGAAAAGTTACCAACAACACCAGAAAAGACAGAGTCACCAACATCAGCATAGGAAAGAAAGTTGGCACAGAACCTTGCTTGAATTACATTGAGAAACAAAGAATGAAGTGGTTTAGCCACTTAATAAAAAAGCATCCAAACTTCACAGTAAACAAAGTCTTCTACAACAGAACATCAGGAAAGAAGGCGAGAGGAGACCACGAAAAAGATGGATATAAGGCATAGCAGAATCCTGTCAAAGAGCAAAAATAACAATTACCCAAACCAACAGAACAGCGGAAGATAAAAACAGAAAACTACGACACTGGCAACAACCCGGTAGCAGTGTGACGACAAAAGAAGAAGAAGAAAGAAGCTACACTGTTCGTAAAGCTCTCTCAATGTGTTAAGTATATCATTTATGTCCATCATTTAGCTCCCTCTGATATTGTAGCCATGCCAGCCAATCAATCAGCTTGTCTATTACCCTTGACCTCTGCATGCATACAGACAAAAATGAGGGTGATTTATCTAGGCCATAGATTCCCAAACTTGTTCGTCCCACCGCCCACTTTGCACAACATAAACTTTGTAACGTCCTCCTCCACATTATAACAGTTTGCCAACGCCCCCCTCCCACATATAAACATGCTCTATTTTCTTTTGACATTGAAGATTGATATATATTTCTGTCATACATGATCAATTTTCAAATGATTATATACATGAAATAGAAATGTGATGAAAAAATGGATCGTGTAAGATGGGCATAAGATGAATTTAAATACAGAATTTAAATTTTAAATGATTATTCAATTTGCAAAATCAAGAGAATAATTTATTTTAAAATATTTACTATTTATTTCTTCTTTAAGGTCCACGACCCTAATCGTCTGAACACCCCCAAATTCTTCTGAACCCACTATCGCCCCCTGGAAGGCTTCAGCGCCCACTGGGGGCGGTATCGCCCACTTTGGGAAACGCTGCTCTAGGCTCTGTTCCCTGTCTGTAACAGTACAGAAAAAACCTGCCAGCAATGGCGGAATGCGGGAGGACCATTCAGAATCAGAACTGTTTGATTCTGAACACGACTATGCTAGCGCATTTTCGCCATGTTTGGTCGGTATTTTCCGGTTTCGTTTGCCGAGCTACTGAGTTAGTGCTTGAGCAACGCTGTGAGCTATGATTGTTACATGGAATGCTTTTTGCTGTGTCCACCGTGCGTTTGTTGTGTGTATACAGAAAATGGCGGACAGCGGTTA
Source organism: Arion vulgaris (assembly GCA_020796225.1). Lineage (NCBI taxonomy): Eukaryota > Metazoa > Mollusca > Gastropoda > Stylommatophora > Arionidae > Arion > Arion vulgaris. The sequence goes on from CM036769.1 coordinate 11,909,145, forward strand.
TGACGAACAAGCTCAATCTGCCGTATGCAGTTATATTGCGAGTGCAGAAAGCTGGATTTTGTCATGATTGATGTTCACTGCGACAAGAATTGCAATTCAAGTGATGAACAGTTCTGTGTTGCTACATTAGTGACGGCCATATGCATTTTATGCAGAGCAGGTTTCTTATTGTGGCGGTACACAGCTGTTTCATTCTGGAACTAGTTCACACAGGAAACATTTCACAGTTGTTAGTATTTCGTGTGATTTTCATTGGCACAGGAACGGAGCAATTATGGGGTGACCCGTTGCAGTGAAGTTGGAACCGTACTTATGAACTATGAACTTATGAACTATGAACTATGAACAGTACCCTATGCATATGCGATATGCCTGGTAAAACATTAAACTAGTACATTCTGTTCTCAGATCTACCGAACTAATATCAACATGGCTGACACTTATCAGACGACCTAGATATAATGAACGCACTACCCTCCCTCCCTGCACCATCTGTATCTTGTGTTAAGTTTCTGTTGACCTGACGACCTACCCAATGACCTATTCAAGAAATGACCTACCCAAAAACCTATTGGCTCATCTTTTCCTGGCAAAAACCGATAACTAACTCAGTACAGAAATGTTAAACATATAACAATTATCTTCTTCTTCTTCGAGCAGCGTCTGGTCGAATGGATTAGCGCGCGGCTCCCATGAGGGTGACTCGTGTTCAGTTCACGGTAAGGCCAAGGACTTTTTTCTGTGTTGTGGGCACGTCTGTGTGAAAAATCCTAACCTGAACAGATTGGCGGCGACTGCACTAGCTATGTGGTCACTAAATTTCTACGGTTCTCGTCTCATCTGTTCTACGCCGTCATAAAAAACAACACTTCTTCTTCTGCGTTCTCACTAGATTAGGATTTCGGACTCTCTAATAAAGGCAGCAGTCTGCCTCAAATTATCAGCCATGTCATACAGTTTGTCTTCTGCATTCTCACTAGATTGGGATTTCGGATTCTCTAATAATGGCAGCAGTCTGCCTCAGATTATCAGCTACGCCATACAGTTTGTCTTCTGCGTTCTCACTAGATTAGGATTTCGGACTCTCTAATAAAGGCAGCAGTCTACCTCAAATTATCAGCTACGTCATACAGTTTGTCTTCTGAGTTCTCACTAGATTAGGATTTCGGATTCTCTAATAATGGCAGCAGTCTGCCTCAGATTATCAGCTACGCCATACAGTTTGTCTTCTGAGTTCTCACTAGATTAGGATTTCGGATTCTCTAATAATGGCAGCAGTCTGCCTCAGATTATCAGCTACGCCATACAGTTTGTCTTCTGCGTTCTCACTAGATTGGGATTTCGGATTCTCTAATAATGGCAGCAGTCTGCCTCAGATTATCAGCCACACCATACAGTTTGTCTTCTGCGTTCTCACTAGATTGGGATTTCGGATTCTCTAATAATGGCAGCAGTCTGCCTCAAATTATCAGCTACGCCATACAGTTTGTCTTCTGCATTCTCACTAGATTGGGATTTCGGATTCTCTAATAATGGCAGCAGTCTGCCTCAGATTATCAGCCACACCATACAGTTTGTCTTCTGCGTTCTCACTAGATTGGGATTTCGGATTCTCTAATAATGGCAGCAGTCTGCCTCAGATTATCAGCTACGCCATACAGTTTGTCTTCTGCGTTCTCACTAGATTGGGATTTCGGATTCTCTAATAATGGCAGCAGTCTGCCTCAGATTATCAGCCACACCATACAGTTTGTCTTCTGCGTTCTCACTAGATTGGGATTTCGGATTCTCTAATAATGGCAGCAGTCTGCCTCAGATTATCAGCTACGCCATACAGTTTGTCTTCTGCGTTCTCACTAGATTGGGATTTCGGATTCTCTAATAATGGCAGCAGTCTGCCTCAGATTATCAGCTACGCCATACAGTTTGTCTTCTGCGTTCTCACTAGATTGGGATTTCGGATTCTCTAATAATGGCAGCAGTCTGCCTCAGATTATCAGCTACGCCATACAGTTTGTCTTCTGCGTTCTCACTAGATTGGGATTTCGGATTCTCTAATAATGGCAGCAGTCTGCCTCAGATTATCAGCTACGCCATACAGTTTGTCTTCTGCGTTCTCACTAGATTGGGATTTCGGATTCTCTAATAAGGGCAGCAGTCTGCCTCAGATTATCAGCTACGCCATACAGTTTGTCTTCTGCGTTCTCACTAGATTGGGATTTCGGATTCTCTAATAAGGGCAGCAGTCTGCCTCAGATTATCAGCCACACCATACAGTTTGTCTTCTGCGTTCTCACTAGATTGGGATTTCGGATTCTCTAATAATGGCAGCAGTCTGCCTCAGATTATCAGCTACGCCATACAGTTTGTCTTCTGCGTTCTCACTAGATTGGGATTTCGGATTCTCTAATAAGGGCAGCAGTCTGCCTCAGATTATCAGCTACGCCATACAGTTTGTCTTCTGCGTTCTCACTAGATTGGGATTTCGGATTCTCTAATAATGGCAGCAGTCTGCCTCAGATTATCAGCCACACCATACAGTTTGTCTTCTGCGTTCTCACTAGATTGGGATTTCAGATTCTCTAATAATGGCAGCAGTCTGCCTCAGATTATCAGCTACGCCATACAGTTTGTCTTCTGCGTTCTCACTAGATTGGGATTTCAGATTCTCTAATAATGGCAGCAGTCTGCCTCAGATTATCAGCTACGCCATACAGTTTGTCTTCTGCGTTCTCACTAGATTGGGATTTCGGATTCTCTAATAATGGCAGCCGTCTGCCTCAGATTATCAGCTACGCCATACAGTTTGTCTTCTGCGTTCTCACTAGATTGGGATTTCGGATTCTCTAATAATGGCAGCAGTCTGCCTCAGATTATCAGCCACGCCATACAGTTTGTCTAGGACGCTAGTGTAAATGGGCCACCTCTTTCTTCTCAAGTCTGCATACTGAGGGCAGTTCTGTAGGCTATAAATCCTTTGATTTCTGCTTCCCCGTTTGTGCCGACCTCTTCCAGCAGTAAATTTTGGCCACCCTCTTGATGGTAGGTCAGACATTCTTAACGCGTGGCTAAATCTCCGCGGCAGATTGGCGACCATAGAATCCATTACCCCATTCCACATTGTGAGGAGTCGTTGCACCATGTTATGCGCCTTATTGCCTGGTGCATCCGTTTTCTGCAAGCATTTGTTTCGGGTTAGCATTCCCTAGCGGAGACATGCATTCGATTTCATCCAAACCTCCTTATTCGCCTCCTACGACATGCGTGACAGGTAACAGTGGTTCTATTCTCTATACCCAAATTTGGGCCCCGGTAACCACTCGGGCGTAAAAAACGAGACTACAGGCAGTAACGATAGTTTTCTTCTTCTTCTTCTTCTTCTTCACTTATCCTGTTTCTACTGTTTCATTCTTTATATTGTTAGTTTTTCCTCGTCATTACTAGACGTTTCATTATTATCAAAGCAAGTAAACGCTCACAGGGGGCCAGAAAAAGCGATTCAAAGATACACTCAAGAACTCGATGAAATCTTCTAACAACTGGGAGAATGCTGCTCAAGACAGATCCGCCTGGCGCACACTTCTTCGACACGGTTCATCGGCCTGCGAGGCAGGTAGAACAGAACGGATGGAGCAAAAACGTCAAAACAGAAAGGCAGTAAAACTTCCCACAAGTGCAAGTATACCTTGCCCACACTGTACAAGAACATTTCAAGACAATATCGGGCTCACTAGTCACCTACGCACACACAGACAAACATAGCGCAACTACATTCCCTAGGATGAAAATTTGTGTGGTCATCATCACCCCGTGATGGACGAGCATTATCAAAGCAAGTAGTAAACAAATTAATAATGAGATCATTCTTGACTACATAATTATCATTTCCAATAAATCACGCTGCGGATAGTTTGGTTGCAACTTGTATCGCGTCAATTTTTACAAAAGAACTATGGCACCACCCGCTCAGAAAGCAATGGCAAACTACTGAATGTAATAATGCCTAAAAAATCACAAACAGCGTTAAAAAGCTGGGGTTGATTCGCAGCAAAGTCCTATTTTTTTCCGATCCAGAAGCACTTGAGCTTTTCAACTCTTCGGCTCGGTGCCATGGACATCGTAACCCTTCGGTTCGGTGCCACGAACACCGTAAATCTGGGGAATATGTGGCTTTTTCTGCCAACCCGCGGAATTGAACCTGCACACACAGAGGGATAGTCACCTGTAGTCCAACGCGCTACGAACACGCTGGGCAGAAGGGCCGCAAAGTCCTATAAAGGATATGCAATTTAACTTTTAAAGGACCATTGTCAGTTCAAAATCAAGAAGAGCAGGCCTGATAGTCGCAGGCCGGATAGTCGCTGGCCGGATAGTTGCTGGCCGGATAGTCGCAGGCCGGATAGTCGCTGGCCGGATAGTCGCTGGCCGGATAGTCGCTGGCCGGATAGTCGTTGGCCGGATAGTCGCAAGCCAGATACAATTCATTAGAAAAAGACCAACAATAAAATCCCTACAAAATATCTTCACTATCTTCTAAATTACACAAGGGACCATCACGGTGCTACTGAGCTCGTGCACTGCTGTTTAGATCTTCCTATTTAAGAAGGAGATCGGCGCATACATGGTTACTCACTGAAGTGCAATGATTATGTTCTATCAATCAATCAATCAGATATTTTTTTAACCCTTTCATACCTCATGGTATATAGGTCAGTACAGTGTTAGGCCTGTATTTTTCATTGACCGTCGGCACACGATGGGTGATGTGGTCAGCATCACGCCGGCCGCCTTTTACTAGACTTTTATATTGTTGACCGAATGAAAGCTGAGAGCTATAAGATTAGACCGTTAGGATATTTCATCATCATCATCATCAAGATGCGTGTACTTTATAAGACGTTGCACTCTTTACAGAGTATCTGAAATTCACTCTGTCTCTTGCTAGTTCACCCACTTCGTCGATGGTCATATTCATGGTATCTTTAATATCATGTAGCCATCTTCTTCTTGGTCTGTCTCTGCGTCCTGGGACCCTGCCCTCTAATATTGTTCTTTCCAGGCCATCGTGACGCTTAATGTGACCAAAGTATCTAATTTTTCTGTATAGTATGTTGTATCAAAGTATCTAATTTGTAGTATGTTGTATCAAAGTGAAAGATATTTCACTGACCAAATATAAGATGTGATTCTCATATATCTTCTTGCGTTTGTCCGCTGTGAGTTCAGGTCTAGTATGGTGCTTCTGAATGATTTTTGCGTGAATACTTTGCGTGAATTCCCTACAAGTGACACTGCGGAAAAGAATATTAAAGTGCTATATTGAAGCCATACTCGTTCATATGTTGCCGGAGTCCGCAAGAGAAGCAAAGAATAGTGACAATGCGACATACAAGGCATGTCGTAAGAGGAGTCTAAGGTAGGTAGACGGCAAGAGAAGCTAAGAATAGTGACAATGCGACATACAAGGCATGTCGTAAGAAAAGTCTAAGGTAGGTAGGCGGCAAGGGAAGCTACCATCGCAAATAAAAAGCGACGCAGAAATCGGTTGTGTTGTCCGATTTGAAGGTGCATAACTGACACAACGTACAATCCGCACTTAGGATTGAATCACATACAAATCACAAAGAGTGGTTTAACAAGTGCTAGATATGAACGCAAGAAGAGGAAGAAGAAGAAAACCCATTTGTAGTTAAGATTTTCTCAAAAACCCAGAGAACGTATTTGTAGTTAGATTTTCTCAAAAACCCAGAGAACGCATTTGTAGTTAGATTTTCTCAAAAACCCAGAGAACGCATTTGTAGTTGGATTGTCTGTTAGATTCCTCATCACTAGTTTTTTGGGGGTTTATTTCCCCGATCCAGAAGCACTTGAGCTTTCATCTCTTCGGCTCGGTGCCATGGACATCGTAACCCTTCGGTTCGGTGCCAGGAGCACTGTAAATCTGGAGAACCTGTGGCTTTTCTGCCAGCTCGCGGAATTGAACCCGCACTCACAGAGGGCTTTTCACCCGTCGTCCAACGCGTTACGAACACGCTGGGCAAGCGGGCATCACCACTAGTTAGGTACTTCATCAAAGTCCATGACAGTAAATGTACTTACACCTATTTTTCAAACTTCAAAGTTGATTTCAATTAGCATGGCTTCCTGTGTGTGTGTGTGTGTGTGTGTACTTAAGCAAGCATGGCTTCCTGTGTGAGTGTGCGTGTGTGTACTTAAGCAAGCATGGCTTCCTGTGTGTGTGCGTGTCTGTCTGTCTCTCTCTCTCTCTCTCTCTCTGTACTTAAGCAAGTCCGATAAGCGATCTATTTTTAGAATTTCAAATAATTTGGAGTTATCCCACAAGGTAGTAATATACTGGTAAAGTGCGGAAATCCCAACTTTTCATTTCCCCACATGTTAGATTCAATGTATAGCTATGACGTTGGTGAAGGCACGCCTATACGGTGGGGAAACACTCAGTTATCAGAGGACTATCATCATAGCACTTTGGACATGTCCATAAGTGCTTCGGTCTCCGCTTAAACAAATCCAGCAGCGTCCAGCGGCCAATTCGATGTTCAATCTTGTTGCATATTTGGTATGTCGTTCTTTTCCGGCTGTTCCAATATCGACACCCATCAATCAGTGACTGGGATTCACAACCCAGAAACTCCTCTGTCCGGAAAGACTCTCTCAATGCGTTAAGAATGTCATTTCAGTCGATTGCAGCTCCCTTTGATAACGTCAGACAACCCATCAGCTCGTTCATTGCCCTGATTCCTGCGTGGTTCGGGAAACTGATAATAGAAAGCATACCTTCACGTAGAGAGCCGCGGTAGCGTAGTTGTTAGTGAACTCGCTTCTCAAGGCTGGTGGTCTGGGTTCAACTCCGCAGTGCGTGTGGAATTTTTCCCGACCGTGACGGCTCTCAGGTCGACCCAGCCTCAAGTGGGTACCAGACATGCTCTGGGAAAGTAAAGGCGGCCGGCGTGATACTGACCACATCACCCATCGTGTGCCGACGGTCAATAAAAATACAGGCCTAACACTGTATTGCCCTATATGCCACGAGGTATGAAAGGGTTCCTTTACTTTTTTTTTACCTTCACGTAAATATCAGCCAGACGCGCCATGCAAGACGATCTGACTATACCTGAGTTCATAGTAGACGAACGCAGAAGAAGAAGAAGAGACAAGGAGACAATTACAACAAAATAAAGTTGTCCGCAGCCGTTACAGACCTTGGGATATGAAGTGCCTGTCCCTTTACATTTCTAGGTTACTTGTGTGTAGGAGGTAGGAGAGTCAATTACTTTCCTCACATGTGGAATGTCGAGTGGGATTGAACCTGCAAGCTTATGCATTAGGCTAATCCGACCAACAGGAAGTGAGTTGTTGAGAAAGTATGCTTTAAGTAACTTGTCTAATACGCTTCTTTTTCGAACGCTCCATATCAACCACTTGTCAAACATTATTTGTGGTTTGTATGTGATCTTAGCCTAAGAGCGATTGTACGTTGTGCTAGTTATGCGCCTACAAGTAGACCTGCACATCAGATGTGTGCGATGCTTTTTATTTACTAGGGTAGCTTCCCTAGACCCTACCTCAGTCGCCTCTTACGACATGCCTTGTAGGTTGCAGTGGTACTATTCTTTGCTTTCCATTGCAGGCCCCGGCACCACATGAACAACTTGTCTAATACTAATGTTGTCAAGTGGCTAGAGAGCTTCCTATGCTAGCTTTAGTTCGAGTCCAAGTTCATGTACTCTCATCTAAAACGCGGGATACAAGGGATTGAATGATTGATGAGACAATCATCCTTATACTTCAGTGAATAACATTGTGTGCTTCAATCTCTTTCTTGCTCAGGAATTTCTCTCTTTCTCTCGTTCTCTCTCTCTCTCTCTCTTTCTCTTATACTTCAGTGAATAACATTGTCTGCTTCAATCTCTTTCTCTCTCTTTCTTGCTCAGGAATCTCTCTCCTTCTCTCGTTCTCTCTATCTCTTTCTCTTATACTTCAGTGAATAACATTGTCTGCTTCAATCTCTTTCTCTCTCTTTCTTGCTCAGGAATCTCTCTCCTTCTCTCGTTCTCTCTCTCTCTTTCTCTTATACTTCAGTGAATAACATTGTCTGCTTCAATCTCTTTCTCTCTCTTTCTTGCTCAGGAATCTCTCTTTCTCCCGTTCTCTTTCTTTTTCTTTCAGTCTCTTTTTCTTTAAATCAGCCTCTCTTCTTTTCTTTCTTTCTCTCTTTCTTTCCCTCTTTCTCTCTCTCTCTCTTTCTTTCTTTCTATCTCTGTCTCTCTCTCTTTGTGCCTCTCTGTCTTCGTTCCTTCCTTTCGTTCGCTTGAAATTTGTCTATATATTCAATGTTGTCTCTTGTATGAACTTCACTGTCTTTTGTAGTTCACACAGAGGTCCGTGTAGTTTTCTGTCAAGTGTTGTCTCTCTGTCTCTCTCTATCTCTTTCTCTCTCTCTTTATTTTCACACAGTTTTCCCATCTGTGCCCACTTCTTCCTTGATGTTTTATCAATTTGTACATCTGTATCCCTCCCCACGCGTTTCATTGAAAGCATGTGTGTGTTTTAAATACACACTTCCTGAATTATATTCTCATAACGTCTCTCTTCGCACACTCTTACCTACACACACAGCAGCGAATACTTTCTTCAAACACACCCACAAACACACACAAGCACACACATATATTCTCCTTTCTCTAGCGCTTTCTCTCTCTCTCTCTCTCTTTCCTATGCTCCAACTTGTCCATATTTCAATATTCTTTGGCGCTGTTGCCCAGTCGTGTTGCTGGCTTTCTTCCATGCCCTGATTGTGTAAGACCAATGCGTTTTTTTTTCGGGGCATAAAGAAAAACACTTACCTTGAACAGTTTCCCAGTGACTGCACTAGCCATACGGCCATAAATTCTCTCAGGCTCATGTCCCCCTGTTCTCGAAAATCGAAAATAGTAGCATATCCTTTACAGGACGTAGCCATCAACCACAGTAAACAAGTCGTTGATTATTTTCTAGGCACTACTTATACGTTCAGTAGTTTGCTTAAAAGCGAGTACAGGCAGTAAAGACCTTTTTTAATATTTTTAAATTTTTTTTCAAAGAACGTTTTTTTTCATAATTGAAAAACAAAATAAACAAAACACTGTTTCAGGCTCATGTTCCTCTGTCCTACATCGCTCTAAAAGCGGTATTACAGGAAGTACAGACAGTGTTTATTTATTTATTTTTCTTTTCAAAGAACGGTTTTTCCCCATAATAATTTAAAACAAAAATAAATATTAAAAAACATGTCTTTACTACCTGTGTTACCGTTTTCCCGTTGAACCTGTTTACTCCCGTTAACCCAGGAAAAAAGTGGGTACAACATCAGTACTAGACTTCATCAAGAAACAACAAATAAAATGGTTCGGCCACGTAAGCGGATTACCATCAGACAGTGCACCCCAAAGAGCAATGCTGCTCCGATACAATGGGTACAAAGCAAAAGGCCGGCCACGCAAAAGATGGACCTCAGAGATAACAGAGGCGACGAAAGAGACTATCTACAAAGCGCATACTAGGGCCCGTTTTAGAAATCTCTTCCTGACCTGACGCTGTAAGGCATACAGGATTCGAGAAAGAAAGAAAGAAAGAACTCGCTCCTACAGGGAAGCTTACAGTTAATTTATGGGGGACTGCCTAGAGTAGTTGATAATAGCTCGGCCTGCTAGCTGTGAGACGCCTCATAGCTCGGGTTCGAGCCTACTGTCCGGCATTTGTTCGAAGTCCCCTGGTCTTACTCAGGACGATAACGTGAGTACCTCGAAGTCGGAGAAAATCTGCCTGTATGGCGAGGAATACTAATTACGAGTACATTGAGTACACGGCTGCCAGTGTAAAGTAATTTACAATGTGCACACGCTGCTGCCATTTGAAATTGGAAAAATGGATTTTCACGCAAAAATCAGTTTCAGAGATGAAACTTCGTCTGAGTTGAAAGCGGACGAAAGAAAAAAAAAAAAAAAAAAAAAAAAAAGAAAAAAAAAAAGTTAATTTATAATTACCATAATAACGTTGAAGAATACTCCCGGAACAGGTCGGTGTATGAAATAATAGTTATCAGGTACAAAAAGGTTATTCAGAGGAAATACATAGCTACTAATTTAACATCATCATGTGCCGTGTCATCATGTTAACAAGTGGTCGATGTGGAGCGTTCGAAGAAGAAGAAGATTTACTAGGGTAGCTTCCCTAGGCCCCTACCTCAGTCGCTTCTTACGACATGCCTTGTAGGTAGCAATGCTACTATTCTTTGCTCCCCTTGCGAGCCCCAACAACACATGGCCGCTTCACTGTAACTACCCGAGTAGTTACCGGGGCCCAAATTTGTGGTGTAAAGAATAGAACCACTGTTACCTGCCACGCATGTCGTAGGGTGGTTCGGCTGAAATCGGATACACGTGTCCTAAACGTGTAGAAGTCTATGCGTTTAGGGGCCTACCAAACCATTGTGCAACGTATACACGTTCTTGGCAAAGATCAAACATATCACAAAGAGTGATTAAAGTTGGTCGTAAAGAACGAACGAAAAGAAGAAGAAGAAGAAGTTCACTGCAGCAACAATTTAAGCAAGATTCTAAAAGATTTAAAGTTAAATAGAAAATAAATCACAAAACTAATTGTTGTGTTTTTCTTAACCTAGATCTATATGCCAGGTTTTTTCAGATCTATCTACTGTAAATAATTTTCTGAATGTTGGTATAAATTGAACTCTCAATTAAAAATTCGTATTTTTTGTTTACCAAAATTATGTTGTTATATTTAATAACACTGAATTCTAAATCTACAAAAATAAATATGTTAATATGATCACGAAAAGAAAAATTATTTTACACGATCTTTCTCCTGACATTTTGCTATCAGTGCAAAACCTGGCCGAACGTTGACATCAAACGATAGAAGAAAACTGATCACGCTGTTAATGTTTACGTGTAGAATGCTGAGTGCCAAGAAGAGACTGGAGTAGAAATGAAGACATCATAACAAACAAGTGGATACAACATCAGTACTGAACTTCACATCAAGAAACAACAAATGAAATGGTTTGGTCACATAACAGATTACCAACAGATGAAATGGTTCAGGTCACATAAGTAGATTACCAACAAATGAAATGGTTCGAGGTCACATAACAGATTACCAACAAATGAAATGGTTTGGTCACATAAACAGATTACCAACAAATGAAATGGTTCAGTCACATAACCAGATTACCAACAAATGAAATGGTTCAGTCACATAACCAGATTACCAACAAATGAAATGGTTCGGGTCACATAAGCAGATTACCAACAAATGAAATGGTTTGGTCACATAACCAGATTACCAACAGAAAGGTTCATATCAACGGAATGATTCTAAATAAGGATGGTTCGTCCATACAGTTGATACGGCAAACCCAAATGAAATGGTTCAAATACAGTTACCAAACATTGAAATGGTGCCAGTTACAGTAAACAGATATTATGAAATGGTTCAGTCACATAAGCAGATTACCAACAAATGAAATGGTTCAGTCACATAAGCAGATTACCAACAAATGAAATGGTTCAGTCACATAACCAGATTACCAACAAATGAAATGGTTCGGGTCACATAACCAGATTACCAACAAATGAAATGGTTCGGGTCACATAACCAGATTACCAATAAATGCAATGGTTTAGTCACATAAGCAGATTACCAACAGAAAGTACATATCAACGGGGAATGATTCTAAGATAAGGGGATGGTATCGCCGATAGCAAAGTTGATAGCACGCTGCTATAGGGACCAGGTGCCGAGGAAATTCGTGGGTTCAAAATCAGCTTGACCCAAACATTTTCAGTTTACATATGGTGCGCAGTTGAACTTTAGTAAACATCGATACTTTATTTTGGGGTATAAATTACAAGTACCTATCAAGTCGGAAGAATGCTCGCCTGAATGATGAGGGACGCTGATGATAAGGAAAGCAAGCCTTCGGGCAAAAAGTAGTCCGAGGTTGATGTCATCATCGCTTGCGATGGAGCCTTGTGTTACTGGACTTAAGGGGGTAAAGTAAGTAACATGCGAAAAATCCCCACCTAATGTAGCTTAAGAGAGCGTGACCGAGGTGCTATTTTCCCCACCAAGGTGAAAAATCAACCATCTCAAACCTGTTGTTTTCTAGAGACTCCGCCCTCGCTACCTACTCTGAGGTAGAATGCAGACATACATGGACACGTTTTATATGTCCTGTGATATGAATGACCTTACCATTAACACCAAGAAAACAGAGTTCATGTCCCAGCCCGCCCCTATAGAGCAGTACTACGATCCAGTCATCAACATCAACCACTAGCGTCTCCTGCCAACTGACAACTTTGCCTATCTTGGCAGCCTCCTATCCAGATCAGCCAACGTAGAATCTGTGGTCAACAATAGGATATCCAAAGCCAGTGCTGCGTTCGGAAGGCTACGTGTCACTGTGTGGGAGCGGAAAAGGATAAACATAGCCACAAAACTGAAAGTTTACCAGGCCATAGTGCTAACCACGCTGCTGTACGCAAGCGAGGCATGGACAGTGTATACCAGACACGCAAGAAAACTAAACCACTTCCACACAAGCTGTCTACTAAAAATAAACTGGCAGGACAAAATTTCAGATACTGAAGTCCTCACAAGAACAAAGATCCCAAGCGTCAACACACTGTTGCAGAAGGCCCAAGTGAGATGGGCCGGTCACGTGGCTCGGATACCTGATAAACGCATCCCAAAACAGTTGATGTATGGCGAGCTTGAAGGGGGCAGACGTTCAGCTGGTGGACAGAAAAACGCTTTAAAGACACTCTTAAAGTATTCTGAAATGATTAATATAGACAACACGTGCTGTGAATCCTGACGCAAGATCGCCAAAGTGGCGCTTAACGACACAAGAGAACTCACAAGCTGAGAATGGTCATATTGCTGAGGGCAGAGAAAACGAGCTTCGAGAAAGACAGAGCACACACCACTCCTAGTCCAACCTTGATCATGCCCACTTGTGGTAGGGATTGTACTCCAAGATTTCTAACTACCTAGCCAACTTACACAAGAGAGGCAACAACACACGTCTGAGGTTGATGTCATCATCGCTTGCGATGGAGCCTTGTGTTACTGGGGCTCCAAGGGAGCAAAGAATAGTAACACTGCACCTACACGCCATGTCTTAAGAGCGACTGAGGTAAGGCCTATGGAAGCTACCCTAGTAAATAAAGAAGCGTGCAGAATCGGATGCGTTGGCCAACTTATAGCACATAACTGGCACAATGTACAACCGATCTTAGGCTCGGATCACATACAAATCACAAAGAGTGGTTATCTAGTGGTCGATATGGAGCATTCGAAGAAAAAGAAGAAGTTTGCGATGTACTTCTATTATTAGTTGCCATGACAACGCTTGATTTTGGTAGCGGGAGAACGGGAAAACAAAGTATTTTCAAACTAAGATAATAATAATAATAATGACGTAATTCCTTCTCCACTACGTTCATACATGTGAACTACATAGGGCCTTTGCAAGTAATTCCTCCCATACTCGACCTCTTCATCCTGGAACCCTAGCTCTACTCAATCTCCTCCATGGAACTGAGACCGATATTTCCTGCCTCTCTCAGCAAAGTTCGTTTCAGGTCTCCTTAGGTCGACCTCTCTTTCTTGAACCCTTTGCATTCCACTTCAATGTCTGTTTGATATTTTTGATCATTTCTCAAGATAAGTATAGTCGATGAAATATAAGAATTAGCTTGTTTTTTCCCTTCAACATTGGTTACTGGTCATTGCGCTGAAGATTAATATTAAGCAAAGCTGAGATACGAAACTGGACAGAATACAGCTTCGTGTCTACATTGTGTTTTAAAAGATTGGCTTTAACAGGTCGACTGGGAGCCATGTTTTCTCAGCCATGCAAGAAGAGACATCTGCAGGATATGCCTGGTACAGTCTGTTCTGCCTGCTGAACGGCAAGGCTGTGTGACAATATTAAGCTGTAATAAGGAATTATATTTGAGTCTCAAGTGACAGAGTGCTAGGAAAATAATGAACGAATGGTCCTGGTAGAGATTGAGGAGGACCTCCATAATCATATAGTGTTTGCAGAGTCATTGACGATCTGAATGAGTTGTGACCCTTGAAAGAAGGTTAGTTTTCAGGACTGTCATGCCTAAGTTCAAGACAAGCACTTATTGCCTTGCAATGCCACAGTAACTGGAATCACGCAAGTAATTTCTGCTCTTTCTGAAAGCTGCGATCAAGTTCTTTGTTTTTTACTTCTTCATGACTTCCATCACGCCTGTGTAGTAGCTGGAAACAGTGAGTCGTAAAAACTACCATTCATGCAGGTGCTGAGTATTCATGTGTTGCACTGATAGGGCTAGAGTTCTGCTTTAAAAATTAGTTGAACATACTCTTCAGTAGGAAGCTGCTAGAGACACAGTGGTAGCATCTGGGGCCTAATGCTACACCCTGCTCAGCTTCATGTTGCTCCATTGCCGATCCATCGTGTAAATTCTTATCCAGCTGTCTTCTGAAACATGTAATGGAGATGTTCCATTGTAATTGCTTTTTCACTAGATTAGGCTCGGCATCTTTGCTTAATAATTTAGGGATGGAGGTTGAGAAGTTTAGTGCTACTGAGTCTGGTTCCCAGTGATCAAAAGTAATTCTTCAGGTATAGAATTATGATTTAGTAGTTCCAAGTATGACTTTCCTATTTCTTTTGCTTTGTGGTTTAGACTTGTGCGCTTTAGTCTGTTCTTTGTTCTAGCCGCCATTTTTTCATGCAGTGGATGGTGAGGCATTCTTTGATCCTTTCAGTCTGTAGAATCACTTTTCTCCTTCTTCTGTCTTCCAAGGGCTGAATGTTGGCTGCCTTTTCCATTTCTACAATTGGTGTAGATTTCTTGGCTCCCAAAATAGTACGCAGACACCTGTTTTGTGTTTTTTTCCAAATATAAGAATTAAGAGCTTGTGTTTTTTTACCTTGACAACATATGGTTGTGAGACATGGCTCATTGACAAAGCGGCGGAGAAGATCATTAATGCATTTAAATGCAAATGCTACAGAAGAGTGGCGTCTGTGGCCTAGGGGTTAGTGACTCGGTCTATTAACCCCGACGTTCTGAGTTCGAATCACGCTGCGGACAGTTTGCTTGCAAATTGTTTCCGTTAATTTTAACAAAAGGACAATGGCGCCACCCGTTCAGAAAGCAATGGCAAACTACTGAACGTATAAGTGGTGCCTAGAAAATCAACGACTTGTTTACTGTGGTTGATGGCTACGTCCTTTGGGATATGCCACGATTTTCAAATTTTCAACAGAAGAGTACTTAGAATATTATGGACAGAGAAAATAACAAACGCTTCTGTCCTGCAACATTTTGATTTTAAATAGAGTTGGCTATTAACACTTAGTGGACCAGGGCAAAGCCATGTTTTTTCAAGGCATTTGTTTTCAGAATAAAATACTCCTTTAGTGTGGCGCCTGGTAAACAGGTCACGTAATGTGGCATGTGGTCCACAATGAGTTAAAGAACGTAAAAACAAGGAAAATTAAAAATATTTCGGACACATCAAACGATATGAGTGCCTAGAGAAAATAATTTTGGAGGAAATGGTGCCTGGAAGAAGAATTAGAGAAGGACCTAGAATATGATGGTTGCAAGATGTCATTGACGATCTGAGAATGACTGCTGCTGACGCCGGTCAACTTGCACAGAATAGGGAGTTTTTCAGGACTGCTGTCATGGGAGCCAAGTTCCGGAAGGGCAAGCTACTTGATGATGATAGTCGACAGATCATGTTCACCGCATATCGAACAAATTAATCCTTAAGTGCTCTTATCTCTTCCTCAGTATATCTCTCAGCGTGTGTCGACTAACAACACCGGTTCTTTGTTGGTTTACTATTCTTCTTTGACTTCCATCACGCCCGTGTATCCGCAAGGGGAGCAAAGAATAGAAACACTACGACATTCAAAGCATGTGGTAATATGTGACTGAGGTAGGGATCTAGCGAAGCTACCCTATTAAATAAATAGCTTTAAAAAGTCCTTTATAAATAGCGTCGCAGAAATTGGACGTAATGACCTACTTGTAGGCGCATAACTGACACAACGCACAATCGCTCTTAGGCTCTGATGCCATACAAATCACAATGAGTGGTTTAACAAGTAGTCGATATGCAGCTTTCGAAACAGAAGGATATTTAAATATATATGATCTTTTCGTTTTTACAGACGATCAATTGGCGATCAATTGATCAATCAGGCTTTACTATGACGACGTCGGTGATTGCCCAAAAAGAGAAGTTATACATAAATTCTCCCTATGTATGCAGTTTGACCTCATATAACCAAAAAAGGTATGTTACGTTGAAAGTTACGGGCCTTGACTTTAAAGGAGTTAATCCCTAAAATAAAACATGTTTGAGAGGCTTGCTTCGTAAATGAAAAATAAATAGTGAACTTTGAACCTTTGCCCCATTTTTTTAATGCGTCGCATGTTTCAGTTATAATCTCCCAGTACAATAAAAAGTAGTACCGGTTTAGAATTGTTCTCGAAATCAAGGCTTTCTTGTATTCAGTTCACAGTCACCGATTTCAGAAAACCACAACAAATGCCTGGAATTACGAGGTAATTATAAAGATTTCAAAGAGAACTTTCTATGGAAATTCACTTTTGATGAGAATTGGTTACATTTTATTGAATAAATCGTGAGCACTGAACAAAAGACTGAAACGTGAGGCCATGGCTAGAGCAAGCTTGAGAACCATGATGTAACGTATGTGTTGTACGTCATCAACTTTGACTTGACCTTCGACATGTTACGAAAGAACAAATGACCAGTTTGGACTTGAATGGCGACGATGATCACGTGTTGCGTCTGTGACAAGGGTGACAGGGGGTGTAGACGTAACTAATCCTTACTAATCCCTTTCCCCCTCCTCTTCATCCCTTACCTCGAATTAAGCTATTGTTTGAAACTGACACGAGGTTTTAATAGTAAGGGTGCGGAGGTATAATTGGGCAGGGGAGGAAAGGTGGAAGGGAAATTCAAAGAAAAACATTTTCCTGCACATTCGATGTTAATATTAATATTGAATATGAAAATCGTGATATACCCTTTACAGGACTGCGCCACCAACCATAGTAAACGAGTTCTTTAGTCTAATACTCACCTTGGTGATTTGTATGTGATCCGAGCCTAAGAGCGATTGTACGTTGTGTCAGTTCTTCTTCTTTCTTCTTCACCTTTCAACTCCCAGCGGAGCACAGGTCTTCAACAAACTTCTTCCAGCTCGTCCTCTCTCTTGCCATCCCTTCCAACTCTTTCCATGTTTTACCTATCTTTTTAATATCAGCCTCCAGCTCTCTTCTCCAGGTCTGTCTAGGCCTTCCCTACTCCTCTTTCCTGGGGTTCCAAACAGTGCCTGTCTTAATAATGCTTCGGTCGGTCTTCTCAATGTATGTCCTATCCATCGTCAGCGTCTCTTCCTGAGCTCTTTCTTCACTGGTATCTGCTTAGTTCTTTCTCTGAGTTCCTCGTTTGTAATCTTATCATACAATCTCAGTCCCTCTATTCTACGTAAACATCCATTTACGAAGGTCTGCAGTTTTCTGATTGTTTCTTTGTAGTCTTCCATGTTTCCGAGCCTAGAACAGCACTGACTTCACATTTGATTTGAAAGATTCTCAGATTTGTGTTGTGTCAGTTATGCGCCTACAAGTAGGCCAACACATCCGACTGCTGCGACTCTTTTTATTTACTAAGGTAGCTTCCCTAGGCCCCTACCTCAGTCTCCTCTAGCGACATGTAGATCGCAATGGTAATATTCTTTGCTAGCCTTGCGGGTCCCGGCAACCTACTGGCGCAATGTGTATCCTGCCCAGCGTGTTCGTAGCGTGTTGGACTGCAGGTGACTAGTCCTCTGTGTGTGCGGGTTCAATTTCGCGGACTGGCAGAAAAAGCCACAGATTCTCCAGATTTACGATGTTCGTGGCACCGAACCGAAGGGTTACGATGTCCATGGCACCGAGCCGAAGAGCTGAAAGTTCAAGTGCTTCTGGATCGAAAAAATAAATGTATATTCACAAACAAAAAACAAAACAAATATGAAGTTATTCAATGTGTATTTGGTTGGCTCTCTGTGGCGTAGGGGTTAGGTGCTTCCATCTCGTTCCAAAGGTACCCGGTTCGCTCCCTTGTGTAGTCATCGATATATTTTTCCAGAGATCCTTGATCTAAGTGTAGATGAGATCGAGTTCATAGTCTTATCGGAGACGGACGCCCGTCTGCCCAGCGTGTTCGTAGCGCGTTGGACTACGGGTGACTCTCCCTCTGTGTGTGAGGGTTCAATTCCGCGGGATGGCAGAAAAAGCCACAGATTCCCAAGATTTACGGTGTTCGTGGCACCGAACCGAAGGGTTACGATGTCCATGGCACCGAGCCGACGAGCTGAAAAGCTCAAGTGCTTCTGGATTGGAAAAAAACAAAAAAACAGACGGACGATAAAGTGTAGGTCCTATGTTCAACTTTGAGAAGGTAAAAGAACCCTTGGTAGTTCAAAATCGAGAAGAGCAGGCTGGAAAGCCTCTGCTTTGGTAAAATTAATTAGAACAGTTTTAAAATAGCATAACTACAAAATATCTCCACCATCTACTAAATTACATCGTGACCCTTGCCGGTGAAACAGAGTTCGTGACATCTTCCTGTGTAAGAAAGAGATCGGAGAACATATGGTAACTCACCGAAGTGCAATGATGATGGTCCAATCAATCAATCAAACAATCAATCAATCAATCGCCCGTGTGTTGCCGTGGCTCGTAAGGGGAGCAAAGAATAGTAACACTGTGACCTGCAAGGCATGTCGTAAGAGGCAACTGAGATAGGGGCATAGGAAAGCTACCCTAGTAAATAAAAAGCGTCGCAGAAATCGGATGTGCTAGCCTACCTGTAGGCGCATAACTGGCACAATGTACAATCGCTCTTAGGCTCGGAACACATACAAATCACAAAGAGTGGTTTAACAAGTGGTCGATATTAATCGTTAGAAGAAGAAGACACCGGGACCCTTGTCAGTGCTACGGAGTTTGTGCACTGCCGCTGAGATCGTCCTGTGTAAGAAAGTGATCGGAGCACATATGGTAACTCGCCGAAGTGCAATAATAATGGTCCTATCAGTCAATCAATCAATCAATCAATCAATCAATCATTCAAAAACCAAAATCAAACAAATATATATATATAATAAAGCCCCATAACCCGTCAGGGTCGTAGGGATGTCACTGTGGAGATATCAGCACAAAAAGCACGCCATGAGTCTCTGTCTTCAACTCTTCGAGCAAGTGTCGAGACACTCTCCCGACCAGCTCTTGATGTTGCCAAACCAGGATTTTGTCAAACAAATGTGGAGTCATTCAAAGTGTATTGAAAAACTAGAGTCACAACAAATGTGGAGTCATTCAAAGTGTATTGAAAAACTAGAGTCACAACAAATGTGGAGTCATTCAAAGTGTATTGAAAAACTAGAGTCACAACAAATGTGGAGTCATTCAAAGTGTATTGAAAAACTAGAATCACAACAAATGTGGAGTCATTCAAAGTGTATTGAAAAACTAGAATCACACCACATGTGGAGTCATTCAAAGTGTATTGAAAAACTAGAGTCACAACAAATGTGGAGTCATTCAAAGTGTATTGAAAAACTAGAATCACACCAAATGTGGAGTCATTCAAAGTGTATTGAAAAACTAGAATCACACCAAATGTGGAGTCATTCAAAGTGTATTGAAAAACTAGAATCACAACAAATGTGGAGTCATTCAAAGTGTATTGAAAAACTAGAATCATACCACATGTGGAGTCATTCAAAGTGTATTGAAAAGCTAGAATCACATCAAATGTGGAGTCATTCAAAGTGTATTGAAAAACTAGAGTCACAACAAATGTGGAGTCATTCAAAGTGTATTGAAAAACTAGAATCACACCAAATGTGGAGTCATTCAAAGTGTATTGAAAAACTAGAATCACAACAAATGTGGAGTCATTCAAAGTGTATTGAAAAACTAGAGTCACAACAAATGTGGAGTCATTCAAAGTGTATTGAAAAACTAGAATCACAACAAATGTGGAGTAATTCAAAGTGTATTGAAAAACTAGAATCACAACAAATGTGGAGTCATTCAAAGTGTATTGAAAAACTAGAGTCACAACAAATGTGGAGTCATTCAAAGTGTATTGAAAAACTAGAATCACACCACATGTGGAGTCATTCAAAGTGTATTGAAAAACTAGAGTCACAACAAATGTGGAGTCATTCAAAGTGTATTGAAAAACTAGAATCACAACAAATGTGGAGTCATTCAAAGTGTATTGAAAAACTAGAATCACACCACATGTGGAGTCATTCAAAGTGTATTGAAAAACTAGAATCACAACAAATGTGGAGTCATTCAAAGTGTATTGAAAAACTAGAATCACAACAAATGTGGAGTCATTCAAAGTGTATTGAAAAACTAGAATCACAACAAATGTGGAGTCATTCAAAGTGTATTGAAAAACTAGAATCACAACAAATGTGGAGTCATTCAAAGTGTATTGAAAAACTAAAGTCACAACAAATGTGGAGTCATTCAAAGTGTATTGAAAAACTAGAATCACACCAAATGTGGAGTCATTCAAAGTGTATTGAAAAACTAGAGTCACAACAAATGTGGAGTCATTCAAAGTGTATTGAAAAACTAGAATCACAACAAATGTGGAGTCATTCAAAGTGTATTGAAAAACTAGAGTCACAACAAATGTGGAGTCATTCAAAGTGTATTGAAAAACTAGAGTCACAACAAATGTGGAGTCATTCAAAGTGTATTGAAAAACTAGAATCACACCACATGTGGAGTCATTCAAAGTGTATTGAAAAACTAGAGTCACACCACATGTGGAGTCATTCAAAGTGTATTGAAAAACTAGAGTCACTACAAATGTGGAGTCATTCAAAGTGTATTGAAAAACTAGAATCACAACAAATGTGGAGTCATTCAAAGTGTATTGAAAAACTAGAATCACAACAAATGTGGAGTCATTCAAAGTGTATTGAAAAACTAAAGTCACAACAAATGTGGAGTCATTCAAAGTGTATTGAAAAACTAGAGTCACAACAAATGTGGAGTCATTCAAAGTGTATTGAAAAACTAGAATCACACCACATGTGGAGTCATTCAAAGTGTATTGAAAAACTAGAGTCACACCACATGTGGAGTCATTCAAAGTGTATTGAAAAACTAGAGTCACTACAAATGTGGAGTCATTCAAAGTGTATTGAAAAACTAGAATCACAACAAATGTGGAGTCATTCAAAGTGTATTGAAAAACTAGAATCACAACAAATGTGGAGTCATTCAAAGTGTATTGAAAAACTAGAGTCACAACAAATGTGGAGTCATTCAAAGTGTATTGAAAAACTAGAGTCACAACAAATGTGGAGTCATTCAAAGTGTATTGAAAAACTAGAATCACACCACATGTGGAGTCATTCAAAGTGTATTGAAAAACTAGAATCACACCAAATGTGGAGTCATTCAAAGTGTATTGAAAAACTAGAGTCACAACAAATGTGGAGTCATTCAAAGTGTATTGAAAAACTAGAATCACAACAAATCAAATAAGACAAACAATAACAGTTAGTAACTGAATGTTATGTCAATAAATTCTTGCCCTGGCGCAGTAGATGATTGACATGTCATAAATAATAAACAGTTCCCTGGATGTTGTATGCATGTTATGTTAGAAAAAGAATGTTGAGAATCCCTCGTTAGCTAACAACAACATTAATGTTGTGATGACAGAGGACACTGTACAAATAAATCTAAACATGGGCGTCCACTACATTTTTTCAGGAGGAAAAGGGATAGGGGCTCAAAATGTAGATCTCTGATGGTTTGACAGGACGCAGCCACGGGTAACTTATCCTTCGATAATGTATGCCCTACCTGTGGTAGGGGATTGTGTTCTAGGATTAGAATCTACAGTCACCTCCGCACACACCAGATAGGTGCAGCAGCACACATCTGAGGCTTTTGTCATCATCGCGTTTGCGATGGACGGCTATTATTATTATGCCCCACCTGTGGTAAGGGATTGTGTTCTAGGATTGGACTCTACAATCACCTCCGCACACACCATAGAGGCAGCACACGTCTGAGGCTGTTGTTGTCATCGCTTTCAAAGGACGGCTATTATATTATTATAGGAAGCCACGGACAGGACTACAAACTGGGAACTGTTTGATAGAGCGGGCAACTGCAAGTAGAACAAGAGATAAGGGACCACAAACTGGGAACTGTTTGATAGAGCAGGACAACTGCAAGTAGAACAAGAGATAAGGGACCACAAACTGGGAACTGTTTGATAGAGCAGGACAACTGCAAGTAGAACAAGAGATAAGGGACCACAAACTGGGAACTGTTTGATAGAGCAGGACAACTGCAAGTAGAACAAGAGATAAGGGACCACAAACTGGGAACTGTTTGATAGAGCAGGACAACTGCAAGTAGAACAAGAGATAAGGGACCACAAACTGGGAACTGTTTGATAGAGCACGGCAACTGCAAGTAGAACAAGAGATAAGGGACCACAAACTGGGAACTGTTTGATAGAGCACGGCAACTGCAAGTAGAACAAGAGATAAGGGACCACAAACTGGGAACTGTTTGATAGAGCAGGACAACTGCAAGTAGAACAAGAGATAAGGGACCACAAACTGGGAACTGTTTGATAGAGGCAGGGCAACTGCAAGTAGAACAAGAGATAAGGGACCACAAACTGGGAACTGTTTGATAGAGCACGGCAACTGCAAGTAGAACAAGAGATAAGGGACCACAAACTGGGAACTGTTTGATAGAGCACGGCAACTGCAAGTAGAACAAGAGATAAGGGACCACAAACTGGGAACTGTTTGATAGAGCAGGACAACTGCAAGTAGAACAAGAGATAAGGGACCACAAACTGGGAACTGTTTGATAGAGCAGGACAACTGCAAGTAGAACAAGAGATAAGGGACCACAAACTGGGAACTGTTTGATAGAGCACGGCAACTGCAAGTAGAACAAGAGATAAGGGACCACAAACTGGGAACTGTTTGATAGAGCAGGACAACTGCAAGTAGAACAAGAGATAAGGGACCACAAACTGGGAACTGTTTGATAGAGCACGGCAACTGCAAGTAGAACAAGAGATAAGGGACCACAAACTGGGAACTGTTTGATAGAGCAGGACAACTGCAAGTAGAACAAGAGATAAGGGACCACAAACTGGGAACTGTTTGATAGAGCAGGACAACTGCAAGTAGAACAAGAGATAAGGGACAGAAGGCGGCAATGGATCGGACACACACTGAGGAAACACCCTGACAGCATCACAAGACAGGCACTTCGATGTAACCCCTAGAGCATAGATTCCCAAACTTTTGAGCCTACGCCACATTTGCAAGACATAAACTTTGTAACGCCCCCTTTTCTCATTATAACAGTTTGCCAACGCCCCTTCCATATATATATATATAATATATATATATACATGCTCTTTTTCACTTTGACACAGAAAATTGATAATATTTCTGTCATACATACTCAATTTTCAAATGATTATATACATAAAATAGAAAATTGATGAAATAATGGATCTTGTAATGGTGGACATGGGAAGAATTAAAATGCAGAATTCAAATTTGTAATGATTATTCAATCGCGAAATCCGAAAAAACTCCCAAAATGATTCTGAACCCACTACCGCCCCCTGGAAGGATTCAGCGCCCACAGGGCGGTTCCACCACTTGGGAAACTGCTGCCTAGAGTAATAGAGATAAAGAAGACTCAGGAACAACTGAAGACGGAGTTGGAGACGGAATGCAAGAACATGGGAGAAGAGTGGAGCGATCTGGCAAAGATGGCATTGGATAGGTGGGCCTGGAAGACCTTGGCTGAGACTTCCCTCCCCTTCCCTTTCGGGTCGAAGAAGAAAAGAAGAATTTTACTGCGCGGAAATAGAGACGACCAGATTCGCATTAAAGTAATATTCTTTAGAAGAGGCAGGGAGGAGGAAGACAAATATGCCTCCTCCCCAAACTATAACGTATCCACGCCCATGAATCTAAAACAAAATAACATGGACACATGCCAATCTTGGTATTTGCTTGATCGTGATGAGGTTAATATTAAAGCTGTTTTATATTGACCATCGGATGGTGGTATTTGCTTGATCGTGATGAAGTTAATGTTAAAGCTGTTTTATGTTGACCATCGGATGGTGGTATTTGCTTGATCGTGATGAGGTTAATATTGAAGCTGTTTTATATTGACCATCGGATGGTGGTATTTGCTTGATCGTGATGAAGTTAATGTTAAAGCTGTTTTATATTGACCATCGGATGGTGGTATTTGCTTGATCGTGATGAGGTTAATGTTAAAGCTGTTTTATATTGACCATCGGATGGTGGTATTTGCTTGATCGTGATGAGGTTAATGTTAAAGCTGTTTTATGTTGACCATCGGATGGTGGTCAGTTCCATGTATAGTCGATTCTACAGTCACCTACATCTGAAAATTTGTGAAAATAACTTCTGTGTTGAGAGGGAATTTGTTGTCAAAGTTACTGAGTAGGTGATCTAACACCGATCACGATCACCTATCGATCCCCGGTTCCATGTCCCCCATTTTCACCGACCTTCTATCTCCTTCTCGCTCTCTTTCTCCTTCTCTCTCTCCTTCTCTTCTCTCTCTATTATTCTCAATAATGTTCTTGTATTACTTTCTACCTTCATTATCGACCCTCTCTCTCATTCTCTCACCGCCTCGCTAACTTTCTCTCTCTCACATTCATTATCTCTCACTGCCAGACGTTTTCCTCTCCTCCATCTCTCTCGCTATCCCTGTCTCTTTCTGTGAATTCGTTCTTTTGTGTTCTTTTATGTTCACACTTACAAAACATTAATTCTGTACAATTACTCCTCCACACCCAGTCTAGAATACCTACCTACCCACCTTCCTACCTATCTACCTACCTACATACCTACCTACCTACATACCTATCTACCTATTATCCACCCACCTTTCTTTCTTCCTACCTACCTACCTACCTACCTACTTATCCACCCACCTTTCTTTCTTCCTACCTACCTACCTACCTACCTACCAACCTACCAACCTACCTACTTACCTACATACCTACCTACCTCCTCTTATACACCCACCTTTCTTTCCTTCCTACCTAACTACCTCACCTACCTACCTACCTACCCACCCACCTACCTGCCTACTACATAACTACCCACCACCTTCCTACCTACCTCCAACCTACCTACCTACTTACCTACCTACCCACCGCCCACCTTCCTACCTACCTACCTACCTGTCTGTGTATGTCTGTTTATTTACCTAGGTGTTCACCCTGTATAAAATATGTCCATCTTTCCCTCTCTCATTCTCACATTCTCTGTCTCTCTTTTCTCTTCATCTCTCTCTCTTCATCTCTCTCTCCATCTTTCTCTCCATCTCTCCATCTCTCTCTCCATCTCTCTCTCTCCATCTCTCTCTTCATCTCTCTCCATCTCTCTCTCTCCATCTCTCTCTCTCCATCTCTCTGCATCTCTCTCCATCTCTCTCTCCATCTCTCTCTCTCCATCTCTCTCTCCTCTCTCTCTCCATCTCTCTCTCCATCTCTCTCCATCTCTCTCTCCATCTCTCTCTCTCTCTCTCTCCATCTCTCTCTCCATCTCTTCTCTCCATCTCTCACTCCCTCATCTGTCTTTCTCCATCTCTCTCATCTCTCCATATCTCTCTCATCTCTCCATCTCTCTCTTCATCTCTCTCTCCCTCTCCCCCATCCCTCTCTCCAAAACTCACCTGATGATGCAACATATTGACCCACATTAAACCAGCAAGCAATCAAAGATAGCTGAAGTAAACACCTCAATAGCGTCTGTCCCTACTTACTCCCACAGAGTGCATTTTCCCAGGTAACATTTAGAGCATAGATTCCCCTAACTTTATCGGCCCACCGCCCACCGCCCACTTTACGCGACATAAACTTTATAACGCCCCCTCACCATTATAACAGTTTGTACAACGCAATATCAATCAATCACAAAATCACGAGAGAAAAACTCCCCAAATGCTTCTGAATCCCCTATCGCCCCCCTTCCCGGAAGGCTTCATCGTTCACTGGGAGCGTACAGCCCACTTTGAGAACCCATGATTTAGAGCAATGTTCTCACCTGAACCTACCTGGATTTACCTGACTAGTATAAGAGCATTGACTCTGACTGAGGCTGACTATAATCACTTTGTTTTCTAACCTAATATTCTATTGTTGTACATTGAAGATAAGACTGAACTACTTTAGACAAGGATTGATCGAAGGATTGATAGATGGATTGATCAAAGGATTGATCGAAGGATTGATAGAAGGATTGGTAGAAGGAGTGAAGGATTGATAGGAGGATTGATCGAAGAATTGATAGAAGGATTGATAGAAGGATTGATAGAAAGATTGATATAAGGATTGATAGAAGAATTGATAGAAGGATTGATAGATGGATTGATAGAAGGATTGATAAAAAGGGTTAATGGATTGATCGAAGGATTGATCAAAGGATTGATAAGAGGATTGATAAATGGATTGATAGAAGAATTGATAGAATGATTGATAGAAGGATCGAAGGATTGATAGAAGGAGTGAAGGATTGATTTAAGGATTGATAGAAGGATTGATCAAAGGATTGATGGATTTATCAAAGGATTGATAGAAGGATTGATAGAAGGATTGATAGAAGGATTGATAGATGGATTGATAGAAGGATTGATAGATGGATTGATAGAAGAATTGATAGAGGGATTGATAGAAGGATTAATGGATTGATTGAAGGATTGATCAAAGGATTGATAAGACGATTGATAGATGGATTGATAGACGGATTGGTAGAAGGATTAATGGATTGATCGAAGGATTTATCAAAGGATTGATAAGAGGATTGATAGATGGATTGATAGAAGGATTGATAGATGGATTGATAGAAGGATTGATAGATGGATTGATAGAAGGATTGAATGATTGATAGGATTGATAGAAGGAGTGAAGGATTGATATACGGATTGATTGAAGGATTGATTAAAGGATTGATGGATTGATCAACGGATTGATAGTAGGAGTGATAGAAGAATTGATATAAGGATTGATAGAAGGATTGATAGAAGGATTGATAGAAGAATTGATAGAAGGATTGATAGAAGGATTGATAGAAGGATTGATAGAAGGATTGATAGAATGATTGATCGAAAGATTGATAGAAGGATTGATAGAAGGATTGATAGAAGGATTGATAGAAGGATTGATAGAAGGATTGATAGAATGATTGATCGAAGATTGATAGAGGATTGATAGAAGGATTGATAGAAGGATTGATAGAAGGATTGATAGAAGGATTGATAGAATGATTGATCGAAGATTGATAGAGGATTGATAGAAGGATTGATAGAAGGATTGATGAAGGATTGATAGAAGGATTGATAGAAGGATTGATCGAAAGATTGATAGATGAATTGAAAGTTGTCAATGTTAGATTTGTCAGATTTGTCATCTTTCCTTCTTCCAGTTCCCATTTAGCCTTTTTGCTCTCTTCCTCTTTCCCGACTGCTCTATTTTCCTTTTCTTACTGATTTTTTGTTCCCGATCTCCAATTGCTTTCTTCCCATTCTCCGACTGGTCTCTTTTCTCATCTGGCTGCTCTCTATCCCAAACCCGGCTATTATCTTTCGATTCTCCTGCTTCTCTCTATCCCCTACCTCAGCAGTTGTCTTTCCCACCTGGCGCTGCTCTCTACTCTTGCTCCAACAGCTCAATTCCCCTCATTCAACTACCTTCTTTACATCCTCCACCTGCACTCTTGCCTCCTCCAGCTACTCTCTTCCCATCTCTCCCTCCAGTTACTGTCAACCCCTATCCCAACTAATATCTCCAATTACCTCACTGCCGACACCGTTAAAGAAGATATCCGTACAGTAAGTGTCGTGTAATACTACCCAACAACTAAACAACTTGTGCAGTAGACATTCTTACACAGATATTCATGAATTGTCTCCCTTCAACTGTTATCGCTATTGCGTCGTTTTTATATATGAGAGAGAGAGCGAGAGATAGAGAGGAGAGAGAGAGAGAGAGAATATAGGGAGGAAAAGATAGAGGGAGAGAGAGAAAAGATAGAGGAGAGAGAGAATATAGATAGAGTGGGAAATATATATATATATATATATACATATAGGAAGAGAGAGATGGAGAGAGAGAAAGATAGAGAGGCAAAGATAAGTATTAATACATATAGAGAGAGAGGTAGAAGAAAGAGAGGGGAGTGAGGGAAGATAGAAAGGGGAGAGATATAGGGAAAGATAGAGAGAGAGAGAGAGAGAGAGAGGGAGAGAGAGGTGAGAGATAGAAAGAGGGAGAGAGAGAGGGAGAGAGAGGTGAGAGATAGAAAGAGGGAGAGAGAGGTAGAGATAAAGCGAGAGGGAAAGATATGTATATATATAAATGGAGGCAGTTGAGAGAGAGAGATGGAACGATATGTATATATGAAGGGAGTTGAGAGAGAGAGAGAGAGAGAGCTAGAGAGTTTAGTTAATATTAGAAAATGTATTGTCATAAAACCCAGGTTCTCAGTGACATTATCTTGCAGAGTTAGCCTGCTCCTTCTTCTTCTCATTCGCTGTTGTTCAATGTCTACAGTTCTCTGGATGTATGTTGGTGTGTTTGTTAGTTCATCAAAGCTTCCAAACAGCTTTGACTTGACATGACTTATTCATCTCCGCTCCTCGTGGAGCATAGGTCTTCAACAGTTGTTCGCCACATTTCTCGGTCTCTGGCTATTCTCTTCATGGTCTCCCAGGACAGTTCAGCACTCTTTAGTTCCTCAAGAAGACTTCGTCTCCAGGTCTGTTGAGGGCATCCTATTTTTCGTTTTCCTTGATGGTTCCACTCAAGTGCTTGTCTAGTGATACTCGACTGTGTCTTCCGTAGGGTGTGCCCGAACCATCGCCATTTTCTCCTCTTAACCTGGGTCATAATGGGTTCCTGTCCGGTTCTTATCCACAGGTCTGTGTTTGTAACTCTATCATACAATCTCAGTCTTACATTCCGCCGAAATCCGTTGACAAAGATCTGAATCTTATTTGTATTTAACTTGGTGACTCGCCACGTTTCCGAGCCATACAGCAACACAGATTTCACATTTCAACTTTGTTTTCGTGAAGATGGCAGTGGATTTCCACACAGGTGCTTGACAAACAACTTTGCAGGGATGCTTGTCTCTGTTGGCCAGTGACATACCTCACAGAGAAAACATGAATGCACCCTTCGTAACAACTTATAGAAAAGGCAAAACAAAGGCAAAAACATAAATAGACATGGAATCTGCCAAAAGGAATATACCCAGAAGTAGAAGACACAGAAGGATTGAATGATTGATAGCATAATCCAGTCTTAGCATAACTGGTAACAAATACTTCTTCTTCTTCTTCGATCGCTCCATAACGACCACCTGTTAAACCACCATTTGGGATGTGTATGAGACACAATCAATAAGATCATTGGAAGAGATGTGGTTTAACAGAAGAATGCTGAAAATTCCATGGACAGCGAGGAAAACAAATGTGGAGGTTTTAAATCAGGTCTGCACACAAAGAAACCCTATCAAAAGAATACGAATCAGACAATCAAGGTTCTTCGGGCATATAATGCGAAGAGAAGGTTTAGAACATTTGGTGACATCAGGTAAAATTCATGGACGGAAAGATCAGGAAGACAGAGGAGAAGATGCTGGATAGCCTGACATCATGGTTCGAAAAAAGATCGACGTCAGAACTGATTACATGCACCAAGCAAAGAGAGTTGTGGAGAGTTATGATCGTCTACTCCGGTAGGCATGGTACTTTATTGATGTGATATGAGCCTAAGAGCGATTGTACGATGTGCCAGTCATGCGCTACAAGTAGGTCAGAACATACGCTTGTTGCGATGCTTTTTATTTACTAGGTAGCTTCCCTAGGCACATACCTTAGTCATCGCCTACTACATGCCTTGCAGGTCGCAGTGTTACTATTCTTTGCTCCCCATGAGAGTCCTGGCAACATACGAGCGATAACAAATACAAAATATTTAGACTTCTCTGAACATAGGAAACTGATCACACAAAACTGAATTCATGAAGGTAACATCTGTCTGAATTCATGAAGGCAACATCTGTCTGAATTCATGAAGGCACCATCTGTCTGAATTCATGAAAGCACCATCTGTCTGAATTCATGAAAGCACCATCTGTCTGAATTCATGAAGGCAACATATGTCTGAATTCATGTAGGCAACATCTCTCTGAATTCAAATATTTACGCAGCAACTTCACAGAGGACGGAAAACTCGATAGAGAAATAGAGACAAGATGCCACAAAACAAATGCAGTGACCTACCAACTGGCACCATTACTACAACAGCCAAAGATCAAGATGGAAGTGAAAAGACTTTTCTACCAACACTTTGTTACCAGTTGTCAAACTTGGTCTCTGACAGCAACACTCAAAGAAAGCTTTCACGTATGAAATGAAATACTTGAGAAAAGCGACAGGGTACAGGAAAGATAGACTACGAAACGTGGACATCAGAAGCAGACTGGCGTAACGTCATGCACCGAATACATAGATAGACAACAAATGCAGTGGTTTGGACATTTAATGAGAATGGAATACAACCAACCACCAATAACAGCATACAATAAAAGAGATCAGATAATAGAGCTAAGGGAAGACCAAGAAAAAGATGGATAGGCAATATCAAGACTACACTAAATAAACACCGATACAATACAAGGGCGACTAATCTAGCCCTGGAATACAAAATTAAAGCTCCACCCTACACTGAACGGCAGGAGTGGACAACCAATTCCATCATCCACCTGGGAAAAGATAATAAACAAAAGCATATCTCATTGATACTTCATTGAACATAGGGAAAATGATTACTGAAAACTAGCTTCATTGAGGCAATTCATATCTCTATTTATACTTCATTGAACATAGGAAACTGATCACTGAAAACTAGCTTCATTGAGGCAATTCATATCTCTATTTATACTTCATTGAACATAGGAAACTGATCACTGAAAACTAGCTTCATTGAGGCAATTCATATCTCTATTTATAGTTCATTGAGCATAGGAAACTGATCACTGAAAACTAGCTTCATTGAGGCAATTCATATCGCTATTTATATTTCATTGAGCATAGAAACTGATCACTGAAAACTAGCTTCATTGAGGCAATTCATATCTCTATTTATACTTCATTGAGGCAATTCATATCTCTATTTATACTTCATTGAGCATAGGAAACTGATCACTGAAAACTAGCTTCATTGAGGCAATTCATATCTCTATTTATACTTCATTGAGCATAGGAAACTGATCACTGAAAACTAGCTTCATTGAGGCAATTCATATCGCTATTTATACTTCATTGAACATAGGAAACTGATCACTGAAAACTAACTTCATTGAGGCAATTCATATCTCTATTTATACTTCATTGAGCATAGGAAACTGATCACTGAAAACTTGCTTCATTGAGGCAATTCATATCTCTATTTATACTTCATTGAGGCAATTCATATCTCTATTTATACTTCATTGAGCATAGGAAACTGATCACTGAAAACTAGCTTCATTGAGGCAATTCATATCTCTATTTATACTTCATTGAGCATAGGAAACTGATCACTGAAAACTAGCTTCATTGAGGCAATTCATATCGCTATTTATACTTCATTGAGCATAGGAAACTGATCACTGAAAACTAGCTTCATTGAGGCAATTCATATCTCTATTTATACTTCATTGAACATAGGAAACTGATCACTGAAAACTAGCTTCATTGAGGCAATTCATATCTCTATTTATACTTCATTGAACATAGGAAACTGATTACTGAAAACTAGCTTCATTGAGGCAATTCATATCGCTATTTATACTTCATTGAACATAGGAAACTGATCACTGAAAACTAACTTCATTGAGGCAATTCATATCTCTATTTATACTTCATTGAACATAGGAAACTGATTACTGAAAACTAACTTCATTGAGGCAATTCATATCGCTATTTATACTTCATTGAGCATAGGAAACTGATCACTGAAAACTAACTTCATTGAGGCAATTCATATCGCTATTTATACTTCATTGAGGCAATTCATATCTCTATTTATACTTCATTGAACATAGGAAACTGATTACTGAAAACTAACTTCATTGAGGCAATTCATATCTCTATTTATACTTCATTGAGCATAGGAAACTGATCACTGAAAACTAACTTCATTGAGGCAATTCATATCGCTATTTATACTTCATTGAGGCAATTCATATCTCTATTTATACTTTCTTCTTCTCGAACACTCCATATCGACATCTTGTTAACCACTCTTTGTGATATGTACCACTAGACCCCTACCTCAGTCGCCTCTTACGACATATCTTGTAGATAGCAGTGTTACTATTCTTTGCTCCCCTTGCAAGCTCCGGCAACACACGATCGTTCATGGAGGCAGCCCACACAAGACTGGATTCATGGAGGCAGCCCACACAAGACTGGATACATGGAGGCAGCCCACACAAGACTGGATTCATGGAGGTAGCCCACACAAGACTGGATTCATGGAGGTAGCCCACACAAGACTGGATTCATGGAGGCAGCCCACACAAGACTGGATTCATGGAGGCAGCCCACACAAGACTGGATTCATGGAGGCAGCCCACACAAGACTGGATTCATGGGGCAGCCACACAAGACTGGATTCATGGAGGCAGCCCACACAGACTGGATTCATGGAGGCAGCCCACACAAGACTGGATTCATGGAGGCAGCCCACACAAGACTGGATTCATGGAGGCAGCCCACACAAGACTGGATTCATGGAGGCAGCCCACACAAGACTGGATTCATGGAGACAGCCCACACAAGACTGGATTCATGGAGGCAGCCCACACAAGACTGGATTCATGGAGACAGCCCACACAAGACTGGATTCATGGAGGCAGTTTATCTTTACCTTTATACATCTTTGCAAGGCCATTGAGTTATTCGTATGTGTCTATTCTTACCCACCAATAATAGTTTGACACATTCCGTTTCTGAGGACATCTTTTTTTTTAGTTTGTTCCCAAGACATTTGCAGTCCCCTGCTGACGAGATCTGTCTTTCGGTGTTTGTCTAGAGTCGTCCTACTCTTGGTGACTTCAGCTTTCTGTTGCCGGGCTCATCAACTCAGGCTTGTATGCAGGGTGTGTCTCTGACACTGTAGTTTAATCCCATATACTTAAGGAAAAGTGTCATAGAAGTAGAAGGCAAGACAAGAAAAAAGGATGTCCTCCTCAAGAGAGAGAGAGGACGACTGCTATTTGTCCCATAGCTGGGGGATGGGTTGGTTGCAGTCAGAGCATTTACCACTCGCCCGTGGGTTCTGTGCTGTCATCTTATGATTCCCCATCCTGCACTCCGCCTTTTGTTTTGGCCTGACAGACATGAAGCTGACTGCCCAGTTTGTGATCTACAGTAAATTAAGCGCATGACCAGAGATCGCTGAAAAAGAATACCTCTTTGAGCGTACAAAAATAATCACAGAAGAAGAAGAATCAAATGTCATCTGTAATTTGAACATACATGTGACCAGTGACGGCTTGTGATAATTTTCTTGGAGGGGCCGGGCCCACTGGCCCTTAATGACGAACCTACCCTACATGTGACTATTCTCAACAATAAGATCTGACTTAAGTTGAATGACCGAACAGTTAAATAACAATCATCTTGTAAGCTGTACATCACGAGACGACCTGGTGTTGGTTGACACTAATGAAGACAACAGAATTCTTCAAACTTTGAGCGAAGTCTGAATACAAAAAACGAGTTTTTATTTTTTTATCTAGTGGTAAAATCAAATATCAATCTTTTGATATTGTCAACAACACTTGAAAGTCTACTTAAACCATCTTGTGTCTGAATTCGAGTCCTACTTGAACCATTTCATGTCTTGAAATCACCAACAAATTTTGTCTTGAAGTACCATACTTGTCATATTAATCTCACAGACCAAGTTACGATTTGAAGACCATAATTTTATGGTAGCTCATATATAATGAACTTCGAACTTTGAACCCCTATAAGACTAGTTATGAGTTCATATTATCTTATGACCTAAGGATAATAAGTAATAAGGGAAAAAAAACACCAAAATGACATTGCAGTTTGTAATTAGATAAGGCAAGTCTCCACACAAAATATGTTTGAAGGTTGGGGTGCTAACGACCTCATAATACTAGGTCACTTGGTTATTAGATTGTAAAATAAGGGGGTTTACTGTTTTCTTTCCCGTCCGTGTGTTTCCGGGGCACACAAGGGGAGCAAAGAATAGTAACACTGCGATCTACAAGGCATGTCGTAAGAGGCGACTGAGGTAGGGACCAAGGGAAGTTACTCAAGTAAATAAAACGTCGCTGAAATCGGATGTACTTGTCTATTTGTAGGCGGCGCATTACTGGCACAACGTACAATTGCTCTTAGGCTAAGATCATATAGAAATCACAAAGAGTGGTTTAACAAGTGGTCGATATGGAGCGTTCGAACAAGACAATCGCTCTTAGGCTCAGATCATATACAGATCACACAGAGTGGTTTAACAAGTGATCGATATGGAGCGTTCGAAGAAGAAGACAATCGCTCTTAGGCTCAGATCATATACAGATCAAGTATCAGAAGCATTCGAAGAAGTATTATTATAGTGTGAATTATCTGATACGAAGTAATGACTGTCCCGGAAAACCGGGACTGGTGGCAAGAAATGTCCCAGTTTCTCGCTTCAACATCTGACAACTCTAGTTTAAGACCCCTGGTCTGCCCAACTTTTCTTTAATGGCAAAAATCAACCAGAACGAACGGTTACAACATATGCATGTAGCACAGGAAAGCCCGTTTTAGAAATCTTTTGTTATTCCTGACGCTGTGAGGCAAAACAAGTTTGGAGAAAAGAAGAAGAAGAAGAAGCATATTGACTCGTCTCTCTCTCAACTCTCTATTCACAAACACTCGGTAAGTAGAAGAAGAAGAAGAAGAAGCATATTGACTCGTCTCTCTCTCAACTCTCTATTCACAAACACTCGGTAACTTCTTAAAGCCTTTCTTGTGTTCTGTCGGCAGAGTTCTGTCTGTCTTCTATGTGGTCAGTCTTCTAGTCTCTAGTCCTACTATCTCTTGTCTGTCTTCTATGTGATCATACTTCTAGTCTCTGGTCCTACTATCTCTTGTCTGTCTTCTATGTTGTCAGACTTCTAGTCTCTGGTCCTACTATCTCTTGTCTATCTTCTTTGTGGTCATACTTCTAGACTCTGGTCCTACTATCTCTTGTCTGTCTTCTATGTGGTCAGACTTCTAGTCTCTGGTCCTACTATCTCTTGTCTGTCTTCTATGTGGTCAGACTTCAAGTCTCTGGTCCTACTATCTCTTGTCTGTCTTCTATGTGGTCAGTCTTCTAGTCTCTGGTCCTACTATCTCTTGTCTGTCTTCTATGTGGTCAGACTTCTAGTCTCTGGTCCTACTATCTCTTGTCTGTCTTCTATGTGGTCAGACTTCAAGTCTCTGGTCCTACTATCTCTTGTCTGTCTTCTATGTTGTCAGACTTCTAGTCTCTGGTCCTACTATCTCTTGTCTGTCTTCTATGTGGTCAGTCTTCTAGTCTCTGGTCCTACTATCTCTTGTCTGTCTTCTATGTTGTCAGACTTCTAGTCTCTGGTCCTACTATCTCTTGTCTGTCTTCTATGTGGTCAGACTTCTAGTCTCTGGTCCTACTATCTCTTGTCTGTCTTCTATGTGGTCAGTCTTCTAGTCTCTGGTCCTACTATCTCTTGACTGTCTTCTATGTGATCATACTTCTAGTCTCTGGTCCTACTATCTCTTGTCTGTCTTCTATGTTGTCAGACTTCTAGTCTCTGGTCCTACTATCTCTTGTCTGTCTTCTATGTGGTCAGACTTCTAGTCTCTGGTCCTACTATCTCTTGCCTGTCTTCTATGTGGTCAGACTTCTAGTCTCTGGTCCTACTATCTCTTGCCTGTCTTCTATGTGGTCAGACTTCTAGTCTCTGGCTTCATTTTCATCTCTCTGCCAGCCCCCGTCAGTTCTGTGCTAGTGCCTGTCTTCTATGCGATCAGACTATATCTTCTAGTTACTTCTGGTTCTCTGGCTTCATTTTCATCTCTCTGCCAGTTCCTATCACAGTGTTTCCCAACCTTTTTTGTGCCATGCCCCACCAAAGCCTTTCAAAAATTGGTATGCCCCACCCCTATGTACGAGTGGCCCCTCGTAACATATACAAAATATTTTAATTTCCAAAAATGGAATTGTTCACTGAAGAAACTTAAATGGCGGTTTTAGGAAGAAATCCATACTCCATCTCTCCCTCCATCCATCTATCCATCCATCCATCTATCCATCCATCCATCCATTTTTCATCTCTCCACCCATCCATCTTTCCATACTCCATCTATCAACCCATCCATCGTTCCATACTCCATCTATCAACCCATCCATCGTTCCATACTCCATCTATCAACCCATCCATCGTTCCATAAACTCCATCTATCAACCCATCCATCGTTCCATAAACTCCATCTATCAACCCATCCATCGTTCCATAAACTCCATCTATCAACCCATCCATCGTTCCATACTCCATCTATCAACCCATCCATCGTTCCATACTCCATCTATCAACCCATCCATCGTTCCATACTTCATCTCTCCACCCATCCATCGTTCCATACTTCATCTCTCCACCCATCCATCTTTCCATACTCCATCTATCAACCCATCCATCATTCAATACTTCATCTCTCCACCCATCCATCGTTCCATACTCCATCTATCAACCTATCCATCGTTCCATACTCCATCTATCAACCCATCCATCGTTCCATACTCCATCTATCAACCTATCTATCGTTCCATACTCCATCTATCAACCCATCCATCGTTCCATACTCCATCTATCAACCCATCCATCGTTCCATACTCCATCTATCAACCCATCCATCGTTCCATACTCCATCTATCAACCCATCCATCGTTCCATAAACTCCATCTATCAACCCATCCATCGTTCCATACTCCATCTATCAACCCATCCATCGTTCCATACTCCATCTATCAACCCATCCATCGTTCAATACTTCATCTCTCCACCCATCCATCATTCCATACTTCATCTATCAACCCATCCATCGTTCAATACTTCATCTATCAACCCATCCATCGTTCAATACTTCATCTCTCCACCCATCCATCTTTCCATACTCCATCAATCAACCCATCCATCGTTCCATACTCCATCTATCAACCTATCCATCGTTCCATACTCCATCTATCAACCTATTCATCGTTCCATACTCCATCTATCAACCCATCCATCGTTCCATACTTCATCTCTCCACCCATCCATCTATCCATACTCCATCTATCAACCCATCCATCGTTCCATACTTCATCTCTCCACCCATCCATCTTTCCATACTCCATCTATCAACCCATCCATCGTTCCATACTCCATCTATCAACCCATCCATCGTTCCATACTCCATCTATCAACCCATCCATCGTTCAATACTTCATCTCTCCACCCATCCATCATTCCATACTTCATCTATCAACCCATCCATCGTTCAATACTTCATCTATCAACCCATCCATCGTTCAATACTTCATCTCTCCACCCATCCATCTTTCCATACTCCATCAATCAACCCATCCATCGTTCCATACTCCATCTATCAACCTATCCATCGTTCCATACTCCATCTATCAACCTATCCATCGTTCCATACTCCATCTATCAACCTATTCATCGTTCCATACTCCATCTATCAACCTATCCATCGTTCCATACTCCATCTATCAACCCATCCATCGTTCCATACTTCATCTCTCCACCCATCCATCTATCCATACTTCATCTATCAACCCATCCATCTATCCATACTTCATCAATCAACCCATCCATCGTTCCATACTCCATCTATCAACCCATCCATCTTTCCATACTCCATCTATCAACCCATCCATCGTTCCATACTTCATCTCTCCACCCATCCATCTATCCATACTTCATCTATCCATCCATCCATCTATCCATACTTCATCTATCAACCCATCCATCGTTCCATACTTCATCTATCAACCCATCCATCTATCCATACTTCATCTATCCATCCATCCATCTATCCATACTCCATCTATCAACCCATCCATAGTTCCATACTCCATCTATCAACCCATCCATCGTTCCATACTGCATCTATCAACCCATCCATCGTTCCAAACTTCATCTATCCATCCATCCATCTATCCATCCATCCATCTATCCATACTTCATCTCTCCAACCATCCATCGTTCCATCCATCTATCATGTTTTCCGAGAACGTTAGCGCGGTATTCAAGTGTATGAAAAATATGAAACGAAATAAAAAGAGAAGGAGAAAACAACCTCTCCTTCAGCGATCTCTGGTCATACGCTTAGTTTAATGTGGACCACAAACTGGGCAGTCAGCTCCAGGTCTGTCAGGTCGATCTCTGGTCATACGCTTAGGTTAATGTGTACCACAAACTGGGCAGTCAGCTCCAGGTCTGTCAGGTCGATCTCTGGTCACATGCTTAGTTTAATGTGGACCACAAACTGGGCAGTCAGCTCCAGGTCTGTCAGGTCGATCTCTGGTCACATGCTTAGTTTAATGTGGACCACAAACTGGGCAGTCAGCTCCAGGTCTATCAGGTCGATCTCTGGTCACATGCTTAGTTTAATGTGGACCACAAACTGGGCAGTCAGCTCCAGGTCTGTCAGGTCGATCTCTGGTCACATGCTTAGTTTAATGTGGACCACAAACTGGGCAGTCAGCTCCAGGTCTGTCAGGTCGATCTCTGGTCATACGCTTAGTTTAATGTGGACCACAAACTGGGCAGTCAGCTCCAGGTCTGTCAGGTCTATCTCTGGTCATACGCTTAGTTTAATGTGGACCACAAACTGGGCAATCAGCTCCAGGTCTGTCAGGTCGATCTCTGGTCACATGCTTAGTTTAATGTGGACCACAAACTGGGCAGTCAGCTCCAGGTCTGTCAGGTCGATCTCTGGTCACATGCTTAGTTTAATGTGGACCACAAACTGGGCAGTCAGCTCCAGGTCTGTCAGGTCGATCTCTGGTCATACGCTTAGTTTAATGTGGACCACAAACTGGGCAGTCAGCTCCAGGTCTGTCAGGTCTATCTCTGGTCATACGCTTAGTTTAATGTGGACCACAAACTGGGCAATCAGCTCCAGGTCTGTCAGGTCGATCTCTGGTCATACGCTTAGTTTAATGTGGACCACAAACTGGGCAATCAGCTCCAGGTCTGTCAGGTCGATCTCTGGTCATACGTTTAGTTTAATGTGGACCACAAACTGGGCAATCAGCTCCAGGTCTGTCAGGTTTGCCGAATGCTTAGTTTTTAGGTCGACTGGGTGTGGAAACATGTTGCTTCTCAGCTCACACATGAGATGACAGTCTTGCAGGACATGCTCCGGTGTCTGTTTCACCTACTGACATTGGTAGAGAACTGTTTGACAGAAAACAACTAACTTATCTCGTGTTCTGAGACAGTGTAAGATAATTAGAAAATGAGATTAAGACTGAGAGAGAAAGACAGAGAGATGAGAGAGAGAGTGTGTGTGTGAGAGAGAGTGAGGAGGAGGGGAACATGCCGGCAAAGAACGAGTGAGAAAACAAATGGATATAGATTCGACGACGTAATTAAGATAAGGGACGCAACCATAGAATTCATAGAGACATATAAGTAGTCTCCCATTTTCAAAGACACCATTTATGTATCATCATCAAATAGCCTGTCCCTTCCGGAAATTGGCTCCCTTCACAGCAGTCCTGAAAAACTCGCTGTTCTGTGTAAGTTGACCGGCGTCATCAGTAGTCATTCTCAGATCATCAATGACATCTTGCACCCATCATCTTCTAGGTCTTCCTTTCGTTCTTCTTCCAGGCATCATTCCCTCCAAAATTGTGTTCTCTAGGCACTCATGTCGTTTGATGTGTCCGAAATTTTTAATTTCCCTTGATTTTATGCTCTTTAATAGCTAACTCCAATCCCTCCTATCAAAGGCCATCTTTTTCATACCTCTCCACCCGCCCGAGTGGTTACCGGGTCCAAATTTGGGGTGTAAAGAATAGAACCACTGTTACCTGCCATGCATGTCGTAAGAGGCGACTAAGGAGGTTTGGCTGAAATCGGATGCATGTGTCCTAAACGTGTAGAAGTCTATGCGTTTAGGGGCCTACAAACCAATGTGCAACGTATACATGTCCTTGGCAAAGATCAGACATATCACAAAGAGTGATTAAAATTGGTCGTAAAGAACGAACGCAAAGAAGAAGAAGAAGATACCTCTCCACTCTCTCTCCATTTTCTTGCATTCCTTTTCCAATTCTCTCCTATTCCTGGGTCTTCTCTCACCTCCATTCTTCCGGGTTGAAAGGAGGTAAGTTGGCAGCCCGATTTCCTTTCGGATTTCATCGGTTCACTTCATGAGTCCAACCAAGCGGGGTCCTTCTTCTTCCTCGGGTGGCGAGCTATAAGTTTTCTTGGTTGTGGTTTCTGAAGCTATCCAATGTTTTTCTTACGGGGTAGGATAGCTAGCCCCACCACTTACCTCCTTAGTCGCATCTTATGACAATCGTGGCAGGTTATTGTTTATTGTTTACTAAGCAGACGTCATTTAACTCCGAGCAGACACATAGGTGTTCAGTTTTCCCCAACAAATATCGAAGAGTAGGCACACTGATGGTTCCCGTGGCTCGCTGGTTAAACACACTCCACACTCTGCTCATCATGCATCCAGTTCTACTTGTACAACGGGTAATCGCTGGATCGATTCAACATCTATTTTATTGTAAACACTTATTTTAGTTGCTTGATTGATTGATTGATTGATTGATAGGACAATCATCATTGAGCCGCGGTAGCGTAGTTGTTAGTGAACTCGCTTCTCAAGGCCTGGGTTCAACTCCCGCAGTGTGCGTGGAATTTTTCCTAACCGCGACGGCTCTCAGGTCGACCCAGCCTCAACTGGGTACCAGACAAGCTCTGGGAAAGTAAACGCGGCCGGCGTGATGCTGATCACATCACTCATCGTGTGCCGAAGGTCAATGAAAAATACAGGCCTAACACTGTATTGACCTATATACCACGAGATATGAAAGGGTTCCTTTACTTTTACTTTTTACAATCATCATTGCACTTCGGTTATTAACCATGTGTGCTCCGATCTCTATCTTACACAGGAAAATCTCAACTACAATGCACGAGCTTTGTAGCACCGACACGAGTCGTAAATTTATTTTAGTGTCTACATGCGTGACAGGTAACAGTGGTTATATTCTTTACACCCCTTATTTGTACTCCAGCAACCGCTTGGGGGTTCTGTCATTCTAGCTGTCCGAATCTATGTCTATCTTTCTGTCAGACTTCTTGTAGGGATGATGTTCATGGTGGGGATGGTCTGATGTAATATGTGGTTTAGTTCAGGACAATACATCTTCAGGACAATACATCTTCAAGACAATACATCTTCAGGACAATACATCTTCAGGACGGTTACAATATAGTAAAACAACCATCATGTTGTGACATTCGTATATTTTTATTGATGTTACTTGGACACAGACAAAACACGTCTGTCTGGTTTCAGTGTTCATGTTCGTCTCCCTATGTTGTCACTACGTCGCTAAGCAATACTAACAAATCTACGTCAACTAGTTTCACTAAGTCAATATCTCGTTCTAGTGTTGCTATCTGCTTATAATGGGTAGTTTCGGTGTGCAAACACTAAGTCTCTACTTATCTCCCTTTACAAGCCTATCTCTATCTAAACTACCTGTCTAGTCTGTTGGCTACTACCTGGGGTTGGGGAACGGTTGTGCCCGGTCCTGGCAGACTACTACAGACTTCTATCTGATATCTTCTTCTACTTCTTCTTCTTCTTAGAACTTTCCATATCGAACCACTTGTTAACTCACTCTTTGTGGTTTGTATGTGATCTGAGAGGAGTCTCTGTCTCGTAGAGGTTAGATGATCTCATGTCAAGGGTACCATGCTCCCTCCCTCGTGGAGCCATGTGGACATTTTTCCAGATATTCCTGATGTCAGTGTAGGTGAAATCAAGCTACAAGTCCTATCGGAGACAGACGATAAAACGTAGGTACCGTGTTGCATTTGAGGACGTAAAAGAACCCTTGACAGTTCAAAATCGAGAAAAACAGGCTGGAAAGCCGCTGCCCTGGAGAAATTCATTAGAAAAGATTTAAAATAAAATTGCTGCGAAAATTTCTTTACCATCTTCAAAATTACATCGGGGACCTTTGACGGTGCTACGGAGTTCGTGCACTACAGTTGAGATCTTCATATGTAAGAAAGAGATCGGAGCACACATAGTTACTCACCGAAGTGCAATGCTGATAGTCTTATCAATCAATCAATGTGATCTGAGCCTAAGAGCGATTGTACATTGTGCCAGTTATGCCCCTACAAGTAGGCCAGCACATTCGGTTCCTGCGACGCTTTTTATTTACTGGGTAGCTTCCTTAGCCCCTACCTCAATCACTACTTACAAGGACATTTCTTGTAGATCTCAGTGCTAACCGTGCATGTGGTGCCGGGGCTCGCAAGGGAAGCAAAGAATAGTACCACTGCGACCTACAAGGCATGCCGTAATGATATACGACCTAGGGAAGCTACCCTAGTAAATCTTCTTCTTTGCGTTCGTTCTTTACGACCAATTTTAATCACTCTTTGTGATATGTTTGATCTTTGCCAAGAACGTGTATACGTTGCACATTGGTTTGGTAGGCTCCTAAACGCAAAAGACTTCTACATGTTTAGGACACATGCATCCGATTTCAGCCAAACCTCCTTAGTCGCCTCTTACGACATGCGTGGCAGGTAACAGTGGTTCTATTCTTTACACCCCAAATTTGGGCCCCGGTAACCACTCGGGCGCCCCTAGTAAATAAAAAGATCGCAGAAATTTGATATGCTTTCCTACTTATAGGCGCATAACTGGCACAACGTACACTTGTTCTTAGGCTCAAATCACTTACAAATCCCACAGAGTAGTTAATAAGTAGTCGATATGGAGTCTAAAGAAAAAGCAGTGTTACTATTCTTTGCTTCCATTGCAAGCTCAGGTAAAACATGGGCGGTCTAGTATCTACTATAAGTTCAAGTTTCTACTTGTCAAATTATATGTGTTATTATTGATCGCTGGAATAATTCCACCATCCGTTGCAAATGTCACTGAAATCTCAGTTTCAGAGCTTAATACAATAGAGAAAAGTTAGCGATCAACAATCGATGCACAAAGGCTAACCAGGTACGGGGGTAGTTAACACTCCTGTTGTCACATAAAGAGATG
Organism: Arion vulgaris; assembly: GCA_020796225.1. NCBI lineage: Eukaryota > Metazoa > Mollusca > Gastropoda > Stylommatophora > Arionidae > Arion > Arion vulgaris. Next base: position 11,952,767 of record CM036769.1, read on the forward strand.
CCGCTAAAAAGTAAAGCAAATCTTATAAGAACGATTTTCTGGCCAATACTATGTTACCAGTGTCAAACATGGCCAGTAACAGCAGCAACACTATGTTACCAGTGTCAAACATGGACAATAACAGCAGCAACACTATGTTACCAGTGTAAAATGGACAATAAAGCAGAACAATGTTACCAGTGTCAAACATGCAATCAGAGCAACACTATGTTACCAGTGTCAAACATGGACATAACAGCAGACACATGACAGTGTCAACATGCAATAACGAGCAACACTATGTTACAGTGTCCTGGTAACAGACAACATGTTCCAGTGTAAACATGCAATAACAGCAGCTAATGATGAAAAATTATAACGATGGAGATAAGGTGTCTTAGAAAAGCTGCAGGTGTGACAATAAGAGACAAAATTAGAAATGAAGAAATCAGAAGAAGACTGGATGTGAAACCAGTCATGATTTGACTTGACTTATTCCTCACGCCCTCGTGGAGCATAGGTCTCAACAGTTGTTCACCCTCTTCTCGTTCTCTGACTGTTCTCTTTATGGTCTCCCCGGACAGTTAAGCACTCTTCAGTTCCTCAAGAAGACTTCGTCTCCAGGTCTCTTTAGAGCTTCCTCTTTTTCGTTTTCCTTGCGGGTCCACTCAAATGCTTGTCTAGTGACACTCGACTGAGTATTCCGTAGGGTATGCCCGACCCATCGCCATTTTCTTCTCTTGACCTGGGTCATCATGGGTTCCTGTCCGGTTATTATCTACAGGTATGTGTTTGTAACTCTATCATACCATCTCAGTCTGAGAATCCGTCAGAAGATATCCGTTGACAAAGGTCTGAATGCTATTTGTATTTAACTTGATGACTCGCCATGTTTCGAGTCATACAGCAACACAGATTTCACATTTGAGCTTCAATATTTTGAGCTTTTTTTCTGAGATGGCAGCATACACTGCAAAATTTCACATTTGTATTTAACTTGATGACTCGCCATGTTTCCGAGCCATACAGCAACACAGATTTCACATTTGTATTTAACTTGATGACTCGCCATGTTTCTGAGCCATACAGCAACACAGATTTCACATTTGTATTTAACTTGATGACTCGCCATGTTTCCGAGCCATACAGCAACACAGATTTCACATTTGTATTTAACTTGATGACTCGCCATGTTTCTGAGCCATACAGCAACACAGATTTCACATTTGAGCTGAATATCTTGAACTTTGTTTTCGTGGAGATGGCAGTGGACTTCCACACTGTATGCAGGATATCAAAGGCTTGTTGGGCTTTCCAAATCCTGGCATTAATGTCCTCATCTGTACCTCCTGATTTGCTGATTTTGCTTCCAAGGTAGACAAATTCACCAACATCTTCTATATCCCTTCTCTCAATCAATATTGGGTCTTGCTGTATGTTGTTGCTTAGCAGTATTTTTGTCTTCTCTTGACTCATTTTAAGACCGACCCGTAGTGCCGTTTCCGCCAGAGCATCCAATTTTTCCTGCATGTCTTGTAGTCTGCGCGAGAGCAAGGCAAGATCATCTGCAAAGTCCAGGTCTTCTAATTTTGACAAAAGTGTCGACTGAATGCCTTTTCATGACCTGGCATCTGCTGTGTGTGTAACTCATTCAAGAAACCAGTCATGCAATTCATAAAAGAATAACAGATTAAATGGTTTGGACTTCAGACAAGAATGCCCTGGTATCTCTGACCACAGAGAGCCACACAGAAAAAGTATAATGAGTACAGAGCAAAAGATAGACCCCGCAAAGGATGAATAACAAAATGAATAACAGCTTACAATGTGCCTTAGAACAAGCCCACATCGCCCGTGTGCTGCCGAGGTCCTCAAGGGTAGCAAAGAATAGTAACACTGTAACCTACAAGGCATGTCGTAAGAGGCGACTAAGGTAGGGGCTTAGAGAAGGTACCCTTGAAAATAAAAAGCGTGTTAGAAATCGGATGTGCTTGCCTACTTGTAAGCGGATAACTGGCACAAAGTACAATCGCTCTTAGGATCAGATCACATACAGATCACAAAGAGTGGTTTAACAAGGGGTCGATAGGGAGTGATCGAAGAAGAAGAACAAGCATACACAAGACCACTAAATATATATTGGTTATTGGTTACTAAACCGACGTCATTGCACTCCGGGCAGACCCATAGGTGCTCAGTCTCCCCAACAGATATCAAAGAGTAAACATTCTGATGGTTCCCGTTGCTCGCTGGTTAAACACACTCTGCACTCTGTCCCTCAGGCATCCAGTTCTACCCATACAGCGGGTAACTCCAAACTGCTTTAAATCGCTGGATCGATTCAACATCTAAAAAGAGCCGATGGATGCACGCCTGCCCAGCGTGTTCGTAGTGCGTTGGACTGCGGGTGACTAGCTCTCTGTGTGTGCTGGTTCAATTCCGCGGGCTGGCAGAAAAGCCACAGGTTCCCCAGATTCACGGTGTTGTGGCACTGAACCGAAGGGTTACGATGTCCATGACACCATGCCGAAGAGCTGAAAAACTCAAATGCTTCTGGATCGGGAAAAAACCAAATGGATTGACTTTTGACGGGTTTTACCCCATATGGCTCTGTCCCTCTCCCCAGAAATGGCGCCTACCTGCCGAGAGTATTCCACAAAGCACGATCTCCAGCAATAATCCTAGGGTCTCTGGAAAAAAACTGAACCCGTGAACAGAACGGCGCAGTCCGGATTCGAACCCACGACCTTCGACTCACAAGGCAAAGGGTTTAACCACTTAGCCACAAAGACCTCCCTCAACATCTATAAAGAAGTAAATGGTGGAATAGTAAAATAATAAGAACGAGAAGGGACAAGTCAGCAGGTAGATTACACTCCCAGAAAACAAAGCAAAACTCTCCTCCCTCCAATTAAAATCATAACTGAAGAAACCTGACACAATTATCGACCGTTAGTGACACTTATCCGTCCTTCACATTGCTTCTCATGTACTGTTTCCGCAAGGTACGTAATTCAATGTCGATTTTTCTCTCTCGCTTGTGTGTCGCTAAAGCACTGCTTAGCTTGTCATTATTTGATGTTTTAGCTATGTTTATGCTGATATTGTTTGAGGTGTTTGTTCAAGTCTTGCTGACGTTAACGTCTTTAACAGGACATACGATCAATTTTAATTTTAATTATAACACAAAGGCGCGGTCACGTTATTTCTTTCACAAGATGTTCGTGTCCGGTGTAACATTTTTTTCTGTTTGGGATAGAAGAAGGTAGGAAGGTTATAAACTTAATTTCTTCTCTTTCTTCATCGTTCGCCCGCTGTTAAATCAGGCGTAAAGTAATGACGCCTGGTATTGCGCTTCTTACTGATTTTTTGCCATTTTACAGACATCCCTCAACCAATATGGACAGCCTCGTCGACTTCCGAGGTACTTGAAGATTAGATCCTTCAAGAGTGATCGTTGCAGGAGACCCGTTGTCCTTGTAACTCTTTCTCGGATAGATTTAGTTATAGTGAAGGCATAACGCACAGCCAACTCTAGATAACTAGGCCAGACAACTGACTGGGGTTCCCTGACCTAAATCAGAATAGGGGCCGAAAATATAGATGTTTGATAGAACAATGCACGCTTTTTGGCAATTTTACTCAATTCTGTGAGTCTAAGGTTATTTATTGGTGAAAAATATTCATAATATTAATATTCCTTATTGTCTTCTTCTTCTTCTTTGTGTTCGTTCTTTACGACCAATCTTAATCATTCTTTGTGATATGTTTGATCTTTGCCAAGAACGTGTATACGTTGCACATTGGCTTAGTAGGCCCCTAAACGCATAGACTTCTACACGTTTAGGACACATGCATCCGATTTCAGCCAAACCTCCTTAGTCGCCTCTTACGACATGCGTGGCAGGTAACAGTGGTTCTATTCTTTACACCCCAAATTTGGGCCTGGTAACCACTCGGTCGGTTATTGTTAAACTTAACCTGTTGCATAATATGACTTCGAGTTAGCATTTTGTGTTGATTTTAAAATTAATTCGTCTATATACACCAATAATGGAATGCGAGGTCACGTGGTGTAGTTGAGGTCTGATTTCCCATAATTCTTACCTGAGTATGAAGGCCCATATGTTTATAGTTGGCTCTGCATAACGGGTGACTTCTCTATCGGCTTTCCTGCCTTTGGTGAGGTCGTTCCGCGCGCATCGTAAGATAAACACTCTTTAATATACTTCATGAAAGAACAAACGAAATAGTTATCAAAATGTGGTTAGTGTGGGTAACTTTGCTAAAATAGTTATCAAAATGTGGTTAGTGTGGTAACTTCTAAAATAGTTATCAAAATGTGGTTAATGTTGGTAACTTTGCTAAAATAGTTATCAAAATGTGGTTAATGTGGGTAACTTTGCTAAAATAGTTATCAAAATGTGGTTAATATGGGTAACTTTGCTAAAATAGTTATCAAAATGTGGTTAATGTGGTTAACTTTGCTAAAATAGTTATCAAAATGTGGTTAATGTGGGTAACTTTGCTAAAATAGTTATCAAAATGTTTAATGTGGTAACTTTGCTAAAATAGTTATCAAAATGTGGTTAATGTGGGTAACTTTGCTAAAATAGTTATCAAAATGTGTTAATGGGGGTAACTTTCTAAAATAGTTATCAAAATGTGGTTAATGTGGTAACTTTCTAAAATAGTTATCAAAATGTGGTTAGTGTGGTAACTTTGCTAAAATAGTTATCAAAATGTGGTTAGTGTGGGTAACTTTACTGAAAAATGTATGTCCAATGAAAAGAAATGATTCTTCTTCTTCTTCAACGCTCATATCCCACCCGTGTGGTGTTGGGCTCAAGAAGAGCAAAGAATAGTACCACTGCGACCTACAAAGTATGTAGTAGGAGGCGACTCATGTAGGACATAGGGAAATTATCCTAGAAAAAGATCGTCGCAGAAATCGGATGTACTGGTCTACTTGTAGGCACGTAACTGGCAGAACGTACAATCGCTCTTTGACTCAGATCATATACAAATCACACAGAGTGATTAACAAATGATCGTTATGGAGCGTTCAAAGAAGAAGAAGAATGATCTATATCGAACACTTCTTAATCACTCTTTGTGATTTGTATATGATCTGAGTCAAAGAGCGATTGTACATTGTGCACCTACAAGTGGGCCAGCACATCCGATTTCTGCTACGCTTTTTATTTATTAGAGTAGCTTCCCTATGCCCCTACCTCAGTCGCCTCTTACGACATGCTTTGTAGGTTGCAGTGGTACTATTCTTTGCCCTTGCGAACCTCGGCAACACAAAGACGAAGCTATTCAAAATATATTTATGTGTACAGGGCAACTAAAGTAACATAAGTTTATGTGTACAGACCAACTAAAGTAACATAAGTTTATGTGTACAGACCAACTAAAGTAACATAAGTTTATGTGTACAGACCAACTAAAGTAACATGTATTTATGTGTACAGGGCAACTAAAGTAACATGTATTTATGTGTACAGACCAACTAAAGTAACATGTATTTATGTGTACAGACCAACTAAAGTAACATGTATTTATGTGTACAGACCAACTAAAGTAACATAAGTTTATGTGTACAGACCAACTAAAGTAACATGTATTTATGTGTACAGACCAACTAAAGTAACATGTATTTATGTGTACAGACCAACTAAAGTAACATATTTATGTGTACAGACCAACTAAAGTAACATATTTATGTGTACAGGGCAACTAAAGTAACATGTATTTATGTGTACAGATCAACTAAAGTAACATGTATTTATGTGTACAGACCAACTAAAGTAACATGTATTTATGTGTACAGATCAACTAAAGTAACATATATTTATGTGTACAGACCAACTAAAGTAACATGTATTTATGTGTACAGACCAACTAAAGTAACATGTATTTATGTGTACAGAGCAACTAAAGTAACATGTATTTATGTGTACAGACCAACTAAAGCAACATGTATTTATGTGTACAGGGCAACTAAAGTAACATAAGTTTATGTGTACAGGCCAACTAAAGTAACACAGAAAAAGCATATATGATAAAGTAGTATAACGTATTGGGGTAGATTAACGTAATGCGTACGAGTTCGGATACATGAGGGTCGTGGGTTCAACCAGAGCCAACTATAAACGTATGGGCCTTCGGACTGAGGTAAGAATTATGGGAAATCAGACCCCAACTACACCACATGACCTCGCATTCCAGTATTGTGGTATATAGACGAATTCATTTTAAAATCAACACAAAATGCTAAATCGAAGTTATATTATGCAACAAGTTAAGTTTAACAATAAGGAATATCACTATTACGAATATTTTTCACCAGTAAATAACCATAGGCTCACAGAATTGAGTAAAATTGCAAAAAAGCTTGCAGTGTTCTATCAAACATCTATATCTTCCGGCCCCCTTTTCTGATCTAGGTCAGGAACCCTTGTCATTTGTCTGGCCTAGTTATCTAGAGTTGGCTGTGGTTCAACCCACACTCGACGTTTGACACGTGAGAAAAGGAATCGACCCTCCCCCAAATCAGTGTTTGTTCGTGACGTCATCAGTACTGACATTACATGAGACGTGTTCCTGTGTTGATCCCTGAGGATTAATTATAAGCTCCCGTTGGATATTGGATACCTTGACTCGCATCGGAGTGATATTACTCTCTCAAAGAGTGTCGGGGCAATTCAGTTAGCCAAGACCGTGGCCTCATATAAGCATACGGCGCCCGCCTGCCCAGCGTGTTCGTAGCGCGTTGAATGACGGGTGACAAGCTCCAGGTGAGTGCGGGTTCAATTCCGCGTGCTGGCAGAAAAGCCACAGGTTCTCCAGATTTACGGTGTTCGTGGCACCGAACCGAAGGGTTACGATGTCCATGGTACCGAGCCGAAGAGCTTTCAGCTCAAGTGCTTCTGGATCAGACAAAAAAATGTAAAAAATTAAACATACTCAGGTAATAAATACTCAGGTAAAAAATAAATAAAAGTAGGCTCAGGTAAAAATTATAGGAAATAAGACCACAACTGTCGCGTGATCCTCGCATTCCAGTGTTGTTATATAAAGACGAATTCATATTAAAAACAATACGTGATAAATCAAGGTTATATTATGTAACAAGTCAAGTTTAAAGCTAAGGAATGTCAATAGTATTAACATGTTTTCACCACAGTAGGAAGAAAGGGGTTTGTGCAAAATGGGCAAAACACATTCCCATATCAGCTGCCCAGGCTAGGCTCAATGAATAAATTTTCTATCGGTGCCAGCAAATGGGAAAAACTAGCTGATGATCGAGATTTATTTTTAAAAAAACATTGCGCAAAGGTGCAGAATCTTTTGAAGAGAGGCTTAGAGATGAGCTGAAAGACAAGAGAGACAAGCGAAAACTCAGAAGGTGTCACAGTAAAACACTTGCCAATTGACTGTCTGTAAAGACGAAAAGGTCATATATAACATTTTTCACCAATAAATAATCATGAAAGCATAGAATTGAGTAAAATTATAAAATAAAAAGCTTACAGTGTTCTATCAAACATATACAAAAACCAGCCCCCATCTAACAGGAATATCCGATTTATCGGCTAAACTATTCGGCCTTATGTTACCAGGAGATGCGTCAAAACTTACTCAACATATATATACATCAAACATTTATACCAATCCTCGTCAACTGCTAGACTGCAACTGCTGGGATTTAAAAAAAATTTTAATTTCGATCCAGAAGCACTTGAGCTTTCAGCTCTTCGGCTCGTGCCATGGACATCGTAACCCTTTGGTTCGGTATCACGAACACCGTAAATCTGGAGAACCTTGACTTTTCTGCCAGCCCGCGGAATTGAACCGCACTCACAGGTTGCTTGTCACCCGTCGTCCAACGCGCCACGAACGCGCTGGGCAGGCGGGCTACAGGTAGGAGTTAAAGATTGTATATAGACTCTACTTGACTCCGCAACACTAAACATATCACTAACTACACGCTAGACTCACTACACGCCTAGACTCACTACACGCCTAGACTCACTACACGCCTTGACTCACTACACGTCTAGACTCACTACACGCCTAGACTCACTACACGCCTAGACTCACTACACGCCTAGACTCACTACACGCCTAGACTCACTACACGCCTAGAGTTGTTGTGGGTTTATGGGTCTTCAAGAAAGCCGGTACTCCCCCTTTCCTATATAGAGTAAAGGGCGAAATAAACCCATACTTCCTGGGGGTTCGAAAATAAACAAACATATATTGGAGTGGTCAGAAAAAACCAGCAAAACAGGTATATGACTAGGGTCATAAAGCAACAACGAACTGGTATGGTCAGTCGCTGGACGCTATTGGAGATATCAGTTGTACTGTACACATAAACTTCTGTACTGTACACATAAACTTCTGCTACTTTAGTTGTACTGTACACATAAACTTCTTTTACTTTAGTTGTTCTGTACACATAAACTTCTGCTACTTTAGTTGTACTGTACACATAAACTTCTTTTACTTTAGTTGTTCTGTACACATAAACTTCTGCTACTTTAGTTGTGCTGTACACATAAACTTCTGCTACTTTAGTTGTTCTGTACACATAAACTTCTGTTACTTTAGTTGTTCTGTACACATAAACTTATGCTACTGTAGTTGTGCTGTACACATAAACTTCTGCTACTTTAGTTGTTCTGTACACATAAACTTCTGTTACTTTAGTTGTTCTGTACACATACACTTCTGTTACTTTAGTTGTGCTGTACACAAACTTCTGCTACTTTAGTTGTTCTGTACACATCAATCAAAATGAAATTGGTATGGTCAGTCGTTGGACGCTGTTGACGATATTGTGAGGAAGATCGGAACACCTTTGGATATATCCGGGGCGCAATAAAGATGTTATGTTGGACACACCTTGAGGAGAAATGATCAACGAATATCAAAGCAAGCATTGAAGTGGGATGCAAAGGGTCCAAGAAAGAGAGGACGACCTAAGGAGACCCTGAAACGAACTTTGCTGAGAGAGGCAAGAAATATCGGTATCAGTTCCATGGAGGAGATTGAGCGAGTTGCCCAGGATAGAGCGGTATGGAGAAATTACTTTCAGGCCCTATGTAACGTATAACGGTACGAGAGGAATTATTATAATGAAGATATTACAAACAAATACATCAAGGACATCATTTGTAAGTTTTATGAAAATTGGTTGCTTGAACTCTCAAGATCAATGACAGCCAAGCTCTACCATCCCCAACTGAACGCCAGCATGCTTATTATATTCAAAGCCATATGTTTCGTTACACACCGTTCACGTTACAGGGAGATATCCACCGAGTACGCTCAACTAAAAGACGTTTGTCTCCATCGTGTAATAAACCAAACGAGTCACGACCGTTTTCAAGAAGTTTATTTACAGTTGGAGGATTATGTAAACACTTATATCTGTGCACATACTTTTCCAGACTTAGGCTAGGGTTTCATGTATAGTTCGTTCCAAAAAACGTCAACATCTTTACCGACCGATATCAAATCATCCACTTCACAGAAATTATTTATTTTTTACATTTTTATATAAGTAGCAGTGGCGACCTTCCTAAAGTATTTTTGCCTACCCAAACCTTTAGTGCTGTACGATTTTAATTATATGTTATTAGTAAAATAACAGCCATGTTGATTTGGTATACATGTAGACGTTTTGCAGTATGGTAGTCAAGTTTTTCTATAATTTCGCGTTTGCGTGCTCCACATGCAATTCAGCGCAAGTGAAAATCAGGAATCCGGTGGAGTTATTCAGTTCACAATGTATCCTAAAAGTGTCATTGGTGTATGCACACACCATTTATTTTCATTGATAGAAGTGGAAGGTATAATTTGTTTACTATGTCACATTGCTTTTTATAATATGTAATAGGGATACGCCTTTGCAAACATTCGCAACCATTTTATGTATTACTGTAAATTCTAAACTTTAATTATCATTTTGTTGTGCTTATGTAAAATTATGAACAATCTAAGATACGCTGATGGCACAATTCTCATGGCTACAAATGAACAAGATTTACAAAACTTGTGATCTAATAGACATACTAGTGAGAGAAAGTGAAAAGAAAGGATTAGGCATAAATATAAAGAAAACAGAGATTATGGTTGTCTCCGAGAAACATGAAACACCAACATGTAATATCAAAATAAATAACACAACACTGAAACAAGTCCATCGATTCAAGTACCTGGAATATTCTTAACACCAGATGGAAGATGTACAACAGAGATTAGAAGTAGAATAGCTCAAACGAAAGCAGCTTTTATGAAAATGAAGAACACACTATGCGTGAACTCACTACCAATGACATTGTGAAAACGAGTACTCCAGCGTTATATTGAACCAATACTTATGTGTGGCAGCGAATCATGGACAATGAACAAACATTCAATACGATCATTGCAAGCCACAGAGATGTGGTTTTACAGAAGAATGCTGAAAATTCCATGGACAGCGAAGAAAACAAATGTGGAGGTTTTAAATCAGGTCTGCACACAAAGAAACCTTATCAAAAGAATAAGAATCCGACAATCAAGGTTCTGTGGGCATATAATGCGAAGAGAAGGTTTAGAACATTTGGTGACTACAGGTAAAATTCAGGGAAGGAGAGACCGTGGAAGACAGAGGAAGAAGATGTTGGATGGCTTGACATCATGGTTAGACAAAAGATCAACGTCAGAACTGATTACATGCACCAAGCAGAGAGTTGTGGAGATACATGATCACATACTCTGGCAGGCACGGCACTTGATTGATTGATGTAAAATTATAAAACAAAAAACGTTTTTTGCATCAACTAAGCTACCTACCAATTAGCTAGGGGCGGCTCGTTATTAAGGGCCAGTGGGGCCCGGCCCACCAAAAATATTGAGTAACCTGTACTTATTATTTTAGACATTATTTGTTCATAATTATTACTTTCAACGAGATACTGATTAGCTTTGAAAGTTGATATATAACGCTAAAATATCATACAAAGTCTGAAATTTGAAATTCATAATCTTTTACCACTAATTAGTATACGCCTCTTGTCATTACGGGCCAGTAAGAACCGTCCTACCAAACCAAAAGAATTAACGTGTACTTATTATTTTAGAAATTATTTTTCGTAATTATTACTTTTAATTTGACACTGATTAGCTTTCACAGTTGAATATATAACACTAAAATATAAATATTATATCAGAATAATATAACAATCCTGTTATTTATATAATATCTCCTCATTAAAATATATTATATGTATTCAAGCCTGTAATAATTCAAGCATTGTGTCTTCCATTATTTCTGGGGTTAGTTTACAAGTGCCTACATTGCGACCTCTGACCTTTGATAGCTATTGCAATGATATTGCCAAAACAATGTCATTTTCATTCGTCGGAAGATATATTCTTCTTCTTCTTCGATCGTTCTAGGCCTGTTTAATCATTCTCATTGTGATATATAAACAGCCAAACATCAGAACGCGATGTACGTGCACCAGCCTTCAGCACCTATTGGAGCCCAGTTGCTTATCCTTCGGTGGGGTGTTCGTTTTCAGCCAGCTTTTGATTTACTAGGTGAGCTTTCCTAGGGTTCGATCAGCTTTGCCGTATTTTTGGGCTTTGTGATCTACGCCGGGACAGTGAGTTACGCTGTTTATGCCCGTTCTGACTGAGAAATATTTCTCGGGCTTGTAAGCTTATCCTCGGACGGCGTCTTACTCGTATAAGACACCGTGTAAAGTATCGGCCTTCGCCAATGTTCAGACCCGAACTTCCTGTTTGATCCGTACATTGTCGGCCTTGCTTTACCGTGCATTTTTGAGTTTGATCCGGGGAAGGACCATTCTCAGCCTTTTCTAGACACGTATTGGTACGTGGCAATTTGCAATTAACCTCGAAAGCACTGGCATGGGGCCGAGTACAAACATTGTAGAGGGTCGTTTCAGTCGGCACTATCAGCGTAACTGAGGATTTTGCGCTCTCCGCCATCACCCGCCCCAGTTATTCCGGGGATGTTAGTTACGACTGCAATCGAACCTTGCCCGGTTGCCCCAAGACTGGTAGTTCCGTTAGGCATCACCAACCTCAGTTCTTCCAGGGATGTTAATTTTAATCGCACAGTACCTTGCACGGTTTTCCCAGGGCGGGTAGTTTCGTTATGCACTAAACGCAACTTGTTCTTTTGCGCTCGGCAAACCTTGCCCAGTACATGTATCTGCACCAGGCTACCAATGCGGGGTCAGCTGCAATCTTCTCTCACACCAACACGAGGGTAGACTTTTATTCGTTACGGTCCTGTCTTATTTATTCTTGCCGACGGGCTGGCAATGTTTGCCCCTCCTCAGGGCTTCGAGCTTCGCCCTACGTGGGCATACGTTTGGTCACTGGATGCACCTCTCATCCATGTCTGAGACGTTTCGTTGCTGTTTCTTTGCGTTCAGGGACTTGGGCAATATCTTGTTGGACATCGGTCAGGAGATTTGTGCATTTTGTTTGTATGTATCTTTATCGTATTTCCGTAATTGCACTGCTACCACTACCAGTAGTTTTCTCTCCCCGATCTCTGCCCCTCTTAGCCAGACCGGAACCAGAGTCTGTTTCCAGGGTCACCGCGTGGAGGTTAGGGCAGGGTCTTGGTTAGCGCGCCCCCTCGCTAACCCTGGCTCATGTTACCACCATGACCTCATGAGCCTTTTGACCCCGGAAGATATATTCATTCTTGCGCAGCCAAACTACTTTTCAGATAAACGAGGACTCTAGCTCAAATAGTTCGTTTCATTATCGATTGAATCCCCAATTTAAATATAAAAATAGTATAAAATTATAAAAGTAATGGTATTAAATAACAAACCTTCTTATAATAATATTAGTTTTATGGAATTGGCCTTGCATTAACACATCTTCTCTACAGCAATAAATGAAACGACATTCCTGACCTTTGAACCGGTTCCCCTTTTTAATGGCGAAACACGTAATAACAAAGTACTGTAATTTTACAAATTACATAAACAATGACAATATACAGCAACGTTTTGACCAACAAGGCCATTAGCAAGCAAATGAACAACAGGAGTGACGAATTAAAAAAAAACCACTAACATATGGACGACTACATACGGAGATATAATGGCAATATGTTTACGATGCCCTGATCTTTCACAAGTTCCTGGTTTGTTGTCATGCTTGTGCCGTATTTTCAATTTGCGTTCCAGACAAGTTTTTAAAAAAAAATTATCTAGGCGGTCTTGTCATTTGATGTGTCCGAAATATTTAATTGTCTTTGATTTTATATTATTTAATAGCCAACTCTCTTTAGTATCAAGCTGTTGCAGAACAGAAGCGTTTGTTCTTTTCCTAAACGGGGTAATGGGGTCTAACGCACATAGGGACAACGTCGCGCCAGGATTAGTGAGCTGGCACTAACCGAGATCCTACCCCACCTACACGTGGTGACCCTGGAAACAGACAACGGTTCTTATCTGGCTAAGCGCTAGGGATCGAGGAGAGCTACTCTGGTATAAGTAGTGATGCAGACACAGTTACATTAGATGAGATCCGCTCGCAACACAGACGAGTAGAATCCCAAAGTGACTATTAATGCACATTTCTCCCGGCCGATGGGAAAAGCTGAACAAATAAACATAAAGGTATGAAGGGTGCATCCAGAGAAGAGACTGGGCCCATACCGGGCGAAACTCAGAGCCACGAGGTGGGAGCTCGAATTGAATTGCGTGTCATGATAGTATTGAGGCATAGTAAATGTGAGCACGGTGAGACAACTGATAAACACGGTGAGCAGGCACCAAAGTAGAGCGAACACGCATACGGACGATAGACAGGGAGGCCACCGGTGGGGACAGACATGCACGGTGCTGATGATAGAGCGACAAAAGGCGGGCAAACGTAGGGGTGAGCGGTGTCCCAATAGTGTAGAAAAACTGGAAAGTCCAGCAGAGTCTTGAATCCAGTGCAAAAGTTCCTACCAAATGGTGATAAACTGTGCACTGTGCACAGTGATATAGAAATGGGTAACGTATCGCCCAGTAAAACAATATGAGCACAAGTGACGGGAAAAAAAGGGACGGGCCCAGTCATTGGACGAGGGCATAAGCAGAAATGAGCGAATGGGCACCAAAAAGAAACGCGAGGTGGCGAGCGTCGAAGATGGGGTCTCCATCCAGAGAGTAATAACCGTGTTTCTCCTCGCAGATAACTACTACTGCCGTGTAGTTGATTGGGGACAATCAAAGACTAGTGGAGCAAACCGTACACACAACTGGACGGCAGGCAAACCAAGCAGTCCAAAAAAAGACTGGTAAACTGGGCAGATGACGCTCAACAACCCGGGAGGAAAGGTTGTCTAAGGGTAGCTACCTTAAAAGAAAATAGCAACTTGCTGCCTTGCAGGTTGGCTGGGGACAGCCCGAGCTAGGTGACGGAGTGCGAACCCAGTAAACGCTGGCTAACACTGGACACATTGCCGAAGGATAAGCACCAGGGCTCCAAATGGCGTTAAAGGTGTGACGAAATACACCCATGCTAATGCTGCATGAATCAGATTTCCACATGAAAGCAGAATTTATGGGAAATCTGGTACATCAGTCTAAGCGGTGATCGCGCGCTCGAGAGAGAGAATGGAGAGAGAGAGAGAGAGTGTGCGTGAGAGAGAGAGAGAGAGAGAGGAGAAAGGGGTAATAACTTCCGGAATAGACAAGAAATAGTAAATACTCCAAAAACCCCAATTTTCCGAAATTTGTGCCGGGCCCCACCAAAAAAATAACCACGAGCCGCCACTGCAATTAGCTAAACATGAATTCGTAAGGTCGTGAGGCATATAAGACTGCCTGCAACAAAAAATTAGTATTATCCATTCAGTAGATTTCCTACAAATTAAACCTTAGTTTGTTCACGAATTATGGAACGAACTATAGTCACGTAGTCAGGTAACCAAGCACGCTACCAGTGTCAATACTATCATTGAACATATGGAACTTTTCAATTTTCAGATTTATATCACCCCGTCACTACCAGGTGCGGTATCTGAACAAAAGATATATACATCGTTCGTGAATCCCTTATATTGAATACCTATCGATATCCGCCCCTGGCTGTGGACAGAAAAGAAAACATCCACTTTTATTGGTTTAGTTATCTCCGCTAGTTCTCCAACTGTTTCATTTATTACGTTTCGTTTGACGTAAATTGCGAACTTGACAAAACTACAGCAAACGACAACGTGAAACTTTCGCAGACGAGTCGAACAAGTAGGTCTGCAGTATACAGAAGCCGATTGCTGTATTGGCTACTCAGTTACCTAATTCAGAAACGAGGACATGATATACTGTTCAGAAAACCAGGTAACTACTCATGCATATAGTTTGCTAAATAAACATTGTTTTGTGGTATAGTTTTAGTGAAAGTGAGAAACATACTATGCGTGAAGTCACTACCCGCCCGAGTGGTTACCAGGGCCCAAATTTGGGGTGTAAAGAATAGAACCACTGTTACCTGCCACGCATGTCGTAAGAGGCGACTAAGGAAGTTTGCCTGAAATCGGATGCATGTGTCCTAAACGTGTAGAAGTCTATGCGTTTAGGGGCCTCAAACCAATGTGCAACGTATACACGTTCTTGGCAAAGATCAAACCTATCACAAAGAGTGATTAAAATTGGTCGTAAAGAACGAACGCAAAGAAGAAGAAGAAGAATTCACTACTAAAGACACAGCGGAAAATAGTACTCCAGTGCTATATTGAATCAATACTTCTGTATGGCAGCGAAGCACGGACAATGAACAAGCAATCAATAAGATCATTGGAAGCCACAGAGATGTGGCCTTACAGAAGAATGCTGAAAATTACATGGACAGCTAAAGAAAACAAATGTGAAGGTTTTAAATCAGGCCTGCACACAAAAAAACCTTATCAAAAGAATAAGAATCAGACAATCAAGGTTCTTCGGGCATATAATGCAAAGAAAAGGTTTAGAACATTTGGTGACAACAGGTAAAATTCAGGAAAGGAGACGTCGTGGAAGACTGAGTGAGAAGATGTTGAATGGTCTGACATCGTGGTTCGACAAAAGATCGACGTCAGAACTGATTAAATGCACCAAAGAGAGAGAGAGTTGTGGAGAGACATGATCGCCTACGCCGGCAGGCATGGCACTGATTTATTGATAGTGTATGAGTAAGCATGGACATTTAACAAGGCAGTGGAAAAACGTATATGTGCTTTTGAATATAAGTGTTACATAAGAGTCATCCGTATATCATGGACAGAGAAGAGAACAAATAGATATATCCAGAAAGAATTCAAAATCAAAGAAAACTGGCTGATGCTACAAATAAGAATGAGAAAATTGACGTATTTTGGACATATAAAGAGACACAAAGGGTTGGAAAAGAAAGGGCTGTTATTTACGCTTCATAAACAGTGTTTTTCACCGCATCTGTTATTTCTTTGGTCCACCTTTTGCGTGGACAGTTTATGTTTTTATCCACTGTATCGAAGTAGCATTGCTTCTTGAGGCGTACTGTCTTTTGGTAATCTGCTTATATAATAATAATAATATAATTCCTCTCGTACCGTTATACGTTACATAGGGCTTGCAAGTAATTTCTCCATACCGTTCTATCCTGGGCAACTCGCTCAATCTCCTCCATGGAACTGATACCGATATTTCTTGCCTCTCTCAGCAAAGTTCGTTTCAGGGTCTCCTTAGGTCGACCTCTCTTTCTTGAACCCTTTGCATCCCACTTCAATGCCTGCTTTGATATTCTTTGATCATTTCTCCCCAAGGTGTGCCCAACATATCTCCATCTTCTCTTTCTTATAACAGTTGTCACTAGTGGTTGACCAGACATATCTCTGATTTCATCACTTCTCCTGAATTCATTCCATTTTATATTCATTATTTTTCGCAGACATCTATTTTCAAATGCATTCAACTTGCTTTCTATATCTTTAGTCATTTTCCAACTCTCGCTGGCATATGTTAGGATTGATACAACATTTGAATTGAAAATTCGTAATTTAGTTTTAATACTATATAACTTGCAGTTCCATATTTTATTTAGACTTTTAAAAGCTGATGTTGCTTTGCCAATTCGTATCATAATTTATTTTTAACATTTCCTGTGCAATCAAAATTGCTACCATATCTGCTTATATGACTGAACCATTGAATTTGTTGTTTCTTGATGACGTTTAGTACTGATGTTGTACCTACTTTTTCATTCATGATGTCTTCATTTATAAACCGTTCTCTTCTTGATACTCCCAGCATTCTGCGTAGACACGTCATCTCTGTTGTGACACGCTTTCTTGTATCATTTGATGTAAAAGTTCAGGTTTAGCACTGAAAGCGAAATGTGGGGAATAAAGCGACAAACATTCCCCTACATCTTCATCTCCCTGACAATCAATACTGTTGACGTCGCCAGCGCGTTGCCGGGGCTAGCAAGGGGAGCAAAGAATAGTAACATTGCGACCTACAAGACTGTCGTAAGATTACGACTGAGGTAGAGCCTCAGCTACCTAGTAAGTAAAAGACGTCGCAGAAATCGTATGTCCTGGCCTATTTGTAGGCTCATAGCTGGCACACCGTACAATTGCTCTTAAGCTCAGATCACACACAAATCACAAAGATTGGTTAACAAGTGAGCGATATGAAACGCTCAAAGAAGAATACTGTTGACGCACGACCGTATCTTCTCTCATTGCTGAAAACATCTGCATGCTCAGAATAACAAGTAGATCCTCGTAAGGCTGTAGAGTTTAAGAACTTCAATATAAAAGTGCACACAGAAAAACAAAAATAACCAAACAAAATAAATATCTCTGTAACATATTTCTGTAATAATGGCTTCGTTAAATAGACAAATTAGTCGACTTTATAAATCGATAATCTGAATAAGAATGTGTTGTAACACGATACATGTGTTGTAAGTACCAATTATTTTAGGCCTAGCGTATTTAGATTGTCGATAACAATGGCATTCTGGTAAATGTACATACTTTCTTGCCCAGTTATTTTCACACGTTTAAACTTTTCTGAAATCCGTGCTAATAGACATATAAGAACTTGTCATATATTTCATAAATAAATGGACATTATTTTGTTAGAAACTGTTTTAAGTAAAGGTAAAGGAACCAATTCATACCTCGTGGTATATAGGTCAATACAGTGTTAGGCCTGTATTTTCATTGACCGTCGGCACACGATGGGTGATGTGGTCAGCAACACGCCGGCCGCCTTTACTTTCCCAGAGCATGTCTGGTACCCAGTTGAGGCTGGGTCGACCTGAAGCCGTCGCGGTCGGGAAAATTCCACGCACATTGCGGGAGCTGAACCCAGACCACCAGCCTTGCGAAGCGAGTTCACTAACAACTGCGCTACAGCGGCTCTCAGAAACTGTTTTAATATGTGCTTAATGTCCAGTGTCTTTCATTGAATCTTGTTTTATTATAAATGTCTAAGTTTCTTCCCTTGAATCTCTTATTAATGTCCCAAGTTTCTTACTTTGATCTTGTTTTGTGATTCATGTCCAAGTTTCTTCCCTTGAATCTTGTTTTATTATAAATGTCCAAGTTTCTTCCATTGAATCTCTTATTAATGTCCACGTTTCTTCCCTTGATCTTGTTTTGTGATTACTGTCCACTTTTCTTAACTTGAATCTTGTTTTGGGATTTATGTCCAAGTTTCTTCCCTTGAATCTTGTTTTGGGATTAATATTCACGTTTTTCACTTGAATATTTTCTGTGAATAATGCCCAAGTTTCTTCCCTTCAATCTATGATTAATGTATATCTTTCTTCCCTTGAATCTCTGATTAATGTATACGTTGTTCCCCTGCATCTCTGATTAATGTCCAAATTTCTTCCCTTGAATCTGGTTTTGTTATCAATATCCAAGTTTCTTCCCTTGAATCTTGTTTTGTTATCAATGTCCAAGTTTCTTCCCTTAAAACTTGTTTTGTTATCAATGTCCAAGTTTCTTCCCTTGAATCTGGTTTTATTATCAATATCCAAGTTTCTTCCCTTGAATCTGGTTTTGTTATCAATGTCCAAGTTTCTTCCCTTGAATCTGGTTTTGTTATCAATGTCCAAGTTTCTTAGTTTGAATTTTTCATTGACAATTGGCACACGATGATTGATGTGGTCAACGTTATGCTTGCCGACTTTACTTCCCATAACTTTTCTGGTACCTGATCCTGATTCTGTGTCCAGAACCACCTCGTGACGGTGAAGAATTATGGTCTTGATTAATGCCAGCTCACTGACACTGGTACTGCCCTGTCAGTATTTCATTGCGACTATCATCCCCACCCTTATTAAATTGTTCCTACACAAAAAATGAGTCAAAGACGTAGTGTTGACTTCACTTGCCCAGGTTCTCTATATGGATCCGTCCTCTTTTTGCAGAAGTTGCCCGCCATATGCCGAAAGTAGTGGCCGCCCCTCGTGACAGACGTTTCCCGCCACATGCCGAAAGTAGTGCGCCCTCGTGACAGACGTTGCCGCCACATGCCGAAAGTAGTGCCGCTCCTCGTGGCAGAAGTTGCCGCCACATGCCGAAAGTAGAGCTAAAACTCCATAGCTCTAACAATAATCCCACGAATTATCCTGCCAGTGTCAGCAGACGGAACAGACACCGAAGCATGTCCTGCAAGACTTTCCTCTCCTGTGTGAACCGAGAAGCAATATGTGACCACACCCAGTCGAACTAAAAATTAAGCTTTGGAGAAACCTGACAGACCTGAAGCTGACTGCACAGTTTGTGGTCCACAGTAAATTAAGCGCATGATCAGAGATCGCTGAAGAAGGAAACCTGACAGACCAGAAGCTGACTGCCCAGTTTGTGATCCACAGTAAAGTAAGCGCACGACAAGAGATCACTGAAGAAGAAACCTGACAGACCTGAAGCTGACTGCCCAGTTTGTGGTCCACAGTAAAGTAAGCGCACGACAAGAGATCACTGAAGAAGGAAACCTGACAGACCTGAAGCTGACTGCCAAGTTTGTGATCCACAGTAAAGTAAGCGCACGACAAGAGATCACTGAAGAAGGAAACCTGACAGACCTGAAGCTGACTGCCCAGTTTGTGGTCCACAGTAAATAAGCGCATGACAAGAGATCACTGAAGAAGAAACCTGACAGACCTGAAGCTGACTGCCCAGTTTGTGGTCCACAGTAAACTAAGCGCATGACCAGAGATCACTGAAGAGGGAAACCTGACAGACCTGAAGCTGACTGCCCAGTTTGTGGTCCACAGTAAACTAAGCGCATGACAAGAGATCACTGAAGAAGAAGAAGAGAAAACATACAGGAATAATCTGAACGCACAACTATTAGAACGCAAGCAAAAAGTTAAAGGTTTCAAACTGAATGATTGACTTCATTGCATCGGGTTGCAACGCGTATGGCTAGGTCTCTCTCTGCAGATAGTATACACTAAACCGAACTCCGTAGCTCTGGCAACAATCAACGTTTAACAATTTAGCCACAGATAATCGCATGACCACAGAAACCACCTGGTAAAAAAATTTGACGTGTTTTAATAGTTCGTATAAATCTTCTTCTTCGAACGTTCCATATCAACCATTTGTTAAACCACACTTTGTGATTTGTATGTGATCTGAGTCTAAAAGCGATTGTACTTTGTGCTAGTTATGCACCTACAAGTAGGCCTGCACATCCATTTCTACGATACTACTAGGGTAGCTTTCCTAGGCCACCCACTACCTCAGTCACCTCTTACAACATGCATTGTAGGTCGCATTGTTTCTTCTTCTTCTTTGCGTTCGTTCTTTACGATCAATTTTAATCACTTTTGTGATACGTTTGATCTTTGCCAAGAACGTGTATACGTTGCACATTAGTTTGGTAGGCCCTAAACGCATAGTTAGTTAGTTTGTTCCTTTCGTGCCAAAGGCGGCACATAGGACAGAGGTTTTAGATCTCCATGTGATGCGGTTCTTTGCTAGCAGTTGGAGATCTTGTATGGTTTTACATCCCAATAGTTTACTTTCTTGTTGGATGGTTCTTCGAAGAGTGGTCTTTGGTCTTCCACGTTTTCTTTTCCCAACTGGTGACCACATAAGGACTTGTCGATTTAGTCTCTTTTCGTCTGATCTAAGAACATGACCTAAATATTTCCACCTTCGTTTCCTTAAATATTTGATACGGGTTGTTGGTGTGTTCTATCTCTCACTGTGTTGTTAGAAACGAAATCACTCCATTTTACTTTAATAATTTTCGTAGACATTTATTCTCAAAGCTGTCCAGTTTCTTATCAATTTCTTTGTTGATTTCCAACTTTCACAACGTAGTCAGTACAGGAATCACATGATCTAAATAATTTAACTTTTGTGCATATACTAAGGTCTTGAGATTGCCAGATATTCGTTAATTTAGTGAAGGCACTAGCTGCTATAGCAATACGAGTTTATTTCTTTCATCGTGTCTCCGTTGTTTGACACTTTACTACCCAAATATGTAAAATGTTCAACTTTCTCCAGTGTTTGGCCATTTATTACGATGTTGCATAGACTTCTACAAATTTAGGACATGTGCATCCGATTTCAGCCAAATCTCCTTAGTCGCATCTTACGACATGTGTGACAGGTAACAGTGGTTCTATTCGCAGCGTTTCTATTCTTTGCTCTTATTGCAAGCCTTGGCAACACATCCCTTGTTCATATAAATCAATATTGAACATTATGTGTGAGAAGAAACATAACACATTTTCGTGAATGCGATGAAACTGGCTAATATTGACAAGTATAACATCACATATCATTCATATCACGTAGCACACAAATGTAAGAATCAATCAATTTAGTGTTGTTAACGTCATTCAGATGCAACCAATAATCAATCATACACGTTGAATCATCATCTATTTATTGAGTGAAGGGGTATAGAAGATATCGGTGAATTTATCTACCTTGGAAGCAGTGGCGGCTCATGGTCATTTTTCTCGGTGGGGCCAGACACAAATTTTCGAAAAAATCAAGGTTTTTGGAGTAGTTACTATTATTTGTCTATTCCTGGAAGTTATTCCCCTTTCGATTTTGGTGAGGCCAGGCCCACTGATCCTTAATGATGAGCCGCCCCTGCTTAGAATCAAGTTCAGCAAATCAGGAGGTACAGATGAGGACATTAACAGTGGCGGCTCGTCATTAAGGCTCAGAGGGGCCGGGCCCCACCAACAATAATATATAACGTGTATTTATTATTTAATAAATTAAAATATAACCTAACCCAAACCATGATTTTTCCGAAAATTTGTATCTGGCCCCACAATCAGAACCCCTACGATCACGATCCGCACACACTAGAAACATTAATGCCAGGGTTAGGAAAGTCCGACAACCTTTGCTATCCTGACACAGTGCATCTCCACGAAAACAAAGCTCAATATATTCAGCTCAAATGTGAAATCTGTGTTGCTGTTTGACTCGAAACATGCGAGTCACCAAGTTAAATACAAATAAGATCCAGATCTTTGTCTACGGATGTCTTCGGTGGATTCTCAGACTGAGATGGTACGATAGAGTTGCAAACACAGACCTGTGGATAAGAACCGGAACAGGAACCCAGGTCAGAGAAGAAAATGGCGATAGGTCGTGCATACCCTACGGAAGACACAGTTGAATGTCACTAGACAAGCACTTGAGTGGAACCCGCAAGGAAAACGAAAAGAGGACGCATTAAACAGACCTGGAGACGAAGTCGTCTCGAGGAACTGAAGAATGCGAGTCTATCCTGGGAGACTATAAAGAAAACAGACCGAAACCGAGAAGAGTGACGAACAACTGTTGAGGTCATATGCTCCACGAGGGCGGAGAAGAATGTCAGTAAGTGGATCATCATCATCAAGTAGCTTGTCATGAGCAGAACTTTACCACCCTAACAGTCCTTTGTAATATCTATCTCTCACAGGCCAGATGTCCCGCCTCTGCAGACATCATGCTCAAATCATCAGTTACATCCTGAATCCATCTTCTTCATAGTTTTCATCTTTAGTTATTTCCCGGGATGCCTCCTTCCATAATAGTCATCTCTAGCTCTTAATGTCTCTTTCATCATCATCATCATCAATTAAGCTTGTCCCTTCCGGAACTTGGCTCCCATGACAGTAGTCCTGAAAAACTCTCTGTTCTGTGCAAGTTGGCCGGCGTCAGCAGCAGTCATTCTCAGATCGTCAATGATATCTTACACCCATCGTCTTCTAGGTCTTCCTTTCGTTCTTCTTCCAGTCACCATTCCCTCCAAAATTATTTTCTCTAGCACTCATGTCGTTTGATGTGTCCGAAATATTTAATTTCCTTGTTTTTATGTTCTTTAATAGCCAACTCTCTTTAATATCAAGCTGTTGCAGAACAGAAACGTTTTTTTTCTCTATCCATGATATTCTAAGTACTCTTCTGTAGCATTTGCATTCAATGACATTAATGATCTTCTCTGCCGCTTTGTCAATGTTCCATGTCTCACAACCATACGTTGCCAAGGGAAAAAAATGCAGGCTCTTAAACACTTGATTTTTGTTCTTATGTCAGTTTCCTTCCATAGGTTAGTTAGTTCTTTTAGTTTTTGTAAAACAATGTTCAGTCTTCTTTTAATTTCTTTTATAGCATTCCTGTCATTTGTTAACAATGTCTAAGGTATTCAAAGTTGTCGACTCTTTCTATTTTGTGAACGTTGACACATATATTAGCCATCAATTTTGTTTTATCAGTTGTAAATATCTTCGTTTTCATTGTATTGAGATAACGGTTTTGAACTTCGCTGGTTTTTTGAAGTGATCTTATAAAGTTCTCTATACTAATTTGTGATGTAGATAATAGCACTGTATCGTCAGCATATCTTAATTCTGGTAATTCGTGACCTCCGATCACCAGAGCGTCGTATTTCTTCATCTCTGTAGATTCTCTGACATTCCTCATGATGTTTTCAGCATGTATGTTAAATAGGTACGGGGACAGAATGCAGTCCTATCTCTCCTTGGTCTATGCCAAACCACTTTGATGTTCCCTCTTCTATTCTCACAGTTGCATGTTTTGGCTGAAATCGGATGCAATGTCCTAAACGTGTAGAAGTCTATGCGTTTAGGGGCCTACCAAACCAATATGCAACGTATACACGTTCTTGGCAAAGATCAAACATATCACAAAGAGTGATTAAAATTGGTTGTAAAGAACGAACTCAAAGAAGAAGAAGAAGAACAGTTGCTTGTCTCTTTATATGTCCAAAATACTTCCATTTTCTTATTCATACTTGTAACATCAGATCTACTGTTTCGACTGGATACACTTATTTATTAAATACTCCCGTTTATTCAATAGAATCGAACATCTTCTTCTTCGAACGCTCCATACCGACCACTAGCTAACCACTCTTTTGATATGTAGGGATCTGATCTAGAGCGATTGTACATTGTGTCAGTTATGCGTCTACAGTAGGCCACACATCCAATTCTGTGACGTTTTTATTTACTAGGTAGCTTAGAGCGATTGACATTGTGTTAGTATGCGCCTACAAGTGGCAGCACATCATTACTGTATGCTTTTTATTACTAGGTAGCTTAGAGCGATTGTACATTGTGTCAGTTATGCGCCTACAAGAGGCCAGCAATCCATTACTGCGATGCTTTTTTACTAGTGTTAGAGCGATTGTACATTGGTCAGTTATGCGCCTACAAGTAGGCCAGCATCGATTCTGCGATGCTTTATTTACTAAGGTAGCTTCCTAGGTCCTACATCATTACTTACGATATTCCTTGTAGGTCGCAGTGTTACTATTCTTGGCTTCCCTTTTGGGTCCCGGTACCACACAGGTGGAACATCTTCAATGTTATTAATGTTTTTCTCTTTTATTCTCTGTCTTTATCTTATTTGGACCTCTATGGCAAAGTGGTTGACTTTTCTCTATCGTTCTGAAGGGGGTTGGTTCCAATCCGACCGAGTCGAATATCTTCTTCTTTGAGCGCTTCATATAGACGACCTATTAACCACTCTTTGTGATTTGTATGTGATCCTAGCATAAGAGCGATTGTACGTTGTGCCAGTTATGCGCCTACAAGTAGGTCAGAATATCCGATTTCTGTGACGTTTTTCATTTATTAGGTAACTTCCTCGGTCCCTACCTCAGTCACCTTTAACGACATCCTTTTATGTGGCAGTGGTACTATTCTTTGATCCATTGAGTCTCATATACATATAGTTTCATGAGACCCCTAGAATTGTTGCTAGAACTACAGAATACAACCAACCACCAATAACAGTATACAATAAAAAGAGATCAGGTACTAGAGCTAAGGGAAAACTAAGGAAAAGATGGAAAACAATATCAAGACCACACTAAATAAACACGGATATAACACAACAAGGACGAATCATCTGGCCCTGGAACGCAAATTGAATCTCCCACCCCTAACCTTAACGGCAACAGTGGACAAGAAATTCCATCATTCACCTGGAAAAAGAGAATCGACCGACTACAGAGTTTGTGCTTTGTGCAACAGTCTTGGTAAGTTGCGTGATATTTCTGCAGACAGCGACGGAACCATACGGGGAACACTCGGTGCAATAAAGTAAATTCTTCACCTTTAGGCCATTTACACCCTTCATCTGTTTTCCAAGTTATGGATTATTTGATTATATAAATCAATAGTTACAGTTTAAATGTGTCCCATTAAAATATCAATAATTTCCATTAAAATTATGCAAATTGATCGCTTTAAAAAACAGTGGAAAAGACTGTAGAAAAATTATGTACAGAGGTGAAATATTGAAACATAAAGTAGTTTCAAAAGATGTAAGAAAGACTAAAACAACGTTTCGACCAAAAGACCGTTATCAGGTAAATGTGACAATACACCAAGCCACACAACACGAGTTTTTTTATGGAGCCTGCCCGGCAGTGTTGGGTGAACCACAGCCAACTCTAGATAACTAGGTCAGACAACTGACTGGGGTTCCCTGACCTAGATCAGAAAAGGGGGCCTGAGAATATAGATGTTTGAAAGAACACTGAAAGCTTTTTTTGCAATTTTACTCAATTCTCTATGGTTATTTATTGGTGAAAAATATTCATAATATTGATATTCCTTATTGTTAATCTTAACTTGTTGCATAATATAACTTCGAGTTAGCATTTTGTGTTGATTTTATAATGAATTCGTCTATATACACCAATACTGGAATGCGAGGTCACGTGGTGTAGTTGGGGGTCTGATTTCCCATAATTCTTACCCGAGTCCGAAGGCCCATAAGTTTATAGTTGGCTCTGGGTGAACCCAGTACAAACGTAAGTCAATTCTTAATCTTTCATCCTTCTTTCGGAGAGAGCAGATTGAAGCTTGTCTAATGTTTCATCCTCCTTTCGGAGAGAGCAACTTGAAGCTTGTCTAATGTTTCATCCTTCCGGAGAGAGCAGATTGTAGTTTGTCTAATGTTTCATCCTTTCGGAGAGAGCAACTTGAAGCTTGTCTAATGTTTCATCTTTTCGGAGAGAGCAACTTGAAGCTTGTAGATTATCTCGCCCGAGTGGTTGCCGGGGCCCAAATTTGCGGTGTAAGGAATAGAACCACTGTTACCTGCCACGCATGTCGTAAGAGGTGACTAAGGAGGTTTGACTGAAGTCGGATGCACGTGGCCGCTAGGGAATGCTAACCCGAAACAAATGCTTGCAGAAAACGGATACACCAGGCCGTAAGACGCATAACATGGTGCAATGACCCCTCATAATGAGGAGTGGGATAACGGATTCTACGGTCGCCAATCTGCCTCGGAGATTTAGTCACGCAGTAAGAATATCAGACCTACCATCACGAGCGTGGCCAAAACTTACTGCTGGAAGAGGTCGGCACAAACGGGAAGCAGAAATCATAGGAATTATATCCTACAGAACTGCCCCCATTATGCAGACTTGAGAAGAAAGAGGTGGCCCACTTACACTAGCGTCCAAGACAAACTGTATGACGTGGCTGATAATCTGAGTCAGACGGCTGCCTTTATTAGAGAATCCGAAATCCCAATCTAGTGAAAACGCAGAAGAAGAAAAAGAAGTATTTGATCTATTAGAGCGTGCTAATTGACTATTTTGTTTACGTAGAATAGAGGGACTGAGATG
This sequence comes from Arion vulgaris, assembly GCA_020796225.1. Lineage (NCBI taxonomy): Eukaryota > Metazoa > Mollusca > Gastropoda > Stylommatophora > Arionidae > Arion > Arion vulgaris. The sequence continues at coordinate 11,979,910 of CM036769.1, forward strand.
GTATGATACGATTACAAACGAGGAACTCAGATAAAGAACTTATCAGATACACCAGTGGAGAGGGAGCCAAGGAAGAGACGCTGGTGGTGGATAGAACACACATTAAGAAGACTGAGCGGAAGCATTGCAAGACAGTATTTGTTTTGGAACACGCAAGGAAAGAGCAGTACGGGAAGACCTAGAAACACTAGGAGAAGAGAACTGGAGACTAATATTAAAATAATAGGTACAAAATATAAAATATTGGAAGGGATGGTAGGAGAGAGGAAGAAGTTATTTGAAGACCTGTGCTCTGTTGGGAGTTGAAAGGTGAAGAAGAATTAACTATTTGAAGCCTTCCACCTTCCACCTTCTGGCCGATATCAAGCATTGTGGACATCTATCTGATCTTAACCAAAAGATAGAGGGCCGCTATATATATATATGTTTCTTCACTGCCATGTTAAATATCCATGTTATCAGTTTTATGAGGACTATTATCAAAAGCTCTCCATACTCGTCCATAGATGCTCTTGTATCTGCCTCAACACATTCAGCAGCATCCAGCAGCCCAACACGCCAGTTCGATGTTGATTGGTCAATCTCTTTCCATATTTGGTATGTCGTTCTTTTCGGGCTGCATCAATGTTTCATGTTTCACCCCATATGTTCCACCTGGAAATATGTATGTTTAGTATTCTGATCTTTATTTTTATATCAGTTCCATTCCATACTGTATTCCATCACCTTTTTTGTATGGCAATGTATGCCATATCTCTTGTTAGCAGTGGAACGAAATATTAAAAGCAGCAGCTAATGAGCGGAAAATCATGACAGAGATGAGGTGTCTTAGAAGAGCTGCAGTGTAACAATAAGAGAAAAATTAGAAATGAAGAAATCAGAAGGAGACTGGATGTGAAACCAGTATCAATTCATAAAAGAACGACAGATTAAATGGTTTGGACACCTGACAAGAATGCCCTGGTATCGCCTACCACAGAGAGCCACACAGAAAAAGTATAATGAGTACAAAGCAAGAGGAAGACCATGTAAAAGATGGAACGACGGCATCAAGAACAGCCTTACGAACATGAATATCAGCTTACAAATTGCCTTCAAACAAGCACACACAAGATCACTACGTTTCCCCCCAACACTTCTATAAAGAAATGTTAAAGAGAAAACCAAGATCAGTTAACACTTCTATAAGTAAAGAAGAGAAGAACAAGCACACACAAGATCACTACGTTTCACCCAACACTTCTTAAGAGTAAATGTTAGAAGAAAAACAAGCAACACAAGATCATGAGTTCAACTCATAAAGTAAAAGGTGAAGAAGAACAAGCACACACAAGATCACTCGTTTCACACTTATATAGAGTAAATGTTGAGGAAGAACAAGCACACAAGATCATAGTTTCACCACTCTATAAAGTCAATGGTGGAAGGAAGACAAGCACACAAATCACTACGTTCACAACTTCTATAAAGAAGTCATGGTGAAGGAAGAAAACACACAAGATCACTGTTTCACAACACTTCTATAAAGAATCAATGGTGAAAAGAAAAACTACACAAGATCACTACGTTTCAACACTTCTATAAAAGTAAATGGTGGAAGAGAAGAACAAGCACACACAAGATCACTACGTTTCACCCAACACTTCTATAAAGAAGTAAATGGTGAAGAGAACGCCAAGACAGTTCACCAACACTTATAAAGTAAATGGTGAAGAAGAACAAGCACACAAGATCACTACGTTTCACCCAACACTTCTATAAAGAAGTAAATGGTGGAAGAGAAGAACAAGCACACACAAGATCACTACGTTTCACCCCAACACTTCTATAAAGAAGTAAATGGTGGAAGAGAAGAACAAGCACACACAAGATCACTACGTTTCCCCCAACACTTCTATAAAGAAGTCAATGGTGGAAGAGAAGAACAAGCACACACAAGATCACTACGTTTCACCCCAACACTTCTATAAAGAAGTCAATGGTGGAAGAGAAGAACAAGCACACACAAGATCACTACGTTTCTCCCCAACACTTCTATAAAGAAGTAAATGGTGGAAGAGAAGAAGATAAACATATAATGTTTTCATATTTGTTTTATCAGTTGCCATGGTTTTTTTTTGACAACATTTTTGTACTTGCTTTTATTTTCGAATACATTTCCTTAAACTTGTTGTGTTAATAATAACTAAGGCCGTCAATCGCAAGATATGGTAACAACAGCCTCAGACGTGTGCTGCTGCACATCTCTGGTGTGTGAGGAGGTGGCTGCAGAGTCCAATTCTCGAACACAATCCCCTACTACAGGTGGGTGATCGAGGTTAGACATGTGGTTAGTGTGTGTTTTGTCTTTCCGCGCAGCTCGCTTTCTCTGCGCCTCAACGGCATGGCGATTCTCAGTTATGCGAGTTCCTCTTGTATGGTTACATCGCCACATTTGGCGATCTTGCGCAAGGGATTCCCAGCACGTGATGTCTATATCGAAGCATTTTAGAGTGTCTTTAAAACGGATCTTCTGTCCAGCAACTAAACATGAACTGATCATGAAGGCTGGAGAAGACCATCATGGAAGGAGGCATACCAGCAAAGAGAAGAAGAGAAGACCATGGAGAAGATGGATTCAGGATGTAACTGATGGTTTGAACATGACGGCTGCAGAGGCAGGACATCTGGCCTATGAGAGAGAGAAATTCCAGAGGACTGTTGGGGTGGTAAAGTTCTGCTCAGGACAAGCTATTTGATGATGATAAACTAAACATCTGCCCACTTCAAGCCGCCATTCATCAACTGTTTTGGGATGCGTTTGTCAGAAATCCAAGCAACGTGACGGGCCTATCTCTCTTGTGCCTTCTGCAAAGTGTGTTGACGCTTGGGATCTTTACTCTTATGAGGACTTTGGTATCTGTAAATTTATCATGCCCGTTTATTTGTAGTATTCTGCGTAGACAGCTTATAGTACAGTTTTCACAAGCTCATGAACATATCCTTACATGACATTTCCTGGGACATGTTTCATATCAGGCAGGTGAGGAAGACAGGTGAAACGAATGCACTACACACCTTACAGGTAGAAATGAATAATATCAGGTGATATTTAAATGTCAGTCTGTCTGTTTATCTGTCTGCCTGCCTCGCTCGTGGGGTGCCGGGACCCGTAAGGGAAGCAAAGAATAGTACCACTGAGACCTACAAGGCATGTCGAAAGGCACTGATGAAGACCAGGAAGCTATTCTAGTAAATAAAAATCATCGCAGAAATCGGATGTGCTGGCCTACTTGTGTAGCCGTCAAGCTTGCCTAGCTACTTCTTCTTGGCTCTGATATCCTCGGTCACTGCACCATAATGTAGCCGTCAAGGCTTGGCTACTGTAATCCTGTGTTCTATCCTTGGGTCAACGGCAACATTTATGTAATAGTCTAAGCTTGGCTACTGTTCGAATTCTGGTTCACAGGCGCCATTTATGTAATAGTATGACTTGAGTTACTGCTTCTGGTCTGACCTATTATCTTTTATCTTTCGTCACTGCAACATAAACACTACTAACTCGACAACTATCACACTCTAACATAGAATATAATCCAATTTAAAACGACCGTCAAAGATATTATACCTCTATGTGAGAATCAATCTGATTCTCAACTTTTATTTATTCATTTGCTTATTTCAATACAAAAATATACATTTCATATAATATAAACAGTTGAAATTTTCAGTTGATTATTTAAAAAATAAATATATAAAAGTATATTACCTCATCATATTAAGACACCTCTATATAAAAATACAACCGTAAATATAATCGTTTTAAATATTATGGTCTACTTATCTCTTCTGCCAAAAAAATATGAACATGAATGTTTCTGTTCAGAAGTCCTTGAGTATGTCCCTTTTATTTGAAATGTCTCCTTTTGATCGAACCGCCTTGAATATTTCTTGTTTGTGTCTTTTTTTCTATTTAGTTGCAACTGTCTTTCTATTTAGGTCAAAGTCAACCCCGTCAGGGCTGTCTTGTTGATAATACTAAGTTCTGGCGTGGTCACCAACTGTAGACTACCAAGCACTGGTTAGCTGAATGTGTCAACTGTAGACTACAGCACTGTTAGCTTGAATGATGTCACCAACTTGTGACTACAAGCACTGGTCCTTGAATGCTGTACTTTGTCTTGCTGGTCTTATGATTCCAACTGTAGACTACCAAGCACTGGTTAGCTTGAATGATGTCACCAACTGTAGACCCTTAGGAATGCTGTCACTGTAATACTAAGCTGTGCTGATGATGTCACCAACTGTAGACTACCAAGCACTGGTTAGCTTGAATGATGTCTCTATCTGTAGACTACCAAGCACTGGTTAGCTTGAATGCTGTCTCCAACTGTAGACTACCAAGCACTGGTTAGCTTGAATGATGTCACCAACTGTAGACTACCAAGCACTGGTTAGCTTGAATGATGTCACCAACTGTAGACTACAAAGCACTGGTTAGCTTGAATGATGTCACCAACTGTAGACTACCAAGCATTGGTTAGCTTGCATGATGTCACTATCTGTAGACTACCAAGCACTGGTTAATCTTTCCTCCTATCAATTAACTGTCTGTTACTGTCTCGGGACTACCTACACTGCCTGTTCCTGGGTACCTCTCTGCCCCTCCGTCTCTGTGAAGTGTGTGTGCGAAGTCTCTATAATCTACAAAAAGCCTTCTATTTAACCACTGGCAATTTTCTTTGTATCCAAATCAGTCATTGTCCTAGAATATAATTCTCGCGGTCAAATCTCTTTAGTTGGCTGGAAAACCCAGCAAATTTGACAATCGTGACCTATGGAATTTCTAGAAAACAAGAATACAATTAACCCTAAGTTGACTGCAGGAGAAAGAAAGGCAGGGCATAAGTTCAAACCTAGCTAAGGAAAAACCCACCAAATTTATATTTGTGACCGGACACTCACCCAGACGTTCAAAAAAAAAAGAATACAATTAACCTCAACTTAGCTGCATGAGAAAGAAAACAGGGCATAAATCTTTTTCTAGTTAAGAAGAAGTCTCATTGCTAACATATCTGGTCTGTAATTATATGTTCCACCGCCCAGGTATATTGTTACCCCTTTGGTTAATTGAAAAGGAGCAAGGGAAAAACATGGTGTCATATTCCCTGCTACACTTGTAGGCGCATAACTGGCACAATGTACAATCACTCTTAAGCTTAAATTACACAGAGTGGTTAACAAGTGGTCGATATGAAGCGTTCGAAGGAGAAGAAGTAATTTTTCTGCCTACCTATCTAATCTATTTGTCTGTCTGCCTGTCTTGTCCTGGGCTATCTTTCTGTCTTATCTGTCTGTCTGCTTGCCTGTCTGTGTATCTATGTCTATTTGTCAACCTGGCTGTCTGTCTCTATGTCTCGATATTTTTAACTAAAATTGTAATACCATTTCTACCGTAATAAAGACATTTCCAGAACAAATTCCAACAAAACAAAGCCATCTTGTGACACAGTTTACATCTATTTCAGAGTACATCCCTTAAGTTCCTAACAGACTGGGCTAGATCTTAGATGTTCTCCAATAATGACCAAAATGCCAACCAGGCGAAACCAAATCGACTGTTGTTGAATTCTTGTATGGAACACATAGACAATATTGACATGAATGGATCCAGAATCCAAAATGGGACATTTTTAGTGCTTCCAGCTGAAATTTTGTGGGTAAGAAGTCGTTTATATTTGTGTGTGTGTGCATGTTTGTATATATGTGACTTGCCCGTCTGCCCAGCGTGCTCGTAGCGCGTTGGACTACAGGTGACTATCCCTCTGTGTGTGCGGGTTCAATTCCGCGGGATGGCAGAAAAGCCACAGATTCCTCAGATTTACGGTGTTCGTGGCACCGAACCGAAGGGTTACGATGTCAATGGCACTGAGCCGAAGAGCTGAAAGCTCAAGTGCTTCTGGATCGAGAAAAAAAAAATATATGTCACTCACATCATCTCTCCCTTTCTTTCTTTCTCTCTCTCTCCCTCTCTCTCACTATATATAAAGGAGTAGCATTTCCTTTGCAGAACGTCGTTTTCATCATAGCCCGCCTGAAAAGCTCTCTGTCTCTAGCAAATGCTCTCGCCTCCTCCAGCATCATGTTCAGGGTTTCTTTAATGTCCTGCTGACACCTTCGTCTTTGTCGTCCCCTGCCTCGCACTCCAGGAACCGTACCTTCCATTACCGTTCTCTCCAAACCACTATGACGCTTAACGTAGCTGAAACATTTCATCTTCCGGGACATGTTGTTATTTATGACCAATGCTCTCGTTGCAAGTCTTGTAGGATGTCTTTGTTTTTTCTCTTCTCTGTCCATGATATTCTAAGAACTTTTCTGTAACAACATGTTTCAAAACTTTAATTTTGTTCTCTCGTCTCTCTTCTATATATATATATATATATATATATATATATATATATGAAATATAGAGAGAGAAGAAAGAGAGAGAAGAGAGAGAATTGGAAAAGGAAAATGACTACATATAGAAAGTAAGTTGCATACATTTGAAAATAGATTGCAAAAAATAATGAATATAAAATGGAACAAATTCAGGTGAAGTGATAAAATCTGAGAAATGTCTTGTCAACCACTAGTAACAACTGTTGAAAGAAAGAGAAGATGGAGATATGTTGGACATACTCTGAGAAGAAATGATCAAAGATTAGAAATATGGTACTGAAGTCGGAGGTAAAGGGTTTCAAGAAAAAAGGACGTCATATGGAAACCTTGAGACGAACTTTATTGAGAGAAGCAAGAACATCAGACTCAATTTATTTAGTATTCCATGTTTGTATGTGTTCCCTTGACAAATACCTACGACCGAAACCTCGGATTGTTATAATTTTAATTACTTAATTATTCTTTTTTTCCATTTTTCTTTTTGCTTATGTAACACTATATTACCGGTTTTTGTTCAAAATCGTTCATTTGCCTAGTATAACCCCAGTCTCCCCACGGTTTACTCCAGATCTAATCTGATCCGGTCTGACCACTTCAGATGTGTAAGTTTTCGTACATCGCCTAAAGGAGGTTAAGCGAATTGCCAAGGATAAAGGGGTATAGAAAATTACTTGCAGACCCTACGTAACGTGTAACAGTATGAAAGGAATCTAATATAGATATATGGTTAGCATGACTGGGTACAAACATTAATGGTATATGGATAATTTGTGATGTGTTAAATGAGTCGATCCATTTATATCGTATGTAGCCAGACTAGATTTTCTTAGGCGTATTCATTGAGTCACTTAAAATGCCTGCATCGTCCATGTGTTGTAATCAGCTCTGAACGTCGATCTTTTGTCGAACCATGATGTCAGGTCATCCAGCATCTTCTCCCTCTGTCTTCCACGATCTCTCCTTCCCTGAATTTTACCTGTTGTTACCAAATGTTCCAAACCTTCTCTTCGCATTATATGCCCACAGAACCTTGATTGTCTGATTCTTATTCTTTTGATAAGGTTTCTTTGCGTGCAGACCTGATTTAAAACCTCATCATTTGTTTTATTGGCTGCCTATGGAATTTTCAGTATTTTTCTGTTAAACCACATCTCGTGGCTTCCAATGATCTTATTGATTGTTTGTTCATTGTCCATGATTCGCTACCATACACCCCTACACCGCCCAAAAAGCAGTATTACAAGCAGTAACGACAGTTCTTAAAAAAAAATCTACTTCCTGTATGTTCACAGCGAATTCTCTTATCCTGTATGTTCACAGCGAATTCTCTTACACCTGCCTTCCAGTACACTAATCTCCTGCATGCAAGTACATCCATTGCTGGAGGATGTGATCCGTGATCCACACTTTCTTGATAGTTACACCAGACGTGTTCTCGGAATCTCCGACTCAAACGGTGAGTATGGAATCTTAATAAATAATGGTAACTGATAAAGGCCTTTTGGTCGAAACGTCGCTGTATATTGTTATAGTTTTTGTACTTTGTAAAACTATAGTACTTAATTTTTACGTGTTTCGCCATTGCTACATAGTTTTACTGCAGTCTTCCTTATATCGACATTGCTACATAGTTTTAACTGCAGTCTTCTTTATATCGATATTGCTACATAGTTTTACTGCAGTCTTCTCTTATATCGACATTACTACATAGTTTTACTGCAGTCTTCTCTTATATCGACATTGCTACATAGTTTTACTGCAGTCTTCTTTTTATATCGACATTGCTACATAGTTTTACTGCAGTCTTCTTTTATATCGACATTGCTACATAGTTTTACTGCAGTCTTCTCTTATATCGACATTGCTACATAGTTTACTGCAGTCTTCTCTTATATCGACATTGCTACATAGTTTGATTGACCACTGCGACCATCATCAGTGCACCTCAGTGAGTAACCATGTTTACTGAGTCTTTCTTAAACGAAATCTCAGAGGCAGTGCACGAACTTAGCACCATGGAGGTCCTTTACTGCATCTTCTATATCGACATTGCTACATGTTTTACTGCAGTCTTCTTATATCGACATTGCTACATAGTTTACTGCAGTCTTCCCTTAAATCGATGGTTATTTTCTGAATGTTTGATTGATTGGACCATCATCAGTGCACTTCAGTGAGTAACCATGTGTGCACGATCTCTTCTTAAACAGGAAATCCCAGAGGCAGTGCACGAACTCTGTAGCACCATGGTGGGTCCCCGATGTAATTTAGAAGCTGGCATCAGCAAGTTGACAGTGACACACATACTACAAGAATGTCCAACATACAGTGAACAGAGAGAAAACACATGCCCAATCCCCATATCAGTCCAAGACAAGCTATGAGATGCAGGACTCGTTGACCATACTACTTTAAAGTATACAACGATGTCAGTCATGAAGCTATACGGAGATGTACATGGACTCCGGTTGACTACTAACTACTTTAAAAGTATACAAATCGATGTCTGAAAACGTTGGAAAAAGAAGAAAAAGATGGCAAAATATTTTGTGAGAATGTTACTTTAAATAAATCTCTCTAATACGTTTTTCCCATGCAGCGGATTTCAGCATTCCCTTCTCGATGTTGAACTGTCAAGGGCTCTTTTACGTGCTCAACTTGAACACAGGACACACGTTTTATCGTCCGTCTCCGATAGGACTAGGAGCTCAATATCACCTACACTGGGATCAGTGATCTCTAAACAAAAAAATTTAAAATACTGATGGCTCCACGAGGAAGCGAATTATATCAAGAACACATCTGAAGTCGGCGAAGATCCGCCTGCATGACTGGGGACACCAGCCAAATGGTAGAAGTAGGTCTTCACGCAAAAATCCGTCAGAAGCGCAATACCAGACGTCAGAGGCATACAGAAAACATCATAGACTGAACAGTTTCGTGCACTGATATTACCAAGAAAGACACATGTCTTAGGTTGAAATGTGTACCTCGGCCATATAGGGATTTAATACCCTACTTAACAAAGACACAAAGCAGTTTCGTGGCGACTGTACTAGCCATGCTGCCACTAAATTCCACAGGCTCATGTCCTCCTGTCCTACACAGCTGATGACTGCACCCTTGCTACCAACGCTGATGAAGAAATGCAGACCTACATGGACAAGTTCTCAACGGCTTGTGATATGTTTGGCCTTACCATTAACACCAAGAAAACTGAGGTCATATTTCAGCCCGCCCCTAGAGAGCAGTACTATGACCCAGTCATCAATATTAAACACCAGCGTCTCCTGCCAACGGACAACTTTGCCTATCTCTGCAGCATCCTATCCAGATCTGCAAACATAAACTCTGAGGTCAACAGCAGGATACAAAAAACCAGTGCTACGTTCGGAAGGTTACGTGTCATTGTTGGGAGCGAAAGGGATAAGCGTAGCCACAAAGCTGAAAGTTTGCCGGGCCATAGTGCTAAACACGCTGCTGTACGCCAGCGAGACATGGACAGTATATAGCAGACATGCAAGAAAATTAAACAACTTCCAGAGAAGCTGTCTACGCAGAATATTAAAAATTAACTTGCAGGACAAAATTCTAGATACCGAACTCCTCACAAGAGCAAAGATCCCAAGCATTTATACCCTGTTGCAGAAAGTCCAAGTGAGATGGGTCGGTCACGTTGCTCGAATGCCTGATAAACGCATCCCAAAACAGTTGATGTATGGCGAACTTGAAGGGGCAGATGTTCAGTTGGTGGACAGAAAAATGCTTGAAAGACACTCGTAAAGTGTCTCTGAAATGCTTCGATATAGACACCATGTCTTGGGAATCCCTGGAGTAAGATCGCCAAATGTGGCGCTGTAACAACAGAAGAGGAACCCGCATAGCTGAGAATCACCGTGCCGCTGAGTCACAGAGAAAGCGAGCTGTGCAAAAAGACAGAACACATAACACTCACGTGTCTAACGTTGATCATGTATGCCCCACCTGTGGCAGGGGATTGTGTTCTAGGATTGACTCTACGGTCACCTCCGCATACATCAGAGAGCTACAGCAGCGACGCCTGAGGATGTTGAGGATATTACACCGCTTAAAAGCGGTATTGAAGGCAGTAACGACAGCTTCTGGTTTTTTTTTTTTGGTAAAAAGATATAGCCCAGTAAACATTGACCTATTACCCAAGTTAATGTGCTAACTTGGGCAAGCTAAAACTTGTTTTAGATCTCCATCCTATTCGTTGTATCTACCCTATTCATTGTAGACTATAGAATTACAAATCAATATATGACAGTAGTACACGAATTCAACCATGTTCTGCTCTATTACTCTGAGTCATGGTTTGCGACTAAGAATATTATACATAAGCTGCAAGTTTTCAATAACATATGTCTCCGCAGTATGATTTATATTTATATGTTTATGAGTGGCAACTGTTCTTACTGCCTGTATTGACGAGTTTTATGACGGTGTAGCAGTGACGGCTCGTCATTAAGGGCTCAACGGGCCAGGCCCCACCAAAAATAATGTGTAACTGTATTTATTATTTTAGAAATTAAAATATAGCCTTACCCAAAACCATGATTTTTCGAAAATTTGTGTTTGGTCCACTAACAAAAAGAAGCACGAGCTGCCACTGCGGTGTGGGATACACTAAACATAAAAGAGCAGGTTTTATCAGCTCGGCAGATCTTTACAGCTCCGTCAATAAATATGTCACTAGCTCACTGTGACATACCAGGAAATGAGAAGGCTGACAAACTCGCAAGGGCTGGAAGGAGCCTAAAACAACACCATCCAACACAAAGCTTTACAGAAGCAAAGACTCTCCTGAAACAGTCCAGAAAAATAATGCGGAGAAAGATAAACGGAGGATACAAACCAGAGCACGACAGTATAAATACACTAAACAGAAAAGCACAGACCACAGTCTTCACTTAGAACGGGACACTGCAGTCTCAGAGCACACCTCAAAAGAAAGGGTCTCAGGGAGTCGGCTGTCTGCACATGTGGATCCTCATAGCAGTCCCCAGAGCACATCCTGCAAAACTGCCCGTCCTGAGCAGTGTGATAATGGAAATCTGGCCAACAGAAACAACCATACAAAACAAACTATGGGGGACCGGTGAATACCCCAAGAGCACACCGCTCTATTTATGACACATATCAAAGTAGTCCATAGCAGAAGTTGATCGCAGAAGAAGAAGAATGGCGTGTAGGACGGGAGGGGGTGGGACATGAACATGTGGAATGTAATGGTCGCATGACTAGTGTATTCACCGCGAAACTGACTCTTCAAGTTAGAATTTTTCTTTTATGTCATCGACAGAAAAAAACCATTGGCCTTATCGTGGATTGAACACGGGTCTCCTGAATGGGAGCCACACTCTAATCCATTCGGCCACACGCTGCTCGTAATTGACAACAAATATAGAATTGAGGAAGAGAACAGAACAGAAGAAATACAACAACTGCAGATTAAGAAGAGAAAGTGTGTGAAGAATTGAACACACCCTCAGGAAACAATCGAACAACATAGTCAGATATGCACTTTACTGGACGCCACCCACATTGGAAAAGAGGATTGTGGATACCAAAGACTACTGGGCAAATAAATGTAGTAAAAGAATATATGCATTTCATATTTGTAACATTAGCCAGTTTTCTTTGATTTGGATCTCTTTCTGGATAGATCTATTTGTTCTCTTCTCTGTCCATGATATATGGAGGATATCTGTATCTCTTCTGTAACTTTCTGAAATACTCTTCTGTAATACTTTCTGTAATACTCTCTGTAATACTTTCGTAATCTTAGATTCAATATTTCCTGCCTTGTTAAATGGCCATGATTTTCAACGTCACGTATAACAAAGCTTATTTGAAACACGCCATCACTGCTGGAATTAATTGTATCGACCTGTTAATTTGTAAATTAATTTGTACAGCATGGACGCCCATTATTATTACGCTTCATTGACACCTGCAAGCGTGATTTAACTTCATGCAGAATAGACAAAGAACACTGGGAGCGGCTGGCCAAAGACAGGCAAGCATGGCGAGCGGCAGTGAGAGGGAGAAAAAGTAAGAAGAAAAACACCATCACATATGGAGGCAAAAGAGAGCGTAGAGTGCAGAGAGAACATCCTATGTATCAGTTGCAATCTCCAGTTTTACCTGCAGCGTGGCAAGGATTGCAATTCTAGAATATGCCATTACAGCCACAATAAATTGTTGTGATTCAGTACAGAACAGACTACGTGATGGAAGATCTACTGTCTCCTGAGACAAAGAGGTCAATGATTGATATATTTGTACGTAGTTGAGCGTAGTTGAGCGTCTGGCTAAATAGATTAGAGCGAAGGCTCCCATGTGAGAGATCCGGGTTCAATCTCCCCTAAGGCTAAGGAGCTGTTTTTGTTTGTTGGGACATTATAACCTGAACAGTTTTGCAGCGACTGCACTAGCAATGTGTCCATTACATTCCACGGGAACATGTCCTTCAATTGTTCTACACCACCGTAACAAAGCGGCATTACCGGTAGTAAAGATAGTTTTCAAAACACATGTCCCTCTCCCAACACCGCTGTAAAAAAGCGGCATTACCGGTAGTAAAGATAGTTTTCAAAACACATGTCCACCTCCCCAACACCGCTGTAAAAAGCAGTATTACAGGCAGTAACCTCTCTCTTCTACATTCGTTCTATCTCGGCCATGTTTACATTCTAATAGTATATACACATTTTTGCAAGAACGCAATTATACGTCACAACGCTCAGTACCATTTGGAGCTCTAGTGCTTATCCTTCGGTGAAGTGTCCGATTTCAACCAGCGTTTACTGAGTTCGTTCTCCGTTAGCCTTTTGCTGTCCCCAGCCAACCTACAAGGCAGCAGGTTGCTATTATCTTTTAGGGTAGCGATCCTTAGACGACCTGCCCTCCCGGGTTGATGAACGTCATCTGCCCAACAAACCCGTCTTTTTATGGACTACTTGGTTTGTCTTCCGTCCAGTTTTGTGTACGGTTTGCTCCGCTAGCCTTTGATTGTCCCCAATCTAACTACAAGGCAGCAGTAAAAGCAGTATTACAGGCAATAACGATAGTTTAACATTTTTTAAAATGTGAACGTTAATTTGTTTTGTGTTTTAACAGGTCAGGACATCAAATTTTGTAACCTACAGAAAGCGTCACTACTTATGGAACTTTGGTATCTGTCATATGATACACACGTGACCTTCCAAGATGGCGCACGATCTTTCCGAAGGAGGGATAGTCTCTTCTTTACTTTAGACTGCCTCCATCACTCACTGATCACGTGGTTGGCACAGTCAGCAATGGCTGGTATGTCTCTAATGAACTGTGGAGGATATGTGGAAAACAACATACAGGGATATTTATCAAAATATGTTGATATGGTGCCTAGATTCGTTCAGGAAATTTTAGCTAAGTTTATGTTTGCCTTTCCCGAATGGATAGAGAGGACACTCTTGTCCACTCTTCTTAGCCTGCATAGCGGTATGCCAACGTCTTTGCAACATGTGTGGCATGATGGGATTCCGTCAGAAATTAAAGACAAATTTCAGACAGAATATTGTTTGGAGGTTATACTTGGAGAAACTGTGGATTCTCCATCTTATTTGGCAGCTATTCTGATGTGTTTCAATCGCTTTCATGGGTGGTTTGTATGGACAGGAAGCGTGACACAGTTCCCTGGCTGCAGGTTTGAGAAGACTTCGAGTCTTGTATCAATGAATCTAAATTGTTCTGTAAGCGAGATACGAGTAGCATGTACATGTGTCAAGAAGTTTGCATGCGAACGAACAAACACAGACAACAATTTGAACAGTCAATGGAAACGACAAATACTTTATCCGGGAATGTGTTACCAAATTAATCAGATAAAAAAATCAAAGATTTTATTGTTAATCGAACGAAAAATCGACAAAGATGCTTGTATTCCATCTACAATTTCAGCAATTGAAACGCTAAGTGTTCAATCTAAACGCCCCGAGAGTAAATGTAGACTGTGCACTTCAGAATATCCAACACATCTAACAATACATCATCCCTTTATTTGTAACCAGCATTATCAATCATTTTATGATACGTTACAAAATAATGAAGATCAAAGAAGTATAAATATTCCAGAAAAACCAGACTGCAGAGAAATTCATAGCAAGTTTTCAAATACATTTTTATATAAAGATAGTCTTCCTGTTCATCATATACCTGGCTCAAATAACTATCTCATAGCACACAACAGCTCAAGTAGCCTGGACATCACAGGTGAATCTTACATCGTGACCTGCCAATCTCATATAAATGATTCAACAACACGCCATGTGCTGCCATTTGAGCTACACAACGTTGAAACACATAACAATCAAGTTGAGTTAATATCTGCTTTCTTCCAGCCTGAGATTCTCCGATACGTCTGCGATCCAGATAGCCACCAAGTCTTATGTCCAAACTGCAGCAAGCTATGGTTCCCTAGCACAGAGTCTTTAACACAGTGCATCAGCCAGTTTAGCTCTAGAGGTTTAGTTCCCAAAGAGTATTGGCCTTATCATGTCCTCAATGAATTGTTGATAATCCTAACAGAAAGCCATGATTCCCAAGCACAGACTCACTAACAGAGTGTATCAGCCAGATCAACCTTGGAGACTTTGTTCCCAAAGAGTTTTGGCCTTTTCATGTCCTCAATGAATCGTTGATAATCCTAACAGAAAGCCATGATTCCCAAGCACAGACTCACTAACAGTGTGCAACAGCCAGATGAGCTCTAGCCCACTCACGTACAGTGGTCATTATTGTAGACAACTACTATTCGTTAGTTTCATAGCTACACATGCATGTTTCGTGACCACTAAATCATACAGTGTTCTACAAAGGACTTGTGTGACAGTGTATATTACCAGAGCGGTAAATTAACCTGTACTCCTACTATGTAGTCAAGATGGAGGATGAGGCGATATCCCATATCAACAAATTAGAGACTTTGTTCCCAAAGAGTTTTGGCCTTATCATGCCTCAGGAATCGTTGATAATCCTAACAGCAAGCTATGGTTCCCAGCAAGATTCACTAACAGGTGCATCAGCCAGATACCTATAGCGTTACTGGTTTCCTTATCATGACCTCAGTGAATCGTTGATAATCCTAACAGCAAGCTATGGTTCCTAGAATCACTAACAAGTGATTCACTAAGACTTTGTTACGAAGGTGGTTATAGACCTCAGTAACTTGATAACCTACTAGCAAGCATGGTTCCTCGCAAGATTCACTAAAGGGCTCGAAAAGACTTTGTTCCCAAAAGTTTGGCCTTATCATGCCTCAGGAATCGTTGATAATCCTAACAGCAACTATGGTTCCTAGCAAGATTCACTAACAGAGTGAAGCCAGATCAACCCTATAGACTTTGTTTCCAAGAGTTTGGCCTTATCATGTCCTCAGGAACAGTTAGTAATTCTAACATAAATATGCTGCTAATATAATTAAAGAATTAATTTATATATCTTTTTCTTCTTCTTTGCGTTCGGTTTCGTATGCTCGTCTAAACCATGAGATGGGTTGTCTCTGTGAAGCTGCATGTCAGTTGGAGTTCTTCGAGAGTTCCCTATAACTTGCTCTGTATGCTTTGTTCATGAGGCCATGTTTCGTTTCGTTGGTGTATGAAATTATATATTTAAAAAAATGATTAAAATGAATGTCCCAAATGAGTACAGTTGACGTTTCAACGCAAAGATCTTTATCAGAATGTGAAAAAACCGATAGATATATGTAGTATCAAGAAGAAAATGATGACAAATTTAGTGGACAATAATTCCCAAAAGTAAGACTTCTGAGAACATGCATATTTCCTGTGGCAACATATAATTGTGAATCGAGGACCATAACACAAACATTAAAGAACAAAATTAAACTTTTGAAACAGGTGTTACAGAAAGTTTTTAAGAACATCCTGGACAGAGAAGAGAAAAAACAAAGACATCCTACAAGACTTGCATATCAAGGAGCACTGGCTCATAAATAATATCATGACCCGGAAGATGAAATATTTTGGCCACGTTAAAACGTCACAGTGGTTTGGACTATAGGTTTCATGCCAAAACCAGTACTTGATGATCTAAATTTAGTACATCTGAAGTCGAAGAAGGCGCGCCTGTATGGTGGGAACACTGATGAAAAGTAAAACATGCTTTCACGCAAACTCAATCAGAAGCGTCATACCAGGTTTCCTTTCTACGCCTGGATTCAAGGCCGATGAAAACAAGAAGAAGAAGAAGACTAAACCACTTGGTGTACATTACTTCGCCATGGTACAAGTCCCGGGGCGGCTCGTCATTAAGGGCCACTGGGGCCAGGCCCCACCAAAAATAATATGTAACGTGTATCTATTATTTTATAAATTAAAACATAACCCAAAACCATGATTTTTCTGAAAAATGTATGTCTGGCCCCACCAACAAAATTTATAACAAGCCGCCACTGTGTAAAAGATTCAGAACTGCAACAGTAGAACAGACCAGACAAGTTAGAAAAATAAGTCAAGGAACCCTTTGACCCACGTGGTGTATAGGATAATACGATATTAGGTCTGTATTTTTTCATTGACCATCAGAACACATAAAGATATCAACATAAAAATAAATGACCAAACGCTAAAGCAGGTGAGAGAATTCAAATACCTTGGAAGTATCTTCACATCTGATAGTAGACTGGACAGAGAGATCGAAACTAGAATCCAGCAAGCCAACAACATTACATACCAACTTACCCCAATTTTGAAACACCCAGCTATTCCAGTAGTGACTAAAAGACAGATTATAAATTCAATCTTTCTACCAACACTGTGCTACCAGAGCCAAACATGGGCACTGACAAAAGAACAAGAAAGGAAAATTACCACATGCGAAATGAGATGCCTGAGGAAAGCAGTAAATAAAACAAGAAGAGACCATATAAGAAATGAGGAAATTAGAACAACACCTGCTATTAGATTTATTGAAAAACAGAGACTCAAATGGTTTGGCCACTTGGTCAGAATGAACCTGAATACACCAGTTGCAAGAGCGTACAACCTGCAAATGGAATCATCAAGAGGAAGGGGCAGACCAAGAAAAAGATGGGTTGATGGAGTTACAGACATCTTAAAACTCCACAATACCACACCATATCAAGCGACCGAGCGTGCATTATCTCGGAAACCGATCATCAGTTAAACCTGCTACGCCTAGCGGCAAAAAAGCAGAGAAGGACAAAAGAAAGAAGAAAGATCAGAACACAATGGGTGATGTTTTAAATATCATGCCGGTCGCATTTACTTCCCAGCGACAAGCTAGAAAAACAGCCCTGCAAAGGTTACCTGTCAAAACTATCCGACCAGGTTCGTATCATGCTCATCAGTTATCTACGTACCATTTGAGTGACTCGACCTATTTAACCTTACTTATATGATGTTAAATGAACAGAATAATCTTCACGGCTCGTGATGGTGTCGCCGACAATTCTCAATAACAAAAGTGGATTTAGGAAAAGATACAGTACGGATTTGTATCACATAATCACATGTATGTTATCGCCGACGGACACATTCGACAGTGCAAAAATGGACATTGGATTTAAGGCGACTATAGTGAAAGTTACCCTAGTCAATTTTTTTTTTCCGATCCAGAAGCACTTGAGCTGAAAGCTTTCGGCTCGGTGTCATGGACATCGTAACCCTTCGGTTCGGTGTCACGAACACCGTACATCTGAGGAACCTGTAGCTTTTCTGCCAGTCTGCGGAGTTGAACCCGCACTTACAGAGGACTAGTCACCCTAGTCCAACGCGCTACGAACACGCTGGGCACGCGGGCAAACCCTAGTCAATAAAAATCGCAGAAATTGATATGGTGACCTACTTGTAGACGCATAACTGGCACCAACATACAATCGCACTAGGCTCGGATCACTTATATCACAAAGAGTAGTTAACAAGTGGTCGAAATAAGCGTTAAAGAAGAAGAAGAAGAAAAGAAAAGAAAAATTTCTACAAATAATTTTACCATCTTCCAATCACATCGGGGACACTCGGAGCTTCTAGCGAGATTATCCTGTGTAAGAAAGAGATCGGAGCACATATGGTTACCAACTCGCCCGAGTGGTTCCGGGGCCCAAATTTGGGGTGTAAAGAATAGAACCACTGTTACCTGCCATGCATGTTTTAAGAGGCACTAATGAGATTTGGCTGAAATCGGATGCATGTGTCCTAAATGTGTAGAAGTTAACCTGCTGCCTTGCATGACGGCTGGGGACAGCCAAAGGCTAACGGAGAGCAAACCCAGTAAACGCTGGCTGAATCCGGACACATCGCCGAAGGATAAGCACCAGAGCTCCAAATGGCGCTGAAGATGTGACGAGACTCACCCATGCTAAGGCTGCATTAATCAGATTTCCACAGGAATGAATTTATGGGGAGATCTGGTACATCGGTCTTTTAGTTGTTCGCGAGAGAGAGAGAGAGAGAGAGAGAGAGAGAGAGAGAGAGATGTTACTCACCGAAGTGCAATAATGATGGTCATATCAATCAAAAAATCAATAAAGTTAGCAGCTGTCATGTTACTAAACAATCTGTTTATTTCAGACAATGGGTTTAACATGAGAATGAAGTCATACAATTTAACTCAATGTAACAATTCAAGAAATCGATACAACACAGCTGTTATTGTTACAATGTTGCAGACATGATACAAATGCCAGACCTAGACTGTTTTAGAAAGCCAAGGACTGACATTGCACTGAGCCAGAGAGTATCACGCTGCTTACAGGGACCAATGGGAAGATGGACTCGTGTGTTGGAAGTTAATAGCTGGACGTGGAGATGCACAAACACATATGTACATGACGTGACACTGCCATAGTGAATAGCCCAGGACTAGAAACTAGTGATAAAGGCCTGCAAATATGGTTCACCTAAGACTAGAGGCAATGAAGAACATGTGGCGAAGCACCAGCAACATATTAAAATTAAAAATATTGAGAATATGCATTTTTCCAGTGGCTACTTATGGTTGTGAATCATGGACTATTACACAAAAATAAAGAACGAAAATCCAGTCATTCGAAACTAAATGCTACAGAAAGATCCTACGAATACCGTGGACAGAAAAAAAAGAAAGAACACTGATGTCCGGAAAGAACTAAATGTTGAAAGAGAATTGCCTGATAAACAACATACTATACAGAAAAATTAGATACTTTGGTCACATCAAGCGTCACGATGGCCTGGAAAGAACAATACTAGAGGGCAGGGTCCCAGGACGCAGAGGCAGACCAAGAAGAAGATGGCTACACGATATTAAAGAAACCATGAACATGACCATCGGCGAAGTGGGTGAACTGGCTAGAAACAGAGTGAATTTCAGATGTGTTGCAAAGAGAGCAATGTGTAGTAGCAGTTCCCCCCAGGTGGCAGCTGATGAACCAGACAGTTAGCTAAATTAATCAAACTCACTCTCACTCTACACCCGGCATAAAAGGAGGAACTACTACAAACGTCCTATAAAGGATACGCACCTTGATGATGAAGATTAGAGGGAATTTGACGGCGGTTAACTGTGCTTCCCAAGTGTTAACCAGTGACACATTGATAACACATACCTGCCCGGAAATACCAGGTGGGGGTGGCAGACCAAGTAAGAGATCTATTACTATCTTTCAGATAAGAACAGGACATGTTGGACTGAATTACCACCTAAACAGAATAAAGCCCACACACCTAACACACTATAGAAAGTGTAGTTATTCATGTGAGAAATTACAGAATATCTTGCTTGAATGTCCTGGACTACATAAAGCTAGACAAGAACTCCTCCCACCCCACCCATCTGTTCATAATACTTTTTACAATAGTCTTTCCCACTTACAGAACACATGCAGGTTCTACAGGGTGTTCAAGATTAAAGCAGCCCCATTGACAAATCGAAAGTTGCCAGATAATATATCGCGTTATGTTTATGTACTATTTAAACCGGTTCTGACTAGCTCGTTTTACGTCACATTTGTTCATCGCCCTTCCCGCACTACAATTACATACCGTCACATAACCTTGACCTATACTACGTCATAACTGAACCTTCTCATTTTCATACATATATGCCAGATTGACTCCATTCACAGGCTGCTATTATCTTGAACACCCTGTAGAAAGTCGCATTGGCTGTAAAATAGTGAAAACTCGTAGCCTTGGTTAGAAAAGAGAAAAGAAGAAGAAAGCCAAAAAGTAAGATCACTGTATATAAGATACGTTCAGTTTAGTCGTCGGATCATCATCATCACTGCACATCGAACCAATTACTCCATTAGTACTCCGATCTCCTCCACAGTACATCTCTCAGCGTGTGGCAACTAACGACACCAGTTCTAGTATAGTCATCAGATCACCATTACTGCACATCGAACCAATTACTCCATAAGTACTCCGATCTCCTCCACAGTACGTCTCTAAGCGTGTGTCAACTAACGACATCAGTTCTAGTATAGTCATCAGATCACCATTACTGCACATCGAACCGATTACTCCATAAGTACTCCGATCTCCTCCACAGTACGTCTCTAAGCGTGTGTCAACTAACGACATCAGTTCTAGTATAGTCATCAGATCACCATTACTGCACATCGAACCAATTACTCCATAAGTACTCCGATCTCCACACAGCACATCTCTCAGCGTGTGGCAACTAACGACATCAGTTCTAGTATAGTCATCAGATCACCATTACTGCACATCGAACCAATTACTCCATAAGTACTCCGATCTCCTCCACAGTACGTCTCTAAGCGTGTGTCAACTAACGACATCAGTTCTAGTATAGTCATCAGATCACCATTACTGCACATCGAACCGATTACTCCATAAGTACTCCGATCTCCTCCACAGTACGTCTCTAAGCGTGTGTCAACTAACGACATCAGTTCTAGTATAGTCATCAGATCACCATTACTGCACATCGAACCGATTACTCCATAAGTACCCCGATCTCCTCCACAGTACGTCTCTCAGCGGGGTCAACTAACGACATCAGTTCTAGTATAGTCATCAGATCACCATTACTGCACATCGAACCGATTACTCCATAAGTACCCCGATCTCCTCCACAGTACGTCTCTCAGCGTGTGTCAACTAACGACATCAGTTCTAGTATAGTCATCAGATCACCATTACTGCACATCGAACCGATTACTCCATAAGTACTCCGATCTCCTCCACAGTACGTCTCTCAGCGTGTGTCAACTAACGACATCAGTTCTAGTATAGTCATCAGATCACCATTACTGCACATCGAACCGATTACTCCATAAGTACCCCGATCTCCTCCACAGTACGTCTCTCAGCGTGTGTCAACTAACGACACTAGTTCTATATTGGTTTATTCATCTTCTTAGGCTTTCAATTTAATTATATTATTTATTCGAACCATATTTGATTTGGTATTCTTGCAATCAGGGGGTATCTGTAACATAGAAGTTAGATGCTCGTCTCTCGTGCCAAAGGTAACCGGTTCGCTCCCTCGTGGAGCTATCGGGATATATTTCCAGAGATCCCTGATCTCAGTGTAGGTATGATCAAGTTCCAAGTCCTATCGGAAACGAACAATAAAAGGTAGGTCCTGTGTTTAATTTGAGCACGTAAAAGAACCCTTGGCAGTTCAAAATCGAAAAGAGCAGGCTAGAAAGAGCTGCCCTGGCAAAATTCATTAGAAATTATAAAAAATTTGAAAACAAATTCTACAATAATATCTTCACCATCTATTTCAATTATTTCGGGGATCCTCGCCGGTGTTACGGAGTTCGCGAACTGCAGATGAGATCTTCCTGTGTAAGAAAAAGATAGGAGCATACATGGTTACTCACCGAAGTGCAATGATGATTGTCATATCAATCAATCAAACGAGCTTACAGTACATCAAAGATTTAAATGGTTCAGATATTTGGTCATAATATAACCAAACCAACCCGCAACATGAACATACTACGTGAGAACATCAGTTTACACGTCAAGATAGAGATCCAGAAAAAAAGATGTATAGACAGAGCCAAAAATACTTCTTCTTCTTCTTCTTCGAACGCTCCATCTCGACCACTTGTTAACCACTCTTTGTGGTTTGTATGTAATCTGAGCCTAAGAGCGATTGTACGTTGTACCAGTTATGCGTCTACAAGTAGGCCAACACATTCGATTTCTGCGACGCTGTTTATTTACTAGTGTAGCTTCTCTATGCCCCTACTTCAGTCGCCGCTTATGACAGGCTTTATAAGTCGTAGTGCTGCTATTCTTTGTTCCACTTTCAGCCCCGCCACCATACGGTCGACACATTAAAGAAGATTAAATAAACACAATACAACAATAGCCCAAGTTAAACACCCGGCGACCAAACAAAAATTATTACATACGTACGTCATCTGTGCATCGCTTCACTGCACATTCATAGAACACACACACAAAATAAGGGAAGTAATCAAACAGATCAATAGAGTACAGCTTTAACGTATATGCTTCAGCAAGCAGAGAGATCCATACATAATTATTTGGATTACTTTAATGAAGCAAACAGACAGATCGATAGCCAACAATAGTTATTGATGAAGTATTAAAAGAATAAGAATCAGGTAATCAATGTTCATCGGGTATATAATCCAAAGATGAGGTTTAGAATATTTTATCGGTGTGTGATGCCGGGGCGCGCAAGAGGAGAAAACAATAGTAACACTGCGACCTACAAAGCGGTCATAGAGACGGCTGAGGTCGTTGCCTGAAACTAGCAGGTCATAAGAGATGGCTGAGGTCGTTGCCTAGGGAAACTACCATAGTCAGTAAAAAGCGTCACTTAAATCGAATGTGCTGACCTACTTGTAATCGCATGCTGTATTATCGATGTAGGGGTAGACTGTAGTAAAACAATGGCGAAACACGTATAAACAAAATACTGTAGTTTTACAAAACACAAAAACAATACACAGCAACGTTTCTACCAAAATGCCTTTATCAACAAAGGAAACAAGAAAGGTGAAGAATTTCAAATCTCGCACAACACACAATACGTATTGCTGAGTGATTCATTGAGTATGATCCGTAGGTAGAGGCTGGTTCGGTGCACATGCAATGGACTGAATCACTACAGGCGTCAACAATTTGCAGAATCACATTTATCTTTGTTCCGGGCACATGGGTGTCGTTGGCAATGAGAGAGCAGACATGCTGGCTGGCTCTGCCACCATATCAGAGGGCCAGCCAATGGATAGAGCTGATATTTTGAACGCCCTCATAGAGTGTGGCCGCAAAGAAGATTTTCATTTAAACCAATCCACGTCAACTACTAGATTGCAGGAGCTAGGTTTGAAGATTGAGTAGCAAGAAAAGAACAGCATAACAGGTACGTGAGTAGGCTCATCAATCAAAATCGAACTGGTACGGTCAGTCGCTGGACGCTGTTGGAGATGTTGCGAAGGAGATCGGAGCACCTATGGACATGTCCTGAGTGCAATGAAGATATTCCAAACTGAAGACAATACGTCGAGTCCAGCAACAAGTTCCTAACTGTTAATAAAAAATGATTTGTATTATCCGTTAGGATCTGTTGTTTGACTCTACATGTTGTGTGTTGTGCGAGAAGTGAAATTCTTCACCTTTCTTGTTTTCGTTGCTTTATAAAGGCATTTTGGTCGAAACGTTGCTGTGTATTGTTACTAATCGCATAACTGGCACAACTCACAATCGCTCTTAGGCTCAGATCACAACATGTGGGTTAATTAGAGCGGTTGAAGAAGAAAAAGAACATTTGGTGGAAACAGGTAAAATTCAGGGAAGAAGAGGTCGTTGAAGACAGAAGGAGAAGATGTTGGATGGCCTGACATTGTGGTTCGATAAAATATTGTCGTCAGAACTGATTAAATGATCCAAAGAGAGGGAGAGTTGTGGAGAGACATTATCGTCTACGCCGGCAAGCATGGCACTTGAGTGATTGAAATAATAAATTATTAGTAAAAGACAGAAAGTGGCGAATACTATTTATAGCGCAGCAACTTAAAGGGACATTACTCTGAAAATAATTATCAATTTTTGACAAGATTGCAGTCTGAAATAATATATTACACTACGTGTAGGCCCTACTGTGTACACATTACTAGCACATTATCTGTTGCATTCTCTGCGTATCATGTAATAGATGAAATTGAATTGAGGCTGTTTATGATTAGTTTCATATAACTAATCGGGAATCACCCTTTATTTAACTCTAACTCTGCACAGATAAGTTAGTGTTATTCAGAGGAACGTGATTATTCACCTCTTGCTTGAAGTTGATTGATAAGTCAATCATTCAGTCAATAACAATTCGTATATTATGTCTAAAATATTAACCAGAAAGAACTCAAAATCAAAGAAAACTGGCTGATGCTACAAATAAGAAAGAGAAAATTTAGATATTTTGGACAAATAAAAAGACATGAAGGGCTGGAGAAGACCATCATGGAAGGAGGCATACCGGCAAAGAGAAAGACCACGGAGAAGATGGATTCAGGATGTATCTGATGGTATGAAAATGACAGCTGCAGAGGCAGGACATCTGACCTATGAGAGAGAAATTCCGAAGAACTATTGGGGTGGCAAAGTTCTGCTCAGGACAAGCTATTTGATGATGAAACTATTAAAGATGTAAACCTGACTGAACTATGAGAGAGAAATTCCGAGAACTATTGGGGTGGCAAAGTTCTGCTCAGGACAAGCTATTTGATGATGAAACTATTAAAGATGTAAACCTGACTGAACGTTATAATTATAACAAAAGTGCTGAAAAGCAGCTGTATTGCGCTATTAAACAGACCTAGCATACTTACAATGAACACGAGACACTGCTGTATGAATGCTTGACATTGAAACCTGATAAAACATATAAACCTTATAATTATATGACCATGCTAAGTTTGGAAAGAGAGTTGTTGAACACAATCAACCAATCGATGGCATGCACGAAATTAATAAATGATGACTAAAAAATGCTAGCTAGCCTTATAATAATCACACCAAGAATTTTTCTTTGTATTCATTCTTATCAACCAAGTTAACCTTGAGATCTGTGCGATTTGCACAAAGAATGTGAATACATTGCACCTGGTTCATAGGCACCTACAGCTTGTAGGACAGGTGCATCCATAAATTTATGGTGTGTAAATATTTTTTTGTTTGAACCCTTTTATACGTAGAGGTATATTGGATAATACTGTGTAAAGCCCGTATTTTTCACTGACCATCGGCACACAATGGGTGGTGTGGTCAACAGTATGCCGGCCTCCTTTACTTCCCAGTGCTTTTCCTGGTACCCAATTGAGGCTAGGTCGACTTGAGAAACATTATGGTCAGAAATATACTCCACGCCCACTGTGGAATTGAAACCGGACCACTAGTCTAAGCAGCAAGTTCACTAACAACTGCGCTACTGCAGCTCTCATGGTGTGTCAATGCTAAGAGTTATATTGTTATGTTTGACTGACAGCAACGGTTGAGTATGTAGTTTTTTTTTCTAGTAAACATCATCTAGTAGCTTATTCTGGTCAGAACTTTGCCATCATGTTTCTCTTATCATGGGCCAGATGTCCTGTAACTGTCATAGCCATTATAAATATCCTGTATCCATCTTTGCCGTAGTCTACTTCTTCTCCATTTCACAGAATGCCTTCATCGATAAGTGTCTTTTCCAAAGTAATGCTTTTATGTGCCAAAATACTTAGTTTTTTAACATCATATTTCTCTCATAGACATTCTTCTGCGATCAACATCAATTATGCTTCTATTCCGGTCTGAGTCATGAACAGGGCAGTTTGCCTGAGGTCTTCACAGATCTCCATAATTTATCTTGAAGGATTGCTTCTTAGTTACAAAGCAAAGACTCTCCTGAAACAGTCCAGAGAACTGACATGGAGAATAACAAACTGTGGATACAACCCAGAGCATGACAACATAAATACATTAATAGAAAAGCACAGACCACAGTCTTCAGACTAGAATGAGACTGCAGTCTCAAAGCACACCTCCATAGAATGGGTCTCAGGGACTCAACTGACTGCACCTGTGGAGCACCAAAGCAATCCCCAAAGCACATTTTGCAAGACTGCTCCAGCCTGAGCAGTGTTGAGAATGAAAATCTGGCCAACAGAAAATCCTTGCCAGCTTATTTCTGGTAGGACCTCAGTGGGCAGTAATCCATTGCATCACCAGTTGTTTTTCTGAACAAAAATCCAATGTTGAATTTTAATTTTTGGATGGGCCTGTCTTGTTTGAAAAATGAAATGTCTTGAAAAACGGAAAACTGAGTCAGCTAGATTGATGGTTTAAACCTCTACCTCTTCTATTTTTCTCCCTCTACCACAATCTCTTCACCGTTTTTTTCCTTTATTCTCATTACCTTACTCTTATTAGTATTAATTTTTAGATCTACTGTTTTGGCCAGGTTTATAATATAAGGAAACTACAGTAAAACTGGTACAAAGATGAAATAACAAAGTAATATGGTTTTACATAGTAAAAAAACCAATAAACAGCAAAGTTTAAACCAAGACCTTTATCACAAAGGATACAAAGACGAAGAAATTCAGAATTCATTTAACATACAATGAATACAATATGAGAATAAAATAGACAAAACGAAGTAATGACATTGTTTGACTGTATATGTTATGACCATTGACAACGGAGAAGACTTAATGCCTTTGAATGCAAATACTACAGAAGAGTACTTAGAATATCATGGACAGAGAAAAGAACAAATGCTTTTGTTCTGCAACAGCTTGATATTAAAGAGCAGTGGCTATTAAAGAGCCTAAAGTCAAGGGCAATTAAATATTGACACTCAAACAACATGAGTGCCTATAGAAGATAATTTTTGAAAAAAATGGTGTCTGAAGAAGAATGAGAGGAAGTCGAAGCGATGGGTGCAAGATGTCATGGACATCTGAGAATGACTTCTGCTGAGCTGGTCAACTTGCACAGAACAGAAGAGTATTTCAGGATTGCTGTCATGGGAGGCAAGTTCTGAACGGGACAAGCTACTTGGTTATGATATGTTATGTATATTAACAGATACTACAATATATGCATATACAGGTCTATGGTGTTATCAAGCATCATGAACAGTATACAAGAAGAGGAAATAGAATCATTAACAGCAATATTC
Organism: Arion vulgaris; assembly: GCA_020796225.1. Lineage (NCBI taxonomy): Eukaryota > Metazoa > Mollusca > Gastropoda > Stylommatophora > Arionidae > Arion > Arion vulgaris. The sequence goes on from CM036769.1 coordinate 12,007,531, forward strand.
TGTAAGAATGGTGAATTTACAACAGTAAAAGGTAACAACTCTCTCTCTCTCTCTTCCTTTACTCCGGGTTGGGGCATAGGCCCTCAACCAACTCATGCCAAGTCTTCCTATCTCCTGCAGCCCCCTCCAGCTCTTCTTTATATTGTTGATCTCCGCCTCCAAATCTCGTCTCCATGTATTTCTCGGCCTCCCTTCTTTCGTTGTCCCTGCGGGTTCCAGGCAAGGACCCTTCTAAAAGGTAACAACACTATATATATATATATATTCCTCTGGTACTCTTATACTTTACATAGGGCCTGCAAGCAATTTCTCCATACCGCTCTATCCTGGACAACTCGTTCCATTTCTTCTATGGAATTTAGTGATATTTTTCGCTTCTCTCAGTAAAGTTTGTTTCAGGGTTTCCCTAGAAATTCTTACTTTCCTGAATGATTTGCATCCTACTTCATTGCCTGCTTTGTGATTCTTTGATTATTTTTTCTCAGAGTATACCCAACATGCTTCCATCTACTCCTTCTTATAACAATTGTTACTAGTGGTTGACAAGACATTTCTCTGATGTCATTACTTCTCCTGAATTCGTCCCATTTTATGTTTATTATTTTTCGCAAACATCTATTTTCAAATGCATTCAGCTTATTTTTTAAAATATTCTTTTCTCTAATTTTGTTTTGCCTCACAGTATCAGGATAAGAAGAGATTTCTAGAACAGGCTTTTGTGTGCACTTCATAAATAGTATTTCTCATCGCCTCTGTTCTTTCCGTGGTCCACTTTTTGCGTGGACTGCCTTTTGGTTTGTATCCACTGTATCGAAGTAGCATTGCTCTTTGAAGCACACTGTCTGTTGTTAATTTGCTAATGTGGTCGCACCATTTAATGTGTTATTTCTTGATGAAGTTCAGTACTGATGTTGTACCCCTTTTTTCCTGATGTCTTAATTTCTAAACCAGTCTCTTCTTGATACTTTCTCATTTCTGTCCTATTTTTTTTTTTTCCGCGATCCAGAAGCACTTGAGCTGAAAGCTCTTCGGCTCGGTGTCATGGACATCGTAACCCTTCGGCTCGGTTCCACAAACACCATAAATCTGGGGAATCTCTGGCTTTTTCTGCCAGTCCGCGGAGTTGAACCCCACTTACAGAGGACTAGTCACCCGTAGTCCAATGCGCTACGAACACGCTGGGCACGCGGGCCTGTCCTATTTTAAAAAACTATTTGTGATAAGTGGGCGTCTCTGGCATAGCGGTAGTGAGCTCGATCACAACCTTAAGAGTACCTGGTTCAAACTCCGCATCGGGCAGTTTGGAAGCAAATTTCCTGTGGATTTATACGAACGATAAAAGTAGACGTCACCATTCAGAAAGCAATGGCAAACTACTGAATGTATAAGTGATGCCTAGAAAATCAATGCCTCGTTTACTGTTGTTGATGGCAATGTTCTGCAAAAGATATGCCACAATTTTTATTTGTAACATCTCTGATCCTCTCCAGTCACATCTCTGATCCTCTCCAGTCACATCTCTGATCCTCTCCAGTCACATCTCTGATCCTCTCCAGTCACATCTCCGATCCTCTCCAGTCACATCTCCGATCCTCTCCAGTCACATCTCTGATCCTCTCCAGTCACATCTCTGATCCTCTCCAGTCACATCTCCGATCCTCTCCAGTCACATCTCCGATCCTCTCCAATCACATCTCATCCTTCAGTACATCTCGATCCTCTCCAGTCACATCTCGATCCTCTCCAGTCACATCTCGATCCTCTCCAGTCACATCTCTGATCCTCTCCAGTCACATCTCCGATCCTCTCCAGTCACATCTCCGATCCTTTCCAGTCACATCTCCGATCCTCTCCAGTCACATCTCCGATCCTCTCCAGTCACATCTCTGATCCTCTCCAGTCACATCTCCGATCCTCTCCAGTCACATCTCCGATCCTCTCCAGTCACATCTCTGATCCTCTCCAGTCACATCTCCGATCCTCTCCAGTCACATTTCCGATCCTCTCCAGTCACATCTCCGATCCTCTCCAGTCACATTTCTGATCCTCTCCCACATTGTTAGGTGTTCTAATATATCATTTTGGTCTGATGTACAATACAATCCTTTTATAATCAAAGGAAGAGAAATACCTGAACTAAGATATGCCTGTATGTTGCAGGGGCTTGCAAAGGGAGCAAAGAATTGTAACACTATGACCTACAAGACATGTCATAAGAGGCGACTGAGGTAGGGACCTAGGAAGCTACCCTAGTAAATAAAAAGCTTAGCATAAATCGAATATGCTGGTCTACTTGTAGGCGCATAACTGGCACAATGTAAAATCGCTCTTAGTCTCGGATCACATATAATCATGAGTGGTTAACAAATGGTTGATATGGAGTGTTTGAAGACTAACAAGAAGTTTTGACTCAGAACTGGACACAATAGATTGAACAGACACCTACACAGACTAAGACTAGTTCCATTACTCCCATGTGCATGTGGATAGACAGCCGAACACATCCTGCAAGATTGTTACCAGATTAATGAGCTGCAGAAAGAACACTGGCCAACAGAGACAAACATTCATACAAAGCTGTTTGGAAGCCTTGATGAACTAACAAACACAATAACATACATCCAGAGAACCGGACTCATTGTGTAAACATTGAACAACAGCGACAGAAGAAGAAGGACCAGGCTCTATAAGATTTTACTTATTTATTATTAGTAAAATAACAGTGATGTTGATTTGGTATACAAGTAGAACTTTAACAGTACGGTAGTCAAGTATTCCCATAATTACGCATTTGTGTATTCTTCATGTGATTCAGCATCAGTGCAAATCAGGAATCCCATGAAATTAATCCTTTCACACCGAATCCAAACAATTAGCATATGCACACACCATTTATTTTTATTGATAGAAGTGGAAGGTATCATTTGTTCACTATGTCACATTGCTTGTTATAAAATGTAATAGGGATACGCCTTTGCAAACCTTCCCACCATTTTGTTTATTACTGTAAATTCTAAACTTTGATGATCATTTTGTTGTGCTTATGCAAAATTATATAACAAAAACGTTTTTTGCATCAGCTAAAATACCTACCAATTAGTTAAACATGAATTTGTAAGGTTGTGAGGTATATACGACTGCCTGCAAAAAAATTACTGTTATCCATCCGGTAGATTTCATTCAAATTAAACCTTAGTGTGTTCACAAATTTTGGAACGAACTATAACATTAGTTAGTTAGTTAGTCTTTCCTCTTGGGCCTGTGGGCGCGCATAGGGCAGAGGTCATAGCTCTCCATGTCTCCCGGTTCGTTGCTATCTGTTTTAGGTCTTTAATGTTTACTAGGTCCATCGTTGAGCCTTCTCTGATGATGGTTCTACGAGAGTCTCTCTTGGTCTTACTATAACATACTAACTAATTTCTGAAAATTTCTTTTGTTTTACCCAGGAACACATGGCATACACGTTACAGTTGACTTGGATTTGAATTTTGTGGCAAACTGTCAAGAGATGAGAAATAACATATGTACAATCCCCAACAGCATCAACTTTTACCTGGTTCCAGACTACCCTCATGCTCACCTGCCTGAAATCATGATCAGGTGTTCTTATTTGCCTGTTGATGTTCTTAAGTCTATTAAACACCAGGTGGAGGAGCGAGCAGCTACTCTTCTAGGGCAGCCCATGTTGCTAGATCTGCACTGCCTTGCTCAGGAACTGCTAGTCAAAGAAATTGAGATATTTCAGGCAGAAATGCTGAAGACAGACTGCATTGGTCAGCAAGAGGATGGTGCAGATAGAGTTGAGACATATTTACAAGAGCAAACTGACAGTGAAAATAGCTTAAAAACGTCAGATAGACTGGACAGTGGTAACAGCTTTAAGACATCTGATAGAATGGGCATTGACAATAGCTTTAAGACGTCAAATAGACTTGGAAGTGATAATAGCTTTAAGACGTCAGATATATTGGGCAGTGACAGGAGCTTTAAGACGTCAGATAGATTGGGCAGTGACAATAGCTTTAAGATGTCAGATAGATTGGGCAGTGACAATAGCTTTAAGACGTCAAATAGACTTGGCAGTGATAATAGCTTTAAGACGTCAAATAGATTGGACAGTGACAGGAGCTTTAAGATGGACGATACTTTCAGTAATGAAAATAGCTTGAATTTTGATAAACCTGATAGATTTAGCAGAGAAAATAGCTCTCAGACTGCTGATAGATTATCAGACTGTAGTCTAGAAATGAAGACTTCAGAGATGCATAAAGTGAAAGATAACTGCATCAGAACAAAGTCATTAGAATTCCAAGGAAAAAGCTTCAACATATTACATAAGGAAATGACTCATGATAGTAGTGTTCAGAACTTGAGCAAGTGTGACAGTAATTCTCAAACTGTAACAGCTTTACTTCACTTGGATCACATGCGTTCTAAACACAACTATATCAAGTTGATTAAGAAATGGACAGTAGAATTGGGTTTAACTGGCAGACTAATTTTTTCCAAGAAGCTTATTCTAATCCTGCTACAGGGGAGCTCAAAATCTGTCAAAGTAAGTATATTTGTTCTTTGTTTTTATCTTCTTCACATTTCAACTCCCAACGGATCACATGTCTGCAAGAAACTTCTTCCAGCCCTCTTCTCTCTAGTCATCGCTTCCAATTTTTTTACCATCTTGTCTATCCTTTTAATATCAGTCTCCAGCTCTCTTCTCCAAGTCTATCCATTGCAGTCTCCAGCTCTCTTCTCCAGGTCTATCCATTGCAGTCTCCAGCTCTCTTCTCCAGGTCTATCCATTGCAGTCTCCAGCTCTCTTCTCCAGGTCTATCCATTGCAGTCTCCAGCTCTCTTCTCCAAGTCTATCCATTGCAGTCTCCAGCTCTCTTCTCCAAGTCTATCCATTGCAGTCTCCAGCTCTCTTCTCCAAGTCTATCCATTGCAGTCTCCAGCTCTCTTCTCCAAGTCTATCCATTGCAGTCTCCAGCTCTCTTCTCCAGGTCTATCCATTGCAGTCTCCAGCTCTCTTCTCCAAGTCTATCCATTGCAGTCTCCAGCTCTCTTCTCCAAGTCTATCCATTGCAGTCTCCAGCTCTCTTCTCCAGGTCTATCCATTGCAGTCTCCAGCTCTCTTCTCCAAGTCTATCCAATGCAGTCTCCAGCTCTCTTCTCCAGGTCTATCCATTGCAGTCTCCAGCTCTCTTCTCCAAGTCTATCCATTGCAGTCTCCAGCTCTCTTCTCCAGGTCTATCCATTGCAGTCTCCAGCTCTCTTCTCCAGGTCTAGGCCTTCTCCATCTCCTCTTTCATTGCAGTTTATAAAATAGTGATTGTCTTTCAATGCTTCCAATCGACCTTCTCAATGTATGTTCTATCCATTGCCAGTGTCTCTTCCTTAGCTCTTTTTCCACCGGTTTCTGCTTAGTTCTTTCTCTGAGCTCCTCGTTCGTAATCTTATCATACCATCTCAGTTTCTCTATTCTACGTAAACATCCATTTACGAAGGTCTGTGGTTTTCTGGTGGTTTCTTTTGTTATCCTCCAATGTTTCTGAGCATTACAACAGCACTGACTTCACATTTGATTGAAAGATTCTCAGCTTTTGTCAGCTTTACCAGTGATACTTCATTTGCATCCCAAGTATATTTATTACTGTTAATAATTGTTGGTCTTCTTCTTCTTTGCGTCGTTCTTTCACCAATTTTAATCATGCTTTGTGATATGTTTGATCTTTGCCAAGAGCATGTATACGTTGCACATTGGTTTGGTAAGCCCTAAACGCATAGACTTCTACACATTTAGGACATGTGCATCCGATTTCAGCCAAACCTCCGTAGTCGCCTCTTACGACATGCATGGTAGGTAACAGTGGTTCTATTCTTTACACCCCAAATTTGGGCCCGTAACCACTCGGGCGATTGTTGGTCTAAAATGATAGGTTTCAGTATGTGTAGATGCCATCTATAGAGATTTTCTAAACTCTATAGATTTTCTAGATTCTTATGTGGATCTACTGTCCTGGGGGGCATGCAGGTGTTTACGCTAATGAGATAACAGACAGCAAAATGTATTGTCAGGGGGTTGACCATGGATAAGGGGATGTTCTTCGTTTCTTGGCAACCGCTTATTGGATAAAGACATTAAAGTTGATGTTAAATCTATCCAGCAATTTCAAGAGTTTTGGAATTACATGTTATGCAAATAGAGCTGGATGTCTGATGGACAGAGTGACATGTGTGTTTAACAAGTGAGTCTTGCCCATCTGCCCAGCGTGTTCGTAGCTCGTTGGACTACGGGTGACTATCCCTCTGTGTGTGCGGGTTCAATTCGCGGGATGGCAGAAAAAGCCACAGATTCCCCAGATTTACGGTGTTCGTGGCACCGCACCGAAGGGTTACGATGTTCATGGCATTGAGCCGAAGAGCTGAAAAGCTCAAGTGCTTCTGGATCGGAAAAACACCAAAAAAACAAGTGAGTCACGGGAACCATCAGTATGCATACCCCTTGATATCAGATGGCGAGAGACTCAGCACCTATGGGTCTGCTCGAGTGCAATGACGCAGTTCAGTAACTAATAATAATTGTTGGTTCAAAATGACAGGTTGAGGTATAACTAAAAGCGGTCTATAGAGGTTTTTCAACCTCCAGAGGCTTATGCGGATCTACTGTCTTGGACATACAGGTCTGCTGTCTTGGACATGTGGGTCTACTGTCTTGGACATGCAGGTCTACTGTCTTGGACATACAGGTCTGCTGTCTTGGACATGTGGGTCTACTGTCTTGGACATGCTGGTCTACTGTCTTGGACATGCGGGTCTGCTGTCTTGAACATGCGGGTCTACTGTCTTGGACATGCGGGTCTACTGTCTTGGACATGCGGGTCTACTGTCTTAGACATGCAGATCTACTGTCTTGGACATGCGGGTCTACTGTCTTGGACATGCAGGTCTACTGTCTTGGACATGCGGGTCTGCTGTCTTGAACATGCGGGTCTGCTGTCTTGGACATGCGGGTCTACTTTCTTGGACATGCTGGTCTACTTTCTTAGACATGCAGGTCTACTGTCTTGGACATGCGGGTCTACTGTCTTGGACATGCGGATCTACTGTCTTGGACATGCAAGTCTACTGTCTTGGACATGCGGGTCTACTGTCTTGGACATGCGGGTCTACTGTCTTGGACATGCGGATCTACTGTCTTGGGCATGCGGATCTACTGTCTTGGACGTGCGGGTCTGCTGTCTTGGACATGTGGGTCTACTGTCTTGGACATGCGGTTGTTCATGACAATTAGAGAGTATGCAGGTTTGTATTGACATAATTTATTGTCAGGGAGTTGAAGATGGACCATGCCCGAGTGGTTACCGAGGCCCAAATTGGTGTGCAATGAATAGAACCACTGTTACCTGCCACGCATGTCATAAGAGGTGACTAAGGAGGTTGGACGTGGGGATAGCTACCCCACACCGTAAAAAACACTAGATGGCTACAGAACGGAGAGCAACCGAGTAAACGCTGGCTGAAACCGGACACTTCGCAAGGATAAGCACCAGAGCTCTAAATGGTGCTGAAGATGTGACGTAAACACACCAATGGTAAGGTTGCATGAATCAGATTTCCACATGAATAGAATTTATGGTGAGGTCTGGTACATCGGTCTGGACGGTGATCGAGAGAGAGAGAGATGGACCATCATCATATGCGTCGCTCGCTATGACTTCAGGCGTAGTCATGATGCATTCTTCTTCTGCGATCAACTTCTGCTATGGACTACTCCGGTATGTGTCATAAACAGGGCAGTGCGCTTGAGGTCTTCACCGTCCTCCTTGGTTTGTCCTTCTTCTGCGATCAACTTCTGCTATGCGACTACTCCGGTATGTGTCATAAACAGGGCGGTGTGCTTGAGGTCTTCACCGTTCCTCCATGGTTTGTCCTTCTTCTGCAATCAACTTCTGCTATGGGACTACTCCGGTATGTGTCATAAACAGGGCGGTACACTTGAGGTCTTCATCTGTCCCAATAGTTTGTTTTGTAGGGTTGCTTCTGTTGGCCAATTTCCATTCACACACTGCTCAGACTGGGGCAGTCTTGCAGGATGTGCTCTAGGGACTGCTTTGATGCTCCACAGGTGCAGACAGCCGTGTTGCTGAGACCCATTCTATATCAGTGTGTTCTGAGACTTCAGTATCCCGTTCTAAGTTTGAAGACTGTGGTCTGTGCTTTTCTGTTCTGTGTATTTATACTGTCATGCTCTGGTTGTATCCTCCATTTGTTTTTCTCCACATCATTTTTCTGGACTGTTTCAGGAGAGTCTTTGCTTCTGTAAAACTTTGTGTTGGGTGGTGTTGTGTTAGGCTCCCTCCAGCCCTTGCAAATTTGTCAGCCTTTTCATTTCTTGGTATGCCACAGTGCGCTGGTATCCACTGTAAGACTAGTTCTGATTTTATTGACAACAGGTTGATTTTTTGCCGTATATCCTGAATGAGCTTGTCTTGTTTGGGACATGAGATGGCCTAAAGAATGAGTTATGACACATAATATGGCAAATCTGAGAATGAGCCATGACATAAAATATAGAAAATCTGAGAATGGTGCGAGTTTAATAACCAATAGCCGATTCTTGTTGATAGAGATATACTATATTTATGATATACACAACACCTCACCTGTCACATATTCTTGTTGATATAGATATACTATATGTATGATATACACACCTCACCTGTCACATATTCTTGTTGATGAGATATATTATATGTATGATATACACAACACCTCACCTGTCACATATTCTTGTTGATGAGATATACTATATTTATGATATACACAACACCTCACCTGTCACATATTCTTGTTGATAGAGATATACTATATGTATGATATACACACCTCACCTGTCACATATTCTTGTTGATAGAGATATACTATATGTATGATATACACAACATCTTACCTGTCACATATTGTTACAATGTTCTACATTTGTTTTTCCCACCAAGGAATATATTGTAAGAAACAGAAGCAATATTGTCGATATAGATTCCAAAGGCAGAGCCTGTAAGGAGAGGATGCTTACCATCTTGTGTGAAGTACGTGGTGAGTCCCACATCAGGTAGGTTGTTTTGTTCAGTAATATATCTAGCTCTCACCGTTCTATATTTACCTGTAGATACATCTAGCTCTCACCTTTCTATATTTACCTGTAGATACATCTATCTCTCACCTTTCTATATTTACCTGTAGAGATATGTAGCTCTCACCTTTCTATATTTACCTTTAGATACATCTATCTCTCACCTTTCTATATTTACCTGTAGAGATATGTAGCTCTCACCTTTCTATATTTACCTTTAGATACATCTATCTCTCACCTTTCTATATTTACCTGTAGATACATCTATCTCTCACCTTTCTATATTTACCTGTAGATACATCTAGCTCTCACCGTTCTATATTTACCTGTAGATACATCTATCTCTCACCTTTCTATATTTACCTGTAGAGATATGTAGCTCTCACCTTTCTATATTTACCTTTAGATACATCTATCTCTCACCTTTCTATATTTACCTGTAGATACATCTATCTCTCAACTTTCTATATTTACCTGTAGAAACATGTAGCTCTCACCTTTCTATATTTACCTGTAGATACATCTATCTCTCACCTTTCTATATTTACCTGTAGATACATCTATCTCTCACCTTTCTATATTTACCTGTAGAGATATGTAGCTCTCACCTTTCTATATTTACCTTTAGATACATCTACTCTCACCTTCTATATTTACCTGTAGATACATCTAGCTCTACCTTTCTATATTTACCTGTAGAAACATGTAGCTCTCACCTTTCTATATTTACCTGTAGATACATCTATCTCTCAACTTTCTATATTTACCTGTAGAAACATGTAGCTCTCACCTTTCTATATTTACCTTTAGATACATCTAGCTCTCACCTTTCTATATTTACCTATAGACACATATTTTACCTGTACACATAGCTCTCACCTTCTATGTTTACCTGCAGATAATTGTAGCTCTCCATTCAATTTTTACCTGTAGATACATGTAGCTCTCCCTTTTCTATGTTTACCTGTAGAATAATGAGTTATGAGAGCAAACATGGAAATGAGCAAAGCACAGTTGTCAAAATTAACTACATGTGAAATTCAATGCCTACGAAGTTACCAAAACACCAGAAAAATAGTCATCAACATCAGCATAAGAAAGAAAGTTGACACAGAACCTTGCTTGAATTACAATGAGAAACAAAGAATGAAGTGTTTCGGCCACTTAATAAGTGCATTCAAAACTCCACAGTATACAGTCTTCTATAACAGAGCATCAGAAAGTTTAAAAAGGTAAAAGACCAAAAGGTTAGATAAGCAGAGTTCTGTCAAGCAAAATATTTATCCACAGCACTAGAAATGCGTGGACAAAACAGAAACTGACACATGGTAACAACCTGATAACAGTGTGATGACAACACTGGGCACAACCCTAACAGTGTGACGAAAAGAAGAAAAAGAAGAAGATACGTTAGCTCTTGTTCTAATTTCACCTGTAGATGCAAGTCTAAGGCTATTAAATGTTACAGTATATGACTAAAGTAATAAGTTTATGGAGCGCTGGCTAAATGGCTTAGAGCACAGGCTCCCATTAGGAAGACCTGGGTTCAATCCATGGTATGCCCAATGAGTTATTTTTCTGTTGGGGGCATAAAGAAAAAATCATAACCTGAACAGTTTTGTGGTGACTTCACTAGCTATGCGACCATTAAATTCCACAAGCATTTATCCAACCTTGTCCTACGCTGCAGTAAAAGCGGTAGTACGGTCAGTAGCTTATAGTTTCTTTAACAAATTTGTCACACATTACTAAGTCATTAATTGTTTCCACAGATTGTCTGAGTTCCAAGTCTTAGAACTACCAACAGCCGAATCCATACTGACATTTCTGCAGACTTTATCAATGGAAGAGCTATATTTCAATTATGTGAGTCCACTAGTCAGGTCCATTTACTAAGAAATGTACATCTGAACATCAGAAGTAGCAGATGTAAAGATGCTGACTAAATAAATAATTGTGAAACACGTAAAAACATAGTACTGTAATTTTAGAAAAATACAAATATAATACACAGTGTTTTGAACAAAAGACCTTTATCAAGCACAGGATACAACAGAAGTGGAGAAATTCACTTCTTGCACAGCGCAGAACATATAGAATTAGACAATAAATTCCTAAACCTGAACATTTTCATGGCAACTGCATTAGCCATGCAACATCATCATACAAATAAATATAATCATGAAACATTAGTTGACAGAATCAGATTCACTGCAGTTACTACTCCAAGACTGCCTCGAATATGATACACTGAGACAAACTCACTGGCCTAACGAAACAACACTCGACAGAAAACTACATGGACCTCTGTGTGAGCTACAAAAGACAGTGAAGTTCATACAAGAGACAACATTGAATATATAGACATGTTTCAAGCCAACGAAAGGAAGGAAGGAAGGTCTTATAAAAGTGTTTGCAGCAATAAGAGAATGGACAGGCATGCATCAACAGCATTGATTGTCGGAGATTTGAAGATAGATAAAGGGATGTTCTTCGGTCCCTACGTGATTGCCTGTTTGATTAAGACACTAAAATAAATGTTGAATCGATGCAGCGATTTAAGGAGTTTGTAGTTAACTGTTGTAGAAGTAGAAATGGATGCCTGAGGGGCAGAGTGAGACGAGTGTTTAACCAGTGGCCCATTGTGGTCATCAGTATGCATAAACTCGATGTTTGCTGGGGGGAGCTGAGCACCTAAGGGTTTGCTAGAAAGACTATGGCGTCAGTCCATTAACTAAGAACCGACAGCCAAATAGCTGCATACTTTCTATTCCTGAATCCATCTGAACCATCATAACATTGAGGGTTTAATGCAGTTCTTTCCTAGTCTTTAACGTCAACTCAGCTCTACGCAATCCTGCATTACCAACGTTACCAAGGGCCTTTACTTTTCGACAAATCTTCTGTATGCATACCCTTCGACATCTGTTGGGGAAAGACTGAGCACCTATGGGTCAGCCCAGAGTGCATTGACGTTGATTCAGTAACCATTACTGTGGCTCACTCCACAGTTAGTAACAACAACAATTTGTTCATATTTGTTCATACTTCTTCTTCTTCGAACGCTCCACATCGACCACTTGTTAACTACTCCGTGTGATTTGTATGTGATCTGAGCCTACTTTTCTTCTTTTCGCTCATTCTTACGACCAATTTTAATCACTTTTGCGATATGTTTGATCTTTGCCAATAACGTGTATACATTGCACATTGGTTTGGTAGGCCCCTAAACGCATAGACTTCTACACATTTAGGACACATGCATCCGATTTCAACTAAACCTCCTTAGTCGCCTCTTGCGACATATGTGGCAGGTAACAGTGGTTCTATTCTTTACACCCCAAATTTGGGACCGGTAACCACTCAGGCGATCTGAGCCTAAAAGTTAATGTACCTTGTGCCAGTTATGCGCCTACAAGTAGGCCAGCACATCCGATTTATGTGTTGCTTTTTATTTACTAGGGTAGCTTTCCTAGGCCCCTACCTCAGTCGGCTCTTACAACATGTCTTGTAGGTCACAGTGTTACTATTCTTTGCTCCCCATGTGAGCCCCAGTACCATATGGACGATACTAGTTCATACAGGAACCTACTTACTGTGGTACAATAACAATCACCCAAGCCACCAGAACAGCACAAGACAAAAACAGAAAAACCAGGACACTGGACAACAACCCAGTAACAGTGTGACGACAAAAGAAGAAGAAGAATACTTGAACTAAATTACACATTTCTATACGAAAAAAAGGAGAGCCGCGGTAGTGTAGTTGTTAGTGAACTCGCTTCTAAAGGCTGGTGGTCTGGGTTCAACTCCAGCAGTGTGCGTGAAATTTTTCCCGACCGCGATGGCTCTCAGGTCGACCCAGCCTCAAGTGGGTACCAGACATGCTCTGGGAAAGTAAAGGGAAACCCATCGTGTGTTGACGGTCAATGAAAAATACGGACCTAACACTGTATTGCCCTATATACCACGAGGTATGAAAGGGTTCCTTTACTTTACTTTTACTTATACGAAAAAGGGTACAACTGATAGTGTATATATACTATTACTACTAATACTATTACTACTAATACTACTTGCCCATGTGGTGCCGGTGCCCACAAGGGAAGCAAAGAATAGTACCACTGTGACCTACAAGCCATGTCATAAGAGACGATTGATGTAGAACCTAGGGAAGCTACCCTAGTAAGTAAAATACATCACAGAAATCGGATTTGCTGGTCTACTTGTAGGTGCATAACTGGCACAATGTACAATCGCTCTTAGGCTCAGGTCACATACAAATCACATAGAGTGGTTAACAAGTGGTTGATATGGAGCATTCGTCCAAAAAGAAGACTACTACTATTATTATTACTATATTATCTCTTTTTGTCTTTGCAGACGGTCAATTGTTAGATTATTTTACTGTGACAACTTCTAAGTTTGTGTCTGTCTCTCTTGTCTTTCAGCTCATCGCTAGATCTCTTTTCAAAAGATTATGCACCTTTGCCTAGTGTTGTTTTTATTTGTATTGGATCTTTTGCATAATAAAAATTGCTTTGCGTTGAAACGTCTTTGTTTCTTGTTTTTGTTCTTTGAAATCTACCGTACTATGTTATTTTACGAGTTTCGTAAATTTGGTACATAGTTTTACTGTAGTCTTCCTAATTTGTTATTTTTTTATTCATACCTTCATGATTCTTTGCTGTGCCCTCACCTATGAGGCCATTATCTTGTAGTGGGGGCTGTTGTGTTCCTCAATAACCTGTATAGCTGTGCCGGCAGGGTTACCAAAGCCAGGCAGGTTAAAATAGAGAGATCAAACGAAACATAGCCTCCTGGTCCTCCAGGTTGGGGTTGTACTAACTACCCATACATCTCAAAAAAAAGTATGTAGTTACAGAAACCAAAAATGATTCCTTCACACTTATTAAATTGATGTCTTTGTCTTCCTTATTTACCTTCTCTTTATGTGTCTGAAATCTTTATCTCCAGGACAACAGCAATTGACCGGGCAATAATCAGGCTGTCTATGAACTCTGACATTGACAGATCTAGCAAGCCTACATTGACAGGTCTAGCAAGCCTACATTGACATGCCTAGCAAGTGTACATTGACAGACCTAGCAAGTCTAGATTGACAGGTCTAGCAAGCCATATTGACAGGTCTAGCAAGCCATATTGACAGGCCTATCAAGCCTACATTGACAGGCCTACATTGACGGGCCAGTCAAGTCTACATTGACAGGTCTAGCAAGCCGACATTGACAGGCCTATTAAGTCTACATTGACAGGTCTAGCAAGCCTACATTGACATGCCTAGCAAGCGTACATTGACAGGCCTAGCAAGTCTAGATTGACAGGCCAGTCAAGTCTACATTGACATGTCTAGCAAGTCTACATTGACAGGTCTAGCAAGTCTAGATTGACAGGCCTAGCAAGCCGACATTGACATGCCTAGCAAGCCTACATTAACAGGCCAGTCAAGTCTACATTGACATGTCTAGCAAGTCTACATTGACAGGTCTAGCAAGCTGACATCAGGAAAAAAGTGGGTACAACATCAGTACCGAACTTCATCAAGAAACAACAAATTAAATGGTTAACCCACATGAGCAGATTCCTAACAGACAATGACTTTGCAAAGGTCATTGCTACTCAGATACAGTGGATACAAAGCAAAAGGTCATCAACGTAAAAGGTGGATCACAGAACTAGCAACGAGTACACAAGAAACTCTTCTAGAAATCTCTTCTTATCCTGGGGATATGAACCAAAACATGACTAGAAAACCACGTGAACACATAATTCAATGTCTAGAACAATCTAATGTTAACTGACAGGGCAATATTAGACATGATTTGAACACTGAGAACTGGACTGGGACATGATCAGATGGAAATAACAGAAAGAATAGACACATATTTGCTCAGTCTTCACCAACAGACGTCAAAGGTATGCAAACTCTTCAAAATCTGTTGGGGGAGACTCAGCACCTATGGGTCTACCCAGAGTGCAATGACCTCAGTTTAGTAACCAATTACTATTTCCATGTTTTCTGTGTTTCGCTGGTTAAACACACTTCTCTTTCTTTGCTCCTCAAACATCCAGTTCTACTTGTACAACGTATTGTTTCCAAATTCTTAAATCGCTGGATTGATTCAGTGTCAATTTTAGTGTTCTCATCCACCAGTATTAATTATATATAGTATTAAAACTAAATTACGAATTTTCAATTCAAATGTTGTATCAATCCTAACATATGCCAGCGAGAGTTGGAAAATGACTAAAGATATAGAAAGCAAGTTAAATGCATTTGAAAATAGATGTCTGCGAAAAATAATGAATATAAAATGGAATGAATTCAGGAGAAGTGATGAAATCAGAGATATGTCTGGTCAACCACTAGTGACAACTGTTATAAGAAAGAGAAGATGGAGATATGTTGGGACACCTTGAGGAGAAATGATCAACGAATATCAAAGCAGGCATTGAAGTGGGATGCAAAGGGTTCAAGAAAGAGAGGTTGACCTAAGGAGACCCTGAAACGAATTTTGCTGAGAGAGGCAGGAAATATCGGTCTCAGTTCCATGGAGGAGATTGAGCGAGTTGCCCAGGATAGAGCGGTATGGAGAAATTACTTGCGGGCCCTATGTAACGTATAACGGTACGAGAGGAATTATTATTATTATTATTTAATTCACCAGTAGGTCGCCAGGAGACGGAAGAATATCATCCTTATCCATCCTAAACTTCCCAACAATCGATGCTTTCGATGCAAGCCTGTCCACTCTCTCGTTGCCGCGAGCACCTTAATGCCCAGGACAATAGATTCACGGGAGTCTCTGGAGGTCTGAAACTTCTATAGACGACATCCACTCATACCACAACCTGCCATTCTGGATCTTCCTAAGCATCGGACTGAGAGTCAGAAACAACAACAGCCCCAGGTAATGGACTGCCAGAGAGCAGATGAAGGGCAGCATTAACTACGTTAACCTCCATCCTCATACTGGAAGTAGTTGTCCTGTGCGCTCCACTTCGCTCTGCAACAACCCTACCATGCGCATTAGCCAAGAAACCCCAGACTGACTTCTCACCACGATGAACCGACCCATCGGTATATACAACATCACCATCCCTTGCATTATCTTCTACCAGCTGCTTAACTGCGAGATCAGCCTTCATGTTGTCCCAATCTGTACATTCTCTCCCAAGAGTAATCATAACGTCGCCGTAGTTGGCCATGCTAACATCTATTGTGATTCATTCTTTCCTTTTTGGTAGAGTCTCATTCAATAGTGGGCGTCTGTAGCTTAAGCGGTAGTGAGCTTGCTCACAACACAAGCGTACCTGGTTCAAACTACGCGGCGGGAAAATTTGGAGGCAAGTTAGTATCCTTGGCTTTTTACGAACTGTAAAAATATACCTCACCTTTCAGAAAGCAATGGAAAACAACTGAACGTATAAGTGGTGTCTATAAAATCGACGACTCGTTTACTGTGGTTGATGGCTACGTCCTATAAAAATGATATGTCAAGATTTTTATTTCTCATTCAATAGAATATTTGAACCATTAAAATTATCGATCGTATTTTTAAAAATGATGTGTACTCGAATTGCTCAAGAAGTGTAGACGTCACAACACAATTTGCTTGTTGTGTTCAAACATCAGACGGTAAACAACAGTCATCAAACATTGCCCGAATTTTTGTATAGTCATCTTATTCATCGAATATATTCATCGGTAAGATTTATTGTGTCCATTCTCTAAATACTTTCAGATATATAAATTGTAAAGAGTTACACTATGTCCGACTTTCAGTTGATGTTTCGAAAAGTCCAAAATGGCGATACCATACGAGTAGATATCGTCTATCAAGGTTTCTAATCTCCATGGACTTGGACGATGGAATCAGAATGAGAGTTATTCATTGCTACATAGAACCAATACTGACATACAGATGTGAGTCATG
Organism: Arion vulgaris; assembly: GCA_020796225.1. Taxonomy (NCBI): domain Eukaryota; kingdom Metazoa; phylum Mollusca; class Gastropoda; order Stylommatophora; family Arionidae; genus Arion; species Arion vulgaris. Next base: position 12,024,619 of record CM036769.1, read on the forward strand.
AACAAATAGATCGAAAAATATCTGAGGGCCACAGAGATGCCGTTTGACAGGAGAATGATGAGAATCCCATGAACTGCTAAAATGACTAATGTGGAGGCGTTGAATGAGGTCAAGACACAGAGAAAGTGTATCATCAATATAAGAAAGAGGCAGTCATCATTTTTTCGGGCATGAGATGAGGGGGATGTTTAGAACACATCGTGACAACCGGTAAAATCGAGCGTAGACGAGACAGAAAGACAGGGAGATAACATTTTGGATAGCCTGACTTCATGGCACGGAAGAACATCAACATCTGAGATGATAGCAAACACCAGAGACAGATATTTGTGGAGATCCATGATCGCCTATGCTAGCTGGCACGCCACCTGATGATGGACTTGTACGGATCTACTCCGACATCAACCGCCTCTTACGATATGTCTTGTAGGTCGCAGTGTTACTTTTCTTTGCTCATATTGCGGGCCCCGGCAACACCGGAATAACCTCGATGTTTGCTGGGGTAGACTGAGCGCCTATGAGTCTGCTATAAGGGCTATGTCGTCAGATCAGTTACTAGAAACTAATAACCAAATAGTTGCTACTGTCTATTCCTGAATCCATCTGAGCCATCATAACATAGAGGGCTCAATACAGTTATTTACTAGTCTTTAACCCCAACCCAACCCTACACACAATCCTGCATTACCAACGTCACCAAGGGCCTTTACTTTCATTTCCATGTCACTAAATCTTAAAAACCCATTTCCACGACCCTCTGTTCCCAACAACTCTGTTGCCACGACCCTCTGTTCCCAACAACTCTGTTCCCAACAACTCTGTTCCTACGACCCTCTACTACCAACAACCCTGTCCCACGACCCTCTGTTCCCAACAACTCTGTTCCCACGACCCTCTGTTCCCAACAACTCTGTTCCTACGACCCTCTGTTCCCAACAACTCTGTTCCTACGACCCTCTGTTCCCAACAACTCTGTTCCTACGACCATCTGTTCCCAACAACCCTGTCCCACGACCATCTGTTCCCAACAACCCTGTCCCACGACCTTCAGTTCCCAACAACCCTGTCCCACGACCATCTGTTCCCAACAACCCTGTCCTACGACCATCTGTTCCCAACAACCCTGTCCCACGACCATCTGTTCCCAACAACCCTGTCCCACGACCATCTGTTCCCAACAACCCTGTCCCACGACCATCTGTTCCCAACAACTCTGTCCCACGACCATCTGTTCCCAACAACCCTGTCCCACGACCTTCAGTTCCCAACAACCCTGTCCCACGACCATCTGCTCCCAACAACCCTGTCCCACGACCATCTGTTCCCAACAACTCTGTTCCCACGACCCTTTGTTCCAAACAACCATGTC